>CM036256.1:19367907-20567907 GCA_020698575.1 Bostrychus sinensis | reverse complement strand
GTCACAATGGAATGTGAGACAAATCAGATGTTGTCATGGACAGCAATGCAAGGAATATGACTAATTTGTCAAAGAAAAGACTTGTAAGGCCCATGTAATTTCTCCACTTTCCCTCTTCCCCTTTATTTTGCACATTACCAAGAGGCAGAGGGGTGTCTCAATTCTCTTTTTGATAAAAGGGAGGGGAGAGGGCTAAGGGCAACACATTCCTCCAAACAGAGGTTTTCCAGATGCACACCTAAAAACATGGGGTCGGACGAGTTTAACGTGACAATGTTTATCGTGATGAATAAAACGCATTATCTACATTCAAAACCATTAAAGAGATACAGCAATGTTATTTTGTGGTTGTTTCATAGTTTGTAATGTAGGTTACATAAAATTTGCTTGTCTAATGTCTATGGGTAATGCCAGGTTTCCGTTATGCATCACCATCTCCTTTGTGTTTGAATAGTCTCACTATTTTGCCCTAACAGAGAGGACTTTAAACTTTGCCAGTTTTTGTTTGATGTTGATAGCTCCAGTAATTACTGAGATAATCACTGTTAAAGTTTGTGGAAAACATTGTGATGTATAATATGCTATAGACAAGTATTTTTATCGGCAGGACCTGTGCTGTTTTTTAAATAATATAATTGTTGTTTCAGTCAAAAAAATTTACAAAAATAAATACATTTTTAAGTCACATAACTTCATTTTAATGCTCAGACATAGAAAAGATGGAGAGAAAATTACATTGCACTGAGATAGGTCATCTTGTGGATGTGAGCTCCTCCTGCCCCATGCGGTGTGTATGGTGAAGATTAATCCTATGAACATTGTAGTTTACAGCAGTTTTCCAGCTTTCTCTGGTGTTTGTGTTTGACCAATAGGTAAATTCACGTACAGTTCTCTGGTTGTTCCAAGCATTCCCTTCAGTCTAATATGGAAACTATTCCGTTAGTATTTTGTAATTGTTCAAATGAAACAAAGCATGATTCAATTTCTTGTTCAAAACCTCAGAATTTGTTTGTGTCTGTATAATAAAACTGCAGAGCAGTCTCATTTGTCAGCCCTGCCCCTCTGTTTAAAGAACCATGGGGAACGGCAAGGGGTATGAGAAGGCATAAGAATACAAAATGGGATTAGGCCTTAATTATATAAAAGGGTTAAGTCAAATTAAAAACAAGCATTTCAACATGTTTGTCTACTGGCAAGATCAATTATAAGTATATAGTCATATGCAAAAGTTTGGCCACCCCTCTGAGGTTGCATAATAATTTAATCTGTCTTTATGAAAAAAGGTCACAGAGGTATGTCATTCATTTTCTAATGACATCGCAGTTCTGGGGTGTTTTCCAAACAACAATTTTTAGTGTAGCAGTATTTAGGTGTATGAAATTAAATGAAATATGAAAAAAATGCCCAAAAGTTTGGGCACCCTTTTTAAGTTTGCTGTTTTGAATGCATGTAACTTCTCAAAATTGATTACTTGCAACACAAATTTATTTTTGTATTAGTTAGTTAAGCCTTGAACTTCATAGACGGTGCATTCAATAAAAGGTATTTAAGGTGGTAATCAGAAAATGGAAGGACATGGGCAAAGTTGATGTTAAGGCCAGATGTGGCAGGCCAAGAAAAATACCAGAGAGAGAAAAAAAAAATGAAAAGGAATGATGAGAATGGTTAAAGACAACCAACAGATCAAGTCCAAAGACCTACACGATCATCCTGCTGCAGATAGTGTTGAGTCAAAAATTCAGCACACAAAGAACAGCTATATGGGAGGGTGATGCCATGCCAACAGTCGCTTGAGGTATGTCAGTCCACACCATGTTATTCCAAAATGAATCTGGCTTATCTAAATGAGCTTTTTCCTACTTCAAGCAACTCTGTTTGTGGCGTGCAAACTTTTGCACACATTTTTTTCATATTTCATTTAATTCCATACATATAAATACTACTACACTAAAAATTGTTGTTAGGAAAACACCCTAAAATGCAGATGTCATTAGAAAATGAATGACATACCTATGTGACCGTTCTTCATGAATACAGAGTAAATTATGTAACCTCAGAGGGGTGCCCAAACTTTTGCATATGACTGTATGCATTTTCTAAGTAAAAATTAACAGAATAAAATAATAAAACAGGTTAGACATACATACTTAATGCTGTCTGTATGGGTCTTGTACTCCATTATAGTATTGGGAGGAAGGTTCAGGACTCTGCGAAGGGTGTCTCTGATACGGGCAGTGGTCGCCTGGTCACTAGCTGTTTTGTTCCAGATGGAAATTATATCCTCCTGGAAGAAAAAGGCAGAAATTACAAGACTGCATTTACTCTAGTCTATGTCCAAACATTCAGGCAAAGCAAATGTAACAATAATCTTTACCTGGAAACGTACTGAAACTACAGCACCACAGATTTCCTCTCCGACCATAAACTGTTCCCCCAGCATTGCAAGAATCAGGTTCTCCCAGCACCGAGAGGCTAGGCCTTTCCTCAGGCGTATGATCCATTTGCCTCCCATCTTGTTGGCATCATCCTAAATACAAATAGACCATGTGAAATAAGCACTCAAGAAATTTAAATATCAATATTCTGTAGCACTGCAGCATGTACCTCCCACATAGGTTTTATTCCCTCTTTGAAAAGATGAAAGTCACTGTGCCCTGTCAGGTCACCTGGCCGGATCATGTGACTGTAAAACCGCCAAAACTGCTCCACCTTTGAAATGTCAAAACAATTTTGATTAAACATTGAAAAACTTCAGTAGGAGTGTTTCTTGTTGCAGTGTATAGTTAACAAACCGAGGCAAAACTGCCAATCTGTTTGATATTCTGCTCATAGCTCTGTGTGCTGGCTGGTCTTCCAGGTGTACGTCTGGAGTACCAGAAGGTGTAATTGTATTGCAAAGGATGCTCTCCTGCACCTGGAACCACCATCTACAATGAGACAGAGAAAAAGTTAACCATACACAGTATGACCGTTTCTCATGCTAGCCAGATAAAGAAATAGTCACCTTTTTCTTTGAGCTGTTCTGTTCCTTTTCTTCGTCTTCACTCTTTTCCTTCTCACTGTCTTTCGGTGGGCCTTGGTCCTGGTCGTGGTCTCCACTGTCATCGTCTTTCAAACTAAAGGTAATGGAAATAGAAAGCAAGTTGCTGTGCTGTTAGATTATCTACTTAAACTAAATGTCATACATTTGTGATAGTTGAGATATACTACATTTCAATTTCCCATTTCAAGAATAGTTATTTTCCACTAATACAACTATACTTTGCCCCCATCTGGTAAATAAAGAAAATAAAACTAATTGAATTACTAAAGCGAGGCTATAGTCTATCACACTGTAACGTTAACAGAATATAGTATAACTTTTATTGTGTAAACAGTGAGCATACTATGAAGAAATCGTATCCATGTAAACTGCTTTATAGCTTACAACACGCGGCCAGCTCGTGGGAGAGTTGTCTCAGCGATGCAGCGTGGGAGTTTCCCCGCCTCTTATTAACCACCAGACCGAGGCTTTAGGGCCTAGCCGTCTCCTGCTAGGCTAAAGCTAACAACACTGTACTAAACACCAGACCAAAATCCAGGATTAACTAACTTTTAGATTATTGAGGGCTAATTGTAAGTATTTGTTCTCACCTCTTTCCCATGTTGATTTTTAGACTAAAACACAATTTTCAGATCCATGAAATACCTGACACACCTCTTAGCATGCAATCAACGTTACTCAGCTTTTGCTAACATCAGGCTAACTGGTGACATTGCAACAGGAAGTCACAGGAAGCCGGCTCTTCGAAAGATAACCCACTCACACGATCGATTACTCACGCGTCAAATTTGTTGTTCATTATTTTTTGGTAAAATAATTTCGGACTCCAACCACAGCCTCCTGGATTCCGCAGGAACGGCAGCGCGCATTGCGTGTACGCGCACGCATGATTGGTGTTGAGTGTTGTGGGACCGAGTGTAATTTCGCACTCTGAAGTTGTTCAATGTCTCTGTGCAGTGACAACGTGTATTACCATTATAATAGTTATAAGTAGGAAGGGAATTATCGTGGAAATTTATAAAATGGAATATAACCAGACACATGGAATAAAAGTAGTTTATTTTTCTTCACAAACAACATACATACAGTAGTCAGGACTATACTTAATATGATCATGCCGCTTCAGCTTTAAAAATTTTAAAATTTTCAATAGCCCAAATCCTACCAGTACCTCTGTCTGTAAGTTTAGCCCAAACAAACACATGCAGGCAGACTCCACGCACCCAGTCTCACCATGAACAACAGAGGCGGCTATTTCATACAAAGCATCTTCCTTTCAGATGTGCCGCAAACCTTTTTTCTAACTCGCCACTTGTCATCTGTTTTTGCGGTGACTTCAAAGACTCCCACTGTCCATGTCCAGGCAATGCCATGGGCCAAATTTAGTGTCCTAAACAGCAACTGGGGACTAAATGTAACATGAGTTTAATATTATAAAGTACATACGGCATAATGGTTGGACAATGGCCGATGTCTGAATGTTTGTACAGGGTTGAACAATGTACTTAAGCTTAATGAGAATTGTTTGGAGGAAGAGAGATGGGAGGCCTGCTCTGGCATGGTATGGCACGTTATGGTGTGGTTTGGTTGGCTCTCCTGTTTGAGACCATTCCTCGCCCCTTGCCCCCTGTGCCTCTGTGCCTTCATAAGAGAGGCCTTTGTTCTTGGTCGGAAAGCGCACCAGTGAGTGAATGAGCAAGAGCAACGGCGGCCCGCTTCAATGTTGGCTGTTTGTTTACACCAGCCAGTCCCGTCATACTTCATTAGCAGCCCAGCCCACCGACAGCCTCTGATGTCCTAATGGCTGATAAGTGTGTGGCTGCCCATCAGTCCTGAGCCTCAGCAGTTGAGGATAAAGGGGATGCTAGGAGCAGCGACACACATTCTCACTAATTCTCTTCTCTGCCTGCATTCTCAAACATTCATGGTACACATGTATACATAGACATGCACACACTGCCTGCCTGGTAAACATGGGCAGAAGAAAAAGCTCTTTCATCATATGCCAGCAGGCACAGTGAAGTGAGCTGACATCAGTGGAGGAGCAGCAGTCAGAACTAGTTCTGCATAAGAGAAATATAAGACATCTGCAGCAAAGACAGACATAAAGAAATAATTATTCAGTGCTGCCATCTTGTGACAAACCAGAGATAAACCTAGCAACTCGCTATGACACTTGTACTTACTGTCCTCAAATTGTGTTTAACATAGGTTACGCATAAAAGGTCATGCTTATTGAAATTTTTATTTATCTATTTACATTACAATAAATTACAACTAACCTACCTCCTGAATGGCTCTTCCAAGTGTCTCCTGACATTGCACCACTTTCCTAAAAGAACAACCTGCTATTATAAATGTCTTACTGAAGCTCTCAAAAAATCATTAAGTCATAATTCACAAAGAATCAGGTCCAACCTGTGTACTCTTTGAGATAAGCAGAGGGTGAAGTGGCCTGGGCAGTCAGGCTCATACGTTGATGGCACTATGGTGTAGACTCCAGGAGGAAGATGGCAGGACAGACTGACAACCTGGTTGTAGCAGTGAGGAATACAGCTGGCTAAAGGCTCATCATCTTTTGGAGACTTGAGCTCAGATGGTCCATCTTGGGCCTAGAAAGAATATTTAATATTTGAAAATAAAATACAATTGGCTGACACTACATTTGAAGGATGCTTCTCAGTATACACGGTATATTCAGTAATCCACAATAGAACAGTGGAAGAAATTACATTTCCCAGTTTTTTTTAGCAAGCATTGTTTTTCAAAGCTGACACTGGTACTAGGGTTAGGGTTACTTTCAGACTCACCATATAGATGTGAAAGCCAATTGGATGTAAATCATTTTCAGGGAGGCTTTGGTGCAAAGTGATGTTAATGTTCACTCCTGGTGCTGTCATGGGATCATCACACACTCTAAATAGAAAGTTTGGGTTGCACCAGTAAGAAAGGAAATTCCTGCTTCCTCCCGCGGTGCTTCCCTTAACCCAAGTTCCCTGGAAGTAACTAGACTCCCACTCTCCATCCAATGTTAATGGCAGTGATGGTGCTGGGCTTTTCAGTGCACTGTGGCGTAATCAAGGTCATTTATTAATCAACTGATAAATCAATGCAATTGTAGGTAATAAACCTGTAAGAAAAAAAAAATCAGCATGTGTTTTCCCAACACTTTTTATTACCTGAGAGAAATAGAAGAAGAAGAGAAGACCCTAATGAGGAAGCGGGTCTCAGCTTCTGGCTGGTAAGTGCTGGGGATCAGAAGGTAGTATCCAGACTCTAGCTCCTGGTGGAGAACCACTTCTCTCTCATAGGCATGGCAGTGAGTGGAAGCAATAGGGTCTTTATTTAACACTCGGCTCAGATTAACGCGCTTTCTGTCCACCTGATAATACCCAAAGAATTATTATTATCCAAACACAGTCCAGTTTACATGCAATAGTCCTGTCATGTAAACTGTAGTTGATAATGCAAACCTTCCAAATGTGCAGAGCAATAGCTTGGTAATGCAGGTGCTTTGTAATGTTGGTGTCTTCAAATGGTAATTGTACAGATTTATTTGTCTTCTTCCTTTCTTTATGCTGCAACAGTGATACCAATACCTCTCCTCTTTCAGAGACTTTAAGCCAGTACTTTGGATTGGTGCTGTAGCTATTGCTGTTCCTACTACCACCAGCAGAGTACCCTTTTATCCACTCACCAGATAGCTGGTGACTGTGTACTAACGTGTTTCCTGCAAACACAAGATCTATGTTCAATAAAAGGTTTGATCTGAAAACGACTAAAGAACAGGCCTAAATAATTACCTGAGTAGATACTTTTTAGGTGGCCCTCCTCATTAACCAGATAGCCTGCAGTAACATCATCAAACATAGCCACAAACTCATCCTCATCCAACCAGAATTCCCCTTGCGAAATCTTGGCTTGTAAATCCATAGCGCAGAGAGGGTCAAGAGAGCTCCAACCTGCACCACTGTATTTTAAGATCCAAATTATTATTCTGAAGAATTCTAGCACTTTGAACAGGCATTAGCAGAGAAAAACATGCCTACTTACCCCTCAATCCAAGTCCCCTCCCAACAGCATCTTCCCCAGGGGTTTCTAATCCTGAGAAGATGTACTTTGTGTCCTGACACTGTACTCACATCAAGCCATTCCAGGACATTTAGAGCATGATATTGACCCAGCTCATTGGTCCCTTCACCTACAAAGGTTAAATACAGAAGTATTAGTAAGTAGTAAAATAAGTATTGAACATGTCACTGCTTTTCTCAACACACATATTTCTGACATGGCTAGTGATGTGATTTTTTTCACCAGATGTCGGTAACAACCCAAGTAATCCATACAATGAATAAATTCAAACATTACGTGAAATTATGTGTGATAAAATGGAATGACACGGAGGAGAGTTATTGAACACATGATGAATGGTAGGCGCAAAAAGGCTTGGAAAGCCAAGACACCATCTGAAATGTGTCAGTAATCAAAAAGCAATCCTGCCTTTTTTCTGATCTACAAAAAGGTGTCTCTCTCTTACAAGCAACCCTACTGTTGCAAAACATGCTGATGGTGAGGGTCTCAGAAGAATTTTTAAACTTCTGAATGTTCCAGTGAGCACTGTTGTGGCCATAATACGGAAGTGGAAAGAACTTAATTTTACAAGTAATGGGCAGATTTGGCTATTTTCAGAGATTAAGCTATTTTTTGTCTCCCTTAGAAGACCCGGCTCTAATGGCCCCGCCTCTTCATTTAGTATAACTATAAGCATTTTATTTATACCTAATTTAGCAATTTTGAATAATTTGTGTGTTTTAACATAAACTTCTACTCTGCTTGCATGGATTTGTAGTAGAGCTGAGCAGAAGCAGTGGAAGATTCGACTCTTGTCTATGGAAGCTGGATCTTCTGATTCACTCCAAAGAATCCTCTCTTAGAGCATTCTACCATAAACCAGCCATGTAGCAATATATATGTTGAGAAACAAGTTGCTATCTTCATTACTAATTTTACCTGCTGTAAAGGTTAAGCCTTCAGAAAGGACAAGATATTTGTATTAAATGCTTTGTATATAGGCCTCTGACCTGTTGGCCTGTTGTTAGTGGAACAGCTAAGTATGCAGTTATCTTGCACAGACTTTAGAAGATTGCGGCTTCTTCTTCTAATCAGGCCACTTTCTTCTTGTTTTTTCTGCTCTTCCTCTGATCCAAAGTTATCCAAACTCCAGCGCTCAGCCAGACCACCAGTCAAGTCAACTAAAGCTTCAGACACTTGTCCTGCCCAAAGGCTCTCATATGATCCATGAAGCCTGAAGACAAAAGTTATCAGAAGATAGAAAAATATCTATTTGGTATCAAACAACTACTTACTTGGCAAAAGCTTTTTCCAACAGTGCTACCCAAAAGGCAGTGGGGGAAAGGCACCGTGAAAAGCAAAGTTGAAAATCAACACATGGCAAAAAGTCATCAATAATAACTTCCTTCCAGTGACCGTACTGCCAAAAACAAAAACGAAAAAACCCTTTGTACTGACTGTTGGCCCATAAAGGCTGGTCTGGAGGAATCACCTACACAATATAAGAAATATTAGACAAATGTTGCTGATTCCTTAACGGGAAAATGTGCAAAATAAGTACTGCAAGTTAATGGTCATTTCACCTTGTTTAGTAAATGTTTGTTTTGTAGCAAGATGGTGCAGGCACAAAGGAGCCAGCAATCTCCTAATACACCCTGCTTCGCATGACCCAAGCTTATATTTTTAGGGAAGAGAGCTGGTGACTGGCAGATCTCCTGGAAATGAAGAAAAAGACCACTACATATTATTTTTGCAAAAACATTGCACATAACTTCTATGTTTTTCATAAAATAAAGGTTTATCAGGTGCATTTTGGACACTGTGTAAGTTTTCCACAATAAACAGGACAATTATCACTGGCAATCCCTTAACTGCAACTGACCTGCGGGCGTAACCAGGTGATGCTGCCCTTTAGTTTTGTGATGGGAGTGGAATGGTCAGAAAACAGGGCTGTATCGTCAGCAGGAAAGTCCAAGTCAACAAACAAGCCTTCATCTTCACCCTCTGCCTTCCCTCCTCGTTTCATGGCTTCTTTTATGTAAGCCTGGACAGCTCTTGGCTCAGTAGATAAACTTCTCTGTGACCACCATCTCCTCCTTATGAGACGGATACTTAAATGTAACCCTGTGAGTAACTTAGGTACAAAAGCATATTGTTAGGCGAAGTTCATACCTTGAACACAAGTAACCTTACTTGTATATTATCTCATGCAATCAACAAGGGTAGTCTACTAAGCCACAGTTTACGCATGACTGTGACACTGAAAACAAGATTACAAAAATGTGTATAACTAAATACATTTTTATTATTATTATTATTATTATTATTATTATTATTATTATTATTATTATTATTATTATTATTATATGCTACTGCTTAATATCGTTCCTACCTATCTTTAGTCTGGGTCCTCCATCATAACATAAGCTAAGTGTTAGCTTATGTTAGCTAGTGATGCAATGAAAGCATCTCTTCATCGTATGCCGTGTTTAAACCTTAATTTATTATGGTCCTGCCTAAAGATAACCCCAGAAGAAAAGGACATAACTTAAAAATCATATATAACCTTCACAGCATCACACTGCTGTTCTAAAAATCTCTTCCGCGGATCTTTTTTCATTCATGAGGTGAATCCTTCCTGTGCCACTGCACACTACTTCCACCTAGTGGCCATATCCACAATTACACTGTGGTGTCACCAAAGAGTAAGCTCCTCAAGTCTACATTTACTGTCTTCAAAGTTTAAATTTCTATAAAAGTGAAACTGTATACGCAGCAAATCCATATTTGTTTTCACAATTTTATTTTAAAGATGTTTACACTGGTAAGAGCAACACAGATCCAAATATAGTAATAAATATTAACACTGCACATCATACAAAATATAATTTATTGGTTCCCATAATATAAGCTGGAATTGTCTTTTGTAGGCTATAGTCTTCAAGATTGTTTTTTCCACTGATCAAAGCTGAAACAAGAAAATCAAGCATTACTATCAAAAACTGAATATCACCATCATGCTGTTTTGTGAATGAGAAATAAAAAATTATCATACTGTGGAACAATTTCCATGGCTTTTTTCACCCACTTGCTCTCAGGATTGGCACACAATGGTTTGTTTATCACCGTTTGGAAACTAAAAACACAATAAGACAAATTAATTTATTAGGATAAAACTGTTGTTTTATAATAGCCCTAATTACATCTTATTAATCTTTCTTACATTACTGCTCTGATATCACAGAACTGTGTCACCTCTTGCATGACATAATACTTCAGAGCTTTTATTGGGATTTTAATTCCATCGTAGCGTGTACAGCAAATTTTATTTGATCCTTAAAAGAAAACAGGTTTTAGGTACATAGCAGTGCACATTACATTTTTACTAGACAATCCATTATAAACTGGTTATATAACAAATTTTGACAATAGGCTATGAATAAAGTCATACTCACCGCTTTCTCCCAGCATTAAAAGCACTACCAGCACAGAAATACACACAGACAGGTTTGCCATCTTTCTTTAACTTCTTGTGAGGAGTAAAGATATCAATCTGACAGTGGCACTTAAATACTTGATGACAACGGAAACCCATTGCCCAAACCAAAACCCGTCGTAACATATTGAATAAGGTCATGGCCTAGTTAATTATCCCTCAGTAGTTGAAAAGCCCACAGTATATGGAATAACATGATGTGAAAGTCATGAAGTTAAAAGCAGTAGTATGAAAATTATGTGGGCAGGACAGGAACAAGTTCAGAAAACTCTTCTGGCCTGTTCATGCACCCTGAACTCCCTGCAACCCATATTCCTCTTTACTCCACTTTTGAACATACACAATGACAGAAACTATTACCACAAGCCTATTCAACATCCACTGCCCTGATTGCAGTAAAATGCAGATTTGCATTTTGTGTTTGTCTCTAAAAGAACTGTTGTTAGAAGTGGTGAGAATGTAATGAGTGATTGTAAAAGGTTGTGGTGGAAAGTTTATTAAGCAGAATTAGAAAATTTTCAATGGCCCACTTACTTTTATAGTGTGCACTTGTTATTCCACTGTGAGGTTTGTTGGCCTAGAAAACGACCCCTTTCTCAAACCTCAAGACAGCCTACTCAGCGACCCACAATAAACCTGTGTACGTGCACGAGAACTGATCCCCAACCCCTTTATAAATGTCACGTATGTTCTTTAGTGTAAAAACTTCATTTAAAACTGTTGTTGAGAAAATGAGAGTAAGTAGCTATTTATATGTAATTGCATGTTTTGAAGCAGATTTATTAGTATTATTACTTACTATTTTTGAAATTGAAGTTTGTTAATGCAGACTATATTTAGCGTGAATATGGGTAAAGTGGGACAATGGGTAAAGTGTGACAGTTAAGTTTATTAATGATTATCTTTTAATATATCTTTTTCATTTACTAAAAACACTGAGCTGATAATAAGAGAAATGTGCAGAATTAAAAATCATAGGTTCAGTGGATATGGCATCACTTCCTGGGGTGTGGCAAATAAGAATCTCCAAAAAGGTGAAGGTGTGTACAATGAGATTGCAACTTGGGATGAATGATCTTAAGATTATAACTGTTAAAAACTAAAAAAAAAAAAAATAGTTTTTTGTAAAAGTGATTATTTATTAGAATAAATTTATGAATAAAAGCTCTAAAAAGTAAATGTTTTTTCTTTTTAATTTTCTTAATATAAGGGATTTTGACATTTTGTGGGACAGTGTACTTTTCTTAAACCTTTTCAGATATTTAACTTAATGTAGCGTTTATTTTGATAGTTCTCTCAAAAATGATCAATTTACCTAGATTTAAAAATTTTGAATTTACTTAAATACCAAGTTTTTCTAGCGACTCTGTGTTTTTCAGTGAGGTTTTAAATTAGTAGTTCACCATGAGCTGTCATATGTCACTGTTTAGCCATAGTGTTCATATTAATTAAATCATTATATATGTTGTGTAGAGGCAGTAAAATGAAGTTTATGGTCAGTCTGTGTTTGAGGAAGGCTCTTCAATTTTGTGTTTAAGATTTCACTTTATCGTTAATGTGTAGATGAGTTCTTAAGCTGTTTAAAAATGTATGACATTAAAGGTTCAAGCATTCAAATCAAAATGTACATAACAGTGTCCCACTTTACCCATTTTCACCCTATACCACAGAGAATAAAGTTGCAAAAATAATCTCATGCACACTTATGCGTTCCTAAACAGATGAAAGACAAAGATCACCAAGTAGATTGCAATCTCCTATAATCTCTTATATGTACTACATAGAGTGAAACCCACCAGCTTTATCTCATGATCTGAAGTTTCAATTTGGTTTGATGCATATAGGACAGAGTTCGTGATTGTACAGTTAAACAAATAGAACTTTACCATCAATAAAAATGCTGTTACTACTAAGTACTTCAATGAAAGTAGGCCAGCTCAAAAATAAACAAGATGTTTTATTATAAATATAATATTTATAAACCTAATATTTTGCCTAAAACTAGTGTGTTGAGCCTGCAATGTCATTTTTTTTGTTGCTTTATGTGTGTTCAATGTAAAAACTTGGAATATATTAGTCTCATTCAACATGTTACATGAGCAGGGGAAAAATGAGGGGGTTTCTACTGCATGAATTGCGCTAATGTAGCTGGAAACTTCCCTGGTTCTCAAAGGGATACGTAGTGCTTAAAAAGGTGCTGCACACACTCATGCTCCACTTAAACAGACACACTCAAAAAGAGAACATGGTTTCAGTTCGGGTCACGCTGCTGTTGCTCTGGGCTCTTTGTTTGCTAACTTTCCACACATCTGAAGGTAAGCTCAAAAAAATAAAGTTATTTTTATGTTTATTTTGTACTTACTAATGTTTACTTTTGTTCACAGCCTATTCATGTTGCAGAAGATACACAACAACCAAATTACCCTTTTCTATGATCAAGGGTTTGTCCATCCAAACAGACAGAGAACTGTGTCACATCAATGCAATTATGTGAGTATTTAAGGAACTACAAATGTAATATATAAACACCAGTCTAAATAACATATTTTAATTATATTGTGTTGTAGTTTCCACACCAAAAGAGGTAAAGCATGTTTTAATCCAGCTTCAAACTGGGTGATGGACTACGTGAACCGTATAAGGTAAGATGTTCTTAGTTGATCAGGGTTAGATTTGTGTTTTTTGGTTGTTTGTTTGTTGTTTTTAGTTTGAAATGCTAACTTTGTATTATCTTTTTTTTAGGAATAAAGCACAAATGGTTCACATGAGGACCACAAATCCATAAGGAACATCCTTGTATTTGTTTTTGTGATAAAGATTGTATGAGACTGTATTATTATTTGTATATGTTTTAGCTCAGTTGTAAGAGCTTTGTTAATATAACTACACACTTTACGTTTAGAAATGGATGCACTGCTGTAATAAACAAGATTTATATTGTGTCCATGGGTACTTTTTTGGACTGTACCCTAATAACATGCATGGTCCCGGTTTCTCACTGAATTGTCCACACTTCTTTATTTACAGTTTTATACAATCCACAATGCTCATTTATATTTTTACTTCCTTGTTTATGTTCTGGCAGTAAAACAACATTTTAATACTAATGTCAGTGTAGTTTATAAAAACTAAAGGATCCTATGATGTTTTACTTGGCAGAAAAAAAAGCTAATGTGATATAGAGTGATTGTAAAGTATACTGTTTATAGACCTATATACTATACAAAGTAAATAATTATTCCAAATAATTAAAATAAATAATTATAAATATATAGGATATGTAATTATATATATACATATATACATACATATATACATATATATATATATATATATATAGTCTTCAACATTCACTCAGTAAGATGACTCATGTTTTAGTGCTTGTTACTTTGCAGTGCTGTACTAAAGTCTATAATAGATCCAATAATTTGTATTGAAATAATTATTATAGTATTATCAATATGTGACTATTGTTTTACCACTAGGTGGCAGCAGGATATCTTTAAAGAAACGCTTCAAAAAAGAGGCAATTGTGGTTGCAGATTAAATTATCATTACATTCATTATTCCATTTCTAATTTTGTTTTTGTGCGTAAAGCAATGTTTTACGCGTCATCATTTAGCATATTGGCAAAAAAAAAAAAAAAAAAAAAAAAAACTTTAATTAATAATGTATTACTTTTGGACATAACTCTGACATTTGTTTTTATTTGTGTCTAAGGTGTACAATGGGTCTAAGGTACAATATATGATTTATGTCTAATTTTCCATGATAACAAAATGGTAATGTCAGATGTCTACTTTGTTGGCAGCACTAAACGAAGCTGAACAGTTCGGGCCCTCTGTCCTGGTCCTGTCGCATGAATCTGTCCCAAACGGCAGAATATGAAGGGACGCTGGCAGCCGTGATTACATCACCTCCACTGTTCTGCACCAGTGAGCAGAGTGCTTTCCTATGAATAATACACACAGAAAGGAGCAACGGGACCAGGCTGGAGGCTTGGTAAGTAAACGGCAGCAGAAAATAGTTTGATCAGAAACATAGTCTGGAATAAAATGATGACACTTGACTCTTATGTCTTGCCTATGACAAACTTTATTGAATTCAAAGAACAAAGTAGATATTTACTTATAAGCATTGCTCCAGAGAAGTCAGCAACAGGTTTTTGTATCATGTTCAGGTCTTGCTACTTCTTGATACAGCTATATGATACATTGATATGATACATTGATACATTTGTGCAAACTGTGTTCACATTGACTTTCTTGTCAATGTCTGAATTTTCAGTCTCTTATTGCCACTGCTTGTCCGAACTTTTTAAGACTTCCATCAAATTCTAAATATTTTTTTCCATTTTGCACAATGTCCCAACTTTTTTGGTAATAATGGAACAAAAATGTCTTCATTTGAACTAATCCAGGACACTGTTTAAAAGATTTGTAACACGGAAGCCATTTGGTCTGAGACAGTCATACAAGGATATAGATGCTTTCCCATGATGCAACTGGCTTCAGTGTGAAAAGCATTATAAAATGTTGCACCGAGATCAGCAGACAGGTCTTCTATCATGGCAACACACACACACACACACACACAAATAATGAGACATCCTCTGTCATAAAGGTGAAAACAATACTGCTTCACCATTAGCAGTTCCCATTTGTCCTGATGCATTTGCAGCTGGAGAATCACACAAAACACACTTAGTGATCATTTCCCTTAGTGCTATAATCTTTCTGTCCTTTGTCTCCCTTGTTCTGACTTGTCACTCATTCACTCGTTGCCAGATACACAGTTAACACACAGATAACCGAGCCCGCTATATAATTAGACAAACAAAAAAGAGAGGGATGAAACATCTAAAGGAGAAGAGACTCCAAATGATTACACATTCACTCCGCTTCCTTCCCCCTTGCTGCACACATAACCGCCAATTAGAGCCATGGAGAGGAGGATGAGGACAAGCAGAGAAGCCAGAATGCTATTTGTGTCTCTATCTCTCCCCCTGAAGACTCCAAGCACCGGAGAGGGTATGAAAGAGCAGAGAAAATAGAAAAACATGAAGTACTGCGCAAAAGTCTTAAGACAGCTTTTTTCAAAGAATGGTTAGGAACAAAGAAAGGTGTATCGATGTACAAAAATACACAAATTATGAAAACAAGAAGCTCTGTCCTACAGTATATCTCACAATGGTGATGACATAATGCTCAGACCTGGATTTTTCAAAGCCACAAAACTTTTAAGTCTCACACTGGGAAAGAATCTACTAAAACTGAACCTTTCATAGCAAAAATAAAACATAAAATTCTGTATTTATTAAAGCACTGACAGTTAACAGCATTTTTGCACACATCACTAAAACTTTTGCCCAGTACTGTATATAAATAAAGAAATGACATATTCGGTTAGCTGATTGGCTGAGGAGCAAAATCAGGCAGATCTGGGCCACAGTTGCACTCATTGTTCAGTGAGCTTTTCTGCAGTCCAACCCAGCGACAGCAATGAATGTTGATTGTGACCCTTGCTCTTTTGGTACAGTGGCAACACAGTCATTTAGCTTCTTCTTCTTCTTTTATGCTTGTCCTTTTGGCCTGTCATAGTTTATGCATTCTATGACGTGAGTGCCAGCCACAGGGCACAGTCAACGGTCGATGGTTTCTATGTGGTCCATACAAAACTCACCGACAGCGTTGAATGTTCACCGGGGCAGGCAGCGGCACCCATGTTGTGGGGAAAAGAAGACCTAAAGAAGGGAAATAAAGTATGGTCTTGTCTTACCACCTCCTCAAATAGTAGGAATTCTGCAGCATCTGAAACACACAGTATCATTTAGGTTATTTGTATGTCATTAACTAGAGACTCCAAGATTCAGGCATTCACACAAATCCATACTTAGCTGAAATCTTCATGAAAATCTCCTAACATTCTGAGTTATGTTACAGCAAAACTGCACTATCTTGCAATGGCCAAGAATCTTCTTTCCTTTCAGGTTTTCAGCTCTGAATGCTTCAGTCTTACTCCCAACCCGACAAACAATGCTGCGATGTCCCACTGCCCCTTTCTGCGCACAGGCCACAGGCTTAGAGCACCCATTGTCAGTGAGTGGCCCAGAGATATAGATGGGGAAACAACCAGGGACTGTCACTATTCTGCGGTAGCCCTGGCCCAGGCCACTGCTGACGTCAGCATAGTAGACTCCAATCTGTGCTCATACATTGCATTCATGGCACTGATGTCATCGCGTAGGCTAGACCTGAATCCATTACTCAGCCTAGAGCAATAATATCATGTATCCATCAAATTTTGTGGCTATAATTTTAAATGTCATACAGTAGACAATGTGTGCATTGTCTGGTAAGCAAGCTCAACTATTGCCATTCCCTTGTACAAAAAAAGTCAAATTATGTGCATTATTATTGCGATTTTAATAGGAATAGGACTGAAAAAGACTCTGACAGTATAATTACTTCTTTCCATTCGGCTTTTCCCTTTGAGATAAAATAATCTCCTAGAGAGCAGTGATTCACAAATTGCCTTGGCATTGTTTTTATGCTGAATGCCCTTCCTGATCTCTATTTATCCAGGCTTGGGACCGGCAGAATGAGTACACTGGCTTGTGAACACTTGTGGCTGAACTCAATTACCTTGTATAATCAAAATATCACAGCATCACAACATGGGTGAGCACTGTTTCTCAGCATGGAACAGCTCAGTCAGTATCTCGTAACTGCAAATTCAGTATTGACATTGTGACCCTTAAATGCTATGGTATACCTTCAAAATGGTTATTGTCCTGTTGATTTAAGTAGATCAGTGTGCACAGGTTAACTCCTATCTTGTTGAAGCTAGCATTAGCATAAAAGAGCTATGGCTAAACATGTGCACTTCACCGCACAATAAGACCGAAAATGAAAAATAGTCAGAGGGTCGAGGGAGTGAAGAACTGGGGGCTTCGCCATGGCAACCCCAGTGTCAGCCAGCCATTTCTCCTTAATCCACCCCCTCCCCAGTTCAATGTTGCGCCCTCGCCGGGACCCCCTCTCTCCAGAAGAATATTTCTTTTGTGTCCCGGGACTGTTGGTTGTATAAGTCTATATATGTCTGTTAGAAAGGGGGAGGGGGAGTCGGGGGGTATGTTTGGCGTAAAATGCAGAGGGGTGGGGGTGTCATAGTTAAACCAGCTTAAACCAGGGGGCCAAGCTGCAGGTCACAGAGTCTCAAAACTACAACGGCCACATTATTAGGAACACCTGGCCCGTACCTGGCTGGAGCCTCTTCTGCCCTAACTTTTTGGTGGCTAAAGATTCTACACCACAGAACTGCCACTCAATGAATAATTTCTCTTTTTGGGATACTCTGTAAATTCTAGAGATGGTTGTGCGCGAGAAGCCTATTTTGAAATACAGCACTCAGACCTTTCCATGTCACGTTCAATGTAAAATCTCTTTTTTATCTCATTCTGATTTTTAGTTTGTCTTCTTCATGTCTCAGAACTGTGTGACTGGCTGAGTATATTTGCATTTAGAAACATTAGAAGAGGTGTACCTAATAATATGATCAGTGAGCGTATATGCATTCTGATATTAAAGACAGATTATCTTTTAAAATAGTAGATAATTATACCATACGACAAACAGCCGGGCCTTCTCTCTCAGAGCCAATCACTGCAAAGCCAATGCTTTATCTCCTGCTATGAAACTCTTCCATGTGCTGGCAGTCTCTTGTCTGAGCAGGCCGCTTTACATTACTGACAAAGGGACGTTTTGGAGGAGTGGGTGGGGAGAGGCGTCAGCTGCTAGACAAAATAAAAAGGCTGTATTTGTTCCTAACAATAAACGGTCCCCGTCTTTGGTGCTCGTCCACAGCTGTAGGCAGATAGGCTTTCATTTTTAACTGCAGGCTAATAAAGAACAACGCTGACTTTGCCGTACTGTAAGCCGAGTTAGTGTTTGTGATAAAATTCAGAGTGTGGATGGATTTCAGTCTGAGATGCCACTCTGTGAAGGAAAAAAAATGCCAGATAGAAATTATGCTGATGATGGAAATATTTTAGATTTCTAGAATCTGGGATTAAGAAATGGCAGTGGTGGTATGTAACAAAGTAAAAGTACATTGTTACTGTAGTTATTTTTCATGTTTTCATTCTTTCATTTTGGTTTCATGTTTTTCTGATAACTATGGTACAGCTGACTTATTCACAATAAAATAAAATGAAAAATTCAACATAATGTCTAAGTTGTTTAAGTTTACTTTTGTTTGTTTTGGTTCTAAAACCCTGCATTGCCGATCGTCCAATCAGAAATGCGGAAAGACTGGCAACCCACCGACCACTGTTTTGATTTAGACTGCACTATTGCTTTCAAACCAGTATGCGCGCATGCTGCTTCCAGTACTTTTAAGACGCCCACAACTTCAGTTTCCTTAGATTAAGTAGTGGTTGAATCTGTGTCAAATACTTTTACTTTTATACTTGGAGTTTAAAAGTAAGTACTTTATTACTTAAGGAGAAATTTACTTTAACACTTTTTTTTGGTACATTTTTGTGCTTTGTCTGTACTCACTTGCTCAGTAAAGGTTTTCACAACAAATTTCTCCAATCAAGAATAGATTAATGTTTCGAGCATCCTGCGGAAATCCCAAAAATACCCTTCCCCTGGGGCAGAGTGATGGCAGGGGTGGAGGAAGTGCCAGTGGTGTGTCTCTGGGGTGGTCGTCTGTGGCCCGTGGGCAAGTCTTTAATGTCCAGTGCACTGTATACTGTACATGCAGCAGCCATAATGACTAACAGACCTCAGGGAGCCGGAGAGGGCCTCACATGCCACTCCAAACCTACATATGCATACACTCACTTTAATGGCAGCCTTTAGACATCATTTGAGCAAAACTGTGGTCCATGCAACTAAATAAAATGTTACCAGATTTTTCAAATAAAAGGAAAATACTTTGTCAATTCCAGGCGGGCAACTATAAAACATATATTTCAAAATATAAAAATTGTTAGACATGATTGTTGTGGTCCTACCAGATTTGGGTATATACATAATATTACATCATATTCATACTAATTTATAACAATAAATAAATGCATTATATATTCCACTCTGTGTGTACTAATGCAAAATATTCTCACTTTTTAATTAACTTTTCTACCATATTCTAATTCACTGATGTAGGGCTGTTTGCAACATAAGCTACATATAGCCATTCAAAAATCCAGCTGCTGGAAAAAGTTCCATTTGATCTATCTGAAGCCACTTTTTACAGCAGTGAACTAAAATATAACTTCTTACCTCAACCCCCCAGCAGTGTTCAGCCAAAGTAAGTGAATGCCCAAACCAGTGCCACCCGAGTCTATAAGAGTGCAAAGGCCGTATTGTAACACAAGGTGCAGAGTCTGTTCAACAAGTGCGAAGACATATCACAAAAACAAAGGCACAGAGTTAGTGCTTTAGGACTGATTGACAGGGTGGGGTTGTCGAGTGACCCCTGACCTTTCTAACCCCCAGGAATGTTGTCGTGCTGGTGTGCGTATTGTTCCAGCCTCTTGGAGGAGCCCCAGCCGAGCATCAGATGTATGTGAACGCACAATGTTCCTGAAGCCTTTTACTCTACTCCAAAAAAGTTTCCTCTTTTGTGCTGTAATCCCCTCTTTTTCTGGTCTTCATCTTTAGACTTTAACAAACAAAAGGCAGCAACAAATCCTGGAGTGGATTGTTATTATTGTTTTTTGTGCACTCTCAAGTAGAAAGGCCACTAACGCTGGTGCCACTGTGACTCTCTACGCTGACCAAAATGACCAGCTAAGATGCTATAAAAGTCCCTTAAAAACACAGTTCACTAAAACCTTTCTCATTCCTATCGGCCATTAAATAAAAGAGCATTTTTATTGGTCCAGATCTCTGAGATGTTTGTATCTCAGGGCAGTCTGAGAGTCTGGAGGAAGTACCCTGCACGAGAGATGTGAGAGGGGCCAGACAGACAATTACTGGCCAGGTATGTCCTTTATATCCACCTAGGGCTGGTCAGAGGAAATGGAGGAATTTATGATGTCATAAAAAAGCGCCCTGAGAGAGGTGCCTGAGAACAGGTTGTCTGCAATGCCATAAAAGACTCCAGCAGCTTCCGCTCCCACCCCCTGACGACCGTGATAACACACTGCCTCACGCCACTGGCTTAGATACAGAGCAGATACAAAGATATGGTTATAATGTGATCATGTCATTATACTGTAGTAAGATCCCACTCAAAAATAAACAGAAGTTCGGTGACAGGTTGTTACTGCAAATGTGTTCAAGTAGAGAGATTTTCTCCAGAAGAAAAGTGTGCAACTCTTGTCAAACTCGAGATAATTCCAATTAAAGGTTCTGGTAGTGGATTAAAGGTTCAAACATAAAATAAGTAACT
The DNA here is from genome assembly GCA_020698575.1 of Bostrychus sinensis. Taxonomy (NCBI): domain Eukaryota; kingdom Metazoa; phylum Chordata; class Actinopteri; order Gobiiformes; family Eleotridae; genus Bostrychus; species Bostrychus sinensis. The sequence continues at coordinate 20,546,892 of CM036256.1, read as the reverse complement.
ATTTCTATAGTTTTCTGTTTTTTAATCTTTCCTTGCTGTTTTTCCAGTCTGGGTTGCTAAAGAAAATCATCTTCCTTCTAATGTGCAGTGTTTTGGGCATTGATTTGTTTTTATGCCGAATGGCCTTCCTGAGGCAGCCCTCTCCATTTATCCAGGCTTAGGAATGGCACAAAATTTACTTGCGTCCATTTGTGACTGAATTAGTTTTCTATTTTGGAAGGTTAGTGCAATTACTCTAGTTTATAAATACTTTTCCACATTTACTTCTTTTCAGTCACTTGACTTGTATCAAACATTTTCATTCATTATCATTCATTTCATTGTCAGAATTTTGCTGCATCGGGTCACTTTTTTCACTTTAGGTTAAATGATTGTACAGAAAACCAAAAGAAAAGGCCATCTGTGAGTTGAAACTAATGTAAGTGGTAGGTGTAATTGTCCAAATTTGCTACACGATGAGAGACAATTTTCTCTTTTCACACAAGCAAACTAGACAAAGTGCACAGCTCCTCCTCCAGAACGATGGGCTGTTTGTGCTTGTTAAAGACGAGGAAGAGAAAAGGTGCTTATTTGCTCTACGAGCTCATGAAGGAGGTTTCCCATTGTAAAAGAGAGTGGCAGCACTGCCCCGTTTCCTTTCATCCCTCTCCTTAAGACACGCTGCCTTTGTCTCACTGGGGACACAACAAGCAGCCTCCTGGCTATGCTCCAGCGCTCAAATACCTGGGAACTACCAGAGGCATGCTGGGAAGACAACAAGGGGTGGGGGCACGCAACACAAGGCAGTAAGGTGTGAGATTTAAGACTATGCATCGATGAAAAAGCAATTTTAGCAACAAAACTAACATTTTTATGACATATTAACCTCCAAGACAGATAGGGGTTACCATAAGGAGAGATAAGAAACACATCAATTCACTGTAGACCATTGTTAGATAGAAGGGTTTTGTGGTAGGAGCCTTTACCCCTGAACTAAAAGATCTTTGTGTTTGAATCCAGAACTTGGTGCCATAGCAGTTCTAAGCTCTGAGTGGTTGTAGTTTAGATTTTTCTTTTCATGTGCATTTTTGTGTATATTTGTACACTGATAGACCTTTCCTTTCCATCATTTTGAAAATAGTAAAAAAAAAAAACTGTTGCATAATTAATAGCCTGTGCATATTAATATCTTGGCTTTTTAGGATTTTGTAGAAGAATATGTGGCTGTGACTCTTTTTTGCACTTTCACTAAAGTTGGTGGAATGTTACTCTCGCTTTTTTGGTCCTTGACAACCACCTGTTTTCTATCATTTATCCTTCCTCCTTTTTTATTCACAATAGGTAGCGACAGCATGTATGCAATTAAAGACCTCTGGAGTTAAGGAAGCCAGCATTTTTCCCCTCCCCTCCATCATGCCAACTCAGCAGAATGAAGGCAGCTCCTGTATACGAGGTACTGTATAGGGGTGAGGCGAGTTTAAGTTCCTCCCATAACTGACCGCAGCCGACTGAATGTAAAGCTCTACATTCCTCTACTACCATCCCCTCCTCGACAGTCGGACCCCACTGTCACACCTCATAAAGCCAGAGCTATAGCACCAGGGATACAGTGTGCAAGGCCACAGCCAAAGATAAGGCAAAATAAGGACAAAGGCAGAGACCCTTCAAGAGAGGGGAAAAAAAGTGTTTTAAGTAAAAGTCTAATGGCACCTATCCAGCATACAGAAAAGTAGAAGTGAAAGAAGTACGCACAATCAGGTACTTCAAAATAATATAAGTACAAGTACAAAGGTTGCTTGAGCAAAAGTAAAAAAAAAAAAAAAAAAAAAAGAGTGTTAAGTACTATTACTACTAATACTAAGTGGTGCTGCTGCTGCTGCTGGTACCACTACTATTACTACCATTACCACTACGACCACTACTACTGCTACTATGCTATTAATACTAGTGCCACTATTACTTCTATTACAATTCACTTTGCCACAATTCCTCTACTCATTCAGACATTTTGAGATTTTTCCATAAAATGTACAACTAAAAGTAAGTTTTTTGTTCTGTTTACTTTCCACCTTTGCTGAAACAAAAGCTTTTGCACCGAGAAACGCGAAACACTAGAAAGCATGATTGCCATTAAAAGATTGTTAAGATCCCATTTTTAGTTTTAGCTGTTAAGAAAAAAAAGAGGACCCGCCGCAAGTTTATTTTCAAATACTTTACAAAGAATGCCTGTCATTTCCTGGCATTCCCCACATCCATACGAAAGCCCCCTTCCCTTTAGGAACAATGGGAAAGACTCCAAAATTTCCATGGGGAGTTTTTTATATTTGTGGGGTCGAACAACAGACAGCATGTGGTGACCTGAGATTTGACTAGTGTTTTTAGAATACGGAGGTTGCTAATTATAGAGGGCCACAAGGCTGAAAATCATTTAAGTGAGCTCAAAATGACAAGCCTCAATATGTCTACAAACTGCAGCGCAAGCCTCTAGGTTAACAGTTAATAAGCAAGACAGCTGAAATCAAATTATTATGGTGTGTTGAGCAGTTATGAGCACTGACCATAAACTGCAATGTGCCGTTTTATGTATGACCCAATGAGCCTGTCTAATAAGTGTAAATATTCCCTAAAGTCTACTTCTAATAAGGACAACTCACCCCCACACCAACATGCACACTCCAATGATGAAAAGGGAAGTGTTTCTTAATGAACTCAAAGCTCTCATTTTGGTTTCTTGGGTGCAAAGAGTTCAAATGTCATGTGGTCGCCAACTAGCCAATAGGGTTTTGAACGCCACCTGGCTCGACCTGAGCAGAGAGAGACCTTTGGCCGTGGCTAGACAAGAGGTCAGAGGTCATCCACTCATCAAAACGGCGAAGCCTGAGGCAGGCTGCAGAGCTGTCCATTAGCTAACCTTTTCATTGCGTGTGCTACAGGACAAACACATATGGACATAACCATTTATCTTAAGAGCCATATAAGCAGTCCTTAGCTGAATTCAGTCACAATAGCCTGATAGGCTGGGCAAATATATCACAAGACAATGTTTTATGAATAGATTTGGATAAAATGCAGGAAAAAATAATTGGCATTGGTTTTAGTCCTGCTTTGTACATTTGGGTCCTGCTTTGTACATTTGGGCCAACACAGTTTTAATGTTTCTGGGTGATTCAGAAAAATGAATTCAAGATAACAGACTTTTTACATTGCATTGTGCTGGTTGAAAAGCACAAGAATAGTAGGGTTTTGATAGTGCTCATTTGTTTGTTCAGTGGCGGATGGCAACAGCGAGAGTACTGTGTGTCTGCTGGGAGCTTCATGATGGTGGGAGAAGTGTGATGAGACTCCCCGATGATAATGGCATTGCATTTCCACACACTAAAAAAGTTTAATTTGTTCCAAGTATCTGTCGTAGAATGAAGAACGTATAAGACTATAATAACAACAGTGCAATTGAGAGCCTGCAGCGAGGGCAGGTTGCCTCTACACATTAGTGCAGGTTACTGCTGATCAAACTCATCACATGATAATGAACTGATCACAGTTTGAACGGATGATAAGATAAGCACATCTAACGGCGGCTCTAGTCACATTATAGCAGCAGGAAGACAGTGGCGTCACCTCATTCACCCACTGGAACTGTACATCTCTGCTCGAGTAACTCAAACTCAATTAAAGCCGCCTGCACTGCTCTTTTCTTTTCTAGAGTCTGCTGCTGCTGCCTTTGGTCTTCCAGGGACGAATGTAAAGTGAATTACATGTAACTTAGCTTTGACAAGGATGGAAGCTGACCTACCACAGCTGATCAAATCTGTTCTTCATTTATTATACTGCTTGGTAAGTTTCCTACAGGAAAACTTTTCATATGCAACTTGTAAGTTTCCTCACAAATTAACCAGAGTTTGGAGAAGAAGGTAATGATTTTCCAAACCATGTCAATCCTATCTTGTTCTTCTATAATATGCAATACATTGGTCTTATCATTACAATGGTCTACAATCTATAGCCAGCCAAGTGTAGTGCTGCACTAAGCGTCTAGACCTACTACATCCAGATGGCATAAGAATTTATGGAGACTGCCTCATTAACCTTAAGGCATATTAGTGCTTGGCACTGCACACTGTGAGACCGAGCATGGCGTTTTCTAAAGTGTTCTTGAAAAAGCCTGTCTCAGCTGCTTTACACTACAAAGAAGGTCAGATATTAGAGGCACATAAGGTTACTATATGCCCCTAAATGGAGGTTGTATTGTAGAATCAGTTCATTTGTCACGTGCCCACCGGACATTTGTAGTGATGTGGTTAATGCAGGTAGAAGCGAATTACACAAGGAATTACACCAACCCATACTTGTGGTGTAACAACACATGCGTAAATAAAACATAACTCCCATGCATGTGCTGTATTATGTTGGCTGTACACAATGACGCAAACCCAAAAGCCTTGTAATAACAGCACATTGTTCCGGTGGCTGTTAGCGGCTACGTTACGCACCAATCCTCAGACAGACGGCCCTCATCATGAGTCACAGGCTGTGGCGAGAGACGGGTGTGGGCTCCAGTGAGCGCGGCTCTTCAGGTGTCTCCGCTCTCTCTCGGATTCCTGGGAGTGGGAGCTTCTGCTGTAATGTCGATACAATGACAGATGGTCCGCACACAAAGCCGGTGCGCATTGTTCAGCTGCAAAATAATAGCCATCATTTACCAGTCTTTCGTGAGACAGTCTATTAACTCAGTTGATTTCAAGTCGGGCTGTTTTATCCGCCTTTTACGACTACGCGTAAAAGTTTCTCAGCATCGGCAACTCGGTTTATCCGTACAACGTGTACTAGTGCTTGGTACGATAGCACTAATTGTGATAAAGTTGTGTTATGGACAAAAGCCTCTTTCGTACGTTGAATAGTCACACGACTTACACAATTTAAAATATAGGCAATAATTACGCTTCGGGACATAGAACATAGCAACACTTTAGTATCATTAAGCGCCATTTTAGAGATTTTGACACAATTAGCCTCAATTCACACTTACAGGAGCAAATTAGCCTACTTATGAAATGATCATATTTTTAAACTAACCAACTGGCGTATAGGTTCAAGTTTATAGCCTATACATATAATTACAATAATAGCTTGGTACTCACAGGTCCGGATCAAGAGTAACGCGCGTCCACGGCCAAAATAAAACTCATCTCCATCCTTCACACCGTGCACTAACTTACTCCACGCACTGACTGAGCACCGGACTGCCAGATACACGGAGTTACGTACGCGTCGAGGGGAGAGGCACGCGGAGAAGAAGAGAGGGGGAGGGTATCCGGTGATTTTTTTTTTTTTTTTTTTTTTTTTTTTGTACAGGGAAGCATCAGGACGAGTTTGATTGGCTCAAGTGGGAAAGACTGATAAAATGAGACGTTGTTATTGGACACCGTGTGACAAAGTGGGTGGGAACACGAAGAAGGGGCCATCGTGTATTATTCAGGAGATAGAGAATCTGGGAGTGGACGAGGGTGGATACGGTGAGGGCAAAAGAGGGAATTCTCAGACAATGGCTACGTCTTTTTTATTCTTGTCTCATTGGCCGTCCTCTCCGTTAAATGGCTTCTAATATTCTCAGGCAAAAGTTAAAGTGCCTACTGACCCCAGTTTGTCGTAAAGCTTGACTTCACATGGGTTCAAAGTAGTTAGGGCATCACCTGATTTTTGGCATGGAGTAAGTCTTAAACTATGTTTTTGCTGGTAATTGTGAGTATGGGGCATGTGAGGAAGCTTGGAGCGCTGAATTTTCCTCACAGGAGGATACTAGGGAAGGAAATGGTGCATGGATAATTCTCTCTCAGATCCTCTGGTATATTCTAGCTGAGAGTGTACTCGGCTGAATCAATAATGCTCAAAGCTTTCTCATGTTCCTCCTTTTCTCACATCGGTGCTAGTGTTGGGAGGCTGGGAGGGAGCGCTCCAGTCTCTTCAGGCACCAGTCAGGAGAACGTATTTGGAATGAAAGATAAGCCTGAGTCTAATTACAGCACTTAAATAAGCACAGTTGCATGATAGGCAAACTGTTAGTTGTTAACCTGCGCACAAAGCTAGTGAGAGCGCAGACAGTGAAATCCTAATAACCACAGCAGGGGCTCCTCTGACCGGTAGCCATGGTGATTGAACACATTTCTCCACAGAGCAGCGAGGCGGTCTGTCTCCTCTGCACCACACAAGCCTTTATTAGGGCCAGACCCCTGCCTCAGAATGGGGGAATATCCCACCCATTTCATTATTACTCTACAGTTGTGTGACTTTTATTTTTTGCTTTAGATTAGATGTGTCCAAAGTGCGGCTCGGGGACCATGTCATGTAAGGTGAGATATAGCTCTCCATCATAAAATGTAGCTACTGTTTATGGCCCACCAAAACCATCAAACAGCATTTCAGTGGACCACTCTCTACATATGCATTCTCCAGATTTGAACTTTTAATTAGTCAGTCTAAAACACATACTGAAGTTGACTGAAACTCTTGAATATAATGTCACTTATTCAAGTTGTGTTGGTTTCATTCTTTGGCATTATGGAAGCAGTTAACCAGAATCTTAGCTTAAATGTTTGTACACCCCTGCTTAAATGCTCAAGTCTTTTTCTGAGTTGCTTGACATATCATGTCACTATGAAGGTTAATTTGCTTGACTGGTGGTAAGGATGCTCTCAGAAGTAGTGGATTTGTGCAGCACTGAGTGTAATTTCAACAGCCTTGGCTTGATTTCCTTTAAGCTTCTTTAATCTTTCCTTCCTATTTAATATGGCTCCTGCCACAATCACAGCCTTTTCTCAAATCAGAATTGTGTGTGTGTTTTTATCTGCAAATGTTTCAACACATTTCTTATCATTTTGTATTTGGTACAGTTCATCTGAAACTAATGAGGCTATTGTTTGTTAATGAAATGGGAGAAATTTGAATCTTCTTTTTGAGCAAGTAAAATATATTGTAAATTGTAATTGTTTTGTATTGTATTGTTTTGAAATATATCATAGAGACTACCTCATTGTTTATTTGTTTGTTGGTTGACAATACCTGAAACGTTATGGTCAGTTTGGATCAGATTTTCTTGATAGGTCAGTTATAGGCCAAGAAACAAATGATTTGTTTTTGGTGTGGATCTAGGTCAGGGTCTGTGTCAAGGGAAAGTTTAATTGCAAGACAGAGCCAATTTTATCTGTTATCAATATTACTTCAAAGTTTATAGGCAGATTTTTATTAAACTTTTAGCAAAGGTCTCACCTGAGGAAAGCAATTTTTTTTTTTTTTTGATGGCTCTGAAACATTGTCTGGATCAAGGATTTTTTATTATTATTATTATTATTATTATTATTATTATTATTATTATTATTATTATTATTATTATTATTATTATTATTATTTTACCAATTTACTGTAATGAGGAACTCTAATGCTTTAGTGGAAGTTCTTTTAGTTTAGAATACATTTTTTAGTAAATGGACAGCACAAACAATCAGTTATAAGAGAAATGGTCATGATTCATACATTAGAGTTACAGCAGGAGTTTTTATCAATATAAACCAAGCATCAACTGTGTTATCTCTATATTTAAACATAAAAGCCTTAAAGCCTTCAAGAGTGGTCCACACTACTTCTGCTTATTCCCATCAACCCCTTGACATAGTTGTCATGATAAATACTTCCATGATATGTGTAGGATCTGGGCTTAAATCTCCAAAGCTCAAGTAAAAAGTGTCCTTCGTGCTACTTTTGATTTCATTGACTACGTGTCAAGCCTAATACCACTGCTGTACCATACTGCGCTCAGTCAGAGAGTGGCATCTCCGACTGCTTTAGTAATGAGCTGTCAGCCTCTACAGATGGAGGACATACAGTGGGCCGCTCCACACGCCTGGGTGTTATCTTGTAGAAAACATTTGGGTAAAATGATTGTTGAACTGTTTTTTGAAAATGAAAAACTAGCTTTGCAATCTTTCTTCTTTATTCTTTTTTTTTTTTTTTTTTTGGTAATTTGCAACTTGTTCCTATTTGAGCTTTAATACTAACAAAACATTAAAAAAATATTATCAGGAAAAACATTATAATCATTGACAGGTGAAGTGCATTATGGCACCTGTTAGTGGGTGGGATTTTTTAGGCATCAAATGCTCAGGCAGGGCATGGTGGCAGAGTGGTTAGTTTTCTTGCCTCCCAGCAAGGAGATTGTGGGTTCGATCCTTGGGCCAGCCAACACACAAAATTTCTGGATGGAGTCTGCACATCCTCCCTGTGTTACTGTGGGTTCTCTCTGGGTACTCTGGCTTCCTCTGGACATGCATGTGTTAGGTGAATTGGTGAGGCTAAATCACACCTGGTGATTGAATGTGAGAGTGAGTGGTTGTATGTGTCTCTGTGTCAGCCCTGCAACAAGCTGGCCTCTGTCCAGGGTGTACCCCGCCTAAGTTACTGGGATAGGCTCTAGTCAACAGCAACCCCTAATGAGAATGAGCAGCAGAAGATGATGAATGAATGAACTTTTTGTCTTCAAAGTTGATGTGTTAGAAGCAGGAAAAATATAGGCAAGCATAGGGACTTGAGCGAGTCTGACAAGGGCAAAACTGTGATGGCTAGACGACTGGGTCAGAGCTTCTATAAAACAGCAGCTCTTGTCCCAGTCTGCAGTGGTTATTATCTATCAAAAGTAGTCAGAGGAACTGACGACAGGTTATGCACGTAGGGAGCGAAGGCCGGCCTGTGTGGTCAAACTCAACTAACGAGCTACTATAGCTTAAATTGTTGAAGAAGTTAATGCCGGTTCAGATAGAAAGGTGTCAGAATACACATTGCAGTTTGTTGCATATGGTTCTACATATTAAGCACACAAAATATTATTATCACCAATAATCAGTAGGAGGTCATAATGTTATGCCTGATTGGTGTATATAGTAAACCATTCTAAATCTAATCTTAAAAAACTTGCACTTGCATAAGCATTCACTCAAATGCACTTATTCATTCTGTTGCTCAGAACAGTGACAATATTAAAACATAAAAAATAATAAACATTTGTAAAAAAAAAAAAAAAAAAAAAAAGTTTTATTTTTATCCAAATTCTTAAGCTTAGCTCAGAACAATTTGAAATCAGATATTAATTTAACTTCAAAAGCCAGTGTATTCCAAAGCTGGCTTTCCAAAGCTTCTTAGGGAGAAGGTGTCCAAAGGTTCTTCCCCTATGACATGTGACATGAGTATAGCCAGTAGTATTTTTGGAACTTGTTCATAGCATTTATTTGTCCCATTAAATTCTCCATTATGCTACAACCCTCTCCAACTCCAGACCACCTCGACCTATACTGCATGCCACTCTGCCATCACGAATGCCTCCTGTTGGCTCTTCTCCTTGTGCAATGCCAAAAGCTTATTCTCTGTCTCAATTAATGACTGAGTTTCTAATGGAATCCTTCCCTTCAAGATGAGGCCCGTCACAGAGGGGGCTGCAGTCGGTGCTGTGGGTGAAGCCGCTCTGATTGCCTCAATACACTGCCGGCTTTCGGAGTCACTGCAGATGTCTGCTAATTGTGGTGATTATGGTGAGCGGAGGGGGGTAGGAATATGTAATGAATTTCCCATTGCTTTCATGCCTCACACACTTTGGTTGCGTGCATCTGCTGTACAAGCTGAGCATCCGTAGGGTTCGGAGACAGACAAAAGTGACACAGGGATTGGGCTTTTGGATGGCCGACTATTTTAATGTGCAGTGCAGTCAGATTGGATCCATTTATTCTTCCATTGTCTAGTTAGTTATCTTTATTTCTAAGAATGCATCTTGCTTGTCAGTCTTTTAGCCGTTTTGTTTTTTTACATTCAATAATAATATGTTTAGGACACAAACTAAAATCAAAAGTTTTGTTTTCTTTTATACTGAGTCATTATTGGTATTAACAAAAAGTAGAAACCCAAAACCAATAATTAATTTATTATTAATATCATAATTATGGACTGTTATTATTATTTGACAGGATTTTTTTTATGCTTCAAGGATCAAACAACAATGTCCCATAAAAGTCACTGAAATTGAAGTCTACCACCTGCAGTTGTTGCAGAAACTCACTTGTTACTGACACCAGCCCCTGTTTATAAAGTAACCTATTAGAGTTGTTGTATGTTATTAAGATACTGTATGCTAGTTTAGCACACTTGCTGCATATCACAAAGAGGCACATGGAAATAGCTTAAAACCCTGTTTTTTTATGCTCCTAAAAAATGTTCTATAGTTTCCACATAGAAACAAGACCAGTCAAGGATCAGGTCTTTCCTGCATTACAGTAAACTATAGAAAGGACATCAATATACAGAAAATTTTATCCAATACACACACACACACACACACACACACACAAACACACACATACACACACACACACACAAAAAAAAACCTGAAAGTGGAGGTTAATTTAAAAGACCGTATGTAAATGACTTTTGCAGATTAACAACCTATTAAAACCAGCGGATTATACATGCAACCTGAATTTCTGCACATCCCGTTCCTTGTGGTTATCATCATGCCACTGTGGACATGCCACTCTGGACACTGAACTGGAACAAATCATATTCATACATTTAGCATATTAATGAAGTTAAATATCAGACTGTCTCTCTCTTGCTTCTGTGCTGCGCCTGATTTATTGTGGATGTTCTTTTAGTGAGGCAAGAGTTAGCTAATTCCTCCGAGGCGAGTGCCCTTCCTGTCACACTGATCAAAGCCTTTCTGTTGATATGAGCATAGACCATCAGTGTGTGTGCATGTCTATGGGACTTTATGTGGATATGAGGTGGGGGTGTTGACTGTGTGTGTGTGTGTGTGTGTGCGTGTGTGTGTGTATCCCCCCCCCCCCCCCCCCCTTCCCCCATCACCAGAGGCTGTATTATGCATTGTTGTTGGCGTGGCCTACATGCTCACCCAAGCATGGTCCGGTGTGGTACAGTACACACGTCTCTCCATCCCCACTGCACTTCCCCAGGCCGCTTCATTTACCTTTGCCTCCTGAATTAATGTTAGTTAGCTGTCACATTAGCTTAGATCTGTTGGCCCTTTGACGTCAACAACCCGAAGTGATATAGCAGAGTTATGTCAGCCCATCCACCAAGAGTATACAAGTAACTGGTGTGGTATAGGCAGGACCAAGAGACCAAAACTGGACTAAATAAAGACTTTTAGGTCAGAAAATGTATTCAGATTAAACATATAATGACACACTGCTGTCCCTACATGAAAGCACATACATGTTCTGTGTATCAATATTGGTGTGGTGATAGTGACACATATCAGATTGGTATGGGATCACACACCCCTAGTTTAATGGTACACATTTCCTAAAGTATTAGCTCACCTGCCTTTACACACATATGAATTTAAGTGACATCCCATTCTTAATCCATCCACAGGGTTTAATATGACATCGGCCCACCCCTTTGCATCTATCTACGGCAGACATCTACGTGTCTGATGTTCCTGGACGAGTCTCACAGTCTCTAATTCATCCGAAAGGTGTTCTATCGGGTTGAGGTCAGGACTCTGTGCAGCCCAGTCAAGTTCTTCCACACCAAATTCACTCATCCATCTCTTTATGGACCGTGCTTTGTGCACTGGTGCACAGACATGTTGGAACAGGAAGGGGCCATCCCCAGACTGTTCCCACAAAGTTGGGAGTGTGGAATTGTCCAAAATCTCTTGGTGTTGAAGCATTCAGAGCTCCTTTCACTGGAACTAAGGGGCCAAGCCCAGCTCCTGAAGAACAACTCCACATCAAATTCCGAATTCAGTTATTTGGGTGGGTGAGCGAATACTTTTGTATATTCATTGTGCAAAAAGCCCTTATGAGGAAAAAATGGCACAAATAAATAAATAAATAAATAAATAAACAACTTAGACTAGACTGTGATCAAAAATAGAATCCATTCTTTCATGAAAATGTCATCAAAAGGTGAGCATTATATTTTGAGTTATTTTACCAACAGACAAACTTCTTTCTTCCTTTACGCTTTTTCTAAGTGCAATGATTTGCACATAGATTTGGCATAGATTTTAGGCCAAATGCACTTTGTGATACAACTCTCTCCATTTATCAGGGCTTGGGACCGCCACAAAGAGTACAGTGGATCACTGACCCCCTGTAGCTGGCTTTTGCCAACAGACTATAAACTGAGACTACTGACTGAAACATACCCTCTTTGGTGGAGATAATGAGTCATGTTTCTAGATGTGTGTAAGTTTTCAGAAATACATAAATTAGTTGTAATAGTAAACATTACAAGTATTTGAATAAGTAACCATGCATGCCCATTGAACACAATGTTATAGAGAACACATACAGTATGTTACAAGTTTGATTAGAAGCAGACTTTCTTTGTGGCAAATGCTTCTGGGTTTTTGGCGACCATCTCAGCTGGTGCAGGTGTTTCATTCACTGTTTCCAAAAGGGGCCAAAGTGTGGGGCGTGGATGGTTGTTTGAATGGGCTGGTATCTGTGTATGTCTTCACATGTACATGTCTGTGGAGCATATATTTGCCTGCCCGAAGTGAGTGTGTTAAATTCTCTTAGCATGTGTGACGAATCGAGTGGCTGGGAAAAAAGCAGCATGTTGTATGGCCTCTGTTGGCCCCTTACAAAGTTCGTACTAAAAAGCCTCCATATTGACCTGTCAAAAATCACTCTATTTTTGTTTTACTCAACCTCAAATCTTACTATTTCTTTGCAGCTTTTCCCCTTACAATTTTCTTCTGAATTGTGAAAAGACATGATATTGTTGCAGATAGAGCATCCCCCACTCTTCTCTGTATGTCTTTCATCCTAATCCATAGTCCCTGTCTAAGAAGGGCCTCCTATTCTCTTGCCTGCCCTAAAGCTCCTTATACATGACCCCTGAGTGTCTATCCCAGGACTCTCTCCCACGCCTATCAGCCAATTCCTTATATCTGCAAATACACAGATAAAATGTTAAGTTACAACAACATAATAGGAGGTCACAATGCGTTTCTACTGAGTGCTGTAACACGGACCTTTGCAGAACTGACAGAGCTGCTTACTCCATGTTTTGCCCTGAAGGTGAAGACAATTTTACTGGCAGGCTGACTAACACAGCTGCTAGGAGAGCGTGTGTCTTGTTGAACAAAGTGACCTCAATAAAGATGGACGTTTGGGCAGTGCGTTACATAAGTGATGGAGGATGATCCCGAGGCTGTGTTTGCATGTAGAAAAGGGAGTACGTAAACCATGACAAATAAGACTTGGTACAAAAAGTTTTATCACATTCTGGTTATTTTCACACTGACCGCTTTTCAGATTTGTGTCAATGTGAAGGTCCTAAGCGCATAAATCTAATACTTTGCAAATTATATTCATTACATTAGGATAATCTGACCATGTGTGTCACAAGCCAGTGTATTGTTTGTGGCAGTCCTAAGCCCAGATAAATGTAGAGGGTTGTGTCACAAAGGCCTTGTGGTGTAAAACATATACCAGATTAAATATGCAAATCATTGCACAGCAAGAGGCAGAAAAGAGAAAGGCCAAAAGCAATGAAAAGATTTAATACATTACAACACTAGAGTAGGTTAGAGTTGGTGAGGTGGTTTGTTGCCCTGTCTTTAGTGTGGATCAGGGGTTCGATTCCCCAATGTGAAACCAAAAACTGAAGTCATACACAGTGCTGGTCCCTTGCCTGGACAAATAAAAAGGGTTGTATCAGGATGTCGAAGAAATAAAGCAGTCTAAAATGGATATTACACATTAACAGAATAGATATCTGATTTGTAGTTATTGTGTGAATAGACTGATCAGAGACAAGTTTTGCATGTTTCCTAATTAAAAAGCTCAAAATAAACTTATTTAAACACACCCTAAGCCATATTATGAGACTTTTAAACTACAGATTATATGGTTCATGATGTACTTTTATACATGAGAAACATTTTGTAATCTGCTGACACAAAACTCTCATACAAAAAATAGTTCCAAAAAACAGTTCAGATGCTGCCCCAGCCCAGCAATAAGGGGTCATACTGCAACCCAGTTTACTTTTTGTGCCAGTCACAAGCACAGACAAATACAGAAAATTGCATCCAGAAGGCCATCTGGTGTAAAACCTATGCCAAACTAACATGCAATTCATATGGTTGGTGGTGGATGGCAGCCCCTGGAGAAAGAAGAAGCTTTTCCCTACATTTTTAATTTGTCCTTAGTGGAAGTCTGTCCTGGTAGACTGGGTTAAAATGACAAAATCATGGCTAGTGTCATGACAGACATGACATGACATTAACAGAGCTTTTTCAAAGTCAAGGAAATATAGCTTAACGTTTTTTTAACTCATATTTATAACAGTCTATGGAGAAACCACATTTCCTTGAGTTACAGTAAGCTGTTAGAAGTGGTTATACAGTAAACATATCGCAGTACCCTGAGCTGTATAAGAACAGAGCCGTTCTGTCTGCGCTGAGGGACGGCATGTTGGCTGCACTCTGCTCGCTGTGACCCCACCCCTGGTAAATACAGGGTTGAAGCTTTCCTCTGTGGATAAAAATACACTGGCTCTCACACGACAAGGCACAACATTTTTCTTCTCCCATTGTGAGCCGAGACAGAACAGGAATACAACTCAGTCTTGTAATCTTGTATATCTTATAGTTTTGTAAAAGTTGTAAAAATGTGCAAGGGGACAAATGTGCAAGAAGTGAATTAAGTGTGGTGAATAGGCTCACATATTCAGTGTTCCAGTTTGCTTCTTTGACACTTCACTGCTTTTCATTACATTTTGTCAGATTTTCACTTAAAAAAATAACTTCAAAGGCAGTTTCTAAAAATATTCTTAATATATACAAACACGAAATTCTACAGTTTTACACTTACACTTACATCCATATCTTATCTATTCATTGAACTCTTTTAGTAAGGGCTTTGTGCATATATCGTTACTAGCCTGACTTATTGGGAATTGTGCTCCTAAAACATGCCGAAAATAGATTTTTTTTAAATTAACTACTACTACTCCTTTTTGTCCCTCCTGACTTCCCATAGCACAGAGCATGTGACATCATCATTGTGTTTGAGCTTGTTTGAGCAGATAAAGCAGAGGCCTAACCTGTCAGGGATACGGTTAATGATACATTAGACAAGAGAAGTTTGACAAGTTAAAGAGGCTTTACTTTTTATTATTGTATCCTAAATGTCAAAGTAATTGTTTTTTTGTTTGTTTTTTTGGAGTTGAAAAGTTTTACTACTCTTGGAGACACACTTTCCGGATGACTTCCTTATTTCAACTGCTTTGTCGCGCTGAGTAAGTGCTGTACAGTTTCAGTTTGCTTTAGAAAATCAAGGTCAGGGTGATTACTCAGTATAAAAATGTGGGATATGTGTTTGCCATGCTGTGAGATACTAAAGCACATTATATGCTTATAACATGTTATTCTTTTCTCTTTGAGGAATAAAGAATGCCCTGAGCACCTCCCGTTCAAAGGCTAGAGAAAATGTAATGGCATAGTGTTGCACCAGTACAGTAGCAGTGAAGATGAGTCAGCCAGAGAGTGAAGATCCAGGAACAGGAGTGAAAGAGGTGTTAGACGTACTAGCCAAGACACCTCCGGAGCGACTGCGCAGCCTGACATACCAGCTGGGCCAGTCTCCTGAAGAGAATATCGTGCATGCCTTGTGCCTGTTCATTCTCCAGAGACAGGAGGAAGCTCTGGCTACACTTCAGACACTGAGGGACAACTTTCTTGCTAAAAATCTGTCTGAGAATTGGCAGAAAAGTTCAGGAAAATTAGAGGACTTCAGAGTTCACTGTGGTCATTTTCAAGAATCAGAATTTTTGATCACATTGGCTCGGATTTTTAAAGTTTTGACCGAACATGGCCTGTGTGATGGCAGGCTAAGAAATCTGGCATACAAGAGGGCTCTTCCACGTGAATCAGCCAGTTTGAATTTGGAATATAACCAGTTTAGGGATGAGGCTAAAGATGTTTGCGGCCCTGAGTTAGCGGAATTTCTAAGCACATTCACAAATCTGAAACTAGTGTCTGATTTTAATAGCAGGTCGGATGTAGGAAACACCTCTGCAACAACAGGTTTTGCAGAAGATCAATCAAAAAGCGGTCTGCCAAGTTCGCTTCACACCACCAGCTCAATGCTTTCTTATCCATCGCATCTAGAGATAAGTGTTCCCCCCACAGCTAGCTTTCACGAAGCTAATGCAAGTCTAAAAACACAAGGGCACTCTATAGCAAGCACTGGTTCATCTCCTGCTTGTCAACACAAAGGGGGAAATATAAGTGTGCCTCTTGTACAACCTGGTCAACCTCAAAGTCATTGCATTGTAGACCCAAGCTTTAAGTGTCAAGGTCAAAGTTTGCAGATCAATATCCCATATCAACCACCTGAACCACCCAGTACACTTATTTCTGGGGAATCTTTATCAGAAGCAGCAGCGAAAGAAGAAGTAGAAGCAGAAGATGTCAAGTTTTATTCATTTGTCATACTGCATGCACTACAAGATGCAGATGTGGCAGAGAGCATGAAGGAGAAGCTTGAAAACATCATTAAAAATGAAGGTGCAACTTTTTCCGAAGACTTTGCAGTGCCTGGAAAATCCACTCTGAGATGTGTGGAGGATGCCATTAACAACTCTGCCTTCACACTACTTCTCCTCACCACCAACTTCAATAGCTTTCTTGAAATGAAAACTAACTCTGCCCTTGTCAACTCCATCCAGAACAAACCAAAGCACAACACTGTGATACCACTACTGCCAAAGAGCAACGCCATGCCCAGAGAGAACATCCCTATGGTTCTGACAACCTTAGTTCCACTGGAGGAAAACAAAAACTTTGAGAAAAAAATACAAAAAGCAATGACTCCGGTGAGAATAGCGAGTCAAAAGAAGGTGTGGATGAAAGAACAGATGGTGAAAAGCCTGAGGGACAAACAGGAGAGGTTAAAAATCTTAAACCAGCAGCAACAGAAGGTGAATGAGGAGCAGAGAAGCATGCACCGGCTGGAGCAGGAGAGACAGAGGCTTTTAAATGAGAGGTATAACTTTGTCCCAACAGAGGGGGTGGGGCCCGACGGGAGGCCCTGGTGGCAACAGCAGCCAAATATTCACATTGAAAATGCACAGTACATTATGATCGGGAACAACTCTCAGATGGCGGTGGATCATAGTAAAGAAACTGACAAAGAGGAGACATGAACTGGTTTAATTTCACTGAATGAGAAATATACAGTCCTACATCAATGAATTAGAATATGCTGGAAAAGTGAATTTATTACAGTTATTCAATTAAAAAGCACTTGATATAGTATAGAGAGTAGAATATTTCAAGCATCCATTTTCACTGTGATGATTAGGCAATATTATATAATTTCATGAGATATGATTTTTCATTAACTGCAATTTTCATTATCATCACAATTCAAACTTTTCACCTTTTATAGGCCTAATATGAGTTTCACTTCAACAAAACTACTAAAACTAATGGACTTTTCTATTATATTCTAATTTTTTAATGGACTGTAACTATTTAAAGCACTACAACCACACTACCTGCAAGTAAAAAAGGTGTATTGACTGTCAAAGTAGCAGTTATGTGTGAGGAGGAATGAGGACTCAAAGCGTTCGGATCATTTAAGTTTGTTGTTGAACACTGCCATCTACTGACTTGTAATTGACGTTTACTTACTTCCCAACTTCAAATGTGCCCTCCTGATTCCGCCACTAAGGGGAAGTGTTGATACAGTATGTGCTTCTCTTGACTAAGCTAGTTCATGTAGGACATTAATAAATGATTTTTAAACTTTGTCTTGTTGTGCGTTTGTACTTCACCTTTAATTAATGCAAAAAGTCAATTTAATGAATGCTAACATTTCCTAATAGATCTTTATGGTTAAGACAACCTTTGTTCAACCTGTCATAAAAGTGTAATAGAAGTTAAAGCAGAAACAGTGGTAGGTTAATGCAAACCCTGTGCTATCAAAGACCTATGGGTTAAAATAAAATATTCAGTAGGACAATAAAAACACTTCACTGATAAATGTGATTAACAATTTAATTCATTCAAACTGCAAAGAGTTTAGAAACTTGTTATTTTTTAAATTAGCCTATAATGTCAGTAAATTGATCTTGAGCATAATACTATTTCTAGGACTGATGTGATACTATATTGTAATAAAATCTAATATGTAAAAAAATCAGAGCACATTCCCACTGAGTCCCTCCTGAGTTACACACACAGTTACACACACTCTTACACACACTGTTACACACACTGTTACACACTGACTGAATAGACTGGGTGGGTGGAAGGCGCATGCGCAGTGGGCTCCCTCCTCAGACCAGTGCGGCAGGAAAAGCGCAGTGGAGACTTCGCCGAGATAGAGGGAGAGGAGAGAAACAGTTATATGAGCGAAAAGAAGAAAACATGGACGCAGAGAAGGTTTTATCTATCAAACTGTCGTGAGTGTCGTTTTAAGGCACACGAGCTGCTCCGCTATTTTTGCTAAGGAGATAATATCAAGGAATGGGGATCTTCAGGAATCCTGCCCAAAAACTGCTCTCCGCTCCCAGGCTGTAAAGACAAGATTGGACGTAAAAGTCAAGATGGTGTTGATGTAACCGGCCATTTGCTACCCGCCAACTCGCCGTGCGTCAGCGTAAAGTTTTCCATATTTTCCTGAAGAAGGGGGGTGATTTTGCTGCATTGCATTCCTCTGCCCGGGATGTCATCCGCAGTCAAGAGGACTTCCTCTGGCTGACTGCTCCTCCAGTCGCAGCGGTCCCAGGCCTCACAGAGACGCGAAGGAAAAGATGGGAGATGCGACAGACGACCGAGGGATGAAACGCACCTTCCTTGTCCCCACCATTAAAAGCTTTGACCACTACGACTTCACCAGAGCCAAGATCTCTTGTAGCCTGACGTGGCTCGTGGCCAAGGCTTTTGGCTCGGGTAAGTGACTCCTAACCTCGTTGGGATTAGATACTGTTATGGAAACAACCCATTTTCCTTCACCGAGTCACATACCTTTCTCTTTATATTGATTTCTTTTCCACATGACAGTCTCACTTTAGGTCACAGGTCATCCACTAACTCACTGTTTATGTCAGGGTTAAACCTGTTGCTTGGCTTTAGCTAATTATTCCATGCTGCAAAGCCTCTTATGTAACCCCTGTGTTAGGCTGACAGTCTACTGTCAGTGGACTGATGTACAGGGGCACTAAGCTGTACCTCAAGTAAGGATTCAACTTAATTACCAGACAGAAAGATGTTTGATTTGTTTTACAAAGTCTACGCTTTATTCAGAAACACAAGCTTTCAGTGTTCTATTTCTGTCCTCCTAGTTAAACTTTTTGTTGTCAATATTCTCAGCTGTTAATGCTCGTACAGTTTTTACAACTGACATCTGGATATATCTTGCTTGCTATATTCATATTCATAAATCAGCCTTATTCAACTTTTTTTAAGTTCAGGCATTTGTCTTATTGTCATACACTGACAAATCTCTAAATACTGTAATAGATACAAGGCTACTGGTGACCATACTGTACATACACCACCCAGTCTACAACTGCTGTAACATTTGCCTTTAATTATTTGGGAAAACTCATATGAATATTGTTTGAGTCTCCTTCATGTGACTTCATAGCTCCTTGTGTAGTCTTCATTTCTCATTGTGGTCTAACAGAGGGGGCCCAGCATCATAAAGGCTAAGTGACTCCAGGCTGGAGCCCAAAGGTTTACTCCAGCTTCTAATGAATGCTTTTACCAGCTGTTTCTTCATCTACTGTCTTTACTGTGAAGTGGCCAAGGAACCGCTACACACTTAGATGAGACGCATAAAAAGACTAAACCCTAAACTACACAACTGAATGGTCTAGAAATGGCTGATTTCAATATAAGACCCAGCGATATGTTTATATCTGAGTAGTGCAAGACTAGATAGCATAAAGTTGCCGACTTGTTTTTCCCATTTTCCTTGTGACACACTTAAAAACTCCCAGTGAGGCAAAGCGAGAACTGTGGCCCTGATTCATAACCAGTCCTCAGAGTCCTTTTTGTCCTAGATTGAACAGTCAAGCAATAGTGGAGAAATGGTTACAATCAGCAGAAAGAGTACAGATATGTGTAGAACATAAAGTACAAACCAACTTCAGAAAAAGTTTAGACTAAACTTTGTAAAATGTAAATAAAAACGGAATTCAGTGGTTTGCAAATATAATAAATTCATCATATTTTATTCACAATAGAATGCAAACAACATCAGAGGTTGAAACTGAGATATTTTGCCATTTTATGAAAAATAATAGCATTTTTGACTTGATGTCAGCAGCACGTTTCAAAAAGGTTGGGACAAAGCAACAAAAAGTGAGAAAAATAGACTTACTAATTAAAAAATAACAGCTTGGACATTGGCTCAAAAATCATAAGCATCCAGTAGATTCAATACCAATAATAGACTATAGCCATTTAAATGCCCCCTTCATACAGTCATTTAATCTAAATAGGCCTAGTTACAAAGTGCCCACTTCAGTTATTTATTTTTTATTAGGAAAACATTTTTTTCCCCTGCTTTCTGTTGCTTTATCCCAGCTTTTCTGAGACATTTTCAACATCCAGTAAATTTGTCATGGTCTATTATGAATACAAATTACATGACATTTGCAAACCACTGTATTCAGTTTTTTGTACACTTTTTACAGTTAGTCCCAGTTAGGTTATTGGGTTTGTAAATAATGTTAATCTATTTTTACTCTTCAGTGTAAAATGTAATTTTTCAAACTTTATATTTTTACAAATCAGGATTATTGTACAGGTCCCAACAAAGAAGATAAGGAAAGGTTAACTTAAGCAACTAGGGCAAAGAAAGCTAAAAAGGTCATTAAAGGTTAAAAATATGTTCATTTCGGCTGTAATGGACTGAGCTCTTTTTTTTTAAGAGAAAGAACAGAAGACAACAATACATGCTAGGTCAGTCTATTTGTAAATTTTAGAGATGAACCATTATGTTTGGTATTGGTACTATTTCACATGATCCTGATCTGTGTCAAGAAGTTCACAAACCAAGAGGCAGCAGCACTGAGTATAATCACATCAATCATCACATCAGTGTCAACCTAACCTAATTTTATAAACTTCTAATGTAATTCCTGTAAGAGCTATAAAATGGGAACAAATTAGGTCAAACTGTGTTTCATGTATAAATATGATAATAGCAGTAGTGATAAACATGGCTGACCATGAGGCTGTGTACGGTTTAGGGTCCCAGGGGTCTCCAGCAGCAGTCTTGTCCATGTCTGCCTTTCCTGTAGCAGCCACTTCCTGGCAGTTTCCTCTCTGATCGCCAACACAAAAGAGAGAGTTTTTAGTTGACTGGGCAGATTTTTTAAAACGTGGAGTAGCTCTAATTTTTGTTCCTTAACAGTATGTCTTTAGACTCTACCATACTGTTTTAAAATGATTCATAATCTAGTCTGGTCTAGATGGCTTGATAGAAAATACAAGTAAGAATTGTCTAACATCTGTGTGTGGCTTTAAATAGCTCTTTTAATTCACAAGCCAGAGGCGCTGTACCAACTACTGCTTCTGGAAAACTGCTGTGGTGTGATCACAAGCTTGATGTAAGGTTTAGCTTTAGATATTTAATTTAACTTTATTTTTAATTCTTCAGCCAAGAAGTTTATGTCTTTGCTGGTGTTTGATAATTGGTTTGTTATTGTATTAACAAGATAACTCGGTCACTTTGACTTTCAGGAAATCCAGTAATGGGCCAAGGAAGAAATAATTTGTGTTTTGGTGTGCATCTGGATTGCTGTATGCTGTGATTTAAAAAAAAAAGATTCTTTACTATTGTGAGAAAGGACTAAGATACAGCCCTAACCCCAGTCAAAAGGTCACTAATGGAACAATTGTAATTTTAGTCTCTTTTTTTTACCATTGTGGCGGAATATAAGGGCTATGTGGCTCAAATGATAGAGTAGTCACCTCTAAATTAATATATCCCTAGTTTGAGTAGTTCTAGGCACTACATCTTTACCATTGTGAGATAGGGCCAATGTCTAGGCTGAATTCTACATTCTCCATGTGCTTCTAGTTCTCACAGGAATATTTGTTAGCCATATTGTTGTATGTTTTAAGATTAATTGTTTGTTGTAGTGTGACTCAGAAGTACAAAGGAAATGACCCCACACACCAGGAATATACTTGTCGGCATTCCTAAACATAGTGTATGTATTATATCCAGTGGCAGCTTGATGAGTAGTGTTGCCTAGCTCTGAGTCACTGCATGAGGTTAACAACAAGAAGTAAGAAGAGGAGAAAGAAATGATCTGTGTTGTAAGAGTGAGATAAGACTAAAAGGCCAACTACAAAATAACAAAACATCTTCTCTCAACATGACAACAAACTGATTATCTATAGGACGGGTAGTCTGTGTACCCGATTGGGCAAATAGAGCTATTGTTTGTATACTGTTGGTATGTTGTAGGGCTAGAGCACACCACATCATATCCTATCAGTGTATGTGGGATATGGTGGACAAACACAAGGATTACAGAAAGGAACCAGATGACACAAATCTCCTTTCTTTGTGAGAGAAGTTTGTTTATTGTTGTTTTTTCAATAGTAAACTTTTTTTTTTGAGACATGTTACTGCCATCAAATGGGGAATTGTTTTTATAGAGTGGTAGAATATCTGAGTTTAAACACCTGCTATGTTGTTCATGGTCACTTAAGAATAAAATATAGTTTCATGAGATTTGCAAAAAAAAATTGTTAAAAAGGATGCCTTAAAAGCAACTTGCCTCTTTTTCCATTGTATTTTGCAGCCTGCTTTGGTAACAGTTTTCTAGCTGCTGGTAACTACAGTAACTTTCCTCACATAAAAACACTTCTTCCAGTAATAATGTTTGTAATAGTTTAAGTTTACATATTTTTATTGGGAAGTTCTTTTTTTCCTACGGTTATGGTGTTCCTCATAGCTTTACTGTGAGGAAACCATAGCAACAACATCTGCACTATGCTATTGACTTACTTCAGTGGTAATGACGGTGCTTTGGATATGAACAAGCCTAAAATAACTTTGTTGCTATAGATGCTGTGCCAGAGGAGTTGGTTGAACCTTTCTATCGGGACCAGTACAACCAGGAGCACCTGAAGCCCCCAGTGGCCTGTCTACTCCAGTCGGCAGAGCTGTACTGCAGGGCAGGGAGCCTGATCCTTCGCAGCGATGCAGTCAAACCACTGCTCGGACACAACGCAGTCATCCAGGCCCTGGCTCAGAAAGGCCTGTATGTCACGGACCAGGACAGACTGGTCACTGAGAGGGATTTGACCAGTATGCCTATAAACATGGTGAGTGGACATATTCTACATGGCATAGCACACATTTTCCATTCTACAAAAACAATTTTAGTCATGTCAACAACAGTGCACTTTTATTTTGTATTTTATTTTTTCTTTGGTTAGCATTTGCATTGTCCCTTTTTGCATCATGCGAGAAACTTATGGTATTAACTGGTCCAAAAATGGGTGGAGAGAACAGTTAAATCCCCAAATAAAGCTTTAGAACTGTGTAGGATGGGATTGGCAAGACACCCACAGTTTTATAAAATATAATAGGTAAAATACTATGCTATAATACAGTATATAGCCTTGAGTCAATGTCAGAGTGTGTTCTCTGTGTTATTGCTGTTACACTACCGTTACTACTGTCATGGGTGATGTGCCAGAGAAAAACAACCACTAATGACAGGTTTCCAATAGCAACCCATTACTCACTGTTTGGTCTCTGTGCCATTTGTAAGACAGCTCACACAGATACTGTAGGATGTCATCTGGAGAAATTTTCTTTTATCTCCATCTAATAATGAACACAAAATGTATAGATCTGAAGCAATCTTCAAATAGCAAAACAAATACTAGTCTCAAATCCACATAAGGTATTTATAACATTACAAGGTGATCAACACGGTATATTTTACATCAAGTTCTAAAGTCAAAAAGGTTTAAATCACAAAAATAAGTGCGGCAAACACTACACATATGGCCTGAGAATCTGCTTGTGCTGACTCCAAAAGGGCCTGCATTGCAGTGTACCCCTCCTCTTCATGCACACAGCACATACACTGTCATCGAACTCATTCTGATAATTTTAGCACCTAAAGTGCTACCAGTACGAGGCAGTCAGCTAATGTACGTCAGTTAGCTTCATGTTGCTAATGAGCCTTTTTATCATGCCCTGTCTATCCCCCACCTTTTTCAATACAAGCACTCAGAGATTCTCATCTCATGTCTGAACTCAAATCCTCCCAACTTAATTCAAGTGTGAACTTAAAAGAAGAGGATCATTTTAGAGGGCTTTTATAAAAGAACGTTCTCAGCTCAGTGGTCTTTGACTGGAACAGAGCTGATATAAACTAAACTGTTTGCAAAGAGCATGGAGCTGATGGAAAGAAGTGGGTGGGGCCAACAGGGCCTTAAAGTGACACCTAATCCAAGCATTTTCTGCAAAGTAACAGCTCCCCCAAAAAAGACATTTTCAATACATACATTATTTTAAGGCAGCGGTCCTCACTATTTTTTTTCACAAGAGCCACACTTGCAGAGCCAAGTGAAGCTGAAAGCCACTTTTACTAAAATATATGAAGTCAACTGCACAGATGGGATTTTTCCCATCGGGTTTTTGTCCTCTTTTAAACAACTATCCATTTTGTGCCATATACATATAACATTACGTCGCCAGCAGCGTTATCATAAACTGAATCGCGCAAAGCATGTCAGTCATCAAGTGTGCTGGTGTTGTAAACAATCCCATAAGCATGCTGCGTTTGTTGCCAGTTTGGTTTGACAACCCCCCACCCCCCTTTGAAAACAACATTAGTGAAGTGAAAGGAGAAATATAATGTAAATACAAATTTGAGGTGTAGTTGTCGTGTATTTATGTAGCACAGTCTAAAAATGTATTGGCTGTGTTATTATATTAGCTACCATACAAGCCGCTAATTAACACTTGTAGAGCTGCATGTGGGCCCCGAGCCACACAATGAGCATGACTGTTTTATGGTATAAAACGTGAAATGTTGATGTAAATGTGTCCATATTTATTTGAAAAAAGCATATATTATAGGCTCTTTAAGCTATTCACACAACCTTTTTTCTGTATTTAAATTCTACATGTGCCACTGTAGAGAGTTTAAAATTTCTAAGCATGTGCAACCCTCACTTTTATTAAAAACTTATTTTTTTTTGTCTGTTTCAACAGTGTAATTTTTAGTGTACTCGTTTATATGACATGATTAAGTGGACTTGATTAGTGGGCGTGCAACAGACGAATCAACTATTGACATTTTGCTTGTCCTTGTTGCTATGTGAGTTTATAAGCTGCAGGTGGCTATAGGCCTAGACATCACTAATATACTAATCCAAAATGAGGGTTTTTTATTCTAGTTACAATTTATTGTCAGTAAAAAAAATGACCTTACCAACTTTAAAATGTGAAAAAAGAGAAAAACTCATGTCAGAGAAAATTTGGGGAGATGGGGGAAAGCCACAGGGAGTGTACGTTTTAGAGGCTGCCATCTGGCTTTGATCCAGTCGGAAACAGGAAAATAGTGCACACATTGAAAATGAATGAAAAATGAGTGAAAAGGGAAAGAAGATAACTAGAGACACATGACGTATTGTTTGGCACAGTGGACAACAAATGTGTGCCAAAAAGTGGAAAAGGCCCACCATCTGTTGGAAAAGAAAAGACGTGAAGTACTGGGAGCATTTGGAAGGTTAAGGAGAGGGAGGACATGCTGTGCACTACTGCGGCATGGTGGTGGGCGGGGTCTTATAGTGAGGCAAAACATGTCTGGTGCACAAATGAGAGCTCCCCACATCTGCAGGCTGCTCAGAGTCACACAAATTTACACCTTCAACAACAGCACAAAAAGACCCACAGTATCATTGGTCTGAGTTCATTTTCTTGCTCACAATAAAGCAAAGAAAATGAATTGAATTTGTCTACAGATGTGTACCTAAGCCACACCACAAAGGGTCACAAGCCAGTTTACTCTTTGTGGCAGTCCCAAGCCTGGATAAATGCAGAGGGTTGCATCATGGTTGACATCTGGCATAAAACCTATGCCAAGTCAATATGCAACGACAGGAGGCAGATGTTATGCTGTGGCAACCCCAGAAGAGAAAAGGAAAGAAGATGAGATGTGTGCCTCTGTCTAAAAGCTTTCTAACACAAAGCACTAAAAATGTGGGCAACAGAAAAGGTATACAGGAAACACTACAAGGTCAGTCCAGTGTCTAGTGCCACAATTGCGACGTCACCATTAGCCCATAGGTACTTGACAGATAGATTGTTGTAAAGTTGAACAATAAAAAGAAGCTCTCAGATGTGGTCTATAGTGTGCACCCCTGTTGGACACATACAAAGGCTTGTTTATCAGTTTGCTCAGCTTTACCTTCAATAGAGACACCTTTGCCTGATAATGGCCATTTAACATTAGTCTCAATGAGAACTGATTCTCTTGTAAGATACTGCCTTCTACTTTATACAGCTGTTGTTGGTCAGTGGCTACTGTTCTTAACGCCTTATAAGGAATGTCTGCCTGTCACCATGCATGGTCTAGACATGCCTCTGCACGCACACACATCCACACACAATGGTAATTGAGAGCACATGTCTTCTTTATCCATGTCCATGTCAACTGCAGGGGTCTCAAGCAAGAGTGTAGAGTCACACACTCAAAAGCACATCTATTCACAGATCCTCTCACACCAACACACTTTCTGAACTACTTAAAGATATGGGTTTTATGCAAATGAGTGCAGTCAGAGGGGGTTTAATAAATATCATGAAAGTCTAAGCTGCTTGGCCAAAGTTGTTTTTTATCTGTCTGTCCATCATTCAGTCCAGCTGCACTATGTCTGAAAGAGAATGTTTGTAATGTCAAATATCTGGCAATATCCTGAAGACGAAGGAATTGAAAACAATGCTTGTTGTTATTTTAGCAGTAAGGAAGTGCCAGTCTCAGGAATCCTACTTTTGATATGTACCTATTATATGGCAACATGTGATCATAACTTGATATTGCAATGAAGATGACTGGCAGTGCATTTTAAATACTTAAAATAACTGAAAAAATACCTTTAAACAAATAAAAAATACTATGCAATCTGCTGATGCTAATCCTTGGCAATGGTAGTTGGCCCCCAGACCCTGAAATTAGTCTCCAGATAGTTGGGCTAAACCCTCCCTGTCATTTTCAAAGACAAAACATACTTAGTTTTTATAGTAAATGAATACATAATCTTTAATAATCTTATATGTGTTTTATATGAGATTCTAATCTTGTAATGTATTGGCTACATGCTCGCTATTGTTTTTTGTTTTAAAATAAGCCAATATTGCCACAAAGAATGGATTTTTAATTAGCCCCAGTAGTGTGGTAGTTGACAGGAGAGAGTCCCGCCCCTGCTCTTATCTACAGCATTAGGGGCTAGAATTTTTTAGCCCAGAGACCTCAATAGGCCAATCACAGAGCACACAGACTTATGTCTTTACTTTTGAGTGACATTTGGCCCCCGGGCCATAGTTTGGATACTCCTGCACTGACCAATACATTGGGCTTTGTAAACATGAATAGAGGTATGTGCTAAACCTCTGGTGACATGACACATCAGGTTGCTTGTGTTTTTTCCCCTGAGTAACCTGGAGCACCTCTAGTTAGACGGTTTAGCTGCAAATAGATGGTTAGGTAAGCATATACAAACAGCCACATGTTTTTGCAAAAGCCAACGGTGTGACAGGAAAAGGAAGGGAACGACTCTTGGTGCTGACCGACCTGGAATGGGATTAGAAAAACCAGTAGAATGTCAGGCTTTGTGTAGGTGTTCAGGGCTGGGAAACCCACTCTATAGAAGTGAGTGGCTTCAAATTAGGTAATGTGCAGTCCCTACTAAAATAGCCACATAGTCTTAGTGTAAAGTAGTAAACAACCAATACACTGTTATGGAGTGAAAGTCAAAAGCCCTCTGTGCAAGAAGATAAGCATAAAGTGTAGTCAGAATGGCAGCTTTAAGCATATTTTTGGGGGGCCTTTTAGTCATTATTTCATAGACACAATGTAAATGGACACAATAGTGAAGGGAATGACATTGAACAAATCAACTTGTGCCAGATTTGATTGTTGATTTTTATTGTACTGGAAGTGGTGTTGTTTTTATTTCTCTGGCCAATTGTAGGATGTGGAATTGTAAAAAGTAGGAAAACTCAACAAACAAAATTGAGGTTTATATTCTTATAGTATTTTTTTCTCCATTGTTTCTGCAGAGTTCCCATTTGGCTCTCATCGACACCCTGATGATGGCTTACACTGTGGAGATGGTGAGCGTGGAGCGGGTCATGTCCTGCATCAACAGGTTTTCTACCGCTGAACCCTTACACTGCGATGGACACCTGCAAGAGCTGCCATATGACACAGAGGATGCCATCATCACATGGATCAACAAGGTAATAACTGTACACACTGCACAACCTACTGCACATTCCTTTAGTGATTTTCATTGGATGTTGGATCTGAGGAAAGGAAATGGCATCAACTTGTAATTATGTTGCTTTGTGCCTGTCCCAAGTCCAGATAAATGGTGAGGGTTGAGTCAGGACAGGCATCTGGTGTAAAACCTATTCAAAAATGTATATATTCAAATCAATAGGTGGCAGATAAATTGCTGTGGCGACCCTGAAATGGAAAAAGCCGAAAGAACTTTTAATGTACTAAATCTAACTTGCTCAGTACCATAAACAACCATGCAGGCTAAATGTAGATGTCAATAGTGAATAAAATGCTATTGGTCTCAAGTAAACTAAACCATGCTTTTCTCATCATTGTACACAGTTCTGGTGTAAAAAGCTTCTGCCTGCTGTCCTTGTTTGAAGCCCTAAGGCACGAAGATGAACATCCAAGATTAATTTACACTCACACACATCAAAACACATGGCTTATTGTCTCCATAGCCCTGAGGACATAGCATGGTGTGCATAAGATAAGTCAACTCTGCCTTCTGATTCCTCAGGCTTACATGTTGCATCACTATTTATAGTGAAAAGACAAGCAAAGTTGAAAAGTCAGGCATTTGTTGTAATTAGCCTGCTGTGACATGTTTTTTATTTGAACAACATTTTTCCACTGGTGACTAACAAGCTGACAGTTTTACTTTGATGTAGAGATTTCCAAATTTGTGCTTTCCTCTAAACAAGCCCCTCATTGAGTGGTAACTGTGCAGCACATATTTGTGAGAAATTTGACCTCACCATCACTCTTCTCTGATCTGTGCAGGTAAATGAACACCTCAGAGACATCCTTGTGGAGGAGCACAAGCTGAAAGAGGTTGCAATCCAGGACACTACACAAAAAGTAAGAAAGCATTAGGAAACATTATTATTAAAAATAATTCTTAACTTATAATGGCATGTACTATTTTTAGACTTGTATGAAATGGCTTGAAATGTAAAAAAGACATGCAGTTATGCAGAAGATGTAAGCACTCAGATGACTACCTCACAATACAGATGAACAGCTTATTGACAAAGAAATGCTACTAAGAGTGAACAGAACACCAAGCATAAATGTGTAAAGCAAAGAAAGTATAGCTGAAATAGGATTGAAAGGGCAGTGTTAGCGTTAATGTGGGAGACATGAAGAGTGATTCTTGGGGACATTGTCAGCTGTAGTTCTGATGGAGTACTGACACAGAGACAGTGTTGTCATGTCTGTAGTTATGTAAGGCCCATGTGACTCTGCAGTAGACACACAGCAGCAGCTACTGTTCTCTTCCACTCTCTTACCCATAAAGCAACACAGCATTGTCTTATCAGGTCATGACCTATGCTGGTAACTAGAGGGTAAAGGTAACAATGTTAAAATAAATAGCAAGCTCAATGTTTGATTATGTTAACCACCATATGTGTTTGTATACTGTAGAGAAAGGGTTATTGTAATTCAGTTTTATTACAGTAAACGTAATTTGGGACTAATTCAGCTGTAGAAGGAAGCTGCAACCGCTGAGGTTCATCACCTAAAGCAAAGACTAAGCTGTTTAGATAACTGCTTCTGAAATAGCTGTGCACTGCGCAATCATGAGCTTTTTCAGTGGAAGAAGTCACTAGGACCTCTGTACAATGATATAAAAATAAAAAACTGTGATTATACCATACACAGTAAAAGTGTAAATAATGTTTTTTTAAAAAGTGTGGAAAGCATAGTGTAATGTAAGCTGGTCAGCTGCTTTCCTGCACTATGCACAAATTATTAACTTCAATAAATTTCAATGTGTGCATGTGCTTCATACTTCACAGTCTATCTCATCTGATGGTGTGATCTTTTAACTGATCTTATGACTCTTAGCATTGAAAACATGTTTTATTGTGATTATTGTGGCTTACAAACATACATTTTTTTGTTCAAAACTAGATCCTTTATGGTTATTCAAACTCACTTTGGCAGTATTGTTTAACAAGTAGACATTAAAATGTTTTTCTAAATTATTCATAACTGCACATTTTTTTGGCTAGTGGACTTTTCCGGACAGAACCACATATTATTTTTGTGACCTAAACTGATAATGATCAACAATAGAAAATAAATAAATGTATTGTTGTAGTCCTTGTGTAAAAACATGTTTAATCAGATTAAAAAAACTATATAGCCACAAGCATTTCGCCTGTAGACCAAGAGGAAAGAAGATATTGTAAGTTACACAACATTTGGTTTAACTAGGTAGTAGCATATACATTTTTTACCCTCTGCTGCCTAACCCCTCTTCCACTCTCTTCTGTTGTTGTCGAATCATCATCCACCAAGTCTCTTAGCAAATGGTACTGGAGACTTGTACCTGTAAGTTCATGCATTCTTTAAAAAGGATTATTCTTACCCTATCCCAAACCCCCAGTACACTTTCTCCTTTCATTTAGTTTGCAGTTTGTTAATTGCATGAAGCCCTCAGGCACATCCATTTCACTCTAACCATTAATGTGATCTCCCAAGTGATATATTAAGCAATTGACCACTTACTATGATTAACCATAGTAAGTGTAACCACACACTAACAGTTGCCACAGTGTTGTCAGTGGTTTTCCAAGCTGACCAGTGCATAACAGTATCAACTCAAATTTAAGATCATATATACTTTTTTTTTTTGTTATTTTCTTGTTCTCAAACAGAAACAGTCTATTAAAACGTGGCTTATGGGGCCCATTACATCAAAAGAACAAAATAAAAAGCCTGTTAAATTTCTCAGTGCCGTGTCTTGTTGACAGTAAACAGATTTATCAGTGTCAAAAGAGTGTGATTTTGACAAGTGTCTAAATTTCTTCACATAGTGTTTGATGATCTTTTGTGTATTTTGTTTTGGAAATAGTGTGTGAAGTTCTACCACACTGACTACAAGTTTCAGAAAATGAACCTAATGATGAACTAATTACAGAAAACTGAAAACACTGTTCTAATGATAATAAAATACAAAAACAGGACCATTGTCTACGCGAAGCTAAAGCTTACAATGGAGCAGTGAGGGGCGCTTGAGTAAAGCTTGGCATATACATGTTGTAAGGTCTGTGACATTGTTCACACGTGCTCATGGTTAAAAATGGAACTAATACCCTGAAGCCTTTAGTTGTTGTTGTCTTTAGTGTGGTTACTGCCAAGAAAT
Organism: Bostrychus sinensis; assembly: GCA_020698575.1. Lineage (NCBI taxonomy): Eukaryota > Metazoa > Chordata > Actinopteri > Gobiiformes > Eleotridae > Bostrychus > Bostrychus sinensis. The sequence continues at coordinate 20,515,181 of CM036256.1, read as the reverse complement.
GCTTCCATTATTATTGTTCCTGCATCAGTTTAGCGGTATGAGTGCCTGGTACAACAGTATCACATTAGGTTTACTGATGACAAATTATGTTATGGATTATATAAGGTCCTAATGCGTCTTTTTTGCATGAAATATTTACTTTTTAGTTGAGTCTGACACCTACTTTTGCCTGAGAGCCCTTAAATTATCACTGTTTTTATTTAATTTACCTGACTCTGAGGATATCAGTGATTGTACTGCATGCAAGTCAGTGTCAGCATGACACACAGAGGACTGATGTCTTTTTGTCATTGCCATGGTTTCAGGCTCGCTACAGGAGAGAGCATGCGCAGCAGAAGGGTGCTCCAGCGCTCCCCCTGGTGGACAATCTGTTGAAGGACAACACAGACGGCTGTGCTTTGACCGCTCTGCTACACTTCTACTGCCCACAGGCTGTCAGACTGGAAGGTGGGCCCAGTCTGCAGCCACACCCTCTCAGTCATGCTTTTCACAGTATAACCCACAAGACTGGAGCCTTTTTATTTCCATAGAAATAGGACATAATAGGAAACACACTGAGTCATTTTCATGTTAGGTTTGATGACATAAAGATGGCTTTTCTTTCTGGCTTCCACTCCCTAAGCTAAAGGGTGCATTTATTAACATTATAGACATGTTTTGCTGGTTCTGGACATCTGTAATATTAAATCAGATAGAGAGCTAGAATCTGTAGTGGCATGTTATTGTTTATTTTAAACATTAAAATGTGTTACGATTAATTTAATAACACTACTATTACATACATATAGCCTATAATTCCATTTGACTCAGGAAAGATGTCTAAAGAGAGTTAAAAGCAAGAAGTAACAAAGACTTTGCTCTGAGTTTTCTCTTTCTCTCCTGTGCTGTTCTAAAAATGCCTGGGCTGTGATTGGTCATGAAGAGGATGTGACGGTGATGCTATTTCAAACATAAACAACCTTCTAGGTTGTGCTTAGACTTATGGGATTGATTGTAGTTCTGATGAGCTCACACACATGTTCACCAGATGTGAAACTTTGGTTTAGTTTGCTTCCTTACAGTTTGTACATATAAGAAAAGTAGTGTAGACCTTTATACAATGACAAAATGGCAAGAATATGTTCTGTATCTCACTTATATTTTTTTGTAACAAAGGGTGGTTAACCATATTTCTAGACACATTATTTCATATGTGTTTCATATGCTTTATGTATTGGTTGAAATGGGGGCAACTAGGGCATGGTATATTGTAAACTTACTTAGTGTTTTGACTGATAAAATTTTGTGAAATGAGACAAGTAATCTAAATATGGAACTTCAGCAGGCATGTTAGAAGGATAAGGATAGCTGATTCAAAGCAGCTTTACAAATGCTCATTCAGGAAAAGTCTAATTTCTTCTCATACATTATTTTAAACTGTATGTTATCTTGTGTCTTCCTGTGTGCCGTGTGTTATCACTCCTCTGTGTTTGTGTGTTTGGATGTGTGTGACCCCTCCCTCCCTGGTGGAGCAGATATCTGCCTCAAGGAGACCATGTCTTTGGCTGACAGTCTTTACAACCTGCAGCTGGTACAGGAGTTCTGCACCAACAATCTCAACCACTGCTGCCACTTCAGCCTGGAGGATATGCTCTATACTCATGCCTCTATAAAGGTAGGAGAAACTTATTTAAATGTAGATGTAAAGGGGGAGGGGAAAAAGATGAAGAAAGCAAGGCGGGAAATTACAAACTGGCAAATATGAGTCATGCAAGGAAAGGTTTGTGACTGTTGTCTGTTTAGCAGCTTCACTAACTGGCTGGTGATGTGTCTGTGCATGTATAAGCAAGAAAAGCTAAACTACAGTCACTACTGTGTTATGTTTTCTCGCTTATTCTCTCTGTAAGACCAAGAAATCTAACTTTAAGATGTTTTTCCCTAAGCATTAGTAAGTTTGTATTGTATGTTTCTCACTCATAGACCTATTACGAACAGTGCAGATCTTGTGGGTAAATAGTATGCACAGAGCGTGGGTCAAAAGCATTCAGATTCAAGTCACAGTCCTGGGACTTTCCTTTCTTCAAAACAAGAGACACTATTCTGTGTATAGTCTGTGTACTCTATGTATAATGGGTCTGCAGTGAATAGTTAAGCAGTGGTTTTACAAAAAGTAAGTAAATGGCGATGGAGCAGCTGACTCTGGCATAGTGCCCACTCTGTGCAAACAAACTCCTATTAATTTTTTGTGTCTTTGTAGCCCTTCAGATAATGTAAATTGAACTAGGGCTGCACAATGTTAGAAAACTATGCTATATGTGTGATAACTATGTTGAATATTATCGCTGATATTTGGATACTCTTAATAAAGCTTATCCAAAGATTAAAAAAAACCTTTTAATTCAAGTTGAATTTATGAAGCTAAAGTTCTGCCCCCACTGGTCTAAACTAGATCTGAATTAAAACCTATTAAACCAGGTCTAATTTTAGGACTGATTTAGGACTAAATCATGATCATGATCAAGTTTTGTATTTGTATAGCAATTTCATTTAGCTCATTAGACACAATACTTTGGACTGTACATTTTTATCAGATGGAAAACCAAAACATTATTGCAATACATCTAGTTTACTTTTTTTTTGTTTTTGTTTTTTTGTTTATCAATATCATGATCATGATAGATCTACAATATATTGTGCAGGCCTAAACCAAACAACTAATCAAAAGTTAGCATCCACTCCAAGGAACATTTAGGCATATTAATTTTTTCTGCTTGTGATAGTCTTGTTGATAGTGTTGCCCATTAACTTCTAAGACAAAGAAAATGCTTGCTTGAAATTAATGATGTAGAGTAGAGTTCAACCAAGATGGGTCTTTCTATGGCTGATGGCGGTACCAATTTGCCGATAAGCACTCCTGATTTTTTTGGGCCAATATGCAGGGCCAATTTTCCCAAATACCCAAATTATATAATAAAAGAAATTTACTCCCTATAACGCTCAAGTGTCATCCAATGGCTGACTGTCTAAAAAATGCAAAAAACAATATATGGGTCTGTCTCACTTCCAGAGGCGTTCTGTTTATTGAAAGAATATACATATCATTCATCTAAGTCACTGGCTGCGCCTAGATCCATCTGTGTACAGTATGTGAAATAATGTAAATTCCATGTGAAAGACTTGGATCTAAAAAGATCTGTTGCATGATATATGAACAATGAAACACATATTGTCCCTCTGAGCCAGTTTCCTAGCAACAGTTGGCTGGCTGTAACCTCACTGACATGTCAAATATGGCGTATAATATTGTGGTTGTAGCATTTCATTTTTGCTACAACAGAGAAATGACTGTGTGCATATTGTTAATGAGTAGCACTAAGTACATAATGCCACATTTAATCAAATATTTTATGTGTGTGTTTTTCCAGAGTAACTATCTGGTGTTTATGGCGGAGCTTTTCTGGTGGTTTGAAGTGGTTAAACCCTCATTTGTACAGCCAAGAGTATTTGACCCCAATGGTACAGTGACACACATCATTGCAGTTGGCTTCTTGTGATTAAACTGCTAGTTTTCATTTGGTTGTGAAAAGTCTTCTTTTAAATGACACAGGACCTTTAAATTACACGGTTTAAGTGTGATGTCTTTGTTTTTGCTGCAGCCTGTGAACAACTGTCCTGTAGAAATATGGCTCCTGTGTCCAGCCCAGTTAAACAGAGCTATGCAAAACAAACTCCAACCCCAGAAACTGCCATCCCAGCTGAGGGCAAGTACCAATACCATACATCTTTTTAACAAACCATAACTTGGATTGAATGAATTAGCACAGTCACAGTGTCATAGAAAGCTGCTTTTCTTCATTTTTTTTTTTTTTTTTGTTTTTTTACAATATCATGGCTCTCTTAGTTAACCATAGGGTGACCACCTGTCCCACTTTTGGTTGTACTGCACAGCTATTTAGGCACGTGTCCCACCGTCCCATTTATTAAGACAATGCCCCCCTTTTACATTGGTGCTCAGTGGATCCTATAAAAAGTGAGATTCAAGTTAAGAACAACAAGGTAAGGTCTGTATTTCTTGTGTAAATGTAGGATAAATATTTGTGGGCATCCCATCTTGATAGGTTGGACTATATAGGGTTTGTGTTGCTGTCCCTGTGTTTCAAGAAAGGGCTCTCCATTGAGCTGTGAGTGGGTGTTGGCTACTGCATTGTTGTTATGCAGACTGAGAGATTTTATTTTTTCTTTTTCATCTTTTTTATTCCATTGAGTAAAGTCTCAGTAAAGACATTACCTTGCAAAAAAGTGTGTTTTTGGGATAAAAACAGCACATCATATGCTTTAGCCTATTGGCCCTGAACTGAAGCAACTTGTATCTCAGCAAGTTGGTAAGTTGTGTAAATCAAAACATTTATTTTTTGAGTTGTCCCACCTTGTCCCTACAAATCACACAACTTGTCCCACTTTTTGCATTTTTATTATTTATTTATTTATTTATTTATTTATTTTTGAGGTGGTCACCCTGCTGACTCATTAGAAATACTGTATTAGGAATGTTTTTGTTTTGACAGGACATGCCCTCTAGTGGCGATAGCAAGGTTTAACAACTACTTAACTATTTTACAAGGCAGTTTTATTAAGTGTTAAGAGATGACAGCTCACATCCTAAATAATAATTGGCATTTTAATTAACTTATGTTATTATTATTATTATTATTATTATTATTGATATTATTATTATTATTATTATATTGAGACAAAAAAAAAAAAAAAACATGGACTTAACACCCCATTGTTACTTTTATAGGTGTAATGAAGAGATCTACCTCCTTGTCATTTGTAGATAGCTGCGTTGGGACATGGCCCAAAGAAAAACGGTTTGTACCCATTATTATACAACCATACATATTGTAAGTGTCTTTTTGAGTTAAACAAACACCATTTTCACTTCTCCAACCTCAGTTCCACCTCTCGGGGAATCTCCTTTGAGATCCCTCTGGACGGGGATCCGCCTGTTCCCCTCTGTGAAGCCCCCTCTCTTTGTGGCATGACTCGCTCAGTTAGCAGCGATGTCCTTGGGTTTAAAGTTCACTATGCATCCCAAGGAAACATGAAGCGCCACCTCTCCCTGACGCCTGTTTCTGTAAATGGTCAGAGCGGACATATACAGGAGGAGGAGGAGGACTTTACCTCCCATAAACGTCTCGGGCGAAACAACACATTCTCAATCAAAATCCAAAGCAGGTATAATACAAAAGTCAATATGTAATATTCTTATTGTTTTAATTATATATGGTCTTACATGGCATAAAATGGTTAGCTGTTGCTGTACGGATTTGCTTAAAAATAATATTTGAATAAAATGAATACTAAAGTAGTGTAGAAGCAGGTTTCTGAACATTCAGCTAGTCTTCTCTAACTTCATTTGTCTTTAGGTACTCAAATGGAGTCTTACCAGAAAGCAGTCCTGCCAATCACTATAGCAACTTCAGCGGGCATATTAGTCCTACAACCCCTCCAAGCATAGAAGAGGCTCTGAAGATAATCCATGACACAGAAAGGCCTCATGCCAGTTTGGGAATGGGAGATGGTTTCTTTCTTCATGGGGCTGAGGCCTCAGATTCTACAGGAGCTCACGGCCAGGACCAGCAAGCTTCAGCCAAAGCCCTGCTCCATGACCATGACCCTAACTCTGCCTCTGATGAAGTGGACACAGGTATCCATGTGAGGACTGAGGACATCCAGAGCTTGGATGAGGACTCTTCTTTGAGAGACTATTCAGACATAGACCAGGACTGTGAGGCTTTGATCAGGTCATGCCCACTGCCGGACCAGGAGAGAAGCTGCCAGGATGGTGGTCGTAAGGGAGTTTTTGACTCTGATGTTGATAGTAAGAGGGGACAAGGAGCTGACAGGAGTGGCCCCAGTCCTGGGTCCAGCCTCCCCAGATCTCACACTGTATGCGCCACTTCCTCCTCTGGCTCTACAGGTGCCCTGATCCGCATGACCAGCTTTGCAGAGCAAAAGTTCAGAAAGTTAGAGGGAAGGAGTAGTGGAGGAACCACACCTGAGAGTTCAGATCTTAATGTACCATATGTATATCCAGCGAAAACGCCCACTTCTCAGGTTTGTCCTTTTTTCTCTTTTGGCCAATACAGGTGCTCTTTTTCAGATTTCTTACTGCAACAGTATTTTTTATATTAAAATTATGTTATTTTTAATCCTAGATTACTGCACCTCCTTTGCCAATTACATCTCCCTCTCCAGTAACACCGACCCCCAGAGACCCTTCCCACTTGATTGCTTCAGAGATGATACAGCTGAAGATGAAGTTGGAAGAGAAACGTAGAGCCATTGAAGCCCAGAAAAAGAAGGTAGTGCACCAGAGAGAAAAATTCTCTCTGTTAAAAAGGCTAATAGTGTTTAATATGATTAGCTAACCACAAGTATACTCTACATAAAGTTTAACTATGAGTTATGACAACATGGACCTTTCAACAAGCACAGAGGAATTAAACACAAACACTGTTTTTGCCATATATCCTATTCTGTTACTCTCGTACAGGTGGAAGCTGCTTTCACCCGCCATCGTCAGAGAATGGGCCGGACAGCCTTTCTGAATGTAGTGAGACGAAAAGGAGTTAATCCATCCAGCAGTCCCAGCCCAGGAGAAACAGAAACACCCTCTCCTGAGTCAATGCCCTCTTCAAAAGTGCCAGGCCCGAGTAGCATGGAACATGTGGAGAGGTGCAAACCTGATGGAGCGGCTCCTAAATCACCCTGTGAAGATGGTGGAGGTAGGTAACTGCAATACAGACAATACAATGTATTTTCTAAGTGCAAGAATCTAATAAAGCTTAAACAATCTTTTTACAGGTGTTGCTCCAAGTGAGGTTGACATGGACGAGTACACACGGTCTATTGAGCGGTTAAACACTTCACTGGGCTTTCTGCAAACAGAGATGCAGCGTCTGGCCCAGCAACAGGAAAAGATCATGGCAATGAGAGAACAGACACAACAAGCCTGGGTCATACCTCCTCCAGCACCATCTCCTCATAGGTATTGCTTAAAGATGACCTGTGTCACTTAAGGAAATTATTAATAATTTTGTGCTATCACACACCAAACAGGCAGGAAATGGTAATAAAGAGAAATTAAATCAGTAAAAACCTGACCTCATGATATACACTGAACAAAAATATAAATGCAACACTTTTGCTTTTGCTCCCATTTTTCATGAGATGAACTCAAAGATCTGAAACTTTTTCTACATACACAAAATAACCATATCTCTCAAATATTGTTCACAAATCTGTCAAATCTGTGACAGTGAGCACTTCTCCTTTGCCGAGATAATCCATCTCTCCTCACAGGTGTGCCATATCCAGATGCTGATGAGACAGCATGATTATTGCACAGGTGTGCCTCAGACTGGCTACAATAAAAGGCCACTCTGAAATGTGCAGTTTAATCACACAGCACAATGCCACAGATGTTGCAAGTTTTGAGGGAGCGTGCAATTGGCATGCTGACGGTAGGAATGTCCACCAGAGATGTTGCTCGTGAATTGAATGTTCATTTCTCTACCATAAGCCGTCTCCAAAGGCGTTTCAGAGAATTTGGCAGTACATCCAACCAGTCTCACAACTGCAGACGACGTGTAACCACACCAGCCCAGGACCTCCACATCCAGCATGCTCACCTCCAAGATCGTCTGAGACCAGCCACTCGGACAGCTGCTGAAACAATCGGTTTGCATAACCAAAGAATTTCTGCACAAACTGTCAGAAACTGTCTCAGGGAAGCTCATCTGCATGCTCGTCCTCCTTATCGGGGTCTCGACCTGACTCCAGGTCGTCGTCGTAACCGACTTGAGTGGGCAAATGCTCACATGCAATGGCGCCTGGCACGTTGGAGAGGTGTTCTCTTCACGGATGAATCCCGGTTTACACTTTTCAGGGCAGATGGCAGACAGCGTGTGTGGCGTCCTGTGGGTGAGCGGTTTTCTGATGTCACTGTTGTGGATCGAGTGGCCCATGGTGGCGGCGGGGTTATGGTATGGGCAGGCGTATGTTATGGATGAAGAACATGCATTTTATTCATGGCATTTTGAATGCACAGAGATATCTTGACGAGATCCTGAGGCCCATTGTTGTGCCATACATCCAACAACATCACCTCATGTTGCAGCATGATAATGCACGACCCCATGTTGCAAGGATCTGTACACAATTCTTGGAAGCTGAAAACATCCCAGTTCTTGCATGGCCAGCATACGCACCAGACATGTCACCCATTGAGCATGTTTGGGATGTTCTGGATCGGCGTATACGACAGCGTGTTCCAGGTCCTACCAATATTCAGCCACTTCGCACAGCCATTGAAGAGGAGTGGACCAACATTCCACAGGCCACAATCGACAACCTGATCAACTCTATGCGAAGGAGATGTGTTGCACTGCATGAGGCCAATGGTGGTCACACCAGATACTGACTGGAGTCCCCAGACCTCCCAGTAAACCCCCCCAGTAAAACAAAACTGTATGTTTCAGAGTGGCCTTTTATTGTGGCCAGTCTGAGGCACACCTGTGCAATAATCATGCTGTCTCATCAGCATCTGGATATGGCACACCTGTGAGGAGGGATGGATTATCTCGGCAAAGGAGAAGTGCTCACTATCACAGATTTGACAGATTTGTGAACAGTATTTGAGAGATATGGTTATTTTGTGTATGTAGAAAAGGTTTCAGATCTTTGAGTTCATCTCATGAAAAATGGGAGCAAAAGCAAAAGTGTTGCGTTTATATTTTTGTTCAGTGTATATAAGTTGCTATAAGTTCAGAATAATAGGTAAATTATGCTATAGGGAAAGGAGTAATGAAAAAAACACAACCTTAAGATAATAATCCTAGCCCACACCAATTAGCAACAATCCTAAACATTAAAAGATCTGTGTTCTAGGGACTTAGCATCAGCATCAGGCCCACAAGAGGTTTAATAAAAACAGTTTTAAAAGCCTTAACCACATTTCAAATAATGCAAAAATGTTTTGTTTCCACAGACAGCTGCGTGAGTTGCGTAGCAGCAGTGTAACTGGCCGAGGCTCTGGTCGTGGTTCAGTAGGGTCCTTATCTCCAAACCTGTCCTCCTCCAGCTCTCCTCAAGTTCCCAACAGATCTTCTTCTGGACTTAAGCGCCGACCGGCCTCTTTTCATGCTAGAACACCTCGAACTCCTCGACCCACTGATTTAAAGGTCACACCTCTCAGTCGAATGCTGAACACTCCCATTTCAGTGGACAGCCTACCCAGACTGAGGCGTTTTACACAACAGTCCCAACTCTGCTCCTTTGCTTACCTTAGTCATAATGAAAACTCAAATGAAAGCAAAAACTGTGAGGTTAAGGACAATGAAGAAGCTGCTGAAGACAAAGCAGAAGAAAAGAGTGCAGGCACTCAAGAAGAAACTGTAGAGATCAAAACTCAGGACGGTAGCAAAGGTAGAGAACAGAGTCAGATAAAAAATGAAGTTGAACAGCCAATACCAACAACCAACAACCAAGTGTTGCATCAGCCAGTGTCTGAGGTCCAAGCTGTGTCAAAGGTCAAAGAGGAGCAGGACAGGAGCAACCTGGTGGAAGTTGCTCTGTCCGGGCTCAAACTTGGAGATGAAGAGGGAGAGACAGGAGAAGAGATGTGTGGAGATAACCAAAAAATGTGCTGTGGATTCTTCTTCAAGGTAAACCACAAAACTTAATCTTATAGGGTATGTCATATTAAGATAATGTTTCTTTAGTTTGTTTTGCTGTTGAAAATTCAGATTTTTTTGAAAATTCACATTTACAGTGGCAAATGCAGACGGAAATTCAGAAGGGGGAATCTCACGCTTGACACAACATGTGCTGAGCTGTGCCTGTTCAAACCTTGAGATAATCAAAAACAATACATGAATGAATCTAGGCTAACTATCTGCCATGAACAGAGACTAAACAGTCCATTAGAAGTTTGGGTAGAGAGATCAGAGGCTTACATATTTGCCATTATTTCTTCCAAGTCAGGAGGAGCTTTTAAAATATTTTATTTAATAGTTACATATTGTTGTACGCACAAAAACTGCCCAAAAAGTTCACTTTGATAAACCATCTGTAATAAAAAAATTTGTTTATTGATTTTACAAAAATTCAGGATGATGTGAAAGGAGAAGAGGACATGGCAGCAAAGAAAGCAGCTTTGCTTGAGAAGAGGTTGAGAAGAGAAAAGGAGGCTCAGGAGAGGAGGCAACAGCAGGACCTTAACCAGGAGCAGAAGAGGGAAGCTGCACGGTTTGTTTGACTATGTTATTAACATTTTAATTCTAAATACCTAGTGTAAAAGACATGTAGGTGTACATGTTGATGTCTTTATGGCATTGACTGATTATGTTTGAATTTGTAACAATAAAATTCTATATATACTATGAATGGCATATGGCAGATCTGAATCTGACCAAAAACAAATTACAAATTTTGGTTTTGCAGGTTAAAAGCAGAGGACGAGCAGCAGAAGAAGGATGAGGACAAAGCCCAACGGGAATACATTAAAAATGAGTGTTTAAGAAGGAAGCAGCTTAAGCTGATGGAGGACATGGATGAAGTTATCAAACCTCGATCAGGAAGTCTCAAGAAGAAGCCTAGACCTAAGTCTATCCACAGAGATGTCCTGGAGACATCAACACATGCAAGAGCAGCAGGTAACCCATACAGACAGAACATCCAGTAACCACAATTACACTATCAGATATAGCAACAGTTGTCATTGAGGTTGTGTTGGTGCAGGCGTGCGTCCACGAGGGTACTCCGTGTCTAGTGTCTCTCTGGCATCCCTCAACCTGGCAGACAACGATAACAATCAGCTTGATAATAAGAAGAACAACAGGTAAGGTTCACAAATGTTAGCCAGATTTCTGACCTTGTGTTTGATGTTAAACAATGCCCATTAGATTATGTATTTGTTGTATGCAGTGTATTATTATAATATTTGACAGTATTACATGCAGTAATAAATGTATGAGTCTAATCCTGCTTTTATAACCTGTTAACCATTTACCCTTATTTCTATAAGAAATGCACTCTGGGTCCTGATGCCATGTATCCCTTTATTTTTCCCCTTTTCTTATATGCATGCACCTGCCAGGGGCAATAAAGTTTCTTCTGCTCATATTCCCTTCTATCTGGGTTCTCCCAAAGAAAAAAAGGGAAGGTTAGTAATGCACTACAGCAAATGAGAAACTAGATTTACAGATAGTGAAGAGCCTCAGTGTACATCCAATAACATAAATAACTCTCTTGCAAGTGTTGGGAAAAGGCTGCTGTCATTCTCTCACTTTTTACCTTTTCTGTGTCTTGGCAATTCTCAGTTTGTTGTTTGCTTACTGCTTCACAAGTGCACATTTGTTGTGCTATATACATTGGCACATTTCTCAGAGATATTGCTTCACTTGGCTGCATTGTGTTTGTTAGTTACCGCCAGGCTTAACTATGTCGTTGTGGCTAACTTTTTTCTGCTGTCTGTCATTGTGTCGACTTTTATATAATGTCGGGTTTGTATGTGGTAATGTTCAGGCCAGATTCTGCTGGAGGTTTTTCTTCTTGTCCTTCGGCTGACAGTCGTAATGGGGAAAAGGACTGGGAAATTGACTCCACCACCTCCTCTACTCCCTCCAACACTGAGTATACAGGTAACTAATATACGGTTGTCACGACTGTAGTAGTACATAGTGGAGAACACATAAAAGTTGTGCTAATGTGTTTCTTTGTTGTTATTTCATATTGCTGCTTTGTTTCCATAGGGCCCAAACTGTACAAGGAGCCCAGTGCCAAATCCAACAAGCATATCATCCAGAATGCTCTCTCTCATTGCTGTTTGGCTGGCAAGGTCAATGAAGGGCAGAAAAACAAAATACTTGATGTGAGTTTTCATTCAGCATTTACATTTTCAATCTAGAGAAAAACAATTGTCTGATTATACATTGTGTCTGCAGGAAATGGAGAAATCTGGAGCCAATAACTTCCTGGTCTTGTTTCGTGATGCAGGATGCCAGTTCAGGTCTGTCTACACTTACTGCCCAGAGACTGAGGAGATCATCAAACTAGCAGGCATTGGACCAAAAAGCATCACAGCAAAGATGATTGAGAACATTTACAAATACAACTCTGACAGGAAACAGTTCAGCCAGATCCCAGCCAAAACCATGTCAGCCAGTGTGGACGCCGTCACTATTGCCAGCCATCTGTGGCAAACTAAGAAACAGGGGACGCCCAAAAAGCTCCACCCAAAGTAGTGCTAGATGAGAGGGAAGGATTTTGACTTGATTTTTCACTTATGGATTTTTAGAGACACTTTGTCCCAGTTCTGAATTACAACTGGAAATTAAGACAGTGACTTTCTACATTACTTAAAAGAGGCACACGCTTGGTTTGTCAGCATGTGTATTGACTTTGTGTGCCAAAATGAGAACGAAACACTAGGCGGACAAATGCCTTAGTTGAACCACTGAAGCGCTGAATGTCAAGTCTCTGCAAGAGGCACTTTGATTTCTAGTCAATTGTGAGGCCTTATGCTTGTTTTGTGTCCTATTGGTGCACAACAAGTGTTTTGTCAGCACCTGTTACAATACCGGTAATCTGTTATTACTGTATGTGATGCAAGAGTGACTGTCTGCATACAGGTCAGAGGTCAGTTCATGGCTGACGTTTGTTCATGTTGCTAAAAACTGGCTTATCTGATCTGAAATCTTAAAAATGCAGCATTTTCACTGAAGACTTTTGCTGCTATATTGGCATGTTTTAGTTTTTTACTCTTGTAAATGGTTTGACTTTGTGTATGTGTGTAGTGAAGTGCCAAACAGTGGGGATAATTGCAATTACTTTCCAAAAGTGTGACATGATGTGATAATATGTGCCATCAAACTATAGGAAGTACCTGCAATACACAGTAATTTATTTTATTTGATAATGCTGGCATATTTTAATAGGCAATTTTGATTTTAAAATATGTCAAACTACTTTGTATATAATGGTCATTAAAATGAACAGCTTTCTGTAGCTTTGGAGTAGCTTTTTATTTATCTTTTTCATGTATCAGTATGTTGTATGTATGTTTTGTGGCCTTTTATTGTGCTAAAGGTGCAAAAATGCAAGTGTGATCATTCAGTGTTTTTTGCTAATGGGACTATTATCTGATATGTCATTGACAAAAACCCACACTGTGTCTGAGTCTGTGCAATCTGAGAAAAACTTCAACCATCAAACATTTTGTTGTCAAAAGTAACAATGCTTAAATGTCACTTTAATATGGATAGTCTTAACTATTGAATCGCAATTAATCTCACATATGTAAATAATTATAGCACTTAAATCATCTGTAACCACAGTCTTATCAAAGACCTTTCACTTGAACTGTCCTGCTTGTTTCTCTCCTTCTTTACTATTACATTTTTACATATGTTGACACTGTACAGATATATTTTGGCATATAAAAATATTTTTGGTATTGACATTTATCTGATGATAAGAATTAAAACAATGAAGCGGTCCAGTGAATGAACAAAATGTGCTGATGATAGTTTCAAGGCAGCAAATATCTTAAGTACTAGCGGTAAAGTCTTATTATTATTATTATTCTTATTATATATATTTTTCAACTTGAAATTGATTTTCATTTCGTTAAATATGCTCAATTGCTCATGGAATTTGCTTTTTCATTCATTTGAAGCTTTATTAAAATACCTGCTATCAAATATGCAGTGTCTTTTGTGACGATTTTCATTTACTTCATTATGCAAATAATTATTTGTTTAAGACTTACTTTGTGGCGTTTTTAATGAGGGGCTATCTAATTTTATTGATGGCTGATAATGGCTACTGGTTTAAGTGTAGTCCTATTGAAAACACCTTCATTCACACAAAAGCTGCGTGAACAACAAGAATAGTAGCCTTATTCGATAAGGCCCCATTACATTTTGCAACAAAGTAAGAAAAATTAAAAAAAAAAAAGAATGAACTACAGATATTGTCACTCTGTGCAACATGCGTGCTGCTGTGAAGTTTTTGTGGAGCTGACTGAAGGAGGCGGTGCTGGGCCGGTGGCAGGCGGAGGACTGGGCAGGGCAGAGCTGCAAAGCGCCGCAGAGACATCCAGACAAGAGACAGACCGTCATCGCACATCGGAGACAACATACTGCCGTGACAGCGCCTGCCAGCAACAGGAGTACAGGCAGGGAGCAGCGTTATTACCTCATGTATTTATTTTAACAGGTGAGTTTTATTTTAATAAAAAGACAGATTGTGTTGTTGCTTGGAAAGCTGTCAGTGTGCGCCCCGCCCGCGCAGCTAACTCGCGGATGATGCCCCTCTCTCTTCGGCCCGATTAGCTTCTTCGTCTGCGCTGGTAAAATTAGCCAGCTATGTATACGCTTACTCAACATTACTCTGTTATTTATTACATGTGCTATAATCCAGTTGTTAATCTCAACGTTATCGGAGACAAACAAGCAGACTAATCTTCTTAGGTACTGACTTGTGGATGGAAGCCAATGTTAGCTAACATATTGAGTGCTAGGTTAGCAGCATTGCAGTGATGTGTTTGAGTATGTTGTTATAGATATATAAGCTTGTTTCCCAAATTACATATACATTTTTAATTGTATCTTAATAAGCTAATGATAACGAGTCCGTGTTATTATACAGACGTAGCTCAAATGCCATTTGAAAAATCAATGTGTGAATCTCTTAGACATCACAGCCTTAAACAATAATAATGGTCTTTAATGCCTTGGAAACATGTAGGCTACTGTATGTGTATGGAACGTTCCTCCACTATTATTTGAGCTTTTTTCTTTTCATAGTAGTCCTTGGTCATTGGCAGCCTGTCTTCACCATGACAGCAGAAGAAACCATCAATGTGAAGGAGGTGGAGATCATCAAGGTGATCCTGGACTTTCTTAACTCCAGGAAGTTGCACATCAGTATGTTGGCTCTGGAAAAGGAGAGCGGCGTCATCAATGGGCTCTATTCTGATGACATGCTTTTCCTCAGGTAGAAAGGCAGCTCCAATCACATCATATAGTATATTTGACTTAGGGTGCACTGCTAAGCTGCTTACCATTAAATAAAACCAAAGATTTTGATACTGTACTTGCCAGAAATGCAGTGTGTACACTGAAGAGATTTGGATATCAAAAATTTTGTGAACTTTTCTAGTGTACTTTTCTTGCAATATTTAGGTGATGCTACAATGTTGTTTTTGGAAGTTGTAATTTATAGATTATTTTTAACAGACAATTGGTGCTTGATGGACAGTGGGATGAGGTCTTGCAGTTTATTCAGCCTTTGGAATGCATGGACAAGTTTGACAGAAAAAGGTAATTGTTTAAAAATCACACTCAGCATATTTAATTGCCCATTTTGCTGTTAAGTAATACAAGCATGTTAATTCCTATATTATTTTTTGGTCTTCAGGTTTCGTTACATCGTTCTAAAGCAGAAGTTTTTAGAGGCACTTTGTGTAAATAATGCTATGTCTGCAGAGGACGAACCACAAAATGTGAGTCAAAAATGATCTCAATGACTGCAACAAAGATTTGAATTGTCATTGTGTGATTAAGTATATTGTATTTGTTGTTCAAGTTACTACAGTCTGTTTGATTGTCCTCCTCTACCTGTAATGTCCCACAAATCAAATGTGAATAAATACTTAATTATAGGAGGAAGATTTGACATTAGACAACAATCAGTGAGCTCATGTTTGTAAAATGTATGTATAGTAACTCCATTTACAAAGTAAAGTCAATTTAATCAAATAATAGGGTTATTGCAAAGAACAAATAAAAAATTTATTATCACCATTATCAAGTTGCTATTATTCCATATATATTCTCTTAAACTTAAGACCAGCTTTTTGGCCTACTATCACATGGCTGAGCTGTGGCTACAGCTTGTGACTCTGTGCCAGAACTATCATGTCCTATTAACAAGATCGGGTCAGACTCCTTTGGACATCTGTGAAGACTGTGCACTGGTTCATAAGCACTGACAGTATTTTAGCTGTGATTGTATTGTATGATGGGCAGAAAAGTCTTAAAATCAATATCACAATATTTGTTATTGTTAAATTACAGTATTATGTTTTCCAGCTTGAGTTCACCATGCAGGAAGCAGTCAAATGTCTTCATGCCCTTGAGGAGTTTTGTCCCTCTAAAGAGGACTACAGCAAACTGTGTCTGCTGCTCACACTGCCTCGCCTAACAAACCATGCTGAGTTCAAGGCAAGAGTTTTTTCCTTCTTTTTATTTGATTTTATTGTACTTTGTTACTTTTCACTCTGGCCAATTTATCTTTTTTCCGTGTCACGATTTCCCAGGACTGGAATCCCAGCACAGCTAGAGTTCAGTGTTTTGAAGAGGCGTGTACGATGGTGGCAGAGTTCATCCCTGCTGACAGAAAGTTGAGTGAAGCTGGATTCAAAGCCAGTGGAGATAGACTCTTCCAGCTGCTGTTGAAGGGGGTCCTATATGAGTGCTGTGTAGAGTTTTGCCAGGTTAGCTTATTTGAGAGAATAATTCTTTATCTTATCTGCTAAAATGCAAATGAAAAGTATGTTTGTATACACCCAACCAGTGACTATATTGTAGTAAGCATATTGTGAAAATGTGTCCAGATTTTTGCTGTTTATCAGTAATAGTTGGATATTAAGTTGCATTATTGGTATCAATTGGGGTTTTATAGTATTAAATATGCTGTGATTTCTTGTGTAATTTGTGTGCAGAGCAAGGCGACAGGGGAAGAGATTACAGAGAGTGAGGTACTCCTGGGAGTGGACATGCTATGCGGTAATGGTTGTGACGACCTGGACCTGTCTCTGCTGTCCTGGATGCAGAATCTTTCCCACAGTGTGTTTACGTGTGCCTTCGAGCAGAAACAACTCAACATACACGTTGACCGTTTGGCCAAACCTGTGAAAACTGGATATGCTGACCTCCTCACTCCTCTTATCAGCAAACTGTCCCCCTATCCCTCCTCTCCACTGCGTCGTCCTCAGTCTGCAGACACCTACATGTCCCGCTCCTTGAACCCTGCACTTGATGGACTATCTTATGGGCTGTCAGGACAGGACAAGAGGGCAAGTGGTGGAGAGACAGGAATGGGGAAAGGAGTGTCTCCCATGTCCCACTCATTTGCCAACTTCCACTATCCAGGAGCCGGCGGGCAAAGCCTAACCAGGAGTCTCATGATGGAAAGCTCAGACTGCCACAGTATATTTGAGGAATCCCCTGAAACGTAAACATTAACTTTCTGTCAGATTTACAGTTAGCACTGCATTTTGTCATTGTTAGTTTAGAACAATGGAATTTCATTTTTGAAACAAGTCATAATGACATTATAATCAATCATAACACACCTGAGAGGTAAAAGGTATTAATATTATAAAGCTATTAAAACTGTAGTAGAATACAACTTAGAGCATGCAGATGACTTATTTGATATTGGATATTTGTATTTTGCAAATATGCTCATGGAACATGAGGTAACTTCTCAATAATGTTTAGGTCTACAGATTAATGTTGACCCAGGAGACTGAATCCTTGCAAGACTTAGCTTCTGATTGAATGTGAATTCTTGATTCACACAAATCGTGTTGCTTTTTTGAAAGGTCAAGGACAGAAACACCTGTGGATAAGATGATGAATTCTGGCAGCACTCCAAACACACGACCAGCCTCAGCTCCAGGAGAGGACGCTCCATCACCTGGCTCTGCAGAAAGAAATGAGGTACAGTACATTACAACTTTCTTGAACTCAACAGTATTTATATGCTATTCTTTTTTTTAAGAGTGTAATGTGGCATGAGCCTACATAGTTTGCTCTGTTTAGCCAGTTTCTTCTTTCTTTCCCTGTCTCCTACACTTAACTCTGCCATATTTCTCTCCCTCTGAGCATCCCTTTCCAAAGAGAGACATCAGTCTCTGAATGAGTCTTCTCGTTGTATGCGAATATACATTCAGTATATTTTTGGTCCACTTTTGCCTGCCTATTCTGCATCTTGTCAACAATGAGCTTCTGGGGATGCTTGTGGATGCCTCTAATAAGGAGTTGGTCTGAGCTGTTTATTGCGTAGCCTGGTCTGTGTTTTGTTATACACAGATGATGACATGGGAAAATAAGTTTAGGTGGGATTTAATAAGTAGCTTTTTGCCACAAACATGAGTCATTATTTCCCTTATGTTGTCTGTAAACGCAGGATATATCTTTTCCTGTCTGTCTCATGCTTTCTATTCTGGGGTCAGTGTGCAGTTTGGTGTTAAGTTAGTAGTGCTTTGCCCTCCCTTACCCATTTCCATGGAGACACATAAAGAGGCCCCAAACAGGAGCAGACTTTGGGGCAATTGTGATCTCACTCATTGTCTCTTTGTTGTTTCACTCTATCCCTGTCCTTTGGTCCAGAACTGGCACAGAATTCGTCTCCTCTCCATTCTTAGATATTTTCCTGTCAGATTATCAGGACAGGAAGTGCAAGAGAGGGGAAATGAATTGTCCTTAGCTTTTGGACTCACTCCATTTCCGGAGTGTAGTTGGCCTAACAATATTTATTTTTAGTACTGTGGTGGAATTATATATATAAATAAGATGTAACTTTTTGCCCGTTTATGAATGTTTGAGTGCACTAGGGCTGCACATAATATTAGATAATTATACAATAACAATGTACTTTTTGAGTAGGAACTAGTTGCCTTCTGTATTTACTAGTTAAAGCAGAGCAAAAATTAAAACTTAGGACTAAAACAAGGTTAAATTGAGGAATTTTTAACCCCTTCACGCCGTATGTCGCTAATTCGCAATGTACCATTTAATCCAAGACTGTTGCAGAAATAATGCGTGTTTTTCTTTGATGCCTGTTCAGCCCATACTGTGTTCAAATGTGTAAAGTGTTCACCCGTGTTCACCCGTGCTTAAACATACACAACAAGTGTTTACTGTTCTGTTATTCTAATCTGAACACATAATTGTTGGAAATGAATTCAGGCATTAAGGGGTTAGTTTTTATTTGGTAACAATGCAGTTTTATTGAAGGCTCTGATAGAGCAAAGGATTTTTATTCCATGTTGATAGGTCCAGTAATCACAGAGATATATGCCGTTAAAGATTAATAAACACTAAGGATACTAAATATATCCTAATTATATTAGCGCTCTATCTATGCGCGATAGTATTTTCGATGTTTTACTCAAAAACGGTCAGAAAAGAGATATTTACTTCAAATAACTTAGTCTGAATGGCCAGAAGGATGAGAGGAGAGTGAAAGAGTTTCTCTGAGCACACACGAGAGGGGAGTGGCCAAACAGTTGCAGGGGGCATTGGAGAGAACATAAACACACGAGTTTCACGAAGCTTATAGAGAAACAAATATTCTAAATAACTAAAGCACAGTGTGCAATGACAGGTCTGAGGGTGGATTTCTTCCCTAATTAATCTGTGCGTGCATAAAGTGTAACATGTGATGCACATTTCACAGACAGGTGATCTTCACCTGAGTGCTCCCTCTGTCACACACAGTGAACAGTGAGGATTTATCACTAGTCTTACTGGTGATAACAGTATGTAATTGAACTGAGCCCCATTCTGTAGAATTGGACTTCTTATTATCTTTCCAGGCTATGAAAATCTGAAGAGCCTGTCCAAGTTAGGAGCACAACTACCACATGTAAAAGTGAATTTAAGCCTGTGTGTACAGTCAAAATAGCTGTTACTATCAATGAATGAAAGAATTAAAAATACAGTATATTTTTAAGCGGGTGTTTCCATTTTATTTGGAGCTCCTAAATTTTTGACAGTGCTCCTTACCTTCCAAAGTTAGGAGCACCCGTGCTACTATGTAAAAAAGTTCATTTGGAGGCCTGATAACATTATTGCAAATATTGAGTATTGCATTGCTTTTATTCAGATTTTTAAACCAGTTTTGGTCACAAACAGCACTGTACATTTTACAACCTTGAAACATTATGTGACTAAAAGAAAGCAAATCCATTAATTGCTTTACTACTGCCATAATAAAGCAGGTGAAAAGACCAGCAGATGGCAGCAAAGTGCAGAGTGGTTACACGCTTTAGAACATAAACACATAAAAACTTTTTTATTTCGTTAAACTTTTTTGTATGATGCCATTTTACTACAGAATAAAAACGAAATGTGAGAAATTAGTGGAAACAGAGCTGTACACCATTTTTTAGATAAAAGAATGAGAGCAGACTGGATGTAGGGGGCTTTTATAGTAATATAATTGGATGACATTTTTTCTCAGCTCCGTGACTCAACAGAGAAGTATGAGGAGTTCTACCGACAGCGTCTTCGTGTTCAACAGCACCTTGAACAAAAGCAACAACAAAGACAGATGTACCAGCAGATGCTTTTAGAGGGAGGAGTGCAGCAGGAGCCCCCACCCAGTGACATGCAGCACAGTCTTACAGAGAAGTTTCTCAACAGGTATGGACAGGGAAAGACACTATAATGACCCTTATTGGGCAGGGGTTTTTAACATAACATTTTAGTAGCTGTTGAAAAGTCAGGGCAGCAATGGCACATTTTTCTTAAGTTTTTAGTGTTAAATATCCTCTGTATTAATACTTCATAAAATGGAGGAACAACTGTCTGACTGAAGATTTAGATAATGTTAATGTGTTATTCACAATAAGTCCCAGGTGGCTTACAACACACAGCTCCCCGAATTCACACTGCACCATCTGTGGCAATCAGCTTACATCACCAGACCACCCCCTCTTTTGAAATCTATTCACAAGGAGTACAATGATGCCAAGTTATATTTATTCCTAAACATTCATTTTGATCAATTTAGCAAGTCATTTTTTTATATTAAAGTTGTATTTAATTATCAGTATAAATAATAATGTGCTTTGGAAATGTTAATGTTTTTGTTTTCAGCAGGATGTAGGCTGTTCCTTTGGGAGTCTCTCACCCCTGAATTATTTACATCTCTGCCGCATAATGACAATTTTTCACTTTCTATGTATTGTATCTATTGTAGGTTTAAGTAGGGTGTCCCAGATTTTTAGTTTATTAGCCTTGAGAGGTAGGTACATTAAATTACTAATACTAAATAAATACTTACATATTACTTGTCTAATGTACAAAATACTACACTGAGTAATTTACCTTTCCTGATAATCTCAAAATAATGAAACATTTATTTGTGTATCTGATGCTTTCAGGTCCATTCAGAAGCTAGAAGAGCTCAACGTAGGGATGGAGAATTTAGGAGAGGAGGTGAAGTCTTTGACCCAACAATATAATGGAAATGGAAACTCCCCTGGGTACGAGAACAATAACAACCCCCCATCTGCAACCTCAGAGCAGAATAGAGTCCAAGAGGATGGAGTGATCAGCAGTACCCCGCAACGAACAGTAGGGGGTCGCACAGTCCCGACGCCCAGTGAATCCCCTGTTGTTTCCCAAAGGTTTGTGTTTCAGAATTTACAGTATAACTCTGTATAATTTGTCATTGCCTAATTTAAATTGTGCTTTCAGTGGGCAGAAATTCAAAGGGCAAGGTGACTCTCCCAGCTCACTGATCAGAAGTAAAGAGGTATGAATGCAAACATACCAATACCTAAAAATTCTCGAATTGCTATAAAATTTTATCTATCCATAAAAAATGCAAAAAAAAAAAAACACTTTTTTTAACGCCTATGAAAATAATTGGATTTAATCTGTGTGTTTTTAGGGTGACAAACCCAAAGCTCTGTTTGCACCGGTGCATACTCTAGAAGACACTCAGGCCATCCGTGCTGTTGCCTTCCACCCATCTGGGACACTGTATGCCATTGGGTCCAACTCTAAAACTTTACGAGTGTGTGCTTACCCAGAAAAACTCAACACGAGGTATAACAGACAAAGGCTGCATAAAAGTTACTGTGAAAATATTTTACTGACAATAGATTTAACATGTTTCGCATTTCATATGCGCCATGTTGGCTTTGGTTATGTTAGAGAGGTCTAAAGTCTGTCTCTCACATTTTTATTGTACTCTCAGTGAGTCTAGTCCTGTGAAGCAACCGACAGTCCGCTTCAAACGGAACAAGCACCATAAAGGCTCAATCTACTGCGTGGCCTGGAGCCACTGTGGGCAGCTCCTGGCTACAGGCTCCAATGACAAATATGTCAAAGTGTTACCCTTTAGCGCAGAAACATGCAATGCCACAGGTCAGCCACATCATTTATTTACAATAATACATTTTTATTTGTTTTACTCATGTGTCGTAACTCATATATGTTCTTTATTGATTTGGTGTGCCCTAGGCCCAGACCTGGAGTTCAGCATGCATGATGGCACCATCAGGGACTTGGCTTTTATGGAGGGGCCTGAAAGTGGAGGAGCAATCCTCATTAGTGCAGGAGCTGGTGACTGTAACATCTATACCACAGACTGTCAGAGAGGGCAGGGGCTACATGCTCTCAGTGGACACACAGGTATCTTCTGTGGACACTTATTTGTCTTTCTTTATAATCTATTTCTAATCTTAGTGTCTCTGCTTAGGACACATCTTGTCATTGTACACATGGGGAGGTTGGATGATTGCCTCTGGATCTCAAGATAAGACAGTACGATTTTGGGACCTCAGGGTGCCCAGCTGTGTCCGAGTAGTAGGAACTGCTTTTCATGGTTCAGGTGTGGCTCATCTTTTTGGCTTCAGTCCCTATATAAAACCTAAACAATATGAAAAGAATAGGTTAAATGTAGAAATGGTTTGTTAGCATGATAATTTATGCATATTTCTGCTTTATACTGTATTAGGAACACAAACAGTACACTCAATTGTTAAAATATGTATATAGCTTTGGGACTGCTGCTAAAATAAGACCTATACACTCTGTAGACTATGCCTAGCCACTTCAGCAAATATTTTAGAATTTTTGCATAGCAAAAATAAAAATGAACAGGTTATATAAATATAAATTTCCAACATTATTGTTTCTAATTTACACTGTTGCTCCTAACTCCACAGGGAGTCCTGTTGCCTCCGTTGCAGTTGATCCGAGTGGCCGTCTCCTAGCAACAGGGCAGGAGGACAGTGCATGCATGTTGTATGACATCAGAGGGGGGCGTATAGTCCAGGTGTATCGTCCACACAGCAGCGATGTCCGGTCTGTTCGGTTCTCTCCCGGAGCACACTACCTGCTCACTGGCTCCTATGACACAAAAGTTATGGTTGCAAATCTCCAAGGTATGATCCCCTAATATTATATTAATAAAATATTTTACATTTATTTTTCTTACTTTTTGAACACTAATTTGACCCCTTCCCCCCTAAACAAAGCTGAAAAGTCACAAAATTTGGCACGATTTGAGCTCTGCAAAAGGGCAAACTGTATAACTGGGATACTTGGTGTGATTATAGTTTACATTTTTGTTTTTATTTATTTTGTGCATATAGGTGACTTAACAAAACCTTTGCCCCAGACGGTGGTGGGTGAGCATGGTGACAAGGTGATTCAATGTCGGTGGCACACTCAAGACCTGTCATTCCTCTCTTCTTCTGCTGACCGTACAGTAACACTCTGGACACACAACCAGTAATACACAGTTGACCAGTGGAACATGGCATAAAGACGCAGGCCTACTTCTGTTAAAAACAACACTGCTTCATCCCACGTTACACCTTTTCACTCATATACATAATAGATGTATTTAATGAACCAAAAAGATAAACCCTGTGACAAACTTATAGCAAATGTTGCATGTTCTCATTTTATGTTAGCTTTTACATAAATATTCACTGAGAAGTTTTGACGAGGAGACAAGGCCAATAGCTTTTATTATTACCGGTGCCTTTATTTTCACTTTGCATAAAATTACTTTGGTATTATTTAAATGAATTCAATGTTTAAAATTAATTTATTTAAAACTTGTGTTATGCTGCTATTTTTAGTAAACAAATTTTGAAGGTTTTTTTTTCTGTTTGTCCTATAGCCATTGAGGCACTATTTTTGGGAAGAAACTTTGTCATTGTGGACATTATTTTCACTGCAGCTTAAAAAGTATACATTTGCCTGTACATTCTTGTACTAATGTATAAATGAGTGTTGTGGAAGCTGTTGCATTATCTTAAAATTGGCTTGCTGTGAAGGACTGTAATGTAAGCATCAAAGGGAAATCTTTTTTTTTCCTCTTTTCTTCTAGTGTTTTTAGGAAAAGGTTTGCCTACTGCTGTATCTAAAGATTAACAATAGGTGGCACCGTAAAGCTGACTGGAAGCACAGTTTTTTTAACCAGTATTTGTGTTTATGAATTATATTCTTTTAACACCTGCACTTTGTCAACGTTTTGTTTACTATTACTGATTTACTTACCAAGATGCATATGTTTTTAAGTTTCTGTATAGTATTGTAACAACAAAGGCCAAACTAATACTTAGTAGAAAAGATGTATTTATTTCTCTTCATGTATAGATATGTATGTTTTTGAAATGCTAGTGGCTTTTGTATTAAGTCCTTTTAATTATTATTTTTAAAGTGACTTGGTTAATTTTAAGCTAACTAAAGTCTGACTGCCGGTACGCTAAATAAATTGTCTTTTACAAAAGTTCTGTTTTTTTTTTTTTAAAGCACGGGAATAAGACAGCACTTTCCCTAAATATGTGAGGCTTTATTCCTCAGATATTGATCATTACATGGCGTATCAAAGAGTATAAGATTTATACATAGGTTAAATTCATTCTTTTATGAAACAGTTAAAATAGCTTTTGAAAACTGACACTCCAAATCGAACAAGAACCTCACAATCACACAACCTCACACAAAC
Source organism: Bostrychus sinensis (assembly GCA_020698575.1). Taxonomy (NCBI): domain Eukaryota; kingdom Metazoa; phylum Chordata; class Actinopteri; order Gobiiformes; family Eleotridae; genus Bostrychus; species Bostrychus sinensis. Next base: position 20,490,362 of record CM036256.1, on the reverse strand, counting down.
AAGCTACATTAGAGTGCTTTACCTGTTACTGTCTTACACGCTACTGTGGGTGTAACCACGTCACTGGCTGGACGGCAGTTAACACAATCTTAATGGTGAAATGTACAATATATACAAACATGCATGCATGTAAAGATACTCATAGGGCAAAATTACAGTGATGAATGGATAACATTTTTCCCTGATAAGAGTGTTGCTCTGCAGTTAATGCAAAACAAATCCATACTGTGAAACATATAAACATGTCAGTGCTTTGTTTTGTTCACAAGGACAATTCTTTTCAGGCTTTTTCACTTCTCAAGAGAATCTTCCAGTTACTACAGTCCACCTGCACCCACTTGTCCCTGTAGTGCTTTAGAGGTTAGTTGGAGCTAGGTCTAGCTGTAGAGTTAGTTGACAAAGGCAAGGTTACACGTTGTTCATCCATGCGTTTCGCCTGAGAACGCATAATAAGACTAAAGAAGTCCTCATCTGGCACAGTGGGCCCACGGACTGGAGGTGCGGGCAGGGCACAGCGCTGATCATCTAAACGAGACCCCTGATAGAGGACAAAGAAGGAAATGATGAGCAGTCGATAGCGGCTTCAAGAATATAGTTTTTTACAGTTTTTAAACAGAATTTGTACAAACCTGGCACTTGACAAGCATGTCAAAGAAGTCATCATCAGGCTCAGCGTTGTCTGCATTAGCCATCAGGTGGCTGAGCACGGCCTTGCTGCTGTTTTGATTTAGCCTCAAACCTGGTAGACTTCCACCTGCTGCAGACTCCTCTAACCGCCGGCCTTGTGCGCAGGATACATTTACAGACTCTGATACAGCTACAGTTGAGAGAAATATGTTAACTGTGTGAAGGTTTATTTCAACAGATGTTACTTCAAGTCAAGGTAAAATTACATTTTCTCATGGTTCTGGGAGGTGACTCTGCGCTGCTGTTAAGTGATAACTTGCTGCCCTTATCCTGTATGGAACAGCGTTGGTCATCCATGCGACTGCTCTGAAAGCGGCTGAGCAGATCAAAGAAGCCCTCATCTCCCAGCATCTCAGGGCTTGGGTGCTATGATGCACAAAAAAAAAAAAAATAAAAAATTATTAACAGAAATAGATGACCACTAAACAGTCAAGGTCTTGCAGTGTAGTATACCTTCTGAGGCCCCTGTACATTAGTTTGACTTGTATCCAGAGTGTTGCTGGTGTCTTGGAGGACTTTACTAGAGCCTCCAGACTTGTACTTCTTTCCTCGCAGACGATTAACAAAGAACAACTTGGAGGAGCTCTTTGCCAAAAAAGGCTTGGACTGTTTTGTCAAGATATCACTTTTCCATTTCTGACCCTTTAATAGACAAAACAGCACATTGTTAAAGAGAAAATATAAAATAAAAAATATATACTGAAACTGTAAATTGAGCCATGTTTTACATTTGGTTTATCTGGAGTAAGAGGCATCAGCTCCAGGTTCTCCATGCTGTGTCTTCTGCTCAATCTGGGTCTTGCTCCTTTAACAATGATCACTTGTTATTAACTGTAATATTAGACTATTAAAAAGAAATGTCTAAAAGCAAAAATGTTACCGTGTGCATTGTAGTCTGCATTCTTATTGTCTGAGAGAGTAGAGTTATTTGTGCTGTAGCTGAGACCCAGGACCATTTGAAGATCAGATACGTTCATACGGGCAGTCAATTCCCCACTTCTGTCCCCAGTCTTGAGAGTAAAGAGACACATGTGCAAAGGTTAGCTCACCCTTTTCATTTATATATATATATATATAAAAAAATCTAATTATTTCTATACCTCTCTGCAAATCTCCAGGTGTTTCTCCGCAAAGTGCATTGCCTGGTCATGATTTCCCAGTGCAGTGTGAGCATTCCCCAGACTCCAGCATGCGCGACCCTCTCCAATTCTTCAATAACACAAAATTATAAACCATATACAGACAAAATAAATAATGCAGCATCCTGAGTGTGAAAGTGCTCACCTGTCATTAAGGTCCTGAGCTATGATCAGATGTTTGAGGTGGTAGTCTATAGCTCTCTCATAGTCCTGCAGAAGTGTATATGTGTTTCCCAGACTGTAGCAGGCCTGAGCCTCCACAGCACGGTCTTTCAGCTGTCTGGCCAATTGCAATGTACGCCTAAGACACAGGCACAATAAAAAATATGTCAACAGACCTACAGCCCAACTGCTACAATAGTACAGAAATAAATTGTACTTTATTGTTTTGTAAGTATGTGCTAACAAAAATTCAAAGTAGTGAGTTTCATAAGGCTTACTTATAATGTTCAGCTGCCACTTCAAACTCCCCCAAAAATATATAGGCATTCCCTAAGTTGCAATAAGCACGTCTCTCAGCAGAACGGTCTCCAAACTCTTTTGCTATTAGCAGACGCTGAAAAAAATTTTTTTTTTTTTTACACACTCAAATCAATTTAAGCAAATCTGTCACAAACACAAAAAATAACAATAAAAGTAAACCTGTTCATGAGAAGAGACAGCTTTGCGGAAGTTCCCTAACAAGTAGTGTGTGTTTCCAAGATTTCCATATGTCCGACCCTGAGCAGCCCGATCTCCAAGCTCTTTCACTATGGCCAAGTTGGCTCTGTAAGTACAATTATGTGTCAATTTAATGATGATGACTGTGGGAATTTAATACACAAAATTTTAAATCATCTAATTGCTTCACAATTACATACGCATAGTATTCAGCTGCTTTTTCAAGAGCCGCCATAACCTCTTCTGGAAAATCTCCAGGTTCAGCTCCACTCCAACAGATACTTTTGCCTTTGGCATGGTATACATTGCCAAAGTTATACAAAGCTCTTGCCTGCCCCACCTATCACAAAAGTTGTCAGGGTTTTATTACTACAATCAATTTTACCACTTTACAAAATATATTATCCTTTCTCACCTTGTCATTAATGTCCCTTGCTATGTCCAAGTGCCTCTGACAACAAACAAAAGCCTCATCAAAACGCCCCAGCACCTTCAGTGTGTTTCCAAGATTTCCACTAGCTTTGGCTTCTCCAAGCAGGTCACCAATTGTTCTGTGTGATGTAAATATAGCACAAAAACATAAATGATCTATCGTCATTCATTGTTTTTTTTGTGTGGTTCCTCTAGGATGTCTAGTTCCTACCTGGTCAGTGTGAGATCATGCCGGTGAAACTCCAGGGCCTTGGCATAGTCATGCAGGTGGAAATAGGCATTACCCAGCTGGCTGTAGATGGCACTGAGTACCTGCAAGTCCTCAGTACCAACCTGGATGGCAGCTTCAAAGAATGAGACCCCTGCTCTGTAGTCACCCACCTTACAGAGCCGCTCACCCTCCAACGCCAGCTCCAGGCAGGAAACCTCCATCCTACGGCAGACAAGACCAATTTGGTTCTTCAACTGTCAAACAAAGCCCTAGCTTTCTGAGATGTTTCAAGATCAAATTGAAACAGCATTAGAGTAGACCATAACTGGTTCAAACTGAACAAAATCTACACTCAACAAATCCTTTTTCTAAGCAAAAGCCCTCAAACAGGGAATGTTGTTTAGTTACTTCCTTCCGCCTACAAAGAAAGAACAATGGCTTTAGCTAGGATTGTTTGTTATGGGTGGTCTCACATCCTTTTCACCAAAGTTTTAGAATTACTGCTCTCATGTCAAATTGAGAAGTTTAAAGGGTAGAAAGCAAACCAAAACAATATGAAATAGCAGGAAAAAATGTGAGCCCACATGCACTTTTGTTTACATTGGCTTTGTTTTACAAGACAACACAGTTTGTTTACCTCAAGTGTTTATGCTGCATCAACACCATGCTAAACAAAGCTGCTTAGATAGAAGTCATATCATACAGACTATAGTGAGCAACTAAAGGTAACTTCAACAATAGTAGAATACTACATCATTCATCCATATTATAATTTAAGAACAATGGCTTTCATGGTGTCCTGAACACCCAACAGGGCAAAAGCAGCTGTTTTGGCAAAGCATTTATTATACAGTAAAAAAAGTAATACTAGCCTACCTGCTAGCTTTTTGAGCTTTACAACAAGAACAGCAACTGACTGCACAATTGAGAGGCATCTACCAATGGGCTCCAGAGAGTGAACTTCCAGAATGCAAACCTTTCTCTTGTGATGAATCACAGAGTTTTCCTCATCAAAAACAAGTCAAGTAAATTTTAATCTTTAAAAAAAAATGCAATTAACGCTTCCTTTACCATAAGATCAATAATACTATCCCACTTTTGATGTCAGACATAATAATATTGAATGCACACGCTTTCAATATTGGGATTAGCCTGGAGTACAAGACAGCAAGGAAACAGCTGATTCAGTATTTTTTCAACTAATCAGCTTGCCTTTCTTTGAAGCTCTCTCTTCTGGCCTGGTCACCTGAGATTAAAGCTGTAGCACACACCAGACAGATTACTAGTGCTAAGTGGCTTTATTGTTACAGTCTAATAAAATCAGTTAACTCAGATAGTTATATAAAAGTTACAAAAGTACAGGCACTTGGAAAATAAGATTTTTCACTATAAGAAGACAGCTGCTCTATTCAGACATGTGCAATGATCAACAAAGGAAGCATTGATAAATATTTCAGTACTTCGTAAATATTGAAGCAAGGTAAAGAAGCCCTTTCAGTTTGGCAGGTTGCACCTGTTGCTGAGGCTTTTTACTTATATAAGAAAAGACAGCTGGCTAATACCACTCACTTGTGACAAACTCACACTAATGTAGAAGGAGACAACAACTATGATAGTATTGTTTCAGTAGAATATAATTAATTCAAGTTTGCCTAAACATAAACCAATTATTGCCTCTCTTGCATTCACACTCACACTAACCAACACAACTAAAAAGAACTAAAATGTGAAAACACTATGTAGAGGTGAGACTCAAGAGGCTCCTACCTGTAGCGGACATGAAAGGATTGCTCCTCAGGTTGTGTGCTAACTACTGTGCCACCACCGGTATCCATTGAAGTGCATAATATGAGAGAAAATCCCAGTTTTGTTCCGTAAAAAATGGTTGCGTTTAAAATTGCGTAGACAAAAAAAAAAAAAAGGTTTTACATAAAAAGTTGGCCAAAATGAATCTCAATTAAAAAAGCTCTGTGCGTGAGTAACCCGTGTCAAATGTTGACGAAGAAAAAGAAGCATATGTGGTTTACATAGAGCAGCAGATTTCTGAGTGCTGGTCCACAGGCCACATTCATATAGTGTATGTTTTGCGTCACTGCCTCTCAATCAGTGGGCTCTGTGAAGAGAACACAAGATGCTGTATGTGAAGCCTCTTTCCTTTCTGGCCAAATGATGCCATGGCAACACCAACCAAACACCAGCGTGCACAAACGGGGTAGGCAGGAAGTGAAGGAGTAGGGTGGGAATTAATGGACAGGGTCATACAATCTAATGCGGTGACTCACTAAAGGTTTGAAGATCTGCATGTGCATGTCCTAATTAAAACAAGGTGAGCAAGCCACAGAAGATTATGGTGCACTGCAAACTACGTAAGCAGAAACTAGGGAAATGTAATCTCAGAGGAAGCAAATGCAAAGTTCTGACACCAAATAATGCCCAAAAATCATCTGTTTGACTTATTCTTAAAGTGTGCAGACACTATGAGCTAACAAAAGCAAGCAAAGGTTGCTGCTCCATTTAAGATGCAAGAAAATAACAGAGACAGGCATGCTTCATTAGGATATAAAATAGCCACAAGCTAGCAAAAACCCTCCATTACCATCTCTCATCACAAGTTACACCCGCTTTTCTTTACATCCACAGTACACACACACAAATAGTAGCTAGTTTTATGCTTTAACACTGGCAATAAGACTGCGGGTTTACAGTTAAACATGTTTTAATAATGCAGCAATGCTGACAGCTATATAATATAATCCAACAATTATATGCCCTGCTTCACTATGAGCTATTAATCACTTATAAAAGAGGTTAGCAAATTAGAGTGATAGAGCACAGACAGACATGGATGTGTATGTGACATTTGTTAAAAGTCTTGCTCAAAGTCACTGTTGGGTGTGCTGTACCCTGCACTTTAAGAGAGTGCCAATGTAAATGAACAAGCAGAGCATACTTAGAAACATCACTGCTTTAGCACTGAGCCTAAAATAGGCCATGATTTAACTGAACTACAATTGCATGTAATCTATTTTCTTTGTACATACAGCCCATTGTTAAACACAAATTTCAACAACCTCTCACAGCTAGATCTAAAGATAGAATCAAGACTCACCAGAGCACTACACATGAGTAAGCAAAAGCATGTGCCAAAACAAAAGGAGGAACAACATGGGACAACTCAGCATTTTGATACTAACCTGTAATTTCTCCACACAGGGACAGGAAATCTGAGAAGCCGTCAAGAAAAAACAGTCAATATCTAATGCTTAATATAATGAAATTGATCACACAAACTATTGGTTGGCCAAATACTTAAATATTGCATATGAATTTACTGGCAAATAATGCATATAACATTATCTAATAAACAAGTTACTAGCTGGAGGTAGAAAACATACATGTCATACATGTTCACTTTTAAAAAAAATACATACAACGTAACTTTGTACCCTGGTACTATTTTTTGGCTTTTCACAAGCTTACCTAACGTTATATACTCTATATTGCAAGTGCAAGATAACATTTTTGCCACTTTGTTACTAATATTGTTATATTGTACAATTAACTGTTAACGTTACCCACTATTGTGAAATTTTGCGTTAGAGATTTCTAAATCACAAGAGGAAAAATAATTATAACAATTAAATAGCAAGACGTTTAAATCTCTTAATCGCATGTACATGTAATCGCAAGTTATGTTTTTTTATGGCTAATGAATACAGATGATAACATATGGGACAGTCTTTCAGTCCCTTATAAAAGTTACCCAACCCCGTTAACGTTAGCTAGTTAACGTTAGCTCATTGGCTAACTTAGCTGCTAAACTTCACTTACGTTTGACGATCCAGTTTGAACAATGGTGATCGCTTTTCTTCTGTACTTGACACACGAATAAAAAACAGGGTCTTAAATGGTGAGCATTATCAGGTTAAAGGGAATTTCAAGTTGACCGGCATGAAGATACATCGTCCTTTTACGTTTTTATAAAACTTCTATTCAACTTTGATAAAAGAGTGGAACCAGCTCATCAGATTGTACGAGCGCTTTGTGTTTTTCACCAATGGCCAATCAGAAGTGGTCATTCAAAGACAGCCACGCCCACAAAACAGCCTTTGGACCAATAGTATTTGAATACACTAAAGATGACGTACCTTCATCATTTACTTCAGCAGTCAGTTCGAAACATAGATACAGTATATAGGAAACAAAGTGGACACAATACACATTTATTGTTTTATTGAGACAAAAATAAACAAAAAAGTGTCAATGACAATAAATAGGTTGCAAAAAGATATGGCATTATGTATAAAAATATGACAAATGATATGATCTGACGTAGGCTACTGAAGTAGCCCAATACTATGTAGCAAAAAGCCAATGTCTTTTATAATGAAGAATTAACTGGAATTGACAGGCATCGTTTACGCTTAGCAACCAGACGCATGTAAGCTGTCATTCTGGGTCCAGACGTCCAGCGTTTCTTTGTACATTATTAATGATGCTACAGAAACCGAACCTGTACAAGACTTAGCGTGTTACAAAGGCACAGTAGAGGCATAGAGCTGTGTTCTGCACTTTTGGATAGTATTCTCATTGGGATCAAGCTGTAATAGGATTCCAAGTAAGTCTGCCATAAAGTGAATCTTAATGTTTCAGCTATGCTTTTCTGAATTGTCATGCATCTCTCTTCCTACACTATAGTTTTTAAATGAGGGCTTGTGTTGATGGCTGACAAGCTGTGTTGCTTGGTGATGAACAGACGTGCCCCATCCTTGTTTTACCACCCACCTGTGTTACAGGTGAAGTAATAAGGCTGAGCAAGAGACAATAGTACCAGTTAGGTTCCTATGGAGGGTGAACCAGAAGACTCGGATGAAGACATTCAAAGAGATGATGAACCGGTGGTGTTATGGGAAAAGTATATTCAGCAGAGCATCATTGTGGACTTGAGTGAAGATGAGAGTCTCCACTTGAGTGATCTGGAGAGCTCTTTAGCTTTTCACATCTCAAAGGCAGAATCAGCTGCCTCTGAAACCAGTATCCATCTTTCAGGTAAGACATTGTAACTAAGCTAAAAATGTTATTCAGTTTCAATACTATATTCCTGGTTACATTATGCAGAGATTTACATCAAACCAAAACCAAAAAATGGCACTAATTAGCTCATTGACAACCTGAAACTGTAAATTGCTGCCTTTAGTAACTTCACTTGGAATACAGCTGCTTTCGTGTAAAAATACATTTTACATCAGTCAACTTTTTTTTTTCAGGAAGTGCAGCATTGTCTGATTATGACAGCTCTTCAGAGTTTATTGTCAGCAGACAGAGTGACAGGGTAATAAATAAGACCTCTAGCAGTGTATTGTGTGTGTCTGCCCCAAGACCGAACACAGTGCAGGACGTTCCCTCCCTAAATATGCATTATGAAGACCAAAATACCAGTGACGAGGATCATGAGGACCTACCGTATGATGGAGACCCGGGAAACCTCTTCTTTAACCAGGTTGCTCACTCAGAGAGTAATTACAGCCAGGATGGAAGAGAAACAAATTCTGATGTTCCAGATTTCCCTCACCTTAACAAACCTGTAAATTCTGCTAGCGATGCACAATTAGCTTCTATTGAGAGAACTGAGAAAGCAAAAGCATGCTTGGAAGAAAATGCCACAGCTAAACAGAACAATGATTTACATAAGCCAAATAAAGATTCATTTCCAGGCAAACAGCTACAGCTCCTTTCTAAAGATGATTTGTTGCGTTCAGGTCGGCTGATTGAAGCAGAGACACTTCCAGAGGTTTCACTGTTAGAAAGTATGGATGAAACGTTTTTTAGCAAAGCTTCAGTACACAACAGTATGCCAAATTGTGGTTACTGTGATTTAACATTGATTTCTGAAGCCATTCAGAGTGGTTGTTCAGAGCAGAAGAGTAGCATTGCTAAAGGGAATGTAAGTCTTGTAGAAACAAAAGAGAACAATAAAGAAGCCACATTATCACCTACTGAGTGTTTTACATCAAATTCAGCAAACTCAAAACAGATTATTGGTGACTATATGTTTGATAAAAACAAAGTCCCTCTTCTGCGCACCCAATCCTTCAGTGAGATGAAGTATGGGCAGGGTCAAGTTCATTATCCACTGCCTGATTTCTCCAAAGTTGCCCCCAAGGTAAAGATTCCAAAAGTTCCCAAAGGACCATCTAAAACTACCCAGCAGCCTCCCAGCACCATTCACAGAGCCCACTCATCTCCAGAAATTTTAGATGTGGTTAGCAGAGTCCTGGAGGATTCATTACTAACACCAGAGCAGCCCTGTGACTTCAATGACCAGGACAGACTGCCATCACCAGCACTGGTGCAACACCTGCAGGTAGAAACATTTCAGTTTTAGCAATCAAATATCATCCATATTTAAACTAAAATGCATCTTATTTCTTTGGACTTTTTTCTTTCCTTTAGGATAAATATGATAAACTTCTAGCCAGATATGCTGAAGCAGAGAATCTTATAGATCAGCTGAGACTGGGAACAAATGTAAGATTCAGTATTTACATGAAAAAAAAAAATGTTCAGGCTAAACTAATACTGATCCTCTTTCATGACTGCAGCCCGTCTCTGAACCTCAGCTTAATTTTGAGCAGGGTCAGGACTACTTAGCTGAAGAATGTTTGGTTCGTCCATTAAGTTGGTCCACTTTTGTGTCATCTGATCTCATGACAGGTCTGGACTTGCATCTTGTACAAACTACTCAGTCAAGTTTTTTTCTGGTTTCCTAAGTGACTGGGTTTTATATTACACCATAAGCATCACTTGCACATAAAGAAAATAAATATCACCTGACCTTTATACCTCTCATGCTCATATTACAAATAGAAAAAAAATGTAATTTGAAGTGTGCACTAATATGTTCTGGTTCTTTCAGATAAAGTGGATGACAGAATACAAACAGCTACCCAGTGCACTGACAAAGAAGCCATTTCTTCGGTGCAGCCTGAAGTTAAACCCAGCGATGGAGAATTTATGATTGCCGAGCTGAATAAAATCATCAGCCATTTTATGCAAAATGTAATGTTCAAATACACATAAACATTTTTTACTTTGTGCAAAATGTTTAAATTTAATCTCTTAAATGCTTTTGTATTCAGGTAGAAGAATTCAAATTAAATGTAAGCAACAGGTCAATAAGCATAGCAGAACAGCAAATGGTAAGAACTATTTTGAACTTGAATATTGGTATGGAATCATATGAAACATTTTCAGATATATGTCTTTATCAGATGCTGAGGACTCTGATGGAGGCTCAGGACCAACTGGAGAGAAAGTACATGAGTAAGAAAGAAGAGCACAGAGCTTTGGAGATGCAGAATTATATGGGCATTTGCAGAAACACTGGCACTTTTGACCCCGACAGGTTGTAAACTCACTATTACATGATAAGTGAGGTGCCATTACTACATTTGTTTGTCTACTCATTGTGTTTGCTGATACACTTGTATAGGCTGGTAGAGGGAGACATTTTCAGATTAGGGATGTTCCTTGAGGATATAAAGGAGATGATAGACAAGAATGTGTGTGAGCAAATTTCACCCCCCCAGTCTTCATCCACTCCACTGCCATATGACTTCCACATCAAACCTAATCTGTTGTACATGTCCACATCATCACCCCCACGGTCTTTGAACGAGGTAACCAACTCTCCTCTATTTTTTTTTCTTCACTTACTGGCAGTTCACTATATAAAACTTTGTTTAAAATTGTGTCATCTTTATCATTTATCATTTATGAACACTAGATGGCGGTGGTATTGCACCACATTAGTGGTTTTTATAGGGAGCAATATTTTCACCTTTGTGAATTCTTAGAATCTTAGAAGAATTACACTAGAAGTGTTTATTATGCAAATATACAGTATGTAAAATCATGTTGTAAAAAGTGTCAAATTAACTGACTGGAGGTCATGTTTCAGGATCAAAGAATATTTTTTTCTACTGTGGCTCATGAGAATTATGAAGAAAAACATGAAGCAACAGAAGCTAGTGCTGGTCATGTGGAAAATCAACTCAACCAAAGTAATGAGTATGTAATTACTGGGCTTTCTGAAAATAATGAAACACACAGCTGCTATTCGAGGTACATACAGTATATAGCTTTTTATAGTCATATAGTACAGTGTCATGTATACAGAATAGATTATTCTGACAGAAAAGTGGTATAATGAGTAAATAAGTTTTGGTGCATAAATATAATACACTGATCTTGCTTGTGTTGTATTGCTTACATAAAGGACACGTGCTCAGCCTTCCTGTAGCCATATAGTGTTTCAGGTACACTGTTGGTGTAAGGTTCTTCCACTGTGAGGGAATCCAGTGTTGTGTGACTTTGGCTGCAGGTTTTCTTGTTTGCTTGTCCCTAGGTCTTCACACACATTTCTGAACAGTTGCTTGAATCCATCTGCTGAAGGTGACAAAGAACAACAAAAGAAGTCAATTTTGTCGGAAGGTACTGGACACAGTAACATCCTAGCATATTTCGGAGCGACCAGAGTCAGCCCAGGGGAAACCCTGTCAGTCAACAAAAGGTAGGCTGATATTACTGCATTTGTAAAATAAAATTAATAATAGTAAATTTGGTGTATAACTCAATTTGTTAATTTGTGTCATTTTAAGTTTTGTAGGTTGCTGTTTGTTAGACCATGTTGTTAAACAGTATCTCCTAGGCCATACTTAATTGTCTTGATTTTCCTCTTCAGTATAGTAATCTAATGTTAAATGTTGTGTATGGTTCAATCAATATCTGACCTCTCTTGCAGCACCCAGGACAGGCCTCTGAACCTGGAATGTGATCTGGGTAATTGTGTGAGCTTGTCAGTGGAAGTCTGTTGTTCTAGTGAAGCTTCTAAAGACTGTGACAATGTTTCTGAACCACCTCTCAACACTGTAGTGTCACGGGTCAGTCTCTTCACCGGTTAGCCCAAATGTTGTGGCAATATGGATTTGACTAAAGTTTTCTGTGGTACAGAGAAATGGGAGCCCAGAGACGGACAGTGGATTTGGAAGCTCTTACCTAAATCAGTCTGCTTCTGGATCTTTTCAGCAAAATCTAAATGAAAGGTACAAGCATATAAAACATATAATTCACTAATTTCTTTGACTTTTCTGGTGGACTCTTAGATAAAACTTTGCAATTACTCTTTTAATCTTATGCCTAGAATAAAGATTATTAGTATGTGTAAATATTTGATATGCAGGAATCGTTTGATTTGGTTTGAAAAATCACATCATTTATTCTTAAGAGTGAGTAAGAATGGGAAAGGCGCGGGGTCCATGTACTCCGACGGAAATCTCCGTGTCACAGCTGCAGACAGGTGAGGGCCGGGCGTGTGCCTCAGCAATCAGCTCCACTGGCTACTGTCATGTCTGCGTTTTAGACTGCATGGGCAGCATTTAGCCAGTTGCACACTTTGCACATGGCCTGGTTTTAGATTTGTTTCTATGAGCAAGTAGGCCTAGTGAACCAGCAGTTACGCGTGGTGCACCACGGGCCCTCAGATCCCTCTACACAGTGTGCCAATCTTATCTCTGCATCAGCGAAGGCTGTGCGTAAAAGAAGTCATCTTTCACAGCCACTGTATTGCACTTTAACATGGCTCTACATTTTGAGCCTGTACTAACCAGCTCCTCTCGCTGCCTCTCTCAGCTCAGGTAAACGTGTTCGCTCCATGGGCTTGTTCTTAAACAGTGCTCATCAGCCACGTGCTGTTTTTCACACAAGCACTCGCTCTCCTGTAACTGGAAAAGCACTCTCTCTACATAAGGACAAACGGCTCAGTGTTGCAGCCTGCACCTGACGGCCTGACAGCGGCGAGAGGCTGTAGTAAGAGGAGGAAGCGAAGCTGGGGCTGTACTCCTTGCGCACGCAGAGGACTGCCACAGTCAGGCCAGGATGAAGCGGGCACTGTCCTGAGCACAGCTGGGCACCAAGTTGTGTGGCTTGGACCAGAACTCCAGTGCAGAAGCTTTCAGCTCAGCCAGGAACATCGTTTCTTCCTCCGAAAGCCCTGCACTTCTTTTCCCAGTAAGGACACGATGGCAGGACTGGGTTCTGCCCAGTCCAGCAGTGCCTTCTCTCTGATTTGTTAATTGCATGAAACACACTCAAATCCAACCTTCTCACAAAGGCACAGCTGTCGTCCAGATTTGCACCCGTTCAAGTTCTGCCTCCTCGCCCAAGCCCAGCCTAGTGCCAACCTCTTTAGACTAGGTTTTGCACCCAGTCTAAGGAGCAAGGATTGGGATAAGGCCCCTTTCTGTGCCACTGTCTTGTCCACCTCCAGCACTAAGAAGCGGAAGATCTGGCCCTTAATGTTAATTTTATTGTTTGATCTACTTATACTTGCATGTTCATTTTTAGCTTTCACTCCCAGAATGACCATATAAGCAGCTCAGATAGTGAAGGTTCATGCTCCAATCTCCAGACAACCATCGAGCCAGCCACAGCCCAGTGGACCCAACCTTCTGTTAGGTGGACCACTGTAGGTGCCAAGCATCACCACATGTCTGAACCCATCCTGGGCACCACGATGGACACACCTGGCAGCCCTTTGTATACCTGCTCCTGCAACAAGTGAGTTTAGAGTCATTACTACACATTACAGTACAGTACATATTTAGTCACTGTGCTATTTCTGTTATGCCTATGTGAATGGGCAGTGAAACCATCCTAGCCTTGCAGACAGAAGTGTCCAAACTGAAGAAAGACATTAATGAAGGCCTTATTCAGCTGCCATACCTCGCAGAGAAGCTGGACTATCTCACCTCAAAACACAGGCATGAACGTACAACTAAATCAAGATCTAGGAGTCACCAAAGGTCAATCACAAACAGGTCAACATCTGATTGTGTTGTCAGACATTCTATAAAGAGTATTTTAATTGTTTGAATTATTGTGACAGGAATATTGTTTTGTACAGCCCAATAAAGTCACCCAGTATTGGACTGAACCTCAGCAATGCCACCTCCAGTCCAGTCAAGTTAGACTGGATCTCCACAGATATAGATCCAAGCAAAAACAAAGGTATATTTACAGTATGTGTGTACACATGTTTATACTACCAAATAAAGTTGCCTTCATTGCTCTTAAGCCATGCAACAGAAATGGGTATGGCTTGGGTAAACGTCTTGCTCATTTCCAGGAACAGACAGTGAAGATACAGTTGCCTCAGAGATGCTGCAGTTTGATTCCTCACCTATAAGGGGCAGAAGAAGCAGTGACTTTGTACACTTTGCTTCAGGGCTTCAATCACTGGATGCAACACAGTCAAGCAAAGGTTATTACTTAATAAATTATATATATATATATATATATATATATATATATATATATATATATATATATATATATATATATATATTATATATATTATATTATATTATATTATATTATATTAAGTATTTTGATAAGGGACTAATTACAGATAGCAAATGCACACAGTATTTTGTAATATATGTATTATATGGCAATCAGTTTTGGCAGAGAGATGGTTTCCACTTTGTTCGACACCTATCCAGAAACCACTTCTCCAGGTCAACTATGGCTCTTCCAGCAGCCTGCCCGCAAGGTAGGAAGCATCAGTAATTCAGTATCACTAGATTACTAATACTTTTACATTTTACTTATTTTTTGACAGTTATAAATTGAGGGAGCATCCACTACAGCCATCCACCCATGACTGTAAGAGATCCACTCAATCAGACACTGCCCTGCTGCCCAGCAATGTCTTCTTTCAGCACACACTGTCTTCTTTTTCTGCACCCTCAAGACTCAGCAACAGAACAAACAGATATGGTGTAAGCAAGGTAATATTTATTGATGTAATTTCTATCAAATTTATTTTTATATTCAAAATATTACAAAAAATTGTATCTACTGATCATTAGGATGAAGATATTCACCGCACCCTAGACCAGGCTATTGAGGTGGCCCGCAGCATGAAGAAGACCACTGATCGCATGGCTAAAAGTCTGTCAGCTGACCTGGCCAAAGCTAAACTTCAGAGACAATTGTACAGTGTGCAACATCTGAGAGGACAAAAGCACCATGCTTTATAACACATGACCCAGCTCAAATTATGAATCTAGTTGTAATAGTATTTGTTGGTCTGTAACAGTACTGATGTAAGGTGTAAGAAAGGTTTACACTTTTGTTCCATTCCGCAAAAGAGAGGACTGCAATTATTTAAACTTTTATTACCATGGAATGTGTATTATTAAATGCCATCTATATAATATCAACCTTTTTAAGGAGGTTGTGGGTTCAGTTCTTGGTCCAGCTGACTATGTTCTCTTTGAGTGGAGTCTTTATGTTCTTCCTGTGTTACCATGAGTTTTTTCCAGATACTTCCTAACCCTAACGCACCGTCCAAAGAAATACATGTTAAAGAAATTGTGAATAAACATGGGAATGAATGGTTACTTTCAGTATATGTGTGTGAACTTATGTGCTACTAAATGGCCACAGCGTAGGACTCTGCCTAAGGCCCATAGTTGTCGGGATATGCTCCAGCTTCCCGTAATTTCTAATAGGACAGTGGCATTAATATTTAAGGGCTGTAATCATAAGTGAGAAGTACATATGATGACTAACATTTACAACATGTTCTAATACTGTATTAAATAATTAAATTAAGTTAAATTATTATTATTTATTATTTCAACATGTTAAAGTTGCTCATTAAGAATATAAAAAATCAAGTCGATATTGGTGAATACCTTAATATACTGTATATTCATGTATCATAAATCTATTATCTGAGTACAGTTAGTAAAAATAAGCAGCTGTCCTAGTATGATCCTGGTATACGATCCTGGTCAGGAAAAAAAATAACATAAACTTCAGCATATGTCACCAAAGCTTATGTTTCCTTTGTGCTATTCAGTGAAGACCCGTCTTATCCAATACATATCGAATATAACCGGGTCAGATTGGTATTATTTTACATTTTAGGAAAATCCCTATTTTACTTTAGTTCCAGCAAGTATCAACTTTTGTCCTCATAGCTAAAAAGCTCTTCTGATGCCTCCTATGACCATCATTGCTGGCCTGCGGCTGCTGGTGTCTTCTTTCTGAGTTTCTGTTAGATGGCTTGTGGCTTTGTTCCTGCTGATGCCACCAACTTTGCTTTTTGTTTTGAGATCTGGTTTCATTGTTTGTTCTGAGGCGGTATCGGGATAATAGATCCAAACAGTCCAAACAGCATTCCTGAGCAGCCCACCCAATATTTTAACAGGTGCACAAAGTTGAACAACATTGCATTTATTGGTGATGAAAATTAAAATTAAAAAAGGAAGAAAACACTAAGTTATGGCATGTACAAGAGTAGTAGTAGTAGTTTGCAACACCAAGCTTGGCAACACACTACTTAGCTCAAAGAATCCAAATTGTCTGGAGGCATGAACAAATATTTTTCTTGAAAACCTCTAAAATCTAAGGCCTTCTTGGTATGCAAATCAGGGGGAAATAGCACACTGACACCAGAAACAAATCTACCCAGCAAGGAGATTTTGTGGGTTTGATCCCCAGAATGATCCACTCACAATCACTCTACTCCATCTGTTCAATGAGATGGATGTAAAGGTGAACTGGAGAATTTGAACTGCCCATAGTGTTATGAATGTGTGAGTGAATGATTGCCTGTCAGTGTCAAGTCTCTAAAGGTCATTGTCCTGGATGTACCCCCAACAGCAATAGGTGAAACAATATGAATGAATGAAAAAGGTGAATTACAGTAGTCTGTGGTAGGGGTGCACATTAGGAATTGCAAATCCAAGATGACTGCTGTGTAGATGTGGTGGTACTCCTCAGCTCCAACAATCCTAACTATATCAAGGAAATAAGTCAACATCCATCCCATCTAAACTAGTTTTTCATCATCTAAAGAAGTAAAGGTTTCTGGTGTTCATCTATTTTTGGACTTGTGACATATTTGGCCATTTTTGGTCACGTGTCACAAACTGCTGGGAAGCAGACATTGGAAAAGTCAAGACGTACGTTTTACTTACATATTCATCTAAGAATAACAAACAAGGGAACAATGACCAATAAGAAAATGGTTGAAGATATTGAGGAGATTAAGAAATCCTTGGCTTTTACGTCACAGGAAATTACCAAAGTGGCAAGCCAACAGAGAGGCCTACAGGAACTACTGGATGAAGTCAGACAACTAAAGATATTGATACAAGAAAAGGACAAAAGAACTGAACAACTGGAACAACTGGAGGAGTAGCTTCATATATTGATCAAAACTTGAGAAGTAATATAGTTAGTAACATGTCTTTAGTTTTTGATTAAATTATGGAATGTGTTACAGTGGAAATTGAGATAGAAAAATCAAGGAATGCAATAATAAGCTGTGTATATAGAACACCAGGATCTTGTATCAAAACATTTAGGAAAAAAATGATTTCTTTGTATGATGGAATTAACAACAGAAAAATGGGCTTTGTCTGTGGGGATTTTAATATTGATTTGTTGAATTCTTATGACATAAACGCAATTACAGATTTTATCCATTCCATGTATAGTTTATGCTTGTATCCATCAATTACAAGACCAACTCGGGCCACAAGAAGTAGCGCAACATTGATCGACAATATATTTACTAATGTTATTGAAAGTGAAATATCAAGTGGACTTATGATTACTGACATATCGGACCACCTACCTGTTTTTACAGTAATACAGAGGGCTATCCAAACCACTAAATATAGCAAAACTATTGTTGTGTCAACACTTAAAACTCAAGAATCAGTAAATTTAATTGAAATGGATTTAATGAAACAAAATTGGGATGATGTTTATGTGGATGATGTAAATCTTGCCTATGAGACTTTTATAAATATCATTACCACCCTTTATGACAGAAATTGTCCATTAGTTTATAAAATCAAGGAAAATACATTTTCTGAAAAGCCATGGTTGACTCAGGGTATTCAAAAAGCATGTAAGAAAAAGAATAAATTGTATAAAGACTTTCTGAAAAAGAGGACAAAGGAGGCAGAATGTATATATAAAACATACAAGAACAGATTAGTAGGAATTAATCAAGCATTGATCAAGCAAAAAGAAATACTTGTGTAAAGATTTGGAAAAGAATAGAACTGATGTTAAAAATACTTGGAGTGTATTAAATAAACTAATCAAAAAAAGGTAACCAAACCTCTGACTTTCTTAACTATTTTATAACAAAAGACAAAACTAAAATCAACCAAGCCAATGAAATTGTGAATCAATTTAATAATTATTTTATTAGTATTGGACCCAACTTGGCTAAAGAGATAGGGAATTATAGTCAAAATAATGTTGTGGGTAAAATAGCCATGTTAGATAAAACTATATTGATACAAGGCACAGATGAAAATGAGATCCTTACCATATTAATAAATGCAAAAAAAGTCAGAAGATTGGAATGGATTTGACATGTCAATTTTAAAAGAAATAATCGAATGTATAGTCAAGCCACTTACACACATTTATAACCTGTCCCTACAGTCAGGTATGTTTCCTGACAAGATGTAGATAGCAAAAGTTATTCCTATTTACAAGGCTGGGGACAAACATGAATTTACCAATTATAGACCTTTTTCAATATTATCCCAATTTTCTAAAATTCTTGAAAAATTATTTCATAAAAGATTATATGATTTCATTGAAAAACAACAAATTCTTTGTGAACAGCAATATGAGTTTAGACCTGAAAGAGCCACCTCTTTAGCTCTGATAGATCTTGTAGAGAAAATATCTGAAACGATTGAAAACAAAGAGAATGCTCTGGGAGTGTTTCTAGATTTAACCAAAGCTTTCAATACTGTGAATCATGAATTGCTACTGAAGAAACTACACAGATATGGAATCAGAGGTGTAGCTCTCTCTTGGATTAGGAGTTATTTGGATAACAGATCTCAGTACGTCCACATTAACAGCACTGATTCACAGTTACTGACAGTGACCTATGGCCTCCCACAGGGGTAAGTGTTGGGTCCTTTGTTGTTTATTCTTTATATCAATGATATAGGCTTAGTTTCAAAAACCTTTTATATACATTTTATATTATTTGCAGACAACACTAATATACTTAGTTGTGGTAAAGATTTAAAAACGTTGATAGACACAACAAAACAAGAATTAAAGACCTTAAAGAGTTGGTTTGACTCAAACAAACTAATCTTAAATGTAAACAAAACCAAATATATAATTTTTGCAAATCGTGTTATTAATGTGGACAGAAATCTTATACCTAAATGACACAGTGATTGAAAGAGTAAATGAAATAAAATTTCTTGGCATAGTAATACAAATGAAGGTAACAAAAACAGATTGAGACCGGGAGCTGCTGGTATCCACAAAACCAAAGTTGAAGAAAAACAAGGTCCAGGCACTCACTTGGTTGGAAAGATATAAAAGGCCTTTATTTAATGAGGGCTGGAGACCTTAAAACACACCAACGCGTGTCGGCTTGCGCCTTCTTCAGGGTGTGAACACAAAGACAAAGGGAAACACTAATTTATACTCCTGGCTGCAGGTGTGCAGCCATGAGGACTGTAGCTATCCTCCTCTCTGACACAAGGGGCAGTAACCAGACACTTTGCAACAGAGAAACCATGGCCATTCCTCCACACACAGAAACCAGTAATTGAAATAGAGGAGAATATATATATATATATATATATATATATATATATATATATATATATATATATATATATATATATATATATATATATATATATATATATTCTCCTCTATTTCAAATACTGGTTTCCACAGTAATAGCTTCAATGCCAGACACCTTTAAGGTAGAGTCACTTCCATGATGAGCCTCCATATAATGTTTGGCCATGGGGTAATTTAAATTACCAGTACGAATGGCAGATAGAATAGAAGATACACTACATGGGTGGTATTACAGTTTATGAAGCTATGAATCGAGTATGTCATATTGTTAGCTATATCCATGAAGGTGCTTGTCTTTACTATGTTCTCACAGTATCTACATTGGCCACAGCGAAAGTTACCATTTGGACGAGAGAGCCATGTGTTTAGAGGCTAGGAGGTAGCTCTTCACCAACTTGTCCTTAATTGTAGGAGCTCTTTTGAAACTGACTCCAGGGGGCTCAGGGAATACGTCTCTTAGGAGGGGATCACTCACAATAATGGCCCAGTTTTTCTTTGATATGTTTAATCTGAACTGCCTCTTTGCTATAACATGTGACAAAAAAGCCTTGGACTTGTTCCTGTTTATATATGTGTATATAAGATTTCTTTCTATATGCTTCCAAAAATTCATTAAAATTTAGTAAATCCACCAGGTCGGCCTATTATAAGTGGGAATGATTCAATTACAGAACCTGCTTCCAAATTTGTGGATCATTTTATTAAATCATTTGTTTTACAATTACCATCTTATATTCAAGACAGCACTCATGTGCTTTAAAAGATCACACAAATGGCTAATATTGGCTCTTATATTATGGCCACAATGGATGTCGAATCTCTTTACAGCAATATTGTACATGAAGAAGGATTAGAGGCCCTAAGACATTATCTGGGGAATAGAGGTACAGATCAAATGCCCCCCAAAAAAGATGATTTTTTTTTTTTATCAGTTAACTGGTAGTCTTATCAAATGATAATCGATAACCCGCTAACCACACATCACCTATCATTACTTTTTATTTAAAACAAAAGACAGCTCTTTATTAAATTCAAAGTCATGAACCATAATAAAAATGGCTTTTTTAAACTAAAGAGAAGTTATCGGCTTCTATATTTTAGGAAACAGTTGCTTAATTTTATGTTTAATTTGCCCTCTCCAATGGTACTGTACCGTTACCTCTACTGTACAGCATAACAATTAAGTATTTCTTTCACTCGATTAGAGCCACAATGCCGATTAATCGATTAAACTGATTAACCACAAACACCCCTAGTCTGTGTCTACTTAATCTTAGACCATACTTTGCTTATTAAAGCAAAAACGCCTAAAATTTATTTCCTACTTTTTTTAACCTTTTCATTTCTTTATCAATGAATGTCTGCATGATATAAATTACAAAAAACACAATTTCAGCCTAAATTACTACTTGAAACTAAATACAATGAGACATCTTAGATTGTAGAATCACTTAATGTAAAACTGTGCAAATTGTAAGTAAGGAAATGTTATTATATGACTTCAAATCCAATTTTATGTAATTATTTCAATACATTATCATGTTTTTTTGTTTACAATCCAAACATTTTACCCATCAATGTTAGTTTATCCAAAAGTCAATGAGATAAACATACAATACAACATATAGATGAACAATTTTTATCATTTGAAAGGTAAAATATCTGTCATCTTTCTCCTTTTGGCCTTTACACACAATAGAAATAGGCAAAACCTGGTCTTTCAGGACACACCCAACCCATCATAACAATGCACACCTGACGTAACGGTAACTGGAGAAACAGAAGCCTATTTTTTCAACTTTACAGTTTAGTGTTGATGAAAATTTTGTTCTTTGCTTTAACTGTTTAGACTAACACAAAGTCTAGGAATGCACAGACCCTACAGCATACATGTTATGTGCACATATAGTACAAGAACACATAATGTCATAATGGGGCTTGGCTTGTGCTATTGTTAAATTAGAACATAGTGTATAACTCGGATTGGTTTACATAGTGTTTACATCCTCAGGTATAAAAGTGACTTTATACACGCACCAGGTCTA
Organism: Bostrychus sinensis; assembly: GCA_020698575.1. NCBI lineage: Eukaryota > Metazoa > Chordata > Actinopteri > Gobiiformes > Eleotridae > Bostrychus > Bostrychus sinensis. Next base: position 20,468,466 of record CM036256.1, on the reverse strand, counting down.
TACGCAGGTCTATATTTCAAAAACACTAAACCATAACATAACACTTGGACTTTTATCTCTAAGCCTTGAAAATCATTATATAAATGTATTTTTCTGGGGGCATTTATAACTTTACGATAAACTATTACCCCATAAAGTGGCTTCATCTACCAAATAATAATAATAGTGTCTCAGGAGATATCAAGTAGTGTGTAGACAAAAACTTAAATGGGCCATAAAACGTCTTGCCAGTAACTCCCATCTCAAAACGGGTCATCCTTTGTATCTGATGTAAGGTGAGTCTGTCTATTTCTCAACAAAGAAACTAGTAAAGTTTCTTTGAGAAATGCTAATAAAATATCTCAAAATAAATGACATAAGACAATTTTACACACAGTTTAGTGCATGTAAATGTGAACATGAAATACAAGTAAATGTAAATACCGTTAATTACCTTTAATGTGTATCATAATCTCTCTGCAATAGGCCTATACAGCCCAGAGGGGAGGAGTTACAGCCTTTGGGCTGTTTGGTATTTGCTCAAACAATAAAGCACCTGTCGGTTTATCTACAAGAGAGAAAAAAGAGAGGGGGAGAGAGTGAGCAAAGGAAAAAGTTACATTTAAGCCTGAGTTGTTTCCCTCCAGTCATTTTTACTGAACACTTCAGCGAATCACATCTAGCCTTAAGGCAAAGAAGAGAAGAGACATGGGGACAGCTAACTTAAAGATGCTACGACTTTTACTTTTAGTGACCATTGTGAAGGTAAGGAATGATTCATTTATTTTGAAATAAGCTAAGTTCTAACAAAGTGGTTGTGAGTTAGAGACTAAATGAGATCAACATTGGTGTATAAATGTCTTTAACAAGCACGTGTGGCATACCCGAAACTCAATAGACAAATTCATCCCAACCTGAAAAAAATACCTGCACAGCGCAGTGCTCAAATCTGTGATGAGTGAAAGTAATGTGCTGCCTGCTGCCAGTCATTTTCTATGAACCTGATCCTCTGGACAATTAGCCTCAGGAAACAACGCACATTTCCCCTGTCTCAAAAATACTCTATTGTCATTGTATTATTTTCTATTCCCTTTACTGACTTGGTTATGTTTTGTTGTTCCAGATATGTGCTGCCCAAAATGGTGAGCTTTTATTCAAACTATTTTTAAATAAGCTCATATTTCTACCAATTTACAGTACTGTGCAACAGTGAAAAATGCAGTTAACTAAGAGTGCTTTAATGTACATTTTATTTTTTGTATTTTTGAAATCAAAATTTCAGAAAAGGTTTGTAATGGGCCAATGGGCCAGGTCATGAATAAAGTTATTATTTGGATCCAGATTTTTATATTCAGGAGTGCTTAAAGGGATTTTGTAACATTTAGAGATACAGACAGATTCACTCAAAAACAGGACATGATTAGTTTTAGTAGATTCTATACCATTGTGAAATATAATGAGTTTGTGGCTCAATGGAAAGCGCATTAACCCCTGAGTGCTTCTAGTTCAAATTGTTTTAAGTGCATTTTTGTATATTTCTTTGTTATTAAGTTCTATTAAAGAATTTTGCACAGTACTGTAGTTTACATATAAAGTTGCATACTTCTATTTCTCCAGACATCACATTGTCAGTTTACACGGTCACCTCTAAATCAATAACAATGCTGTGGACTCCATATACTGGTGTAACCTCCTACAAGCTCAAAGCTACACCAAAGAATATCCCGGGGATACCTATCTTCGTTCAGTTTGGCCAAAACACAATTATGGGCTCAATCATCTCACTCACGCCAAACACAGTATACAAAGTGCAGTTGGAGGCCATGGACAGCAACATGGTTGTCATCGCCAGTGCAGAAACCGATGCCTTAACAGGTCAGTGACACTCTCTTGTTGGAGTCTATATGTCCTCTCTGTATTAATGTGGGTTCTCTCTAGCTTCCTCCCACCGTCCTAAGACATGCATGTGAATTGGTGATTCTAAATTGCCCATAGTGATAATGAATGGTTGTCTGGGGAATTGAGTGTTGATGGTTATTCACCATTAGTGCGGGACCTGAAGACAGTGAAACCTCAACACACTGTGGTAGTATTGACCATTCAATCAGCCTATGCTTCCAAGAGGGAGAGGTTATAAACCTGTTATAATCAATGTAGGACAACAAAGGCCCCTTACAGTCAGAACACAAGCTACCGCATTTAAGAACATGACAAGTTTAAGATGTAGCTCACCATTTAGGAGAATAAAGTGGAAGAATGAATGATGATGAAACAGATGAATAACTGTTTGATGACCGAATAATATAACTGCAGTCCTAATCTATTTGTTGTAGAAAGGCCAAGCAGAAAATTTTCTACACAAAGTCTATTTGATGGCTTAAATAGCCTGAGTATTAAGACAGCCATTAGGACAAAAAGGTTGGCTTCTGATTTGTGTGGTTATTCTATTCATTTTAAGTCATACAATCACAGCCAAGATGACCTCAAGTAATAAAGTTGCAGAATAATTTTGATTATGTCCAATGTCTTGTGTATTATTATATTTTCTTTATATACATTTTTTTAATGTAGCGTTTTCTGTGTTCTCTGTTATTAAAATGTGCTATACAAATAAAGGTTGATTGGATTGTAGTGACAATAAAGCTACTTAAGTGGTGCTGGTGGTGTGAAAAAGAGAAATATTAAAAAAAAAACTTATAAACCTTCACTACTTTTCTTTTTAGCTCCTGACATCCCAGCTATTAAGATGACCTACTCCAAGACGAGCGAAAGCATTACAGTGGAGTTCACAGAGGTGGCTGGGGCAACTCGCTACATCTTAAGGGCAGAGTCAAAATATGGCACTTTCTTCTCTGAGACTTCGGTGAGCAGCTCCCCAGGCACTGTGCTTGGTCTGAAACCCTACACAGAGTACGAGATCAGCATCATGTCTGTGAATTTGGGTGGGCGGAGCCAACCTTCATATCCAGTTGACCAGAGAACAGGTACCAGCACCTGGCAATTTCACATATTCATAAATAAAACAAATAATGAAACCCACTTATATTTGTCTGGACACTATAAATCAGACTCAGTTTACTTAAGATAAATAATCTGCATACAAACTGTGAGAGGCAGCCTAGTTGTTCCCATATCACAATAGGTATCTCACTCTGACGGCCATAACAGGCTTGTTGTTTCACTGTCTATTGTCATTGGGTGTCTACTCTGTACCGTAAACACATGAGGGTGGAAACTCAATCCATTTTTACTGTACCGTTCTGAAAAATGAAAAGAGATAGCATGAGAACTAGGTTGACTCCATTCCCTAAGGAGATCTCAGTGTAACATAATCACATTGGAAAAAGAAGTTGGCTTCAAACTAAGGCAACAAAAAACATATTTTGCTGTTGTTTTCAATTAATAATTCTTTCTTAACATTTATTTTTCTTTGTGCAGTGATTGTTGCACCCAACTTGAACACCACATCCCCAACCAGCAGCTCAATTGTTGTAACATGGGAGCCAGTGGACTATGCTGTCGTTTACACATTTGTAATCATCCAAGAAGGCTCCACTGTTCGCATTGAGAGGACCACAAATGACACATGGCTGGAATTGGATGGCCTCGAACCAGGAACTAACTACACTATTAAGGCTCAAGCTCAAGACAATGAGGGGCGTCCAGGGGATGACCAAACATTTACCCAGATCACACGTAAAACAGACAATACTATTTACACACAAACTCAAAACATTATTGATTCTGTAATGCCATTTTGCCTTCAGGTCCACAAAGCCCCAGTGTGCTTGATGTCCAAATGGACCAGGGCCGAGCTGGTGCAGTAGCATATTGGGGAGTAGTACAAGGAGCGACGACCTATACAGTATGGACCACGAATAATCAAACATGCAACTCTGCAACACTTAATTTTTGTTACCTTGTGCCAGTGGAGTGTAGCCAGAACAACACGCTGACAGTGACAGCCCACAACGATGCTGGAGCCAGTGACCCCTCAGAACCGGTGCAATATGTCACATGTGGGTACCAAAAACTAGGGGTGCACAATATTGTGCAAATTTATTGTCATCAAGATATTGGCATGCACAGTATCTGAATTGCAATAATGTTATGGCCTTCCATCTGACAAAACTATACACTTTCAAAATAAGTATCTGTCAAATTATGTTAAACCAAATAAACATTTTTATGTTTTTTTTAAATAATAATGATTTAGTTCTAATTCACTCCAAACTAATTTAACCTCAGTTTTGACCAGTGAGTCTAGAGTTTTGTATCTATTTAAAATCACTGTCCACGGTTAATAAAGCCTTATTCTATTTAAAGGTTTCCAAATATAACAAATATCATATCATTATTGCAATATATTCTACAGATAGCATTTTTCTAATATTGTACAAGTCTATATCAAACTCCACATGTATGACTATGTTATTATAGACCCCTGTCCTCCAAATAACACCTGGGTGGAAGAGTATGAGCCTGGGAAATGCTCTGTTGTGTGGGATGAGGTGAAACTGGTGGACTACTACATGGTTTATGTGAAAGGGAATGATGGCAACGAGAAGTTGTGCAACACGACTGACACCAGATGCCCGTTTGACTGCATTTGTGGCCACTCCTTTATCGGCTTAGTGGTCCCCTACAACAAAGCTGGCGGGAGCCCTGTGATCAACCTGGTGAACCACACCACCGGTAGGGGCCACACACAGAAGCACATACAAAAAATGACACATCACATTACAATTTACAATATAGTAGACTGTGAAACAGGCAACAGTGACTGGAGTTTAAGAAAGAAAGAATTAAGATATAAGAAAATAAGAAAAATAAGAAAATAAGAAAAATAAGAAAAATTTTAAGATGTGACCACAATCTGAGAAAGTATATTTAATCTTTAGATTTATATTTTATCAAATGTAATTTATGTATAATATAGTTTTATGCAATTCTTTAAGATCCCAGTAACTCTGGTCATACACTTTTAGGTAGCACTGAAGTTATTGATATTAATGTTGTGGCATATGTACATCTCCTAATGATAAAATATGCCATATTTAAGTCTATGATAAACAGACAATAAGTATTATATAAAGACCTAAAATGTCATGAAGCATGATGGTTACTGTTCTCTCTCTTTTTGCCCTCAGTCCCCTGCTGTCCAGAGAGCATTAACATTACACTAGTCTCCTCTGAGACTGTGGAGATCGTTTGGCCAGAGGTCAATGGAGCAGAGCTGTACGAAGTCACTGCAGCAGAGACCAATGACATCATCCACTGTAATGATACAGAGCCCATTTGTGCTTTGTCCAATTTAGATTGTGACACCACGTATTCTATCAAAGTAACACCTTGCAGTGAAATAAGAGGATGCAACATGACCTGCAAAGCGCACACACAAGTGACAGGTATCAAAGAAATCAAATCTGATGAAATAGATAATGAGCAAAAATAAAATGGAAAAAAGGGTTATATAATGTCTTTTGTGAGTAAGATAAAACCTCCTGTGCACCCCATTGCAGCTCCGTGTGCCCCTGAGCTCATTAATATTACACAAGTGGACAACTCTACATACAGAGTTCACTTCAGCACCCCCAACAAGGCAGGTACAACATACACTATCACTGCCACTGGACCTCATCCATCACACTCCTGCACAACCACTCAGAGCTCTTGTGAGCTGACAGACATGCCCTGTGGGTCAACCTACGAGGTCATGGGAGTGGCCAACTCAAACAATGGAGGAAGAAGTCTACCTGGTTACGAGAAAATCTTGGAAACAGGTATCTGAGTAAATGTGTTGTTTTATGATTTAATAGTGTACATTTTAAGTGAGTCACAAAGTTGAAAAGTAAAACTTCTACCATTTTGTTTTTTTCCTGTGAAGGTCCATGCTGTCCTGAAAGTGTGGTGGTCACACAAGTTACTCAGGCCATGACCAATGTGAGTTGGTCTCCTGCGACCGGGGCTCGCTCATTCATCACCAGTCTGACATCGCAGCGAGGAGAGGCCAAGTGCCACACTGTGGATAATCACTGCCTGATGGGCTGCATCACCTGTGGCACAAACTACACCATCAACATGGAGGCCATCAGCACTACAGGACACAAGTCAGAGTGCAATTATCAGGGATTCTCATCAAGTGAGTGCATATATAGACAACACTTTAAACAGAGTAAAGTAAAAAAGGACAAAAGATTTATAACACTCCCTAGGTTTTGCTTTTACTGTTATTACAAAAGCAATGAAGTGATCAGCAGAAGTAAAAAGGACAAAGAAAGGAAAGAAGACAAATGTTTTTGAAAAGATAAGAGTTTTTTATGCACCAGAAATAAATCTATCATATTAACTTCATAGTATTTATACAAAACAGTATATTAAAACACCCTAAAGCCTGTCTATCCAGTTGTATGTATATGTTGGACCCTTTAATGTTCTTAAGCCGTTGACTACTTTATGTTGACTTTTTACAGGTCCCTGCTGTCCAACAAATATCAAGCTCTATCGCTTTCCAGGCACCACCCTCTCTTTGAGGGTGTATTGGCGGTCTCTAGGCTCTAACATCTACAAACACAGGGTTGAGTTAAGTGGTAAAGGGGCTAACCTCACTTGTGAAGCACCTCCTGGCATCAGGTACTGTGATCTCACCGAGGGGACCTGTGGAGACATCTACACAGTGTTCGTAGTGCCAGTGCTTCCCAATGGCTCCGAAGTCAGCTTCTGCCAAAAGAGGACATATTCAGGTATGTCTGAATGTCTGAACATACTGGTTACATAGTACATATCACATTTAATAAGTGTCTCTCTAACATGTTTAATTTTCAGTTCCCTGCCCAGGGGATCCCAATATGTGTAAGTTTAACCCCCCTAACTTTACATTGATAATTCCAGTAACATCTATACAGTTGATTAACAAAAATCTCTCTTTCTCTTAAGTGATGTATGATGTAAAAGGGTAGTAAATACTGGTAAGTGTTACTAACAGGTCTGTGTTATAAATCATTCATTACTGAATAAATGAAACATGCTAATAGAAGCAAGCACATACACTGTCTGCATATATCATGTTTCTCCTGTTGCGTTGTTTTGCAGAAGACATCCCTCATCGTCATTTGTATGGAGTATGGACAAAGGTTGTTTACACCAACAACAACCATTCAATCTTATATATCACAACTTAAAAAATTAAATTACAAGAAAATGGGTTAATAATCAATGTTTTGATAATATAAGATATGACCCTGCAACATGGCATAATATCTAGTTTCTCCTGCATTAAAAAATTACGAGTGTAAATGTGGGGAATGTTAGTTTTCTAATCACATACTGCTGACGTCTGTTTCAAATTGTAACAAAAACGTAAACCATAAAAAACTGCTAATAATATGAAGGCATCCTAATTAAAAAAATAATATTTTAGGACAACCCCAAGTAGAGGACCTCCACAGGCTACTGCAGGACATGTCCCAGAGCTGTTGGTCACTTGGTATGTAGGTGAGACAGCAGGTATTCATCACGTTAGCCTGGGGTTGTGTACTGCAAGTCCTGTTGATGATTGTCATTTCTTTGATTGACAGACAACAATAAAGAACATAGTTTACACTAGTGTGAGATGTCAATAATTTCCTGTGGGCTCTCTTTAAGATGTTTTTTTTAAGGGTCATGTTGTTGGCAATTCAGACTCCTACTATCACAAGTATAACTACTATTATGACTCTATAACTAGTAATACTTACATCTGATGCTGTTAATGTAGGTAATGCTGTAATGTAATTTACATTTTATCACATTTTGTCCACATGTGTGGCACAAAGCAGCTTAAGCACCACATTCACATCCTCGGTCTCCTCAATATGTGGTCACGTTTCTGTTCTGAGAGGTACCTTAGACCCCAGTAATGGATGATTACAGGTTTTGTTCTAAACAACTGTTTGTACTGAAGCCCCTTTGCATGGACTCTTCAATAATTGTAAGTGCCTTTTAAAAAAATCTCAGCTGCGAGGCATATTTATTCGAGCATTTATAAAATCACTGACTGCAATACTTTCTTACAGTAAACTAACTGTAAACCCTAAGCCAAAAACAAGATAATTTTGTCAAGCAAAATAGGCTAAAAAAAGTTCTCTCGACACATTCCAAATTCTAAGTCAATTACATGAGGGACAAAAAGTGAAAAAGAGTGATGATAAAAAGTGATGTTACATCTATCACTGAGTGACTACTGAGAATTTCATTTCATTTCAATATATAGAGAGGCAGATTATTCCATACTGACACAGCTCTGTACGGTATAAGACAGATTTCTTTAAAGCACAGGTTTAGGTAGGGCTACAACAACTAATTGAGTTAATCGATTACAATTGATTATTGAAAAAATCGTCAACTAATTTAATAATTGTTTAATTATTGACTGGGTTATTCATAGACACTGAAACATGTCATGTGCTGAGGGAGGAGAGTTTTGTTACCAAGACCGTAAGCAACAAAAACAGTTAAAAACAATGCACATTTTGTGTTTTTGATTAAAAATATCTTTTGTGTGTATATGCGCTCTCCAAATGTCCTGGCATGACATAGTTGTAGCTTCGTGTGGTTCAAATTTTGTAAAGATTAAATGATTTTTGGTTGAATTTTCACAATTTTTAACAGGAACTATAAAACACCAAATAAATAAGTTTTTAAACACTTTAACCATATGCATCACCTCTACATGTTCCTTCATAAAGCACTTTAAAGCTAATCTAGCAGCTCTATTTTAAGTGAGCTAGATCTTATGAAGATGTCGTTTGGAGGCAGAGGACCACACCACTGGACAATATTCCAAATGGGATACAACTATGGCTTGTGTTACTTGTTTGACACTTTCGTCAACTGAGACAAGAGGGAAAATGGTAAATAAAGATCAAATTTTACAGTACATACACATCTAAGCAAATAAAAAGGACGCATATCTAGAATAATTTTTAGAACCAAGTTGATCATTTGAAAAACAAAACAAGCTAAATACAATAAAATAAAAGAGCAACTTGGTGGCTGTTTCTTGTGAGGCCTGTATAATCATTAATCATGTCAGTTGGAGCTGTAGGCCAATGCACTTAAAAATCCCTTTGCAGATTTTTGTCAGTGTGACTGAGTTTACTGAAAAGGTGGCTATAGCTCCCAGAGGTAGACTTTAGCGAACAATAACAATAAAAACATTCCTCAAAAATATGTACATGTTTTCACAGGTTTTTTTTTCTTGTTTGTGGCAGACACAAACTTCCCGATACCGAGCCCGTATGATGATATGAATGATGAATATTTATTGGACAATAGGACACACGCACACAGTCACAGCTCAGGTCATTAGAGCTATTGTCAAGAACAATATTAGTTTACTCTTTACTCGCAGCAACAAGCTATCACATGATTTACATAGTATTATCCAGGGCCACATACAGCCTCCAACCAAATATTTTTAGAAAGAAAACATATGATTACAAAACAACATTCTGCTGGAGGCCATCAAGCAAATGAAGGATAAAGGTGGGAGTGTCTTAAAACAGTGGTTCCCAAACTGTGGAGTACCTTTTCTGGTGGTACTCAAGAATTTTCAGCAAGTAAAGTCCTAATTTAAAGCCTGTTTATTCCTGGTTTAGTTCCTAATTATTTCTTCTTTTCCTTCGCATTTCCCCTCAGGGTCACTAAGGCAAATCCTCTTTCCAGTAGCATGAAATGACTTACGTATATAATTTGGCAACACTCGCAACTCTCTCTATTTATACGGACTTGCGATCGGCACAAGTAGTACATTGGCTAGTGACCCTGTCATAATTTTCTCATTTCTAATGCCTGTTATGGATATTTAGCCTTTTTTACTTTATAGATTTGTTTCCTTAAACAGTAGCCTAAATTTTTTTTCTGAGAAAAAAACAAAAATAAATCACGGCTCCTGAATGTTCTTTAAACATGCGCTGCAGCTCAGCGTAGAGCTGTAATACAGGGCAACTACAGCCTGCTCAGTGTCGCGTGTTTGAGTCCGGACTCGGGACAGTTTGCAGAATGTCTCTCCCTGCTCTTTCGCCAATCTCCTGCTATACTCTGTCCTATCAATCAAGCCTAAATAGGGCCAAAACTTACTTCAAAACTGAATAGTCAGGTACACATTATGGAGGACCGTTAGCGCCACGTGAAAAGGAATAATGCTTTTATTAAAAGAGTTTTTAAAAGAGTCTTTAATAAATGGATTACTAAATGCTTTTATTAAAAGAGTTTTTAAAAGTTTATTTAATAAAAAGATTACTAAATACTTTTATTAAAAGAGTTTTTAAAAGAGCCTTTAATAAACTGTTTACTAAATGGTTTTATTAAATGAGTTTTTAAAAGAGGATTTAATAAATGGATTACTAAATGGTTTTAATAAAGGAAGGATTAATAGCAATATTCATTAATGCATTTAGGAAACTGATTTCTAAATGTATTTACCATACCTTTTCGGAAAAGCATTTTCAAAACGTATTAGCTTCTCCGATTAGCCTCCCCTTTTAGCTTTTCCGTGGCATTCCTGGTCCTCCTGGCTAAAGTTAAATAAAATAAAAAGCAAAGCGATGTAACGAGCTCTGTGATTGGTCATAGCTATTTATTTATATTTATTTATTAAATCCTCTTTTAAAAATGAATTTAATAAAACCATTTAGTAATCCATTTATTAAAGGCTCTTTTAAAAACTCTTTTAATAAAAGCATTTAGTAATCCAATTATTAAATGCTCTTTTAAACACTCTTTTAATAAAACCATTTAGTAATCCATTTATTAAAGGCTCTTTTAAAAACTCTTTTAATAAAAGCATTTAGTAATCCAATTATTAAATGCTCTTTAAAACACTCTTTTAATAAAACCATTTAGTAATCCATTTATTAAATGCTCTTTTAAAAACTCTTTTAATAAAAGCATTTAGTAATCATTTATTAAATGCTCTTTTAAAAACTCTTTTAATAAAAGCATTTAGTAATCCATTTATTAAAGGCTCTTTTAAAAACTCTTTAAATAAAAACATTATTCCTTTTCGCGTGGTGCTCATGGTCCTCCATAACACATATGTATTTTCCTCACTTTAAAGTTTTAAGCTGTTTTAGTTGTCAAGTTCTAATTGTTGTTATGATAACTACAGTAAAAGCAACAATATAAACGTTGTCCCTACTAATAATTATTCTGTTCACGATTATCAAAGCAAAGAATGTATTTTAGTTTGTAATTTAAATATGCCTTATAATTGATAAATAACGAATAGAACAGGAAATGAAGCCCTTTTGAGTAACCTTGTCAAACTCTACCATATTACAACTATATGAGCTTAAATAGTTTATGAGACTTAGATGATTTGGGGCAATCAGCTTCCCCAATTTATCAGTTCAATTGACTAGCTGGGTTTAAAAGTGAAAGATACAGTCACAACAAGACAGAGAACCTTCCAGAAAAATGACTTCAGTTCGGGAGGGATGTAATAGGGAACTCAGCCACTTGTCTCTCATGCAAAACAGATCACATTTCAATACAGTCCAATATATTTTACATAATTTCTAGTTGAATTGCAAACAACATTTAAGTTAAATAATTATATCTCTGTCATAAAAAAGATAAATACTATTGTTTATACTGAGAAGTTTACTGAGCCTGCAGTGCAACAGTTAAGAGACCAGGAATGGCATTTTAGGAGCATGGAGGAAGTGCAAAGTGAATCATTATGAGAAGGAGTGGGGTGGGGGTGGGTGCGGGGCAGCGCCCCCACCTCCAGCCAACTAGACACATATTTCTTTCTTTCCATGTCTTGATGACAGGGGCCCACAGGCATCCACCTGTCCTCATTTAAGCCATCCTGATTGGTTCCCATGAAGTTGATCTACAGCCCTCAACCAGGGAGATCTCAGAAGAACAAACTGGTGCTCATCTAATGGATGGTTATTACTCCACACTGAAGACCTTACAATGATTAATACTAACATGTGGATGCTCTATTTAACTGCCACCGTATTATCTGTCATACAGGTAGGATGAATTGTTTGTTTACATTTTGTATTATCGTTGATTTTATAACACATGTTATTTTCTTTTATAGATACAAGATTTTTCAGTTGATGCTGCAGGTAAGTGTATATTGTTAACCTGAAATATTAGCAAACATTACTACTTTGGCTTTTAAAAATATTTTATTATGGTATAAATGTTTCTGAATGGTATAAATTTAAGATGATAAGTATTTTATAAATATATTTATATAATTTGTACAGAGTGTTGCAGACATTGGTAATAAAGCAATTCAATGTTCTGGCAATAAACAAAGAAAAAATCTGTAAATTTTTATTTATTTATTTTTTGGTTTTCATTCACATTATTGTTGTCCTGTATTTTTTTTAGTATGCAACATACAGACAGTGACATCTCCTTCAGCATCCACACTAAATGTAGTCTGGGACACCTATGCTGGGGCTACAGCTTATCAGTTGGTGTTAAGAGTAATAAACTCCACCAGTATTGCCCCAGTGACTGTGACTGTGAATGCTCCACTCACACAAAAATTGGTCCAAGGTTTAAGACCAGGACGCAATTATGAAGTTACTCTGAACGTGCTCATGTATACCAATGTGGGGTCCACTTGCCAGTCGACGGCCATGACAGGTACAGATCATATGTCAAGTTTCATCTACAGTAGTGCTGCACAATATTAGAAAAAAAATATATGTGATAACTATATTGAATATTGCAATAATGATATTGGATATTTGGATAAGATATTGAAATGTTTGGATACCCTTAGACATTAAAACATTTGTAACCATAGGTATGAAAATGTATTATTTATTATTATTATTTAATTACACTGTTAATTTAGAGATACAAGGCTCTAGACCAGTTGATTAAAACTTGGGCTAAGTCAAAACTTACAAAAAGTAAACCAGGTCCACATTTAGGGCTGAAAATGCTAAATCTCGGCCTGTTTAGGTTAATTTACTTGACTGAAGGCTCCAGACACTAATTTCGACAGTGTATATTTCTGTCAGAAGGAAGCCAAATGCAGTACATTTAGTTTCTTGTGATACAGATATTGCGCTTGTCAATATGACAATAATGATACATTATTGTGCAGACCTAATCTACAGTATCTGCCTGAGGTAGCTCTGTGAAGATTATTGCTAAATGTGTGCTCTTCCACAGTGCCTGACATAGTTCAGATCACCTCTGCTACAGCTGTATCAAGCTCATCCATCAGCTTTGTGTGGTCCAGTGTTACAGGGGCCAACACCTACACCATACACATTCAAGAGTTGTTTGCCTCAGCCATATTTAGCAAACCTTTCACCACTCTTTCTGGACAAGTATCCAACCTTAACCCATCTACCACTTACAACTGCTACATCATAGCCTCCAACAGTGCTGGAAATGGTGCCAAAGGTTCAACAAGGACAATCACAACATGTAAGTCCACAATGCACATTAAAGTATATGTGACAAATAAATGCGTAAGCTTGGACTGGTGTCAAAGGCGGCTCAGAGGCAGAGCAGGTCTAATTTAGAGATCAGATTTATGCAGGCTAACCTACAGGCAACCTTATTGATATCTTGAATCGCTGCCTCATTTGTCTCCCATGTCACAAGACACTGTTAACTTCTGCTACTACAATATATCTAACACATCTGCCAAAAACTCGCCATCATTAAATGTAAAACTGTATTGTCTTTAAACTATTTTGAATCTGCCCTGACTTACACTTTCAATTATAAGCAGTACTTCAAGAACATGTTTATCTGCAATGTGAACATAGCCTTAACACTCGATAGTATAAAAAGGTTAACAACTGTGTCTTCTTTTCAAAGTGGTCCAGCCACCAACTGGAGTAAATGTTATATCCACGGGAAAGAATACAGCCACAGTCACATGGAACGCTGTGAGTGGAGTTCTTATGTACCAAGTTACTGTTACTGACACCGACCCCAGAAACCAACCAGTGGTTGATGAAACTTCAGCCACATCGTTTGATATCATTAATTTAGAGCCTTGTTCAAACTACACTGTGGGCGTTTCCTCGCTCAATTCATTCTCGGTTCCAGGGGAGCCAAATGAAGAGTCGCTTGTAACTTCTGGTAAGTACAATACCATTCACCACACAACAAGCTCATCATCTTACCTTTAACCTATCCTCTCCTTCACTTGTGGACTTTTTGCAGAGATAAACACAGTTACAATGATCACAGAACAGTACAACTGCTCCACCGCCACAGTGACAGTGAATTGGGACCATGTATTTGGATCTAATTCGTACATAGCCATGGTTACTGATGGCACTGGTGAAAGCCTTAATTGCACATCGGTGTCCACCAGTTGTCAGATCAACATGCTCAAGTGTGGTGAGAAGTACACTGTCCATGTCACAGCCGTCTCGGATGACTGCAGAAGCACCTCCACTATCTCCAAAACTTTTGACACAGGTACATTTTCTGTCAAATCTTTCATTTCTCATATGAACATCGAATAAGATGCTTTTTCAGATAATCACCCTACCAAAAAAACATGTCTTTGGGCTGAACAGTTAATCGTATTTGTAAGTGAGTCACAATATTATAAAACAAAACATTCAAATTGCAAAGGCCACAATTTATGGTTATTTTACTATTTATTTGTCAGTTTTTGAAGAGCATCTAGTACACTTCAGTGTTTACTACAGTGCTACATGTCACTTGTTTTTTATAATTATTTAAATACACATGCATAGTTTTGACTTATCAGTACTTTTTGTGTCATGATTATTACACCTTTACATGACACTAGAACTGTGTTTTTATTATAAATGTCATTCGTGTGGATGTATGCAACACTAAACTTCTTAATAACATATAGGCCTGGCCAACAAGACAGAATGATTAGTTAATTTATCAATACTAATTTAAAATAATCCCATCACAACCTTAAGATTCACATTGACGATTGGTCAAATACTCAAAGCAATTGTTGGAAATGTACATCCTCACTGACATGGAGGGAATTTGCATGGAAGAATGTTGTGCGCTTTTTCAAAACGCCAGCTCAGAGGGGTTCAAATGCAGATAAATTGTGCTGGAGGTCATGTGGGTCGAAGCAAGCTCATCACTATCACATCTTCTGGAGCTGTCCTAAATTGTCTTTCTATTGGGGCCAAATCAAGCAAAGTGTCGATTGTGTCATTGGGGCTAATATTCCTTTGAATTTTGAAACAATTTTCTTGGGTAAGCGGCCAGATTGTGTGAAAGGGTTTTGTAAAATATATATGTTTAATACTATGGTAATTGCAAGCAAAAAAGCAATCACTCGGAAATGGATGACTGACAAGGTACCTATACTAGAAGACTGGATAAATGTGATTCAGGATATTTTTCAGATGGAAAAGCTTACATTTGCAATGAGACTGAAAAAGGACAAATTTGAGGAAAGCTGGAAATCGTGGTCGGTTTTCATGGACACTAGATCTAAAGCCCACAATGAAAATGACGTGACACCCACTGTTCTTTAGCTACTCTGTACTGTTGGTACATTCTGTTTTATTGTTTTTGATTATTCACTTAGATTTCTTTTCTATTTTCCACAAAAAAAAAAAGCAAAAAAAAAAAAAAGAGAATACAGGGTGACGGATGTTGGATGAGTACATGAAGATGTAATCTCTTTGGATTGATATTGCCAAAATGGAAAACGATTTGTGAGATATTGTTTTATATTTTGTGAACGAAACATGTATTCTCTTCATGTTGTTCCCTAATAAAAATCTGAATAAAAAAAAAAAAAATCCCATCACAAATTGCAATAATGGTTTAAAAAATTGCAACTTGTTTTTCTCCAGAATCGTTCAGTCCAAGTCATGTCACTCATGTCCTAAGGGACGTCTCTTCTATGTTGTCCTATGCTCTTAGCTGATAGAGAATCTCATTAGCCACAAGCTGCTATTTAACACCAGTCAGCCTGAAGCTCTCAAAACACAATTGTCTGCAGTTTGTCTGAAAGGTCAACTCTAGTATCTGTCTGAGAAGTGAAAAGGGGAAGGCAACACACAGTCCAACAAGTGAAATGATCTAATGTCTTGCTTACACCTGCTAATGCCTCTTAAACAAACCCTAATTCTTGATTTCTCTTATGTTTTTTTATAGTCCCCTGCGCTCCAGCAAATCCTCACATCGACTACACCTGTTCCGACAGTGGAATTATCTTCAAATGGGAACATACCAACAACACCTTATATTATGTTGCTAAATCTACAGACATGAATAGCCTAACTGACGAGTGCAGAACACAAAACAACTTGTGTTTCTTCACTAATGTACGTTGTGGTGAGACCTACACTTTCACTGTGCAGGCCATCACCTCTGAATGTAACAGTGAAATCACTGCACCAAAGTCGGTCAAAACCTGTGAGTAAGATTTAATACTAAATCTGCACTAGCATATATGTATATACTGTTGGTATATTATTAGTAGTATAAACATTACTCAAAAATAATTACTAAAGTAAAAGTTTAAAAAGTATAGCTAGCAATGTTTACCTAATACAAATTACTTATTAATTAGTTTGCTTTTATATTTCTGGGTTATAATCTACTACTGCTGCTGCAGCAACTACTATACTTGTAACTAATAGCACAGCTTCTATCTGGTCTACAAACTGTCTAAATACTTTCAAATTCTGGTTTCTTATGATGTAGATCTATTCTGTCTTCTATTTTCAGTATTTAGTATTTTAGCATTTTAACACTAACTAGGAAGAATTTGAATTAAACTTTAAAAATAATGACATTGAAGTACACACAATGATTAATATGCATTTCTTTATTTTTCTAGCTCCTTGTTTTCCAAAAAACATAAAGACCTCAACAGAATGCACTTCGGAC
This sequence comes from Bostrychus sinensis, assembly GCA_020698575.1. Taxonomy (NCBI): domain Eukaryota; kingdom Metazoa; phylum Chordata; class Actinopteri; order Gobiiformes; family Eleotridae; genus Bostrychus; species Bostrychus sinensis. The sequence goes on along the minus strand of CM036256.1, from coordinate 20,451,600 downwards.
AAGTTGACCACAATCTGGGACCCTGCAGCTGGAGCACTGTCCTACACAGTGAGGGTCCTGGGAAATACTGGGGACAATTATAACTGCTCCTCTGCCACCAACAGCTGCGTAGCTGAGGGTATCCCATGTGGGGAACAACTGAGCGTGTGGATCAGCGCCTCCAATGAAGAATGCACAACAGCTGAGGTTTTGGGAGAAGTAGCCCAGACTGGTGTGTACTAGAGCTTCGGCAGGATAAAAATTATTGTTTGGTAATTCATCAAATACTCATACTTCTTCTGTGTATCCAGGCCCGTGCCCTCCCACCAACCTGTCAGCTTCAAATGACTGCAGCTCAGATTCTGCAACAGTTAAATGGGTTGAAAGCAATGGAGTAATTTTTTACATAGCCATTGCAGAGGATTCAGATGGGATAACATATAGCGGCTATTCAGTGGGTACAGAGTGTTTGCTGGAGGAGTTGAGATGTGGACAAACATACAATGCTACAGTTATTGGCACCAATTTCATATGTAACAGGTCTGCCAGTGCACAAGTCAGCTTTGAAACAGGTGAGTCTGAAGACATGTGTTGTTAACATATTATAATTCACATCAATGACAGAGAAATACAGAACAGAGCAAAGGTTAGACAGGTTTTTAAGAAAGGCTACAGTAGGAAAAAAGAAAGGTGTATCAAAGTGCAAATATGCCCACATTTTTTTTCAGAAGCATAGACCTCTGCCAAGACACTGGTCCTATCTTGCAATGGTAACAATATAGTGCTCCTGAGTGTACCTGAACTCAAATGCAAATTCCTTCTCGTTCAGGAGTAAATGCTCTCTCCATTGAGCCACAAAATTCTATTTCACAAAGGTAAACAATCTACTAAAACTAATGAAATCATTTGTTATTTTAGTAAGTTATTTAGATGTTACTACATTCAATCACTATCTCGAAATGGTACAGAATCCATTAAAACACACATTAAAATACTGGATCCACATTTAAATTAATAATTTTGTCCTTGGGCCATTACTACCACTTAAAAAATAATTCTGTATTTATCAAAGCACTTGTAGAATATTTTTCACACCTGCCTAAAATGTTTGCAAAAGAAAAAGGATGTGGCAAGGGGAAGTTGAAATGAATGATCCATATTTTTGCATAGTCACCTTTGTGAATGCACAGGGAAGCAATAGGACTACTATATACCTTGGAGATAAAGTTTGGGTGGTGTGAAAATTATTGCACGGACTGGCACATTAATGTTACTGATTGAACACTCTTAGAGCATTTAAAGCTACTTCAAACTCATTTATTGTAACAGACTTCTTAACGCTAATCAATAATGTTATTTTTTCTTGCAGCACCCTGTCCTCCAACTAATGTGGTAGCACAAAGAGATTGTGACAACGACCAGGCTATTATAACATGGGACAACCATCAGCCCGGGAGGTTATACACAGCAGTCATTGAAGATAGTCAGAGTGGGGACAAGTTCAATTGCACCAGCACCACACAAAACTCCTGCATAATCAGCTCTCCGCCATGTGGAAAGACATACACAGTCACTGTTACTTACAATGATGGCAGCTGTCCATCATCATCAACACCAGTTAGCATGAACTCAGGTAGTAATACTTCAAGAATGACATTATAGTAAGAAAGAAATGTTCTTTATATTTATTGTCTGCAACTGTTTCAGTGCCATGTAAACCTGAGAATGTGACAGCAAATGTGACGTGCATCACTGGGGAGTTGACAGTCACATGGACCAATCCTGCACCTGCCCAGGAATACATCACTAAAATCACAGGAGGAACACCACCCCAGACTGTGAATTGTAACTCTACAGACACCCAGTGCACCATCGAGGGGCTGGAGTGTGGTACCTCTTATGTAGTGACTGTCTATTCCCTCAATGGATCATGCATAAGCCTACCGAGTTCACAGGTCACTGTTCAAACAAGTACGAAATGCCTTTCTAATATCAGTTTAGAAAAAATAGACAATGATGAATTACATTTAATCAAAATGTGTTTCTATTTTCCGTTAGTACCATGTCCACCTACCAATGTTACAGCACAAAAAGCCTGTTTACCTAACCCTACCACTGTGACATGGGTGGCCAGTGCTGGCACTAACAACTACATCGCACAAGCTATTTCTGCAGATGGTCTGAAATCAAAGTGCGAAACCAATCAGATGTCATGCAGCTTTTCTGATCTACAGTGTGGCCAGGTTTACACAATTGGTGTTTCTGGAGTTGGTGCCACTTGTGCAGGCACACAGAGTCCAACTGTTTTGCTAAGCACAGGTAATACTCCAAAAAATACATTAAACATTTTAGACTAAAATGCAGTGTATAATGCCTTGCGTGTTCATCTTTAGAGCCATGTAGCCCCATAAATGTGACCAGTCAGTTGGATTGCCAGGCAGGTAGTGCAACGGTATCTTGGGCTCCCAGCACATTAGCAACAAACTATTCAGTGAAGGCTAACAGCACTGGATCACCTGTGTACTGTCATGGCCCAAGTCCCAGCTGCACGCTAAATAACCTGGACTGTAATCAACAACATGCCATTGTTGTAACAGCTAGTGATGAGATGTGTACCAGTAATCCTGGTGCTGCTGTCACTCAAGATCCAGGTAAGAAAAAAGAAAATAGAGCAAAGTAAGTAATTGTCTTTCCCTTTCTCTACTTTTCTACTCTGATTTTTGTCACTAATGAATACAGGCCAAAGCTGTAAATCTTAAAATTATATATTTTTTTATTTAAATTAAACTTAGCTCCCACTGTCCACAGGCATGCTTGTGTTAGGTGAACTGATGACTCTAAATTGCCCCTGGTGAATTAATGTTAGTGAATTGTTGCCTGTCTGTGTATGTCTCTGTGTCAACCCTGCCAGGGTGTACCCTAACTAACTAAGGCCCATCATTACTGGGATAGGCTCCAGTACCCATGACACCTAATGGGGATAAGCCAAATAAGATAAATGAATGAATAGTAACTGTATTTTTAGTATGTACTCAGATAGTATATGTTGTTTAAAAAATGCAAAAAAAATGCAAAAAAAAAAAAAAAAAAAAAAAATGCAGTTAAAGGAACATTTACTAAAGCAACAATTCTTTATTGTCATTAATTATCTGTTTTTTGTTGTGATGTGACTCATCTAGTTTTATTCTTTTGTCTTAGTACCATGTGCCCCACAAAATGTGCAAACATCACTGACCTGCAGCAGTAATGACATTAAAGTTAGCTGGAATGCAGTCAGTATATCATGGGACTATAACGCCACAGCTGTGTCAAGCTCTGGACAGGCCACTGAGGTTACCTGCACCACCAGCACTAGCACCTGTACTCTAACTGGTCTCCAGTGTGGACAAAACTATACGATCACTGTCATAGCCTTCTCTGGGACTTGTATTGGACCTGCCAGCAGCCCAGTAACTGTAACTACAGGTGAGACAGTCTGAAAATATCTCATAGCTTATGTATATTGTTAACTAGTTGTATTTATCTAAATTGCTATGTGATTTTAGCACCCTGTGGCCCTGCTAGTTTAACAACAGAGCTAGAGTGTGGCACCAACTCTCTTAATGTTTCACTAAGCGCTGGGCTCGGAGGTGGCTCCTACACAGTCACTGTATTGGGCCCTAATGGCGTCGCTACAAACTGCTCTACCATAAACCTTACATGTCAAATTACTGGCCTTCAGTGTGCAACCCAGTACAACGTTAGTGCAATAGCAGAAAACGATGAGTGCAGCAGTTCCCCTACTCAAACAGTTATTACAACAGGTAGTATTTAACTGTTTCTCAAACTTCTGTACAACTTAAGGAGCCTGTTTTCACAACTTGGGACATACCTCTATTTGCAGGACCATGTGACCCCACTAATGTAAATAGTACTCTCATCTGTGGCTCAAACTCAGCCACTGTGTCTTGGAATGCAACTTCTGGGGCTGATGCTTATACAGTGCTGGCTACAGAGGTCGGCTCTCAGTATGAAACATTCTGCAAAAACAGTACAACTTCTTGTCAGCTTAACCACTTAAACTGTGGAAAAAGCTATGTCCTAACAGTGCTGGCTGAGGATGCCACCTGTAACAGCAAGGGGACCCAAGCATCTCTAAATACAGGTTGCTAAGTCTAACAAACAGCTAACAGGCATGTGCATTTTAACATCTACTAACATTTGGATCTTACATCGGTGTTTTAGCTCCCTGCTCTCCAACTATTCAGCACTACAACCTGACATGTGGCACCAATTCTTCCTCTTTAACTTGGACAGCAGTTCAAAGTGCAACAGGATACACAGTTAGTGCTAAAACAGCAAATGGGAATCTGGTTCCATGCACCTCTGCTACTAATGAGTGTACGTTAACAGATCTACAATGCAGTAAAAACTATACAGCAACAGTTGTTGCACAGGGAAGTGAATGTGACAGTGCACCAAGCAACAGCTTCACCATTAGCACAGGTAAGCATTAACTGTAAATATTCTCTAGGCCAATGTATGTGAATAAAAATTTCTGCTCATCCTCAATCATTTTTCCATGTTCTTAGTCCCCTGCCCTCCACCTATCACATCTATACAGTACACATGCAGCACCAGCAATGCCACCATTAGCTGGTCCAAGCCTGAAGGGAGCACAGGCTTCCACGCTGAAGTTGTAGGAGACTCTGCTCATAGCTGTGACTCAACAGATACCAGCTGTGAATTCCAAAACCTTCCTTGTGGTCTAAGTCTACAGATAAATGTTAAGGCCAAAGGTTCACAATGTGACAGTGAGAACAGTGTTGGTGATATTTCTGAAACAGGTAAATGGACTAAAAGCCTGTAATACCTCAAATAACAATGTTTGTATATTAAGACCTTGTATTTCTTCACTCTCCAGTACCTTGTGCACCAGAGAATGTAAGCTCTACTTTGATATGTGAAAATGACTCTGCGATGGTGACTTGGGCAGAAGGCTCTGGAGCTGTTAATTACACAGTGACAGCAAAAGGCCAGAATTCAGTCAGACATTGTCACAATGTCTCAACCAACTGCATGGTGCAAGATATGCAATGTGGCGAAGACTATAACATTACTGTCACTTCTCACTCAGCAACATGCACTGGACTCACAAGTGATGTTCACGTCTTTAAAGCAGGTACGAGGTGATAAAATTCCCATTCAAATAAGACATTCATTGATTGAGATGAATAAATGAAATATCTCTTCCTTAGGTTTATGTGCCCCACCCTCAGCATCAGTGTCTTCGGGATGCCAAGCAAGCACAGTGACTTGGACACATGTGGCAGGTGCAGAGAAGGTTGTGGCAACAGCTAATAACAACGGACAGACTTATACTTGCGAGTCAAGCACTTCCGATTCATGCAACTTTACTGATATACCCTGTGGAGGCAACTACTCGGTCTCAGTATTGACTGTGGACAGGGGCTGCAATAGCGTGTCAATATCTGCTGGCCAACTGATTGCAGGTAATAGGACATGCCATGCTTACTGTGATGGTGTAAGTGGCAGGTAATAAGCAATGTGAGACTTTGTATTTTTTTTTATTCTACCAGTTCAGTGTCCACCTACTAATTTGGATGGTGTCATGAATTGTGGAACTAACACACTTAACCTAACATGGGATCAAAGTACTGTGCCTGGAACCAACTACTCCATACAAAGAGAATTAATTGGTAGTGCAGCACCTCCTGATGTGTTTACTGCCTCTAGAAATACATATACAATGACTAACCTGCAATGTGGAGAGAGATATAACTTCAGTGTTGCAGCAGACGATGGAAACTGCCTCTCTAGTTATAGTTCACCTATTCAAATTAGCACAGGTACGTTGTGAATCATATGCAGCACCTCAACCTATTTATTTTTTATTTACAAATGGAAATCTCCTCATCAGCTCCTTGTAAACCCACCATTTTCACTGCACGTGTCGACTGTGGAACAAACAATGGTAATTTCTCATGGTCTGAGAGCAGAGGGGCAACATCCTACACTGTGTTGGTGACAGGGGAACATGGCCATGAAGCCTCTTGCTCCTGCAATGGCACATCCTGTTCTGTACAACTTGACTGTGGCCGCTTTTATTCTGCTACACTGGTGGCTTTCTCAGAGAGTTGTAACACAACCAAAAGTGGCAACATTGTGATTGAATCTGGTAAGAAATTGATGTATTAAAATGATCTTTACTGGACTTTGTAAGTGCTGATATATACTTGTACTGTCTTTTGTAGCACCATGTCTCCCAGAGAATGTTGAGGGAATAGTGGACTGTAACACCAATGTCATGAATGTTACCTGGAAACAGATGCCAGCACCGGAAAACTACACTGCCTGGGCTATCTCCACCGACGGGCACAATGCTTCCTGTAACTCAACATCCAATTTCTGTTATATCACTGATTTAGAGTGCGGCCGGGTGTATGATGTAGTTGTCACAGCCTCAAGCATTTATTGTGATATCATTGCTGGTTCTGACTACAAAGTTCAGTCAGGTAAGTGTATTCTGTAGAGCAGACCAAGTATGACAAAGAAGACATTTAAATTCATGGCTTTCTCTTGTTTCAAACTATTCTAGCTCCTTGTAAACCAGAGAACATGAATGTTAACCTGAACTGTAGTGCTAATGCTGTTACAGTAAGTTGGACACAACTTAACACCAATCAGAACAACACTGTAACAGCCACCTCAGATTCAGGTGTGTCAACCTGCCAAACCCCTGACACGAGCTGCGACTTCCTCAATCTGAGCTGTGGCATACAGTACACTTTTACTGTACAGGCTCATACCAACGTATGCATGAGTGCAAACAGCACGATGAATAAAACCACAGGTATATCATAATACCATTCATCATACTGTTTATTATCTCACACTACTTCTAACTGGAACCACTGTTCCTTCTAGCCCCATGCGCCCCCACAAATGTAACAGCTCAACTGGACTGTGGAACAAAGGATGCTGTGGTTATCTGGAACACTGCTACTGCAGCAGAGAGCTACAATGTCAAGGCCCAGTCAAATGGAGGGCATAACTCATCCTGCACTGCTGCAACAATGACCTGTAACCTCCAGCAGCTGGTCTGTGGTCAAGAGTACACAGTACTCGTGGAGGCAGTAAATACTGGCTGCACTGGCCCTGCCAGTATACCAGCAACATTTGTTACAGGTAAATAATCGTTTTCATGTGCCACACCATTGGTAAAACTGGCAGCAGGTCATTTCCCTGAGCTAGACAAGATGAATGTTAGTAAATGTATGAACTCTGGTACGTTCATCTCCACAATGGTCCTGAAGGGTATATCTATTAATGGTATGATAGATCATTTACATAATAATTTGTCTTTAAATCAAATTAAAGACAGTATTCTTCTGTGTTTCAGAGCCCTGCGTTCCCATCAATCTTACTACTGACTACACTGTGGGTGTTGCCCAGGTGCAGTGGGTTGCTGCACAAGGTGCTGACTCGTACTCAGTTGAAGCGGCAGCAGACCAGGGCACACTTACTTCTTCTAACACGAGCACCAGTAGTCAGTGTGAACTGAATGGGCTGCTTTGTGGTAAAACCTACAATATCACTGTGACAGCTCACAATGGGGCTTGTAACCAGGGTGTGACTTCTGAAAACAAACAACTTCAAACAGGTTTGCACACACACTTAATATAATCCACTGTAGCTTTGCTAAACTGTATTAACTAACATGACTTTATTATTTTATTCAGAGCCTTGCCCACCCACTAATGTTCATGCAAATATGCAATGTGAACAACAAGGTGCAACTGTTTCCTGGAATTTGAGTGACAATGCTGAGGGTTATGTTGCTTTTTTTCAAAACCAAAATGGCCACAAAACATTCTGTGATGCTACAAGCACACAAACCTCTTGTGTGGCCACAGGACTGCAGTGTGGTACAGCGTACACTGTCTGGGCCATAGCACTGGGGCATCAGTTTAACAGCTCATCAAGCAATGAAACATCTCTAACAACAAGTGAGATTAAACAAAAGAACTTATCTTTGTTTGGTAGTTGGTAGTCCCAAAATGAATAAAAATCAATAGATTTTCTGTTTCTGTTTTTAGCACAAAGATAGTCATAAATACAGATTGATCTGTCAATACATTTTTAAATAGACAGAAATAAAAATTAAATATATTTAAAAGGTGGACTAAAACTATAACTACACTATTTTTTCCATAAAGATCCTTGTCAGCCAAGTAACATTAACGTGACTGTTGATTGCGAGGCCAAAACTGTGACCATATCCTGGCAACCCAGCGATGGTGCTCAGTCATATGTTACTAAACTTACCTCATCGAACCATAGTGACATCTGCAGCAGCAGCAGCACCAACTGTCAGACAAGCCATCTACACTGTGGAGAGGAATACAATGTCAGTGTAACTGCTGTAGGAGAAAGCTGCAACAGCACTGGCCAAATGGCATCAAACTTTTACACAGGTAGGGTTTATGATCCTGATGTTGTTTTAAACAAAATGGCTTCAGCAGTGGCTAAGAAAAGTCATTTGCTGGTAAGACATTTACAGTATAGTGGTTCTACACATCACTTTGCTCAACAACAACATGACTAATCAGTATTTAGTGTGTTATATCAGGCTACAATAAACCATAATAAAAAGATAGACTTACATGAGCTTAAAATACTCTTACTCTTCTATACTGTTGTATGTTTAGAACCCTGTCAAGCTACAGGTGTCACTGTGAACTACACTGTGGGCAGTGCTCTGGTGCAATGGGATGCAGCAAAAGGGGCCACTTCTTACTCAGTTGACGCAGTGACAGACCAGCGAGCTCCATCTATGTGTAATACCACCAGTACTCAGTGCACCCTGAGTGGTCTGCAGTGCAGTGAGCTCTACAATGTGACCGTGACTGCTCACAACCAGGCCTGTGATCTTCAGGGTGTGCCCTCTGACACTGTACACCTTAAAACAGGTTTGTCACAAATCTGAAACTTTTGACTTATCTTTATTTAAATGCAGTTGTTAAATACACGTGTTTAACCTTTTCAGAGCCCTGTCCGCCCACCAACATCCAGGCCACAGTGGCATGTGAACAACGTGAAGCTACCATTTCCTGGAATCAGAGCGATTTCGCCGTGGGTTATATAGCTCACATTAACACAACTGGCCACAGCACGTACTGCGACGCAACAAGTGCAGAAACCTCTTGTCTGGTCACCGGATTGGTTTGTGGCTCAGTGTACAGCGCCTGGGCTATAGCAAAGGGGGCGCAGTATAACAGCTCCGAGAGTAGTGTCATCTCTTTTACATCAGGTAATAGATTTGTAACCACACAAACAATAACATGCTTACTTCCGTGTTTCTAAAGATTGATGCCTTTTCTCCAGATCCGTGCCTACCTCAGAGCATTGATGTTCAAGTGGACTGCAGCTCTGACGGAGCTGCTACAGTGTCCTGGACTGCTAACCCTGGAGCCAACTTTTCTGTCACGTCGTTTGTCAGTGGAAGTCAGCAGACTCTGTGTACTACTCAGCAAAATAGTTGTGTTGTATCAGGTCTAAACTGTGGACAGACCTACAACCTCAGTTTCACTGCCACCAACCAGCAGTGTAGCCTTACAGCACCGACGCAGCCGAGCCTCAGCACTCGTAAGTTTACAGGCGCGCGTAAATAAATTAATTATTTAATTATTATATATATATATATATATATATATATATATATATATATATATATATATATATATATATATATATATATATATATATCTCACATAAGTGAAATATGTAAGTATTTATTATTTATAGCTATGATGATTATGGCTTGTAAAATCTTAGTTAGAAAATCAGTGGCAAAATAATCGTCATAATCGTTACCAAAAAAAAAAAAAAGATACAGTATTTTAGTCTGTAGGCTATGTACTGAATCTAAATAAGATATTTTGAACTCAACTACTGAAATTCCATTTTTACATGATATACTGTTTATTGATGTCTGCCTTTTGTTTGGTTATGAATTTGTAAGCTTTCTCTCAGTCATAAATTAGGCTATTCCCACATTGCTCGTTTTAGGTCCCTGTCCTCCAGCAAATGTGAGTGCTGACCTCCAGTGCAGCTCTCAAATTGCAGTGGTGACCTGGCAGCAGAGGGCTGATGTTGAATTTTATATAGTGACTGCCATCAAAGTGTCAGATGGTACAGAGAACCAATGCAACTCTACATCTTCAACCTGTGAGTTCCGCGACCTGCCCTGCGGCGAGTTATACAACTTTTCTGTTATAGCACACAGCAATGGCTGCCAGAGCCAAGCCAGCAGCACTGTCCACATCCACACAGGTAGGCCTACTACTCACTTGAAAAATAAGGTTTTGTGGTCAAATGTTTCTTTGTATTCTCAAACCTTTTTCCTAATCCTTCATAATGCCAGAGCCATGTCAACCTGTGATTGTTGCTACTGAGAATGTCTGTCAAAATGAAAATGTCCAGATCTCTTGGCAACTGGCAAATGGAGCAGTGAATTACTTGGTTACAGCCACTGGAAACCTTGGTTTTATCAAAACATTTAATACAAACCAGACTCAACTATCAGCAGCTCTAGTCTGTGGACAGAACTACAGTGTTACCATACAAGCGCAAGGCAACCACTGTAACAGCACCTTAAGCAGCCCGTCTTTTGTTAAAACTAGTATGTGCAACATAATAAATTACTAATTGCTTATGTCAAACTACTATTTTAATGAATACATTTTTTTAACTTGCAGCTCCGTGTATACCTCAGGATGTGGTAGTTGATAGACAGTGCAATTTTAATTCAAACTCTGTCTCGTGGAGTCCCAGTAATGGCAGTACAGGATATAACGCCACAGCTACTAGTCTTGATGGGCATATCCATGTATGCGTAACAAACCTTACGTCCTGCTCGTGGGACAACCTGCACTGTGGGGACCAATACAACGTTACAGTAAAAGCAATGGATGACACATGCACCAGCCTACCCAGTGATACTGCTGTCATCTACATGAGTGTGTTTTTATTTTATTTTCATTCACAGTAAAAGGGCCACACTACTCAACAATGTTTTTCTTTTCCAGGTCCTTGTGTACCACAGAATTTGGTTTCTTCTGTGGATTGTGGCACAAAAAATGTTTCTCTGAGCTGGGATTCTTGTTTGAATACACAACAGTACAATGTAACTGCTCAGTCAGACAGCAACCCAACTACCTTTACTACCTCCATGACCACGCAGTCCTTCTCAAGTTTGAGCTGCGGAAAAACATATAACCTCACAGTCTTACCTCTTCATGAGCAGTGTCCTGGGACTTCTGCATCTACCACTGTACAGACATGTAGGTTATAGTGCTTGTTTTAAGACATGTTTTGTGCCATGTATTTTCGCAGGGCAATAATGGGATAAATAAAAAAAACAGGAGGGAGGAGGTGTTTTCATGTATGAAATGGGTTGAACTATTGGATCTTTCTTTTCCAGGGCCATGTCCAGTTACAGGTGTTTCTACAATCCTCAACTGTTCTGGCCTAGTCACAGTACACTGGCAGACCGGCATTGGAGCAGACAACTATACTGCCACACTGGACTCTGGCTCGGGCATTTCGGACATCTGCACATCTCAAACTACTGAATGCTCTATCAGTGGGCTGGCCTGTGGACACAACTTCTCTGTGTCTGTCGCTGCTTCAAATGCACAGTGCACTACAATCTCTACAGAACAAATTAGTCAGCCAACAGGTAAATGCTTTGGCAAATATATGTTTACTGTTATTGTGCCCTATATTATTTTGGGTTGCTTTATGTCTTTTGTCTAGACTTCAATCCTATGTTTTAGTAAATTGTATTGGCTCATTTTTTAATTCAAATAAAATTATCAATTATAAAATTACTAAAACATTTGTAATTACTTTATATGTCCTGTCAGTAATTAATGTCTTGTCTTTTTAGCTCCCTGTCAGCCTCAGGGCATTAACAGTACCATTAACTGTGTGACCAATTCTGCCTGGATATCATGGGACAGAGCTTTGGGAGCTGACAGCTACACAGTGTTAGCTTTAGGGGAAGGAGGCCGCACAGCAAACTGTACCACTTCTATCAACACTACATGTGAAGTTGACTTGGAGTGTGCCACACTTTATAATTTCTCAGTTACTGCTAAAAATAGCTTTTGTGAAAGTCTGCCAAGTGCCCACATTGACTTAGAGACAGGTAACATCTTGTTAATGATAATGGGAAACTGAAAAAAATCCTGAAATATTAATTTAAGTGCTACCTTAAATAAAAGCTTGTTTTTTCTTTTTGCCTAGGTCCATGCAAGCCAGATAATCTCGCCGTAACATATAACTGCAATGATCACTCTGCATTACTTACATGGAAAGCTGGAAGTAATGCTGTAGACTACTATGTTTCTGCTCATGATGAGACTGGCAGCATGCTGTACTGCCGCAGCAACTCTCAGGAGTGTACTTTCGAGAGTCTAACGTGTGGAAGCCAATACAATTTCACTGTCTTGGCCAACGATGGGGCTTGCAACAGTTCCTTCAGTGAACCTCTTGGTCTTGGTGCAGGTATTGAAGCTTGTATGCTAGCTGTACAGATTTTGGGCCAGGTTTACTATAGCTCTGTGCTTTTTCAAAATCACTTTTACTTAACATGTCTGTGGACTTTTATTGCTGGCCTTCTTTTTGCCTTTTTTGCATCATATTGGTCTTGACTGATAAAATGATTTGGCATGTTTGTCATTCTGGCTAAGCTAAATCATTAGATCATATAGATACATTGCCCAATTGCTCATCTCACACAAGATTAACCAGCTTAGAAAACCTGGCCTATGTAAGAAATTAAAGATTAAAGGTACCCCAAACAATGACTATATACTGTATGACATGGGACAACGAATTATAGTGGGTTTTTTTCTTCCATAAAATGATATATGTATGTTTAAAGCTCATAAAATCTTGAAAACCCTGGGACTTTGCCACCTATACACCCCAGTAACTTACGCCTCTTTGCCTCTCTCCTCAGTTCCCTGTCCTCCAGAAAATGTAGTTGTACAGTTGTTGCCACAGCAGAAGGAGGTCCAGATATTGTCTGTTAGCTGGTCCCCAAGTGGCTGCAGTGATGCAGAATATCTTGTGAAGCTAACAGGGAACTTGATGGGCAGTAATGAGACTCAGTATAACATCTTATCTTACTGGACAACGGGGACCTTCTTTGAGCTGCCTCTTCCCTGCGGTTCAGAATATTGGGCAACAGTTGAGAGCAGGAACAATGCTGGTCCCAGTATGGCATCTAACCCTGTCAGTGGAACCACAGGTAATATTTTTGGCTAATTGTGAATATTGTACCAGGGTAGTGTCAAATCACACAAACATCACCAACAGTGCAACCCCCTTTGAAATGAAAAAATAAAAAATAAATAACTCATATTGACTGGTCTGCCATCAAATCTAAAATCTGAAAAAAAGAAAAAAAAACAAAACACTGGTCTGATGTCAAATCCAGTCACTTACTCTATGGAGTGTGGTGAATGCTATTTAACAGTCGCTAATATTGTTTTGTAATTTCTTTTCCTGTAGTCTCTCAAATGACCAGGTACTGAGTCACAATGACCTGATACTTCTTTTCACAGCTCTAGATGGGTTATACAGATTTTTGTTAGGAACTGATTCTTTTTCAGGTGAGACCCAAAGCCAAAAAAATATCAAGGGCTGCAACATTGCTGTCTACAAAAACCCCGTCTAGTTTCAATGTGGCTAATACAAGTAGGCCTAATAGTCACTTTTAAATACACATTACTATGCATTCAGATAGGAACATGAATGAAGAACAAAATGTATAGTATATGTATGTTTTAAATGTATGACATGTCTTTGTATTAAGTTGAAATTTAGAGCAGCATTACATGCTGAACATACAAAAAAAATCACACAAATGCTGGGACCCAAATTTTAATGGTACTGTAAGCAGTATGCGCTCATACTGATCACCATGGTCTGTGGGTTACCAGTCTTTACGCTTTTCTGATTGAATGATCGGCAGTCCAGAACAAAACAACTTGGCCATTATGTAAAATATATATTTTAATAGTTAATAAATCAACTGTACCATTGTTATCAGTAAAACAAATATTAGATTTAAACATGTTTACATTATATCTTGGCACACATGTGGGTAGTTTTTATGAAAAATAAAAAATATATACTGCTCCTAGCACCTTGAAAGTGCCAACTAAATTATGACATAGCATCACTCACCTGTTGTTTTGTTGATTTTAGTAATACTTTATTCCCGTTCATTTTTTTTTTTTTTGTCATCTTTGCAATGCAGTTTTGTTTAAAACAATTAACAGTGCAGCATTTTTTTTCCCACTTACCCATCACAAGAATTAATAATTCAAATAATAAAATATATATGGTGACCCACATTTAATATATTTATATGCATATATTTCCATATATGTAGCATATCTATTCTATTTATTCTAACTGTTATGAAATGAAATGTGCAAAAACAGACATTCTATATTTTATATTATATAAAAAAAATTATACACACATTTATATTTATTCTACTGGTACTATGTCATTGAATGGGTATGAATGTCCACCTTGCATGTTCTATTGAAGGAGATTGTGCTTATCTGCTGTCTACAATGCTGAGGGCTGCCTGAACATGGACTTGGTGAGTTGATGCTTGTTTTTTGTTGATCAATGAGGAAAGAATAGATTATAGGGCCAGGTTTGTTTAAATCATGATTTATTGCATAATGAGCCTTGAAATCAGGAGTGTCCAAACTATGGCTCGGGGATCTTCCTTCTTAATTGGCTCAAATTGCCACAGGTAGTACAGGAATCTCTTAGCTGTGAAAGGTGACTCTCAATAATCCAACTTTAGAAGCAGTCACTATGAAAAAGACACAGATGTCTTTGCCTCTTCTCCTGTCAGAGTGATTTCTGCAGCTGCTAACTCCTGGTGGCACCACAATGTTGGGCATTCTCACATGTAGCTCAGTTTATATACAGTATATTCACATAGCAGTTGTGTATACAGTTACTTTACACATTTTTTGTGGGCAATGCACCTGGCATCAAGGAGAAATAATAGAAATTGGTGGATGTGGTGTGGAAATAAATAAATAAATACATATAAATTGACCATACTTTGTGCTGGTCCCAAGCTTGGATAAATGTGTCGTTGCAGAACATTATCCAGGGAAAAACCTATAGCAAAGTACCTATGTGAATAAATCAATGTGAAGGCAAATGGGTCTGGGACTGAATTGTATGGTAAAATCCATTACATCTGGTAAGTGGCCCTTCTAGGCATATATTTTTCAGTACGTTTGGACACCCCTGCTTTAAATAGTCTGCTAGATTAGCATTTATCTGTTTATAACTCTTGTCAGTCACAAACAAATTTGTCAGATATTAAAGTCAACCAAATGTAAACTAAAACTGTGTACTGTTTGCTAACAGTTTCCAAGAAGATGTTGCTTGATGACATCAGCATCCACCTACATCAGCATCTATAAGTAACAACTCTTTGTCCTGGTCTCTGTGGGAAATCAATCTACTCCTTGCTTCTTTCAACAATAGAAAACCACATAGACAGTTCTGGACTGACACCTTTGTGGATCAATTGATCACAGATTATTAACATACGTATAGCACATTTAGCCTAATATTTCTGTTGTTTTGCACTTTTATGTTTGTATTGTAGCTAAAATGTTTAAAACCTTATGTTTCTGGAAGGAAAGAAATCTAGCACAACTGGCTACAGAATTGTAGAAATATTGAAATCATTTGTTGAAATGTGTTTGATTTGTAATTAAATAAGTTGAAACACATTAGTCTATTGTGTGTGTTTTATTAATCTGCACCCCTCACCCACCAAGAGCAACTACAGAAAACAAGATGCTTAATAAATTTTTTTTCTTTTTGTCCAGCTCCCTGTCCTCCAAAATCTGCAGTTTTCTCTGCTAACAGCACATCTCTAACCATTTCTTGGAGTTCCTCTACATTAGCCACCAATTACACTGTTTATGAAAACAGTGTTTCGCCAAGATCATTACAGTGCAGGACAGAGGAATTGTCCTGCACTTTACCATATTTTGCTCACTCTAGTCTGGTGGTCACTGCCAGCAATAAAGGGGGAGAAAGTGAAGCCGCATCTGTCACACTATCACCTAGTAAGTAGCACTGCTTGAATGTGAATTTACTGTTTACTTAAAATTTTTGATGATTTAATCTGAATACATTGCGCTGTTGTCAGGCTCCAAACGCAGGCGAAGAGATCTTAGTAACATGGAATGGTAAGCAATTTCTCTGCTTTTTAAAAGCCTTTATTTTTGTTATTTATCAGACACACCTTTCAGTTGGTTCAGTTGCCCAGGAGCTCATTAACAGCTGTCTGTTTTCACCTACAGAACTCATGTTGGTCAACTCAACCTCTGCACCAACTGCTTTGTTACCTGGAAAAATGAAGATGATTCTCAATACAATCTGATTGCAAGGCGACACAGCAGCTCCACTGAAACACATGAATATCTTGTGTATGAGGGAAGAATTTCTTTTTGATTTGAGTCTGGAGTCCACCTACTGTTTCACTGTTGCTGTTATGCAAGATGCAGACACTAGGGGTCCAGAGTCGGGACCTGTGCACACAAACTGGGTCCGAAAAAAACAACAAAAAAAACTTTGGTATAACATGGTCCCAAACTAGAATGTGATGATCTCTCAGAGTTTTGAATTATTAAGTTACAATTTTTCTTCTTACCTTATTACCAATTATACAATGACTTATGTCTGGTAGAATGTGGTCATTAGTAAATACTTCTTTCACAATTTACTTATTACTTATTTAAGCTGAGCAAATGTTAGTAGTGCATGTAATTCAATAGAAGACATAATTGCCTGGGTGGTTGAGGTAATATTTTATACTTTGGGGCTTGTCACTTGTTATTCGCCGTTGTAAATTAAATATGGTCTTCATAAAGGTAATATATCAGTAAATGTGTATGTTCTTGTAGTCTTGTATTTATCATTGTAATTCACATCAGATAATTTAATTGAAGTATCAAAATAAAATTTCTATCTTTATTTCACATATCCATGCATTTATAGATTTAAGTTATTTTCTATCATGCACCAAAATAACTGTTCATAATTTTTTTTTTTTTTATTAGAAAACAAAATGCCAATGGGCATTTAACCCAAACACAGCACAAAGCAGATTTTGTTGTGTGTAGTACAATCTATTCTTTGCAGTCTGACTTTGGGAAACATTAAAACATTCTTAGGCTGTCAACACACAGTAATGGACTGAATTGCAGTGCATCATAAATATAATGCATTATTACATATTACAATCTCAGTGAAAGGTAACTTCACTCAAAGGTCATGCCGAATTAAAACTTCAATGTTCAACAACAACAGCTCACTCAGGTCTTTACATATTTTTAAACGTTATTATGAGTTACTGTGAGTAAAGATTTAACAGCAAAGTTCTTCATAAATTATACAAAAACAAATACAGCAAGAAATGCAACTCAGACCACTCTTGTGTAAACAGCCCTCAAACATTATGTACAACAAACCCATGTCTTTAATAAATAAACCGTAAAAAATTAAAATGCCATTTTTACCACATCTGAAACTATTAATAATCTAATGGGTAGTGAAAGGGCAAAAAACAACAATACACTGGGTCAAGACATTTCCAGCTGTCTGATGTGCTAAAATTACAATGGCTGAGAGAACAGAGCAAAAATAAAGAAAAAGGTATGATTGCTCAAAAACAGTTTTAATCAATGCTCTGACTCCTTCTGCGTTCAATATGTTTACTGTAGTCGTTGCTAGACTCACGCTGGTGATGGCTCCTTTCTTTGCTACGACTGCGTTTGTGAGACCGCAGCTCTCCATCTCTATCCCTGTCTCGTTCCCTTTCTCTGCTGTGGCTTCGCTCACGTTTTCTGCTTTTTTCTTCTCCGCTTTTGTGCTTTTTTTCTCTGCTTCGACTCCGGCTTGATCTTTTGGCCTTCCTCTCCTCCCTATGTCGCTCCCTATCATCTTTATGTCTTCTCTCCTCCTTCTCATCCCTGTTCTTTCTATCCCGGGATCGCTCTCTCTCGAAGACCCTTTCTTTGTGGTGATCCCTGTCTTTCCTTCTGCTCCTGTCATCCCCTCCATCCCTCTCTTTTTCTCTCCGGTCATTTCGCCTGTCCCGGCTGCTGCTGCGACTTCTCCTACGTTCGCGGCGGTCCTGGTTTCTGTCTGTGCTTCGTGAGCGGCGTCTGTCTCTATCTCCTCTGTCCCTATCTCGATCCCGCTCTTTCCTTTGGCGATCCCGCTCCCGTTCTAACTCGCGGTCAAAGCTGGGACCATGACGATCTCTTTCACGGTGATGGCTCCTGCTTCTGGAACGTTTAGGAGATCTTTTTGGACTTTGTGACCGACGTGAAGACCTGTGAGTAATTAAGCACAATGAGGTGTAATTTTTAGGGACAATTTGATAAAAAGACATATCACGAAAACATACTCAAAACAGCAGTCCCAAGCAAGCACAGTATTTCTAACAATTGCAAGATTGAAACACTGGTATAATACTATCCCAAAACTGTTTATACATTAAGTTAATAAAGTACCTGGAGCGATGACGTTCACCTTGCCTTCCAGAGTCAGCATCGGTCGCCTCTTCGTCCACTGCCTCCTTCTGAGCTATCTTACGAGGTCTACTTTTTATTTGCTGGTCAATGATCTTCTGCACAGGCACTGGGATACGAGGAAACAGAGTGGAGAACCACTCCAGTTTGGTGAGGAAGGAGCGGAGCATTTCTCCAATGGTCATGACACAGCCACCTCCTGCCTTCACATCAAGCTCCTGAAATGCAAATATAAAAAAGTAGTTACTACTCAGAGACAAGACTCTTTTATTTTTTTTGTGCAAATTAAGACAATTTGTGATGACCAAGTACTGAACCTTCACCTCTGTTCATCTAGCTTAATATCTTAGTAATAAATAAATAATACTCCAAGATGATCTAAAAACAAAAAGCAAAAACTAAAATATGCATTTTAAAATTGCCTTTTTAAAGGTACAATATTACAAACTGCACATTCTGGGGTCTGTGTTTACACAGTGAGCCCCAAAACAAGACACAAAGAAAACTGACATTACTGTCTATTTTCTTTGTGCAAATACCACTTGATTAGGCTCAATACAAAATGAATGATCATTAGGTAATAATAAAAAATGCCCACAGTGTATGCACAGAGAAACCATTTGAACAAGTGCATACCAGAATCATAATTTTAAAAATAGTAGAGAACAGCTTCTTTGCACTCACACACACAAACCAACAGTGCTGAGATACAATATCCAATTCACCTGCTGCACAATGGACATCTAAAGAAAAAAACACGGGAATTAACCATTTGGGTAGAATTTAAAATTATTAGTTTCAAATAAAAGCAAAATAACATTAAAGAGGCCTGGTTGCACAGACTAATGTCAATTTTATTAATAGAATTGGACAAATAAGATGATTGTTTTGACAGATTTGAAAAGTCATACTCAATTTAATGTTATGTGTTAAGCTGTGTTCACAAATGACAAGTATGAAATCTGTGTTTTGTGCAACAAGTCCTTAAATGCAGTAAAAAAGAGCATGCCTTGATATCACACTCAACTACACAGTTTATATCATATGGTACTTACCCACATAAATAGCAGGGGTGCAGCAGTAAGTAATCAAGCTACTTAAATTTAAGGAAACAGCATTCGTAACAATTAAGCCAAATGAAGGCAAAGGTGAAAAATCAGCTATGAGCATCACAAGGGGGAATAGACTTAATATGGCTTGTGCTTTTATAAATATAAGGAGAGAAGGAAACTGAATTATTACCCGAGTTGACATACCTCCTCATCATCCAAGAAGCCATCATACCACTCGATCAAATCAGCTGGGGGCTGAGTGTACCTGACAAAGAAATACAGTATAACTATTGTAAGCATTTCGACATGTCTCTATTGAAAGACATATACTTTACATACTACATTTAGACATCATACCTTATGTACATGAAGCCAAGTGCTCTGATATAGGGTGAGTCTGTGTGAGTGATGAGACCCATCAACTGTTTGCGAGTGAGTTTGAGGGTAAAGAGTTTATATAAAAGACAGAAAGCAGTCGACACAATCCCTCCAGTTCCAACTCCACGTACCTAGAATAACAGAAATATTAAAATTGTCAAATTGTCAAAGTTCTAACTCTGATGGCCATATACTATATGACAATTGTGGGATGACTGAGTAAAGACAGTAAAGGTATTATAAAAAGCACGTACTTCTTACTTACCCCTCCGCACATTCCAGTTTGGCCTGCAGTCTTTCTGCTTCCCTTTTCCCAAGGTTCCACATGAGTTACCTAAGTACACACATTGAAATATAATATATTAAGCAACTAAGCGAACATTCATGTACAGCACATTACACATGTGCATCCATTTCCGGTTTAATCTAGGTTCAGAACGTGACCAGATACGAATGAACCAGTAGACATACAAGTAGCGCATTTATGGCCTTGTAGCCACCGCAATGTTTTAGCTTAATGTTAATGGACAACAGCCGCTATCATATTACTATAGCAACCTTACGCAGCTACTCAAATTCCAGATTTTAAAATTGCTTACCTTGTCTTTTAATCATACAAAAGACATATTTTATACCCACATTTACCACCAACGCTAGCTAGCTACCACCGGTGTTACCTAACCATGGATGTACCCTACTAGCATGCGCGTTAGCAACTGCTAAGTTAGTTACCTTGAAATAAATTTCATCCACAACTTCATGGTAGGTCTTTAGTTCATAAAGCTGAACTTTGAAATACGGCGAGGACAGCACGTTGGTAAGAATCATTGGATTGAGATTCATTGTTTTTTCGTTACCCCACAGGGGTAGTACATTTCCATGTTTTCCTGGCGCAGTTTTGCTCACGGCCTGCGCTGGTAGCTGGTTCCCGACGTTAGCCATTACTCTTGAGTCCCACGCCGATAGCAGCTTAGTTTACAACTTGATAGTTGTTGATTACAAACCATGGATGTTTTACGGTAACCTTTCACCACTTTCACAAATTTAACCGCTACGAGTCGACCAGCTTAAAAATGTTATCGATGAAAACAACTTCCCGCCGTCGTTACGACCTGTGCTCTTAGCGAAACAGGAAGTTGAACCGGAAGTGGTGCAGTCTACGTCAATTAAAATTGAATCAATTTCAAAGTAAAATTTCGTAATATTGCATTCTGTTGCTCTTAAACATTCTTAAAGTTACAAGAGTGGTTAAAACAAAAAGCTAGTAAATCTATCATATATATGTAAATGTAACATATTAACAATGCATGGAACCCCTTTTCAGCCAAACATATAGAATCACATACATTAATACTAATACATAACACAATGCGTGTAAAATTAGTTGACCTTAAACTGAAGGGTAATTACAATCTGTGCTGCCACAAGCAAATGCTATTGAATTCAAAGTGACTTTTTATTTACACTTTTACAAGAAATACTCAGATATAATTTAAATAACCATCAACATAAACTGAATTTTTTGGGGATCAATAAAGTATAGTTGTAGTGCTCCGATTCCAAAAATCAAATATTTTGCACCCTTTACACATTTTTGTTTCAAAATAGTATAATTATTTTTTTATTTAACAACAAGTAAAATACACGTGAATAAGTTTATGGTTTGCAAAGCATAGTAAAAGAAATAATAAAATCACTGTAACCCATAATTCTTTTTTTTTGTCAAAATATTTGAGAACAAAAAAGACATGTTATGTACAAAAATTGCAAAAAGTGTTTTACAGAAAAATATTGTTTGAATAGTTTAACATACAAAACAAATAAAATAAATTATATTGTTTGTTATTATGCATGTAATGACAAATATTGCACAGCAGAGGGCTCTCTCGGCTCCAAAATGTATTGCATAAGAGAAACAACTCTCCAATGAGGCATGATCAGTATGCAGAGGCACTTGAACGTGTTCTTGCCTACGTCACCTCAGTGAGTACAGCTTTCACATGCCTTCACAAAGCCTAGTGCTGGATCACCACCTGCTCAAATGTCCCAGCTGCAACCCTGAAAATATCACAATGTGTCACAAGGCAGTAAACAGTAAGGCGGTCTTTAGTAGTTGCAGACAAAAATTACAAGACAAAATAATATCTTTAATGCATACAATTAGACATTTGCACACCTACCTTGTGTGCTGGCTTCCTAAGGCTGTGCTTCCACCAGGGCCAACAAACAGGCTCAAACCTTCTTCTGCGGAAACAACACACACACAATAAACATGTTGTCAATAAAAACAAACATATTTGAAGTAACACAATAATTTTCTAAAATCTAAAATCATAAGTGTTATCATATGTTTATTCATTACTTCATCTAGTAGTAATGTATCCAGCTTACACACCCTCTGCACTGGAGTCCAACAAGCCATGACTGAAATCCTGGCTCTGCAAGATTTTATCTATAATGTCATCTGCATTCACTCTTGTGGCATCAACTCGCTTCAACTGGTTCTCCACCGAATTTTGTTTTACAGGTTGTCTAAAAGAGAAGCATATGGATGTGTATTATAACCATATATTATTAATCTTTCTTGCAGACATTTTGTTTGTTACGTTTAGTCGAATTGACAAACTGATTGTTACCTTGAAAATTTATTGGGAGTTGAGAAGTGTTCATGATCTTTAAGACTAGTAACAGTAACTGGGAGAGCAGACTTACTCTCTCTATCTCCCCTTTCTAAAGGCTGTTCACTGGGTTCAAGGATGCTCCCAATACCAGTGGAGGCCGAATCTCCAGATGGGTTTCTCTGATGACTAAGTTCAGTTAAACTGGAGTGATTTGAACTGTAACCTGCAAAAGAAAAAAATAAATAAATAAGAGTTAATATTATTTTGAAAGTGAGTGAGGATGTCTTTCTATGATTCATACCCGAGATTTTTGAATGCTGACTTGCATGGCTCGGACTTCTTGAGTGACCATAAGCTAAAAGTCCCTCTGGAACAGAAACTGATTTCACTGGAGTTTCTGAAAATTTACAAAACATTGATCAGCAGAATAAAATAAAATGCCAAGAAAAAAACCTATTTACATACAACAATATTTTATTGAAACAGTGTGTTGTGTGTTTACCTTTGACTAAATGGGATATATGCTGGTCCCCGCCCTTTCTGCCCTCAAGGAGGCACTCCGCTTCAGTCTGTGGAATCCCCAGTGTCATAGCTGTAGATGGAGGACTGAAGGCAACAGGGGAAGCAGCAATATTAGTGAGAAGTAGGGTTTGTTGCTTTTGGTATTGTTATTGCCCTTCAGTAAACCTTCTATCAACAATGGCCATTATAACATTTACAATAAAAGCCCACACTGATAAAAAACAATGACTGCATTGTTAAAATGAAACAGTATTGATTTTTGAAGTTGTGGTAGGTTAATGTGTTATTAGTGGGTAGTTGAAGCAAAAAAAAAAAAAAAAAAAAAAAAGCTACATACGGAATATGAGTACTGAGCTATCTTTGGGGCAGCAGTTCACTATATATTGGTTCAATGCAACTTCAACAATCAATTTCTTTATGTTAAGTCAATTAACTTCCATAAAACCATAGCACAAAAAGTACAGAAATTTGTAATTGGTAGGTCATTTCATTGTTGTAGCAATGCTTCTTCTGCAATAAATCTTATAACACAAGAAAAACGGTTTATTAGTGCCACATTTGTAAGGAACATGCATCTGGAATTAGCTGAGTATGTGGATTGTGCCCATGACAGATAAACCAAATCATCTCTGCCAATGTCAAACTGTTTTTTTGCTGTTGCTAATGACTTGTTGGCCTGCCATGACTGCCCTTCACTGCCAGGCCCAGTTTGCGCTGGTGTCGGCAACAAGTGCACTGGAACGTGATCACAGGGTCAATCAGTGTGGAGAAGACACAGAGAATGCTTTGGTGATTCCTGCACTGACAGGACATGTTTTGGTGGAGGCAGTGTGATGGTGTGAAGCAGATTGTCATAGGCATAATTCGACCCTAGTATAGGACCAAACTCTGTCCTCCAAGATGACAACGCTAGCCTCCACAAAGCAGGGTTTATCAGAGACTACCTCCAGAATTTGGGAGTGGAGAAGAATCATGACCTCAACCCCATTTAACACTTGTGGGTTCAGCTTGGCTGCACTCTTTGTGCCTGAGTGACCAACACAACCATGTTGGCTGATTTGTGACAAATGCTGGTTGAAGAATAGGATGTGTGTGACCAGGCTGGTGACCAGCATGAGGAGAAGGTGTCAGGCTGTTGTGGCTGTGTGTGGTTCTTCCACACTACTATGGCTCCTGTTTATTAAATAAATAAATTGTCAAATTGCCAATGTCTTGTTTCTTCAGACGTCAATCATCCAGTCCACACAACACCAAACAAGGGTCAATAACAACAGCAAAGAACATCTGGCAAATCGTTCTCAGGCGCAAATGTGGCACCATTTAAAAGGGAAATAATCTGATTAATAACATAATTAATATGATTTACTGCCAACAAAAAACAAACCCCACAAATTTTCTTAATTTTTGTGCTTAGTTTATATCTTCCAATATATCTGGTAATTCTTACGTTTTAAAACAGGGATCTCCAGACATGAGCTGTGTAGAGATGACAACCTGTGACAACAGAAAAAAAATTGTTTAATGCCAGTCTGAATAATAATGATCAGGATAATTCACATTACGTAGTTTTACAGGTTCAAACATGTCTGGGCTTCAACAGTTTGCACCCTTTTTACATTAAGTGTTAGTTATAAAGCTGCTGCTCGGGAACCATTTGATATATTATTAAATGTACAACTATATCATATGCAAACATATGAAAGAATATGAACATAAGATATTTATGGGGAATGTAAAACTAATATTTCTTAAATGCAATACCTTTATAATTGAATTGTCCTGTCTGGTATGTTTTGTATCATAACCTTCGAGAAGACATCGCCGGATACTGCTGCCAGACCCAGCAAATTCAGACAGGTTCAAATCAGCAAAACCCAGCTGTGTAAATTTAAAAGATAATGAAACAAACATTTCCAGTTGTTAAAAATGTTAACAAAATATAAACATAAAGAACATACATAACATATAAAGAAAAATGCTGTCACCAACTTTCACATTGAGCTTCTGAAATAGGACAACTAGATCCTGAACTAGTTAATTATTCTTTAACAAAGGTTTTATCTGTTGATAATCAAACATTAACAGAAGCCGGAAACTAATGAAAACACACAAAAGGTGATACTAACCTTCGTGAAACTTTTTCCACCTTTCATTTCCTAAGAAAAAAAAAACACAATATTAAGTAACAACAGTAATTTCTGTCTACTATTGGCCTATAAAAATGTAGCCTTAATAATATTAGCAAGGCCAGTCATAAAGATATTCTTAAAAATGTCCAGCCTGTGGTCATATGTTTATAAATTAGTACTCTGGTAATGCTTTTAACACCTTCAACTTTCACACAGTGTGGGTATTATTTTCAACAAAAGAGACTAGAATTGCCTTTTACCTTGCGCACAGACACCCGACACACACAGGGATCAAGTACACCAGTTTCTGTGTTGGCACTCATCTTGCAGACAAAAGAGAACCTCCTTTTCCAGCGAACACAGTTGGCTTGGACAGGCTCCCTGTTGTATAATTATAAAATCAATATGTGGTAATCAACTTCGAGGAGCCTGCTTTACATTACTGTGTTTTATTATTACTAGGAACATTGGGGTGCGCTGGCATTAGCACTTAAATACAAAGTATACTAGGATCACATGTAGGCAGGCTATATTTCCCGACTTTCCGAGGACCACATGAATGCACCATAATGTACTGTGTTTAGACTGTTGCCATAGCAAAGAAATGGCAGCCTGTGTGTGACATGTGCTTGGCCAGCGATCTTTTTTCCGAGTGAATCATCAAACTATAGTGTTAATTAAAAGCTGCCTGGTACACATTAACTATAACGAAGTTTCAAAAGACTAAATCACACCCATGACAGGGTCCAAGAGTTGTTTTCATTAATCTATGAAGATAAACCTAAGAGCCAGATAAACCTGGTTTATAAGTGTACTTCAGATTATTGCAGCAGTGGTTATGGGCAACTTCTTGAATAACCTGGCTTATTCAAGAAGTTGAATAGTTTTAATAGTTAACGCTAAGCTACTGATCACACTACACAATGATATTGGGTACTATAACAAAAAACAAAAAAAGTCAAGAAAAACGTGTAAATGCTAAGTAAACTGGTGAAAATGTGAAAGCTAACGTGAGTTTTTCAAAAGTTAAAGTACTATAAATAGCAAACATACCGAGAAGACTCTTCGGAAAAGCCCCCATTCAGCAGCCTTACTTTACAGAAAATCACTCCGTTTACAAAGGGCACAGACGACAATTCCTCCAGATCAAAGTGTACTCTGAACTTAAATTTCTTCCTCTTCAGGAGAATGAACGACATAGTGTGATCTCTGTATGTCCCCTTGGAGTGGAGATGTATACAATCAGCTGACACTCTCTCTGCGCTCACTCAGCTGTTATTGTGGCACTCTTGAGTGTTTTAAGTTTAAAAATTTTTTGCCCGCCCACTTCACTGCAACACAAGACGAGGGGAGTGCCATTATGTGATTGGCTGCAAAGTCAGACAATGACCTCCCATTTCCTACTTTATTACGGGTTAATGACGTTCAAATATTAGAACATGTAGGCTATTTTAATGAACCACCGTATAAGAGAAATTTATAATAAATGTAGGCTATACATTAATATTTTGCTGTTTTGTAATGTCTCTCTCTAGTGGTCACTTGTGGTATTTCGTTTAGAAATACAACACCTGACCGTCTATGGTAGCATACTGTCACGTCCGTGTTGATGAACAGATTATTTTCTCTGTTAAAACTAACATAGTGCAGTAGTATTGGTCATTGCCCAGGATTAGGCTAAATAATATGCACGTAAGGAATTCATCTAAACAGCGTAGATCCTTTATAGCTTTTGGTCAGTGTGTAACCTGTTTTCCTGCTTTTTGTAGAAAGCCGACGGTATACGTATATGGGATAGCCCCGCCTTCTATTACTGCAGCTGCCTAGTGCCGTGCTAACGCGGATCACGTCTGTGCACGGGATACTTTAGAAATGAAGTGAATATAGCGCGTTTTCTCTAAAAAACATCGACCGCTTAGTTGGAGATTAGCACGGTCCATGGATATTTTCCAGTATGTATAAATGATCGCATAACATCTGGGAATTGTTGTGCAAGGAGACGCTTGCAAAGCTGTACCATGTTACGGACGTTTTTACTACGGACTGCCCGGTGCATGGATCCCGACAGTGAGAGGTCATACCAGGACCTGTTTGAAAGGCTTGATACCAATAAAGATGGCAAAGTGGATGTCGCCGAATTACGTGCAGGACTCAAGGCTATGGGCAAATTCCGCCACGGAGCTGCACAGGTAAGGGCAAGGGTCTTATTTCAGTTTCATGTTGTGGCCTGCACGTTTTGCATGCATTGTCATACGTTGAGTATGGCTGTCATTAATGTGGTTTCTCTTTTGTGGTGAATTACTGAAGCACAGTTCCTTCTCTTTACAGAAAATTCTGTTATCAGGTGACCAAAACAAAGATGGGAGTCTAGACTTAAGTGAGTTCACTCAATATCTGAAAGAGCATGAGAAGAAGCTGTGGATCACATTCAAGAGTTTAGACAGAAACAATGACGGTATGGTGTTACCTTCTTAGTAGCAGGATATCTAATAACCATCAAATGTCATGAATGTTTACTAAACAATTTAACCCCCTGTTTATGTTTTTCCAGGGCGCATTGATGCCTCAGAGATCCAGCAGTCCCTTGCAGAGCTGGGCATTCAAGTCAGCAGAGAAGATGCCATGAAAATCCTACAAAGGTTGAATCTACAGTTTAGTAATAACAAGACATTACATGCTAGATGTAAATGTTTAAAACATGTAATGTAATGAATGTGGGTGTTTTGTTTGTGTTTTCTTAGCATGGACATTGATGGCACCATAATGGTCGACTGGAATGAGTGGAGAGAGCACTTCCTGTTATGTCCTGCTCACAACCTGGAAGAGATCATTCGCTACTGGAAACACTCTACCGTATGTAGGATTCTCATGACATTGTAATGGTAACAGCAGAACCATATGCTGCTGCTGTTTTATTTTTGCTGATGCTATGAAAAAGAAGTGATAATTTGGTCACAAGCCTCACTCTGTTCTTCTCAGCTATCACCACTACTTCCCATGCAAACAATTTGGCATTTTTGTTAGCTCTTCTCCTTAAGATAGTGTGTGTCATAGGTCATGCATTGATAACATTTACGAATACAGCTGTCACAGTGGCACGGGAAGTTTACAACATAGCTTTTTATATGGATTACACTGGCACTGGGACATACTTGCAACTACTACTATGTTTTGTTTCTCTGGATGACATTAAAAGACTTAAGTGGGTTTATTGTGTTTATGTTGCAGTTTTTAACCAAGGCATAAAGAAAAAAAATTGCTGACCTGATGTAAGGTCTTGTGAACATGCTACTGCTCATAAGCACCACTCCTCTGGGTGCTGTGCAGCCTGACCCCTGAAATCTATGAGCAACCAGGGGGAAAAAAAATCTGATCACACACCCACAGAAAAAAACATTAATTAGGGCCTATACTACTGCATTTCCTGGTTGCTTTGTTTTCCGAAAAAATATATAACTTTTTTTGAACCTATATGAAATGCCTACTAGGTTTTGGACCTTGGTGAAAGTCTTGCCATCCCTGATGAGTTCACAGAGGAAGAGAAGAGCTCAGGTGGCTGGTGGAAGCAGCTAGTGGCAGGTGCTGTTGCGGGGGCTGTGTCTCGTACTGGTACAGCCCCTCTGGACAGAATGAAAGTCTTTTTGCAGGTAAGTTTGTGGATTGTCAACATTTCATAAAACTGAGCAGCAGTGTACTAAATATATATCTTTTATGTCAGGTTCATGCCTCCAAATCACACAAAATAAGCTTAGTAGGTGGCTTCAAACAAATGATTTCAGAGGGAGGCATAACTTCATTGTGGAGAGGCAATGGAATCAATGTTTTAAAGATTGCCCCAGAGACAGCAATCAAATTCATGGCATATGAACAAGTAAGGGAACAGGATTTTTTTTTTTTTTTTTTTTTTTGGTCACTGTCTTAATGTCTTGATCATAGTACTTAATATTTTAGAAACAGACTTTTCTTATATTCCTGTTTGCAGTATAAAAAATTGTTAACATTGGAGGGACAAAAAATAGAGACACACAGCAGGTTCATGGCTGGCTCACTGGCTGGAGCAACAGCACAGACAGCTATCTACCCTATGGAGGCAAGTGAGCCACTACATTGTAATACTTGCTTGATTTTATTAATTAATGTCATTTCTTGTCTTTCTGTTTTTTAACACAATAGGTACTGAAAACTCGACTTACCCTGAGAAAAACAGGACAGTACTCAGGAATGGCAGATTGTGCCAAGAAGATCCTGAAAAATGAGGGGATCAAAGCTTTTTACAAAGGCTATATTCCCAACCTTCTGGGGATCATTCCCTATGCAGGGATAGACCTGGCTGTTTACGAGGTCATTCAAATATTTTAAATTATATCATTATTTTCATGTAATAATCACCTATTTTGTATGATTTATTGTACAGAATATAGCCTGCTACAAAACCTAAAGCCACATCTGGCAACTTAACAATTCATTTTAAGATATAATTTTTGATTATTCTCTTTTTACTTTTTCAGAGTCTAAAGAATACTTGGTTGTCATACCACAAAGACACAACTAACCCTGGTGTTCTGGTGTTGCTGGGTTGTGGCACTATCTCTAGTACCTGTGGACAACTGGCCAGCTATCCTCTTGCACTTGTACGTACACGGATGCAGGCACAAGGTAAACCTGGAGAATAACTTAACCATCACAAATAACATTAACAGATCACACCAAGGTGTTTTTACGTAAAGGTGTTTGATAGGGTACCCAGTTCACCTAATGTGAATCACATTAAAGTGATATTTTGTATTGTTTATTTAATGCATACAAGTTAAAATAGAGTACTTTGTTTAAATTTACAGCTCACTATAAGCCAACACTGAACTTAACTGTACTGATAGCTGTCAATTCATTTTTCTTTTCTCTAGCATCTCTGGATGCATCTGACCAACCATCAATGAATAGTCTTATGAAGAAAATTGTTGCCAAAGACGGTTTTTTTGGACTCTATCGAGGCATCCTACCAAACTTTATGAAAGTGATACCTGCTGTTAGTATTAGTTATGTGGTTTATGAGTATATGAAGACTGGCTTGGGAATCTCCAAATGAAAAAAAAAAAAAAGATTTTATTTTGTCAGAACTAACATTATCGACTGAACTGAAAAAAATGAATATATCATTTGTACGAAGCATGTGTCCTATTGGATGGAACATTGTATGTTTGCTCTTATGCAAGAGGCTATGTAGCTACAACACAACTAATATACTGTATATTAAGCATGCTTTACTACTGATAAAATGCACATTTCTTTAACACATATTTTCATATTAGTTTATTAAATACTAAATAGTCCAAAGCAAGACTTAATACATTGTTAGGACTATATGTAAAACATAAGAAGATACTATAAGATGATTTTTTATAATCAAATCTAAAACTGTGACCAAAAACAAGTGAGGACACACCTGATGATAAATGCACAGACTGTTCTGCAAGAGTCCTTTGATTTTCTCTGATGTGTGTTCTAATGCTGTGATCTGTATGCCTCAGAAGTATTTAAACAACTGTCCCAAAATGGCTTCAGTTCTGTCAGGTACCAGACTGAAAATAACTCTATTGAATCAATACACAACACTGGATCTGTGTGCATGACTTCACACTTGAATTGTGCAATGTGACTTTGTATATTCATTTTAAGTTATTTTAAAATATATGTGCCTTATATGTACATGGTGATGAATGCAAAGGTTATATATTGAAAGAAGCTGCATGAATTTCTATACAGTACATGTTACTAATACTAGTAACTTAACATTTCAATCAAACCTGTTTTACTGTCTGTCAGTTGAGCTTAAAGAGTGCAAGGTCGGAATTTTAAGACCTTAATTCCAAATATACACAGTCATGCAAATATAACTGCCCCAGTATTTCTAATAGCTTGCATAGCTTGGATATTTGGAGCTATAAATTGAAATAATTTTTGAAATTATATAATCGTAGCAGTTACATCATTTTTGTCTATTTATTTGCTGAATATTCTGGAATTCAGATAAGTTCAGATAACTGCAAGATACATAGGTCTTGGCTATATGTGTGTTCAAGTGCTATCCAAATGCTAGTTTAAATAGATTTGCAATGACATTTGAATGAGCAGAATAAAGGTTGTTAAATGTACCACTGTGAAACAGCCCCACCTAGTGGTTAGAATAAATGAGCTCGATACAAACATTGAATTACAATTTAAGATTCATCATTTAACAGTTAACGACAATAAAATCAGGGTTAGGTATGTGAGTAGAAACGATAAGATTAAATTATTTTCTTCCACGAGGTATTTATAAATGGACTTGTTTTTTGTGAGACTGTTATAGATTGGAAGTGCTAAAAGGAGACGTGTAGACTGCTGTAATGGTTTTACCAAATACGCTCAGTAAAAGTGGCAACTGTTTGATTTTGACTTTTTATGCATTGTGCATTAAAGCGCTGCCGCTCATTTTGTCCTTTTGATGCACCGTACTTGGACCGGGACTGCAGCAGTTGGTGTGAAAGAGGTTGGCCTTTGACTCTAAACAAACTACTCTAAACAAACAACTACACGCAACTACAGTCGGTGAGTTTGACTACTCTGTCGATGAAAATGTTTTGTGTTGTGTTATTTGTTAATAAGTTTGTACAGTAGCTAACGTTATATAGAATTATACATGTGTATCTATACTAAGCTAACTAAAAGCTAAAAATATTCGTGTCAAGACACTCGAGTTGAGCACAGCTGAAGTGACTGGCTTAAGGCGGTACGCTGCATTATAACCCTATGTATTTAAAATAAACTATAGTTTTACCGATTGTATTAGAGAAATGTGTTTAAAATTGTTGATTTCTTCTATAATTCATAGGCCGTATATCACTTTGTATACAAGATAATTAGCTAACGTTAAGTTACTTGAAACATTTTTCGTCAAGCCTGCTCTTGGGCTGTACTGACTTAACGTTACTGCTAAGCCCTTAAATATAGAGAGCAGAAAGCCATTTTTCCAAAAGCCCAATAGTGTATGATGTAATATCTTATGACGTAAAATAACCGATTAAATCTATCTCTGTACTTTATTTTTGTCTTAATTACTATACTATATTTATGTGGTTTATGGTTTCTTTATTCGCTTCTTTTAAAAATACATGCATATGTCATAACCCATATTTATATCCAACCATTTCTAACTGGAAGAGGAATTCCTATGCTATGTTTATGTCTTAACCTTACTTGAACATTATGAAATCCACTGTAAAAATACAGTGTAATAGGTGTGTTACAGTTTATTTTATATTTTTTTTCTCAAGTGTATGTCTTTTCATTTCAGCTGCTCTATAAATAGTGTGGTATTATGGGCAACACAAGTGACAGAGTGTCTGGGGATCGCCATGGAGCCAAGGCCCAACGTTCAGACAGCAGCGGCAGTCACAAAGACCAAGAGCCCAGCCACAAAATGGTGGACAGCACCGATGATCCAAACATCTTCAACACTCATGGCCCAGAGTCCAAGGTAAAAAAAAAAAAAATACAGCAAATAGTCTCAAAGCAAAATGCGTTATTATAAAAACTTTATTATTTTTTTTATCCCTAGGCTTTAGGTGAGAAGGAGTTTGCCCCTGATCTGGACGACCTGGTAAAGACGGGTCCTCAGGCACGGCCCACTGTCATCCGCTGGGCTGGAGGAGGGAAAGAGGTTTACATAGCTGGTTCTTTTAACAACTGGAGTACCAAGATACCATTGAATAAAAGGTAGGTATTTTGATACTCTGGATTATCTCATCTCCTTTGTCACTGTTACTGTCACTTTTAAACTGAAATACTGACACTGCATCCATTTTGAAGCCATAATGACTTTGTAGCGATTCTTGACTTACCTGAAGGAGAGCACCAGTATAAGTTTTTTGTTGATGGCCAGTGGCTTCATGATCCATCAGAGGTATTAGTTTTATTTTTATAGTTGTAACTCTTTCAAGCCCCAGAGAATTGTCCAAATTATTTAACTATTCTGTTGCAGCCTGTAGTGACTAGCCAAATGGGTACTATCAACAACCTGATTCAGGTGAAAAAGTCAGACTTTGAGGTGTTTGATGCTCTGCAGGTGGATTCTCTGGAATGCTCCGACACTTCAGGTCAGCTCTCATGTCTTTATAGGATTTAAATATCACCTAACAGGAAATCTTGTGTAATTTTGCCTATTGTTACTGCAGTCTGTAAAAACCATTGCAACCATAGCAGAACTATGACTTGTGTCATTACAGATTTGTCCAGCTCTCCTCCTGGACCTTATGGACAGGAGCAGTACATATTTAGACCAGAAGAACATTTTAAAGCTCCACCTATACTCCCGCCACATCTCCTTCAAGTTATACTTAACAAGGACACCAATGTATCTGTGAGTGTCGTCTTTTAAAATGTTTATTTATTTTATTAAATTAATCTCAAAATTAGATGTTTTAAATTATAGTTTGCTTTTCCCGACAGTGCGATCCTGCTTTGTTGCCTGAACCCAATCATGTTATGTTGAATCACCTGTACGCTTTGTCAATAAAGGTAGGTTTAAAGAAAATATGTCTGAAATAAATATAATTTTTCCCATAAATGAAAGCCAGTATGTAATTATGTCTTTGTAGGATGGAGTTATGGTACTCAGTGCCACTCACAGATACAAGAAGAAGTACGTCACCTCTCTGCTTTACAAGCCAATCTAAACCCCATTTTGGGTTATCAACAGTGCTTTTAGAGAACAGCATGTTTGTATTCTGCTGTTTGATTTTTTTTTCTTCAGTTATCTCCTTTAGCCAAATCTTGCACAGAAAAACAAGTTTACAGGGAAAGCAAATGGCAGTGGCTTTATCTCTGGCTTGTTTGTTTTTTAAAAGGTTGCACATGTGATCAAATAGGGCTCTGTGTGTTGGTGGATTGAGGGAGGGAAAACCATACTGTGGCTTTTTATTTGTTACTTCAACAGACAAACAAGAGACTGACAAAATCACTGTGGTTTCAGCATCTTGTAATGATTTGTGTTTTAATAATTAGATAACCTTGCCACTCTGCAGTAAATGGCCTACTGCATTATATTTCAGTGATAAATACAAGGGTTTGCAGTGTTATTTTGTATTGTCCTCCACTGTGAACTAGTTCAAGTGTTTTAGTGAAGTTTTTTGCCTTCTGCATGCAGTGTTACAGAATGGCAACTGTTCATAAAGCATTTTTTAAACCTGGTTTCTTCGTGAGCTAAAAACAAGCCTCTAGATTCACAGTCGAAGTAAAGGCTGGTAATATTTCATGCCTTTTTACCTAATTTCTCTAGCACCTTACCATCATTGTAGCAGGAGTGTTAATGTAAGCTTTGAACTATGCAGTTGATAGCTCCTGTACTGTAGTCTCTGTGAACTTTTCACTATTTTTACGTTCAGATAGATTTGCATTGCTTGATGTGTGTTGTATTTATGATATAAGAGGGTACTGTTCCATGGTATGGTCAAATGGCTACCACAGGTTGTGCTGTGTGGCGTGTTGATGTGCAGAGGCTGATTCACACATGAATGTGATGAAGTGTTTTATTCAAGATGTTTGTTTTTTATTACATGTGTGTAATGGTCAGTGGGTTTGGAAGAAATTTGTAAAGACAGACTTAAACATTTGTGTAACTTGCCATTTCATTGTCTTCTTTCATTGCTGTGCTCATCCAAAGTTCAATTTTACATATTTGTCAGAGGTATTTTAAAGAAGTTGCATATTTTGAATGCCAAGTGTACCCATACATTTTGTCAAGTGTTTTTAAGATTTTAGATATAAAATGTCAGAGTGGGCAGGTGCAATGATTGTGGCTACAACCAAAACTTGAATTTTACAACTGTTTCATGAATGTTTAAAAAGCTTTGCTGATCAGTGTGAAAATATACTGAACAAGGTTTTACTTGTTTGCAAATAAAGTAAGGACATTGTTCCTAAATCTTGCTTGTTTTTTGTTCTTGTCAGTTCATATTATCCTGCTACAGTAATAGCCTATTCAATAAAGTAAAATGCTGTGAATGACCTCATTCTGTAAAAGTAAAACAAAGTTTTAAATCTTTTATTTCTTTCAGCAATCCTTTTCCCTACACAACACACTACGGTCATCAGACACAGGGCTTACATCCTGCATCGGTTTCTAGTTCATTATGCAAAAACTCACAACTGTTTTCCCATCACATAAAAGCTGTTTTTACAAACGTAACTCAAAAACCAACAATACATTCTTACTGCAGTACAATGTCCTTAAAAAAAATTAAAAGGTTTTGTTTACGCTCCAACAAAGTGCTCTGATTCACACATTTCCATTTCATTTCTTAATTTAGTTTTTAATAATTATTCTCATATACAAATATTTTGGTTTTGAAATAAAACATCAAACAACGTCTTTGAAATACTTGGCAACAGTCATAATTTTAAGGACTTGAGCGCAAACAAAACCTAACTTGGCAGGTCTCAGTTTGACAAGCACTATTTCAAGGCAGCTCTCCAGCTAAAAGCTCAAAGGCAAGCAAATCAACATCATTCAGCTTTCTTAAGGGTGGATAATATACTATGTAGTGTCTAAGTAACATGGAGATTTCATATGTAAGACGCACCCTATTACACAGTGTAAATTCCTACCATACACTGTATATAAATCACATGAATGTTGCAAACAAAGTCATAAAACTTTATGTTCAAAATAAAATATATTAAGCTATTGCACAGCTACCCAGGTAATCAACTTTGCAAAAAAGCAAATGTTGTATCAGTGTAAACCACTCAACTCACACTCATGTAGTTATTTACAACAACAATGGCAACAGAACAAACTGCAATACATGGTTAAATTAGAGAACATTGATCCCATCAGTAGTCTGCCAAAGTTTGTGACTTGTGAGAATCTATCTACATTGCCACTTCCACAGGAATGCTTAAAATCTGAACCAAGAGAAATAACAGACAATAAAAATGAAGAAAACATTGCCTAAAATCTAGGATCCTCTGAATGTCTCTTTGCAACCTTGGTCCAAAAAAGGAGGTCAATTTCATCCATTTTATTAGAAAAAACACTAATGTCTAACAGTTACCATCTCTGTGGTTCTGGAGACCCATGGGCCTCAGTCACACATGGTTTTATCATTCGCAAGGATACGGCAAGTCAGAAAGAAGATCAAAGTTCAAACTTTGGCAACTACTGGCAAGCCCCTGTTCTGTGATTTTTTTGCAAAACAATATCTGTCATGCACGAACACTCCATGAAAAGTACAAACTCAACAGTGATGGACTCCCTTTTGCAGTGGCAATCCTCAATAATCTAGTGTCAAGCAAAGGCAAATTGTAGTAATATTAAAGAAAAAAATGTGGTGCAGCATAATAATTCATCAAACATAATTATTGCACATGCTCATATGAGAACTCCTTCAGAGGAGCTTGAATACGCGTTTAGCCTTTGTCTATTTAATGATTTTACTATTTTAGCACACTGTTTGGCCTACAATTTTATTTACCAGATTGGTAAAAGCTGCTTAATGTTGAGCAAATATTTTGACTTTAACCTATGTAAAGTGAGTACAGTTTTTAGATGCCAAAGGCAACACTGAAAACTTAAAAGATAGGCAAAATTTTAACATTTTCTGGCATTGATCCTAGTAATTCATAACCTTTGGCTGTTGGCTCACAAACTCTTTATAATTGTGCACCACAAATACTAATACATTTTAGGACCAATAAGCAGTGATCACCGACATACATTCCTCCACTGTGTTGTAATACATTATGGTGTCATTGTTTGTTGCATTGAATTTGCAAAAAGGTTGATTTTTCATAAAAAGAGCCACAAGAAACACACTTGCATTTCTGTGGCAGTCAGCACTGAAGTTTTCGTGTCTTTGAGTGGTCATTAACACACATTGTATTTGTTGTAGAGGTGTGCAGGATTCCTTTCACAAGCCACTAATAAACATGCACAAACATACCCAGTCCACAGGCTGGCTGGCTCTAACATGAGGATGCTCCTAGAGACAAACCTGGGTTTGAGAAAACGTTTAGAAATGCTTCATTTTATCTGTTAACCCAGAACAGCTTTTAGGAGCACCTTCAACCAGCTCCTTGCATAGGACGCACGTCCGGGAAACCATCTCAGACACATGTCAAACACTTTCTTTTGTCACACTCATGGCAAGGCAAATTGTTGACTGGATCACCCAAAGACAATATGGCTGACATTAGCATGGTAAGGCTTGCAAATGCAGATTATACTGGACATGTATTGCCTGTAAGGAACAAGGGGAAGGTGGAAGCACTCTTGTGGCTGAAAAGATTTATCTGTTGGTTGTGATAGGGCGGCTGGTGTGGGGATTTTAAAAACCAGAGAGGAAGTCATGGCTGTTTTTTTTTTGTTTTTTTTGCTTCGAGGTGATAGCGTTGAGGCTGGTTCTTAAAGTCTAAAGCAGGCATTGGCTCGTACGCTTCCTTGTTGCCAAGCGTTGATTGGCCACACCACCAGTTGCACCAGCGGAGGTCATGACACAGCAATCAGTAGACCATTCTCTTGTAGCCCCTCCTGGCTCTTCAACTGAAAATATTAATAAAGTAAAAAAGTAATCAAACAAAATGATAAAAAAATAAAAATAAATAGTTGAAATAATATGTATACAGTTAGAGCAAACTGAAAGTTACAGTAAATTATATGGCTACAGCAGAGAAATCAAGTTAGGTTAGGTCTAAGTTTCTGAAACATTAGTGCTTGCAGATGAGAAGTAAAAGATGAGTGATTAAAGAAACAAAAGCGATGCTGTTATTTGAACCACATCAACCTGACTACACACATTTGCAGTGCGCATACCATACCAGTACATTTGGTGGTGGAGATAAACATACTGTACATGCATACAAATAATACCACCAGATCCCTAATTAATGGTAGTATGCATCTTTAGTTCTTAAGATAAGAACATACTGTGTACAGAACATGGAAACTATGCCATGAATGCAGTCGCATTGAAAGGGGCTAGTGTTAGACAGAGCTTTAAAACTGAGGACAAGTAAACAACACTAAGTCTTTTAATAGACAGGTATTTATCAATTCTGGCCTTCAAAAACAATTTAACTTTGGGATTCTTAAAAAGTTATTGAAAGAAATAAGGAATTTACAAGGTGGTATCAAATAACCTTTCCAGCAAAACTACACAGCTATATCTTCCTTGAGCAAAATAGCAATAATAATGTTGTATTATTATGCAGTTATTCAAATTACTTTGCTTTGCTGCAGTTTTGCTGCTGTCACTTTGAGGTGCAACAAGCTCGTAAGATCATAAACAGAAAAATATGGTAAATAAAACAGAGATCTAAAAAGTAAATGCATGTTTGATTGGCCTACAAATAATTAAAAATAACGTTAATATAAAGTATATGCTGAAGGTTTTACTCAACACACATTTAGACATTCTCAAGTCAAAACACCAGTATAATATCACTCAGATGCTATGGTAACGCGGTGAATTCAGCATAGAAAAAGCAAATTTATAATGGGGTGAAAGTTGCCCCAGAAAACACAGAGAATGATTAATATGATTTCTCCCTCAGCTTTATGAGTGAAACATTGCAGCACCTGGGACAACGTGTACACATTCACAAAACACAAGATGCCAGACAATTACCAGTATAAGGAGAAGAAGAGGAGCTAAAAGAAGACAGTCTCAACTCGTTCTTCTGGGTATTTAAGAAACAGGCAGTTAAAGATGAGGAAGGACAGAGATGAATTTATGTACAGAACTACTCCAGAAAACATTTAGAACAAAACAACTGTAACAACAATTTGAATACTTCATGCATTGGTATGCATTATCTCATTATGCCTGGATAATGCATATATTATACATATCAAATTTAATATTTACCTCCAAATTTGTCCTTGCTTTCTTCAGTACATCTCGTGTTCTTGACACTGCAACAAAAATATTCTTAGCTGTCACATGATTTCAGAAAGATACAGCATATGCTGTATGTATTCTACAAAAGGTTTTAACAGTAACTTACACTGGCTGACTATGAAGTGCTCCATACTCTCCTTGGTACGACTGGTGCTCCTCAGTCTTTGAATTGTTCCTTTAAGTACCTCTTCCTGTTCTGAAACACGCAATTTGAGGGACAATATCTCCTCTTGCATGCACTGCTCCTGAATCAATATGGCAAAGATATGTTAACTTTGCATTTTTAAAAAGTAAATAATCATTATACAATAATCATTATACATCTTACTGACCTTCTTAAGGCTCTGTATAGAGGCATCTGAGCTGGGCAGAGCTGCTCTCCAGAACATCTTTAGCAGAGACATGGCCTCCTCAAAGATTTGCTTCAGTGTTTTTGTGTTGGCCAATAAATTCTTAATGCAACCATTGTCCAGGACCTGCAGAGAAAACATGGTTTAACATTGTTTATTGTTACGGCTATAACCTCCCTACATAGAGTATATAATACACTTTCTCACCATCTCACAGCTCTGTGTCTGGTCTCCTATCAGTGAAGAGCCAAGACATGCTTGTAGTGTAGACTCTATTTGATGAACAAGACTGCAGCCCTCCAGGATCTGCTGCTGCAGAGCACTAAAGTCATCCACATGTCCAATGACATGGCGACCGTTGGGGTTTGCAAATGATCCATCGGGGGCCTCTCCCTCCAACTCAGCATGAGGGTCAAATGTGTCTGCTAGTCGAAGAAATTGAGAGAAGGTACTGAAGTGGGTCTTGAAAGAACTGTAAAGTTACATTTCATTTTTTTTCTAATTCAATAAAGTTAATGATTCATAGAGACAGTTAAGACTGAGTTAAGCTGCATGCAGTGCAGTTTAAAATCACACCATTGGCAGTGCTATGGCAGTCGTCCAGATCTGAGTAGGGAGGACCGGGGGATCCACAGTTAAACAGACCAATATCCCTGACTGGTGGTGACGGAGCAGGGTCTGTGGAGCACACAGATACTCAGACCAGGCTTGGACTCACAGCACATCACACACTGAGGCACCACAACAGTTGGCCTTGTGTTATGCTGTTTACACACTCTGCATTCTTATAAAGAGGTATTTGTGTCTTACCATGCAGCAGCTGGCGTCTGTAAAAGCTGTCTCTCTGTGGGCTGGCTGTGAATCCAGAGAGGGACCGGGGCGAACCCAGCTTCTGCTCCAGCTGCTTGTGGAGCTCCAGTTGTTTGAGGGTGCTGTTTTCCTGGATGCTGTTCTGCAGCTGGGCACGGAGACTCCTCACCTCCCCCAACAGTTCCCCAAGCTCCACCGGCAGGATGGGATGCTCAGACAAGAAACCTGAACACAGATGAACATCGCCATTGTAATTGTCTTTTACTGTAGATACTTTGAAATTCCACCAGATGGCGCCTTATTACACATTTATTTTTTCAATAGATTTACACTTTGTCAGACCTTTGTTTGTCTTTGTCCTAGCACACACTCGGTCATACACTTCGAGTTCACTCTGCAGTGAGTGGATCAGCTCCCTGCTTTCACAGAGCTGCTGCTGCAGGAGAGACACCTCATGCTGAAATCTAAAAATAGTGTACATCAAACTCAAGTCAGGACATGACAATAGAAGAATAAGCATAATCTATCTCATATCTTTAAGTTACATCTGAATGTCTGATCTAGTTGATACTGACTAACCTGTTGGTTTTCTCTTGACTCATCTGTCGCTCCTGTCTTAAGGCATGTAGCTGCTGTCCCTGTTCTTGACTGTGAATTTGAAGACGCCTCAACTCCTCTTTCCACTGCTCTGCCTCCAGCTCTGCTTGTTTCAGACGGGCACGTGCTGTAAAAACTGCATCCCGCAACTGCTCAACCTCTTCACCTGAAGGCAAAAGTAGCAAAAACGGTTATGATGCATTACATAACGATATTTTAAAAGGTATCTCATGAACTTGGACGTGAAATGTATTCACCACTCTTTAGACTACACAGAGATAAATTTAAGATCAAACATAGAAGTTTGTTTGGTTTTTAGTTGTGGTACCTGTGCTAGCCTGAAGACGTGACTGTAGGCCCAGATTCTCCTCTTTAAGGATTCGTATCTCATTGGACAATTGAGTAACTGTGTCCAACCCTTGAATGTAGATGTTAGTAGGTGCTCCTGGAGAGACAAACACCTGCATGTAATGTATTGCAAAAAGAAGGTTCACTGTTACTAAATCAAGAGTAGGTTTAAGGTATACCTCCTTCTCGCCCAGTGTTGGCCAGCCTCTCTTCCAGCTGTTGTCGAAGCCTCTCATTTGTTCGAATGGATTCTTCGAGGCGTTGACGTAGACACTTAACCTCCTGTAGATGCTCCTCAATCAGATGTATTCCTGTAAAAAAGTAAAATAATTGTCTTGTATGAAAATATTCTAATCAGCATCATTTTAAAATACATACCATGTAAGTTGTTTTTTTTGTTTTGTTTTGTTTTTTTTTTTGCAAATTGCTACCACATAGCGAGTATTTCAACAACAATAATACATTAAGTCTATGTTTTATGTCAGTCTTGACATATGTAGTGCGAATCCTACCTGCTTGGCTGTTGCCTGGCAGATGTCCTGTTAATCCAGAATAGCTTCCAACAGGCTGAGCCATACTCTCTATGTCCCACAGAGTCCCTCCTGTTACTAAACCAGAGTCAGATTTCAGCGAATGGTCTTCTGGTATACCTCCTAATTGGTATTGCTGAAAGGCATGATGGGATAGCTGACTGTAGTTGTGGAGGTTCTGCTGGTTGTGGTCCCCAGGTGAGAGTGTAAATGAACCTGTACAAGCACACATATACAGTAATTGTGTAGATATCAAACAAAATCTCCAAACATTAGTTAATATTTTTTAAATGAAACTCCACTCCTTGCCCCTCACCACTGATTTGTTCATTCATTTGTTTATATAACACATCCAATTCAGGCCGAACAGCGATGACAGACAGGGCCCTGGGCTGGGGGTCTGAGGGGACCTCCTTACCCCAGACATCAGGGCCAGAGGGGAAGGTGAAGGAGGTAGGCTCAGGGAAAAGGGCTGGAGGTGAATGAGAATGACAAGATAAAGGGATAGAAGAATGTTTGTTTAGGTATGTTTGGCAACCTATAGCCATCTGTGAGGATCATACCTCCAGCAAAACCACCT
Organism: Bostrychus sinensis; assembly: GCA_020698575.1. Classification (NCBI taxonomy): domain Eukaryota; kingdom Metazoa; phylum Chordata; class Actinopteri; order Gobiiformes; family Eleotridae; genus Bostrychus; species Bostrychus sinensis. The sequence goes on along the minus strand of CM036256.1, from coordinate 20,409,099 downwards.
AAACAAGCTGAGCAAAGCATGTTGGGACAGCTGCTGGAAGACTTGAGGGGGCGTTGTAAAAGAGGGGATAGGCAGACTACAAGGGGGAATGGTGGGTGAAATAAAAGAAGATACAGCATGTCACTGAAAAATGAAGGAAATAAACTTTATCAGTACCACTTTGTTCAGATCCATTCCCTCCTAGCTGCAGTCTGTGCTCCTCCTGATATTCATGTCTGTCTGCCTCCGAGCACAACTCTAAGTCTTCAGTGGTTCGAAACTCGTCAGACACCAAAGATGTTCGGTCTGACTGGTCGGTGGTCTCAGAGAGGGCATGGCAACTGGAGGGAGTTTCTGCACGCTGCTGAAGCTTGGAGTGGAGGGACTCAATAATTTTATCTTTCTGCTGAAGCTCTTTACTTAGTCTACATTAGAGCAGAACAAATAATGTTAATACAACAAACATTACAAAAAACATAAAGACTCAGAAGATCCACTAGCACTATAAAAAGTAGTACAGTGTTACATAAAAGTTTTCTATGTGAACACAGAGCTTACTGTTTCAGTTTTTGAAGCATAAAGTCTCGGTCTTTCTCTAAGAGAAATCTAAGCAGAGCGGTCTGTCTCGCTTGGCTTCGACATGCACTTATTGAAAAGGACCATAGAGAGTCTCTGTAGATTGGACTACTTTTAGAAATCATAGTTTTCCACAAAGGAGCCATTTAGCATTTAGACCGAAGCACACAAAAAAAAAAAAATCACTAAAAAGAAGTAAAAATAAAATGTCTAAATATTTAAAGGTATCCAAATGTCCTCCAATACAGATCTCTTATAAACACTATGTTACTGAAAGAAGCTGTTCCCACACAGCCTGAGCCTCTTAAGTCCAAATGGTGAGCACCTGCAAGTAGTCAGTTAACCTCAAGTGTCTTAACAGTAAAGGATTCAAGCCGTGGCCTGTGAATGGATTATCAGCAATCCTTCTGTCTCCTGTGCACCGCAGGAAGCCATGTGGATGGCTAATAACGTGCAGCCGTTTGTCACATGACATGTAATAACTAGCCCAGTCCTCTACAAATACAGAATACTTTACAATAATATACAAATGTGTTACATTATTGTTCATCCGAACAACAATGTATATAAACTGTAAACAGTTCCTGATAATGCTTTGTAAATTTTATTATATAGCATTTTATTACTTTATGAATAGAATTTCCCACCTTAAGGCAAGCAGTGTGGCAGTCTTATCATCATAGCTCTCTGAACAGTCTCCTAAAAGCATAATGGAAAGCAATTTAGAGAAATATTTATTTTTAATTTTATATTTATATTTGTAGTATAATTGGTTGAGTCTTTCTTACTTCCACTAATCTTTGCAACAATCCTTAGTGCCAGAGCAGTGCTTTGGGACAGCTGCTCCCTAAAGCTTTGGCCCATGTAGTAATCAATATCATTGGCACGAAGTAACTCTTCAAAAGTCTGAAAGTGACAAAAAAAAATCCAAGTTAGGAGTTAACAAAACAATAACAAAAGATTTCTTCACATTATACAAAAGCAAATGTTGGAACCTTTGTGGTGTCATCCAGGTGTTGGGTGAGGATATGGCAGACTCCTTGGCCTTCTCTAATCCTTTGCCTCAGGTGGGACAGCTCACGTGCTTGGGCCTGAATTAGAGAGTTGTACTTCCTAAAAAAAAAAGAAAGCTGGGTATTATCAGCAGTGCAGCATGATTCTTGTGTGCTGCTTTTTCTAACAGATTCAAGACTGTGAGACCTTGTATATACTTTATTTGATTTATTGTATTTACCCCGGCCATGTGGCACATTTTGCGTCCTCTGATTGTCCCTTGCTGTCCTTCCTGGAGTTTCTTAGTTGTGTCTCTAGAGATGCCACTCTTTCCATTAGTTCTTGTAGCTCTTTGCTGCGTTTTGGCCATGAGCGAATTCCTTGTGGGTCTGACATCCACCCTTCATCCTCTTCCACACCACTTGGGGCTGGAGATTTAGCCAAAGCCCAGTTTACCTAAAAATATATAATCAATTGTTTACTCATCAATATTATAAAAAACTTTGGCTAGAAACTCTAAAAGCAGGACCAGAGAAAGAAAGAGTGTTACCTTGCGTGGGGTTCTCTCGAGGCTAGAAGCATAGTCACTGGTGGCTGACAAAGAGCGGACTCTCATCTGTAGCCCACGGATCACTTTATGGCAGTGGGTCAACTGGGAACGCAGATCTTGGACCAGATGTTTAAGTGAAGTGGCTTCTCCCATTTCATACTGTTCAGTGTTAGTAGTATTGTTACCAGCATACCAACCTCTGCCCTCGCCATCATACTCTTGATGGTGGGACAGGGATGTACACATCTCAAGGTCATCAAACTCTGAGGAGGACATGATAAAGTTAGGTTCCAATAAATTCAAAAGAGGTTTTATATTAAGATTTTCTATTGCATTGTACCTGGGCTACTCGCATCCTCTCGCTCTGCCTCGTTTTCACTGCGACCACAAGTCTCATACCCTAGATCTTGAAGGTCCACCTGCACGTGCTTACTGGCCTGTTTGACTGATGTCTCGGCTGCAAAACCATATCACTTAGTACTGTGGATGTACACAAAATCAAAGGTTTATTCTTATTTAAGTAAAGACACTCACTGAGCAGATCCCTGTAGTCTTTCAGCTGTTCAGCCTGAGCGTGGACTGTGGCCTCTGAAACCATCAGCCTCTCCTGCAGCTCTCGGTTCTCGTGGTAGCTCAGAGTGAGATCAGAGCGCAAACGGGCCGCCTGTTCCCTGAGACCCTCCTCTATGTCCTGCCAGCACTCTGAAGCCTCACTGCTGTTGGCAAACTCTGCACCCTGTAACAGCAATTTCAGTATTAAGCCACATTTACTTATAATACCATGGAAATAGATGGAAAATATTCAATTAAAATTAAAACAAATAGTGTCAATAACATAAATTTGTACACACTGTATATAAATACAAATTGCTTTAAATGTAGTTGTGTTACTTTAAGCTAAAGGACAAATTAAGTGATTTAAGTTTTCCAATATTGAACTAATTAAAGAAGTTACCGTGCCGGTCTGCTGCATGGACTGATGAGAAGGTATGTCCAAAGTGTTTGGCCGTTTGCACTGTCTCTTCCCATGTTCATTGCTAACAAATGGTGGAAATCTGCCCACATTTGATGCTTCCTCTTCTTCCTCACTGTCCTCTACTTCCTCCTCGTCTTCTTCCTCAGTCTCCTCCTCATCTTCAGTTTCTTGGTTGCTCAAACACTGCTCTCTATTGGTTTGGTTGTGGCTCTCTTTAAGAGCACAGTTTTCCCACTGTAGCTTCTTCAGTGTGCTCCTGGAAAACAAATCAAGATAACTGTCAAATTAATCAGTAACAATGCCAGCAGTAGAAGGATCTCTATATAAAATGGTGTAATGAATACAGTAGATTACAGAGAACTGGTTTCTCAGAAGCTCAGAAAAGTAAATAACCTATAGTCTAGTCTTGAATGCACTTGCTCAGTTGTATGGTAGTGGAGCTCCAAAGCTTCATTTAAGAAGGTCAGAAACATAGTGTATATGTTTAACTAAACATGGACAAATGCTGGACAAATTATACATATTTTAATTGTATTGCTTTAACCAAGGGGTAGGTAGAAAAAAGCTATCGAGAGTGAATACCTCATATGGGCTAATGAGCTAAACCCATCCTTTTCCAGCTGTGACTGAATTTCTTCAAGCTCAGCTTCAAGTGTTGTCCTTTCCTCTTCTAGTTCTTGTATCTCAGAAGCCTAACAAAAGAAAAAAAAAAAAAAAATATATATATATATATATATCTGGTGGACCAAATTAAGTACAGTGTAATATGGTGAAATATATACAGGCATATACAACAGTCAAGACAAATGAAAAGAAACAGAATAAACATAGATGTACCTGGATAGTTGTAAAACTGTGGGAGGTCTGTTTGCAGTCCTCCTCCTCTATGCTGTCAGTGAAGTCTTCACTGCTGCAGTCATCATCCCTGTCTTTCTCTTCATCTGTGCTGACATCTGCAAAATAATCATATCCAAACATTATTTGTCCATTAGTTGTTCTTAAACACTGGGTTAGTCTCAACTGTTGTCATGACAGAGAGGGAAATGTAATGTCACATGGCCAATGGCACCCAAATACATTTGGGCCAGAGCATAAACGTGTTACTCAGTTTTGGAGTGTCAACAAGAATCAAGCGCAGTGTACTTTGTATGCATTCAGTCACTGTTTTGCTGTAATCGCTGTAGAGTGCGCAGTGAGTTTAATTAAATGGATGCCAGGAAGCCACAGCACAGGGGAAAGTGGTGGGCAGGAATTTCAAAGGTAAATAGTTTTACTATGCCTGTATAATATGCAATATTTTAGGACACTGTATTAATATATGTCTGTGGTTGAGTTTCAGCAGTGATGCAGTGCAATATTTGATGTTAATGTGATTTGAGAAAATATTTCAAAGCAATCCATGGGCAATTATGCCCCCCCCCCTTTAAATATGAACTACCCCTGGATCTTCTTTGTGGTATTTGTTTGACGTAAAAGGGTCTTGAAGGGTTTTTGATTTGTGTGTGGGACAGAAAAATAGCCATGCAAACATGAAAATCATGCCAGTTTCATGCATGAAGACAGAAAGAACTTAATCAGAGGTCTTGATTATAGAAGTATATAATACATAACTGTGTGTATATATTTTTTAAATGATAGTTTATATGTCATGACTAAAAGCGAAAATATTTATTAATGGTAATTGGGTTCTGGGAGGGGGGTAATGTTCAAACACAGAGAAGTAAAATCAAAAACAGAAGTGCTTTTGCCAAAACGCCAGCACATTTATTATTGTTGCATTTATAATACAAAAAAGAAAATGTCGAGAATTCTACCTTTGAGGTTGAATAAGGACAAAAACTCAAGTAAACAAACCCCACTGAGTAAATATTTCATAGGCGGGAATTATTTCTGGTATTTAGATTGATGTAATAAAGACCAAAATGTTGATAAGGATACAATAGCTAATGCAATACGATGGATGAAAAAGATACATACTGTATGATGTAAAACAGTCAGACTCTCTAATGTACATCTAATGTGTGAAAAAAGGTGTATAATATAGTGGAGCTAATGTGAATACATAGGCTAAGGGAATGTATGGGCCATCTTTATGTTCCCATTTTTTTCTTTTGGGCCATGAATGTCTCATAAAGACAACAACATGGTGTAAAGCACATGACAAATGAACAGACACTCGACTTAAAGGCACGAGCTTTCCACAATAAGGCTATGAGAGTAACAACAATGAAACACAAAATGGCAAATACAGAACACCGCAAAGCAATAGGCAGGCTGTTTTTTTACTTGTTATAAAAACATAATCATACCACACATACAAATATTATTAATAAATTTATGATAAATAAAATTGTCTTGAGTTCAACTTCATACCACAGAGATTATTTTCAAACAAACTTCTGTTGTTGTTAAGAGTGCTTGTGCAGTTTTGATGAAGCTGCCTGAAGAATGACACTAGGAATATAATGTGATCTTACCATGTTTACTATATTTATCACTCTTGTGTAAAAAAACTGAATATCACCACCTACAGGCAGCTACATCTTACATAATATGAGCCAGTTTTAGTAGTGCTGTGTTGTATTCACACTTTATGAGTGACAGAGCCCTTTGACAGTGGCCCCTGTTCATTCCCACCTCCTAAATCAGCTGGCCTTTTAGCTGCTCTTTCCAGCATTAAGACCATGTTACGGGTCCTGGCCAAAATCTCTTCCAACTGTCCACGCAGCGCCTGGACTGAGTCCAATTCAGTGTGCAGGGCCTGGATCTTGTCCGAGCTGCTGGGAAAGGTAAAGAGTTCAATAATCAAACAATTCAGAAATAAGTACAATAAAAAAAGTCAAACAAAAAAACTCACAACAAACATGGCCTCACATTCCCATTACCTGTCAGTCTTATTGTGAATGTGGCAGAGACTCTGGTATAATCTTTTCTCTGCCCTCAAAGCATCATTTAGCTTGTTGTACTCTGCCAAGTGCTGATCTAACACACACTACACAAATGAACATAGACATGTAACATTACATTATTAATATGAAGTCAATACATGAAGTTAATTGTTTATTTTTTATCATTGGTGTCTGGTAATTCAGCAATATCATACTTGGTAATCACTGGTGTCCTTTGTACCAGGTCCTTTGCCCTGCTGATGTACCAGCGATAAACGCAGAGCAGAGAGCTCCTCCTGCAAAGGTTGAAACCCAACAGCTGGGTGTGAGATAAAGTGGGAGATTATTATAAATAAAGACCAGTACAAATCGATACCTGAGCCTCTCTTTCCTTCTTTAGCACCAGCTGCAGCTCTTCCTGTAGAGCCTTGGTTTCTGCCTCAGTGTCTTTTGTAGAAGGATGTAATGCCTCCTCTTGGCTCTGAATCAGCTCCTGATGAGTAAAAGATAAGTTACGGTCATCCAAATGTGAGACTGAATTGGTTTTATGTATAGCAGCTGAGTGTTAGAACCTTAATAAAAGTTTCCTTCTCTTTGAGTAGACTCTTCAGGTGCTCTGTCTCTCCTCCAAGCTCCTTGTCTTGCTTTAGTTTACAAAGCTCCTGCTCTCTTAAAGACAACTGTTTGTGTATTTCTTGAAGTTGGCCAGTTCGCTCAGTAATAACCAATGACATCCTGTAGGAATGGTCCTGACAAGACAGGGAAATGAGCTTTTATATACCACACACTGATATCTTCTTTAACATTATAGATGTAACATACCTGCAGATACTGGTCTTTGGAGCTGATTGTGTTGAGCAGGTCCTGTATCTGAGCATGATGTTCATTTGATTGACGGCTGCGATCAGATAGCAGCTCCTGGAAGAGCTTCTCTTTGAGAGCAAGCCGAGCCTTTAACTCCTCTATAACCTCACTGGGGGCTGTTTGCACTCGAGCAACAAGTGCTGCTGTCAAATCCTGTAAACCAGAAATTGTCATTATGTTTTTCCCACATATGCCTAATGAGCCAGTATACTCATGCACTTCTGTCAGGTAGATCATGTGGCTCAACTTGTTTTCAAAAGAACTTATAATTACCCATCACACAAAAGCAGAGTTGTATATGTGTATTACCTGTGTCTCTTGGCTACGTGCCTGAAGAGCAGCTTGTAGCTGGCTGATGATGGAGTCCCTCTCTCTCATAGAGTTTTTGTCCTTCTCTTCACTGTGCTGTTTCAGCCACTGCAGGTTCCTGTAGGCCTCTGCTGCCTGCTCCAGCTCCAAATCTTTACTTCGCACCAGGGAATCCAAACTCTGACAAACACAAGCAGCACAGGGATTTACATATGGATTACATGACACAGTTTTGCTGTCATTAAACTTGTTTAATATATATACCGTGATGGTATCCTCATTATTGGACAGGATGCATCTGAGTCTCTCCAGGTCACGCTCCTTTTCCCTAAGAGCCAGTTGAAGACTCCTCACCTGGCCTTCATGCTCCTCAAGACAATTAAACTTCTCATCAATGGAGCGCTGTAAAAAAAAAACAAAAAAAAAAACAACAACAACAAAAAAAAAAAACAGGCATGTTTTTTGTTTGAGTTATAATACAGTGATTTGTTAACAACAAATAAATCAAAACAAAGAATAGATATTTGTAGTAATTATATTAGAAATAGTAGTCTTTAAAAGGAACTGCATGTATGCCATCCTGTATTTTACCTCAAGAGCTTTATCCCGGTCTTTAATTCGTTCTCTCAATTTCTCCACCAGAACATCTCTGTGTTTGGATCTTTCTGATGACTCCAACATCTCTGAGTACTCCTTAAAGTGTTTGAAGGCAGCAGTCAGCACATATGTGCATACTGAAACATGCACTTGATTCAATGTAGTCTGACTATGTTACCTGTAACTGCATTTCTTTGTCTGCCAGAAACTGTTTGAGCTGTGCAATGGTCCGATCTTTCTCCTGCACCACACAGTGTTTCGTTGCCTTAATGTCTTTCAGAGCTGCCTCTTTAGCTTGAAGCTCACAGCAAGTTTTTTGAAGCGCGCAGTGGAGATTCTGAAATAGAGGTTATATCAGTCACATGCCAGTTTTATTTTATGATTGTTTCTATCCTAAACTCACAGCTCCACTAACCTGGTTATGCTTTTCGGTGACCTCCCTCTGCTGAAGTGCTTCCTGTAGATCTAAATTTAATCTGTCTTTAAACCTCAGCAGGTCTCCCTCTCGCCTCTGGCTCAGCCTGAAACTCCTCTGACTGGCTTCTAACTCAAGCCCAAGTGAAAACAGTGAACTCTGCACTGCCACAAGCTCACCCTGCAGCTGGGCCACTGTCAAGGACTCACCGTTACCCTCTGGAGCCTGGAGAGGAACAGACCACAAGTTAGAGTTGATATTTTATACCAGAAGAGGATTTTCAGGGTGAGGTGGTGATACAGTAAATCTCACCTTACTCTGACTCAGTTGATTGTGCTGTACCATTTCTCTCAGCTTACACAAAGTAGCATTTTGCCCTTCAATCATCTGGTACAGCTCCTGTGCCTACAGTATACAGACACAAATTAGAATATGTGCATCTCTAAACACTGATACAAAGGTATTAAACCCAGAAAGCACAAGCACCTCACTGTCTTTGGTGTTAATGGACTCATTGAGGCCCTGGATGGTTCTTTCCTGGCTTTGAGAAGACTGACGAAGTGAACGTAGCTCACACTCCATCTCGTTCAGCTTTTCCTGCAGTTTCTACAGAAAGAGATGAGGACAGTTATTAAGTTGGCGTGCTCTATTTTTGTTTATCCCACAGACTTGAAAAATCCATACCATGTTGTTGGCCTCACTCTCATGGAATTTGGCCTGCAGAGATTGAACTTGGAGTTGGGCCTTCTGCAGTTCATTGACACACTGCCCAGCTGCACACTCATACTGATTTAGCTGACTCTGCTGCTCCTCTACAAGGCTCTGCAAGACAGGATGTTGGTTTCATGTTTCCTAATAAAACTTCAGCTTTCACTCCCTTACCAACTATTACGTAATTAGCATTTATTTAAAAAAAGAGTATCCTTTTACCTTTTAAATGAGTGTTCAAAAAAATTTTTTTTTCTTATAAGAGGATGCTAAGTCGGTGAAGTTAAGGTGGTCAGACATTGCATGGATCTGTTTGCCTTAAGGGCACAGGCTGTAAATAGGGCAGCTGTGAAGCCACTTTGTCTAGTGCTGCCCCACATCTGACCCATTTTAATCTGCAGCCATGAACACACACTCTTTGTACGACACATCTACTTTTAATATGCAAAAAGACTATATTTTGTGTCAATGTGTTGCTTATAATAAATATGTCTGTCAAAAAATGTGTATGAAAGCTGACTTTGTTGCAAAAAAAAGTAAACTGTTGTCTCCTTAAACAGAGCTCCTTGTATATAGATGTATACCTGATGAGGAGGTGGATGAGGGTATTCTTTGAACAAATCCTCCACTGACTCCTCTATACCATTGAAGTCTACATCTACATCAAGCCCAGCATTTAGCCTGATTACTGGGAGGTCTGCTGTGGTCATGTGGTGGTCACTTTCTGCCACAAGAGTGGTAGAATACAGTCCCAAAACAGAATCAGATAAGCTAAGCGGCAAATCTCTATAACCAACTCTCTGTTTGATGAGGACTGGGAGCTTGCTTCCTTTGTGTTTGTAGACTGGTCTATGAACAGCATAGGTCTGCAGCAGTGACAGCGCTTGAGAGAGGTTGTGTCCCACTGAGGCTTGGCCATGTGTAGCTTCAATGTGGTCCTCAGCGAGAGAGTCAGTTATCAGTTCATCTCCAGGATCCCTAGGGATGCTCAGCTGCACATCTGTTGGCTGAGTACAATCTTCGGCAGGCTCTAAAGATCCTACAGAGGGGCTTGAGCTGGCTTGTCCAGCCAGAGTGCGATCGCTGTCTGAAGTTCTAGATGGGGCCCGAGAGCTAGGAACTAAAGTTAGAGAAGAAGGGGGTTCATCTGTGTCTTCCATAGCTTTTCTTTCATGCTCTTCTCCGCTGCCTGCCATTATACTGCCTCCAACAACACTGGCTGAATATCTAGTTGAGGGTCCACAGGAAATGCTTCGAGCCAGCTTTCTGGGCACCTTGCAAACTGCCTCATAGTCTGAATCTGCTACACGCCAATGGGAGCATCCTCGACACCTCCTTGACATACAGCGATGTGTGCCTGCTGTGGTGACCTCTGACCCAAAGCTGGCTGGACACTGTGAGTGCTGGTGACAGTCAACACCATCTTCAGCCCAGGACTCATACAAAGAGTAAACTAAGTCCTCTTGCAATAGGGCACAGTACTTTGCGTGGGTGAGACCGGAAATGTCCACCATCCCATCCTTTTCCTCATTATCTGCATTAATTGTCACCAGGGCCTCCCCCGAATTAGTTTTTCGATATAGGCCACCAATGCACTGCCTAAGCCTGTGTTTTTCTTGCAAAAGTCGCTGTAGCCTTTCAATGGAGAGAGCCTCCACTCGTGCAATCACTGTGTCGAAGCGGTACATCCGATCCAGCATAAAAGTGCATTTTGAACACGCAAATTCCCCTCTACCATCCCGGGTCACCTCTTGTCCAAGAGCATGTGACAGTAGCACCTGTAGGTTGAGCTTTGATGACGGGTGGAAGATCCATCTGCGCTGATTACCGCAGAGCTCCCGTCCACAGATGCGACACGTTTCCTTCATCTTGAGATAAAGCATTGCACAGATGTGTTGCTATTTAAACGCCAGAATTTAGTTTACTTTGTTCAGAGAACTGCATTATGTTTAAATAGAAACTGAAACTGTAAACATATTTTGTATGAGGAACTAACATCTATTTACAACACAAACATTTTTTACATTTCATTTTGGGTTCAATTACCATTCGTCCATTAAAAAAGCTGAGGTAGTAAAACTTATAATGTTTGTAGGAAAAAAAATAATGTGTCATTCTGAAGAATCAATGACTTGTATACATGTATACGTTAATAAAAGCCAAGGTTCACTGTTCAGTCGTCCCTGCAGGTGCGCTAGGAATATGGCGCACGCTCCAAAAGACACGCAATGTCATGTCCACAAATGATAAAAATAAATCCACGTTTATATTTTATTGTCCTCCCACGGTCAGCAGCTTTTTTCCATCACGCTGTCCGCGTCTCTGCACCATCTCGCGGTTGTCAGGGACACATGAGCCTCAAAGCTGCGATGTTTCATGATGACCGGGGATCGCCCATAACGCGCTGTTCCTCACGGGTACACGCAGCGGTATCATCTGTCACGAGACAGCCAACAAATGTAATGTCCATTTGTCCAATGTCCAATGTTTATTTCACTGCCAATGCCAGACAACTGAGAGATGAGCTCCAGTCGGACTCATATCGTGATGCGAGAGACCAGTGGCTGCCTGAACTAGACCTGCAGCGATGGAGCGGACCATTCAGAGACGAACAGGGGGGTGAGAAAGCCCGACGCAGCCACTACAGACCACTCCAGTGAACATGAACACTTTCATGCGAACTTACACTAACAGCCTATAAACAAAATTTGTAAAATAATGGCCAAGCCTATGTCTTTCTCTCAATTTTGCGTACATTATAATAATCGCATAGAGCTTCTCCCCCCGTGAGTGTCTTCTTCGGTTTTCTACGCTCTTGTATGTTCGCCTCAGTGAGCAGGTGAAATGCTCAGTGGCACAGTAACATTAGTGACGCTCTGTAAAATTTTTATTACACTTAAGAGACATTTACTATTATTTTTACTACACTGTACTTTGATGGACTCTCCTTTTTAGTTGACTAAACCTAATAAGCCAAATTTCACAAGGTGAAAGTTCAAATAAATGCAATAGTAAAACTATAATCCATACATTGTGATTGGATTTAAGCAAATTATGAAGACTGCAGTCTCACACACAAATCCAAAACAGAAAAACACATAATACACCAGCCAAATGTAATACAAGGCAGAAAATGTGGAGACAGATACAGGCCCATGGTTAATCCACAGTCTATATTATGAAAGTTCAAATAAAGAAATATACAAACAAACAAATCTAGATTAAATTGATATATGATCTAGATATGACCCTTGAGCAGTGATCATTTTTTAGGTTTACTAAAAACTCTTTGCGCCATTTTGTTGGATGCTGTTGCTTTGAATAATATTGTGAGACCACCTTGTTGCCATGGCACTGATCTGACTCTAAATCTGTCAAACAAACAAAAAAAACTTTTTCATGCAGCTCACTCTGCACTGACTTTAGTCTTTTTATTCTTAACAGCAGACTAACAGACGGACATGTTTATATGACTTTTCTGTAGACATACCCTGTCAAAATAGCTCGGCAGTACCATGTCTAACACATCCATTACAATGAAGATTAATCTGCTTGTAGATTTGCTTGATACTATAGTTATAAAGTGTAGTATTATAGCAAGATAACTTATGTTTTCTCACTTATCATTTCTTGAGTCCTTTGGCAAATAGAAAAATATGATATGGACATTTGTCTTTTTCATTTAATTTCTTATTGTGACAACATAAATATAAAAACATTATAGCTTTGAAACTAACTCTCTCACAATCCAGATTCCAGCTAAAACGAAGTGAAGTCTGGGGAACTTGTTATGAGCTCTTATGACTGAAACAACACAATTTGATATGAGTGAAGGGATCCCAAAGCAATCAGTGCTCAGCCTAACCCTATTGACAACCTGCTGAAACCAGACCTACTAAACTGAGAGCTTTGAAAATACACACACACAACAAGGTACCTATGGGGAATTTGCTCCTAAACAACCACATATGCAACAATAAAAGCCAGTGACACAAGCTCTTTCTACATTTTTTCCCCACTCTGTTCTGGTAATGCTGCAGTCAACTTAGAACGTGAAACAATACAACGTAAAATCTAGGGCAGACACGAATTGCCTGGTCCAAACATTTGCATCCTCCACGAAAAACTGATTTACAAGTGAAAACACCAAGAGAGTGAATTTAAAAAGAGCCAACCAAAAATGAGTTTGTTTGGAGGAAGCATTGCAAATATGAAGCAACACAGCATCTTACACAGCTGAGTAACACAATGAACGTGTAAAGATTGCTAGAATGAAGAGATGTATTGTGGGTGGAGTGAGCTAGTGTCAAGGCAATAGTGCTATGGCTCCATTTGTGCCTTTTAAATCATACCCAAGAGAGTGAGTCCTTGGGGGTATGACAGCAGCTGTCTGTAAATGTAATGAGACTGTGGTACTTAAAAGTGATGAGGTAAAACCTTTTGAAAAATTGACAGTACTTTCCCTAGATACTATCCTCTATATGATATCATCTACACTATCTTCCATTAAAGGGTAAAAGGATATGACGTTCCTCTTTATCTAATTTAATGTTGTAAGTATCTGCATCAATCGTTAGGCTCCAGTCTTGCATACCGCTGAACTAGACATGTATATTGTATTGAATGCTTGATTTTTTTTGCACTTTACTGTGCTTGTATAAGAGAGTCTATTTCTACAGTCAATAATACTTATATTACTAATAGGTACTACTGAAAACGCTTGAGTATAAAATTTTTGTGAGGAAGGTAAAAAACACTTTAAAAAAATCAATTGATCAATCTCTATACCTGCATCTCCTCCTCAATGCGTAGCCTCTCACGGCCAAGTTCTTCCTGATAAAACTGTGTGTTAGAGACAAAAACAGACAAGGAATTGCAGAAAAAAAATGAATTAGTATCAGATGCCATGTGCATAAAAGGGGTTATGTATCATACACACATCTACATCTTTGTCCTTCTGAAGTAGAGAAGACGACAGCTCTTGGACCTGTCCCTCTAGTTCTCCCACTCTGAGCGTGAGAGAGCTCTTCTCACTGGTCAACTCTGTAATGAGGGCCTCTTTGGAGTGAAGCTTTTTTGTCAGTTCTTCTATCACTCTAAAGAATTACAAAATTATATAAACATTATGTTATATTGTAATGTACTCAATGCTGGTGATGATAGTTTGGGGGGCTGTATGGGTGTATGTGTGTACCTGTCTTTGCTGGTGTTGGATAGGGACCAGATGTCCAGTGGCCTATCCTCCTCTGGGATATCATCCATTGCGGTGTCGAGGGACAGGAGCGAGGCCTGGGAGTGTGATCCAGCGAGTGTGGCCATCCGATCAGCCTCGCTGCGTGCTAACTGGGCCTCCTGTGGGACACAAACCGTTAATACTGTGATTCTAGGGTATGTGCCTTTAAGGTTATGAGTGCGGGCAAAGGTAGCCCCACCTCCTGCAGGAGCTGTATCTTGGTCTCAAGCACTTGCTGCATTTGGTCAATTTCCTGCTGTCTTTCCAGACATCGTCTCTGCAGCTCTGCTTCATTGTGATTCGTCAAACTTTCTGCTGTTGTGCTGTAGTGACAACAGAAAGCAAACCAAAAAAACATCACTTTAGAACAAATGTGAGCATACATGCAATATGTTTATTTTTCATACTTATTACAAAACCCTACCACTAGCACTGATTAAAGTAGTGCTCTGGCAATTACGCAGACTTTATTGTGGTATCCATTATTAAAGGTGCTAGGACCAGTATATATTTTTTATATTTCATAAAAATGACCCACGTGTCCCCAGATCTGATGTAAACATGTTTAAATCAAACATTAGTTTTACTGATAACAATGGTACAGGGGCGGCAGTAGCTCAGTTGGCAGAAATGCTTGCCTACTAATCCGCAGGGCGGCGGTTCAAGCCCCCACTCCCAGCATTGCATACTGTGTCCTTGGGCACCCACCTTGCCTGTATGAATGTGTCAGTGTGCTTGTGTGTTTGTGGTGTTCGGAGGGGCCATAGGTGCACTATGGCAGCCACGCTTCCACCACCGAGTGTGACTGAGGAGTGTATGAATAATGCACTAAATTGTAAAGCGACTTTGAGTGTCTACAAAAGTGCTATATAAGACTAATGCATTATTATTATTATTATTATTATTATTATTATTATTAAAGCTATTAACAATTAAAAATGTATTTTACATAATGGCCAAGCTGTTACTGTTTACATTTTTTGTTTTGGTTCTAAAACTGCACTGCCAATTGTCCAATCAGAAAAGAAACCATTGTTTTGATTTAGACTGCAGTACTGTTTTCAAACCAGTACGAGCGCATGTTGCTTACAGTTTCTTTAAATCACCACTATTATCAACACTCTTTTAGTCTTAAAAAGCAAATGGCAAAAATACAGTACTACAGTGTTTTCACTATTACAGTTTTTAATGTTGCTGTCAAGAAAGCAGCATTTGTACATTCTAGTTAATCATCACATCACATTTCTTGAGTCCTTCGGCAAAAGAAAAAGTAGTTATTTAATTTCTTATTGCAACAACATAAATATAAAATCATGTTAGCTTTGAAGCTATCTCTGATACAGATTATGCATAATGTTTTCATTATTGTAGTGTTGCTGACAAGAGAGCAGCATTTGTGTATTCTAATTAATCACATCTAGGTTAATATCTAGTAAACTGACCATAAAAAAGCTAAAATGTCATCTTTACATGTTCGTTTGGTGTTAAACAAAAATGTTAAAGCATCTGTTTTAATTAGTTGGGCAGTTGTCAGTGGTATACCAGAGTTCCTGCTCCCAGAATGGCACACACCACTCTGTCGCCATGAGTTCTCTTCTGGACACAGTCTACGTATGTTTTTAACTTCCAACATATGCACAGCTCAAATAACGGAGATATTTTGAACCACTCTGAGTGATACAAATGTTCATCATGGACAAATGTACTTTATTTGAAGATGTGGACAACTGAAAAACTGTAACATATACTATAACATAACTTTTGGACTTTTACTTTGTTGTTAATGTTGTTTATTTTCTATTAAACAAGAACTACATTTTCAAAAAAATGATCATGGGAATTAACCGGAATATTAACAACACTGTGTATTTGAGGAGTTTGTAAGACACAAATAGCTTGAATCCAAATGATAATATTTATGAATATTTGCCAAGTAAGGTTGATATTGTTTGAAATTTTTTATGGATTTCAGAAGATGTGTTGTGCATATAGTGTATGCTATAATATGTCTGTCGTGACTGTCTGAGGTCTTTCTGTTTATCAGTCAGCTGCTGTGTGACACATGAGCTAAAATAAGAGACGTTGCAGTTGAAGCATGTCTGTAGAGAAATATATTTAAACTACAATATATTTACTGCAAAGGTCCAATTATAATCTATATATGTTTTAGTGTGCTAATAAGTAATGGGAAGAAAATTCTCAAATAGGAGGATCTTTATAGGTGTAAAATATATTTTTTGTAGTCTTACAGAGCTTTGTCTAGAAGTTGTTGTTTCTCCTGGAGCTCCTGCTTCAAGCTCTCTACTTCCACCTTTAACTCGATGTTCTGGAATAAAAAAGAAGTGTTAATCCTATATTATCTCTAATAGTAGTTAGTAGATAGTATGAACATTGCAGTAAAGAGAGAAAATTGTCAAATCATTATTATTAATGTAACCACCAGACTTTCACATAATGGTCGATTAAAAGTATGTAGTTCAACACCATCTCATCACTTCTCTCACTCAGCAATCATAACTGTTTTCACTTCTCTGACTAATTACAGTGCTGATGCCTTGAACCATAATAATATAATAAGACAAACTGCCACGTGTATAAACCACTTACTAATAAAGTTTCCATACTCGCGGTATACATAAAAACACAAAACTTGCTAAAAACCTTCTTTGGATGATTCTATAAACTCTCAATGTGCATATTGCAAAAGAACAGAACAGCTATAGACGTTATGTTATGTAGTACAGTGGCCAGGGTTGATGCCAAGTCACCATAAAAACAAAGAAAAAATAAAACTTAATATATTGACTTTATTACGTGAACAATAATAAAAATCTCAGGTATTTTAATATGTTGGAGCACTACTTTGAACTTTAACAGCCACATTAAATCTATGACATCATCAGCATTTTAACAGCTCAAAAAAACAACCAGACCTAGAGAGACTTATTCATCTCCAGCAGGTTAGACTACTGTAACAGTCTGCTCACTGGACTCGCCATTGGCTTAGCACCTAAGTACATCTCTGACATGTTGGTCCCATATGAACCGTCTCCACCTCTGAGAACCCCAGGCATTGGCCTTCTGCAGGTGCCCAGAGTCAGGAGTAAATACGGTGAAGCAGTGTTTCAGTTTTATGCAGCAAAAATCTGAAACAGTCTTCCTGACAATGTTAGACAGGCCTCTACTCTGACAATGTTCAAGTCCAGACTTAAAACTGTTCTTTTTAGCCATGCATATGTCAATTTTATCTGCACTCTTCTCTTTTAATTTAATTTTAAATGGATTTTTAATTATAATTTTTAAATTAGATTTTACTGTTTTAATTGTATTTCTTATCCATTTACTTTTACCATGTTTTTTTTTCTGTAAAGCACTTTGAATTACTCTGTGTATGAATTGTGCTATACAAATAAACTTGCCTTGCCTATTTCTATAGGTTTGTACTATTTAGGTACAAGCAGCTAAAAAGGTGCAGGTCAACAAATTTGAATATTATGAAAATGTTCATTTATTTTAATAGTTAAATTGAAAGTGAAACACATACATAGATTCAGTACACAGAGTGTGCATATTTGAATTAGCTGCAATTCATTCTGACTGCACTGTACTAAATGTTCCTGTCTTTCACGTCCCATGTTGTCATTAAACCTCTCTATTACAAATGTTAAGCCCTCTCAGCCTGTGCTGCACAAATCACAGTCAGTGTTGTGTATCATCTGTACAAAACATATGATACCACCTTCATCGCTGGTATTTTTAGATCAGGTATTCAGGGCAGCTTAGACATGCTACCCTCAGGTCACGGACCCTACTTCATGTTTGTTTGCCTCCTGGGGGTACTAGGGACATTTTAAAGCCAAAGAGGGTTTTTAAGAAGGGCAATGGGACAGAGGATTCAGTGGGAAGCAGGGGTGAATTCTTTTCATTCTGACCTAAGGGGGATTAGAAAGGGCAAATTATCTGGCTGTCAGGAGTTGGAGATCAGAGACCTGTTGTCTCTGGTTTGTCTCTGGTTTGTCGCCTATCAGTTTAGTTAGCTCATATTCACTGTAACAAAATGATCACTATCATCTATTATCCAAGTTAAACAGCAAGATTTGAGCTGTATTGCTTGCAAAGGCTAAAATAAAGTTACATAGCTTGCAATGTATTTTTTTCTTCCAGTATCTTAACATAAAAACGCATCTCATACAACGTCAGAAGTGAGATGTTAAAATAAACAATTTACCCCTCTATTTTTGCAATCCAACTACTGAAAAATATGTAACGTTAAAGCCATTATATATACTAATATTCTTTATTGTGTACATTAAGAAATACTATAAGTTTTGTCCAGGTACATTTAGAAAACAAAGTGTACAGATAAGTTATTTACTACTATCCCTTTTTTTTTTTTTAAACAGCTCTAAATAAAGATGCCCATGACTGTGCCCCTGCTATTCTAGCTCTTGGTGGACTGTCAGCCCTCAGCAACAGAGACACTTATAACCAGGGACCCAGATATGACGGACACTTGCAGGACTACCACAAAACACCACCTTTAAAATTCAGATTATCATTTAGACTGATTTTACTTGTATTTATAAACCATAGAGTTCTCAACTAAAAATAAAAAGAACAAACATACAAAGTATATGAAAAGTAAGTAAGTAAGTAAGTAAGTAAGTAAGCAAAAGCTGGGGCCATCACTTAATGTATTTATGTTATTAACCTTCAAACACAAACTGAAACTGTGGCTATTTTAGTTTTTTCTTTATGGAGCTGAGTCTGATTGGTTGACTCCTGTGTGACCCCTCACTCAGCTCGCCTCCTTGTGTATGTACAAATGTTCCCTCTGTCTTTTAAGCTCTCTGCTATGACACTAATCTAAGAAATAAAGCCAATGCTAGCTTGTTGTTATGGCTAACCAAGACATATTACTTTCTCGCCAGACCTGAGACGTCAAGGGCACCGGGTCGATGCTGCCATTTTTTGACAATTCTTTCATCAGGGAGGTACAGGGGGATTTTGCACCCTGGAACAACTCATTAAGCCATCACACTGACTCCAAAACTGTTTAATTAAGGTAAGAAGTTACATTGTTTCGTTTTAAGGGGTAAATGCTCCATCCATTGCGCCACACAGCCCATGTGTCTCACAATGTTAAAAATAATAATAATAAAAATCTGCTAAAACTAATAATTGTCCTTTTACTGAACAATAGTACCATTTTGACCTTTCCTGAAATTCCTAAAGATCCAACCAATTTAACTCAAATTACCTTGCTAACAGTAAAATAAAAGTGTCAAAACCATAAACACTGAAAGAAATGATACTGCAGCTGGTCTGTTTAAACCCAGGGCCTTTGCTGCCACTCTACACACCCACATACTGTTTTACACAAAGGCTAAATCATAGGGATACTCATTCAACGCAGATACATGTGATGGATAAATCAGAGCACACAAACACTAAAAATAGCATTTCAGACACAAGCTGTGATCACAATGGACCTCAGAAAAATCCACAGCTATCTCATACTTTGACACAGCAGGCCGAGTTGGATTACGTTAACAATGCCTGAAATAAGGTTTCATTTAATAAAAAAAAGATTAGGGGCTGGTTAAAGAGACTGTGAAGGATTTAAAGTCACTAAGATGTTTGTGTGACACATGATCAGTTTACACCAGGGATTGCTGGCATGCAGTAATTGTCAGGGATAAGTGTCAGCAATTGAATCTCCATTTCTCAAAGAGGTGTTGATGATTGGACTAGATCCAAAAGAAGTGATGTGAAAGTTTAAATGCCAAACACTCTCATGCAAACAAATAACAGCTGATATGAAAAAGACTAGTTTATTCTTCACATAGGCAAATTCAAACTGGAGACAAAGCAAATGAAGAGAAAGGTTGGGTGGGGTTAGCTGAAATATTTTCAGTTTACAATTACCCATTTGCCTTCTCAACATTTAAACTAAACAATGCGAAAGTGTTGATAATAAAGAATCTTTGCTTTGTATTGAAAGTAATAAATGAGTGCTGAGGTCTGTTTAATACTTTACACACTAGTACTGCACATTTAAAAAAGAACAAAAAGACTAAGAGCTATAATAACATCTACTTAATGCATAGAATTTCATGAGAGACCCACTAGCTTTTGGTAAAACAAACACACAACACATCACCTTACTCAGATTAGCACCACAGCTGAGTCAACAGTGCAGTAAAGGATCTCTTACCCTGAATAAATAGTGATGATAACATTCAACTCCTCAACGTCAATTCATGAAATTATTCTTAACAGAAGTCAACACAACTGACATTGTGTTTATAGAAAATATTTTAAAAACAGACGCCAACACAACCAGGTATTTATCATTTCATTGTCTGTAAAACATCTTTGGTCACAGAATAGTATCTTTACACACTGTAATTTATGCAGATTTTACTACTCACTGAGCGGTAGACATCCTCACTGCTCTCCTCGTACTTCTGTTGGATTCTCTCCTCCAAGAAGTAGATCCGGAGCTTGAGGCTGAAGTTCTCCTTCTTCAGATCATTTAGATGCTGTGACAAAGTACGGTAACCGTTAGACATGACCATTACAGGGCATGGACAACTCCTGACATGTCCCTTAAAGGTCAACTAGTAAAAGTCCTTCTCTCTTTTTTCTATGAGAGTTCATTTTAAGGAAGAGCAACCAGCAATGCATGCCCTGTGTCCATTAACCTTTGTCCTCCAAGTGATACAAAAAGAAAATGAATGTTTGCAAAGAGACATTACCAGCACACACTAAAAGTAACACATTCACACAAATCTAAAAAGGCATTTGCAGTGCAGAGGTTCACTCTGCAGCCCGCGGTCAGAGGTGCAGCCATGTCACCTCCATGGTGTGCTCTGGACTGCGGCAGGACGGGGCAAGGGGTTATTTTACTTGTTAGAGATATCCCAGGAATCCCACACTGCCAGGGGAGATGGTGGAAAGGGAGAGGAGGCCAGAGGAACAGGGAGGAAGGCGGGGGGTGGGGTAGAGGCTGCAGACTCACAGCCACTTGTGATGTGACGGGAAATCTCACACCAGCGATAAAGTAAATGGAACAAGCAACATTCAGTCAGAACGGTAGGACTGGGACACAGGACCCCCTTTCCCACTAGCTACTATTTCTTTTGTTGTGTCTTGCGTTTAAAGTTAAGCTCTTCACATTTTCACTGAAGAGTCACAAAGTAAATACGCTACATTACACAATATCAGTTATATTTATCAACATGTCATCATGTCTACAATAGTTAACACCATTTATGCCCTCTTGACAATTTTGTTTATTATTAATTTAAGTAGCCTAGGCCTAATTTTCGCAAGCTACCATCAACAAAATTCAAACGAAGGGTTCCGCAGTAAATTCTCATTTTACATAAAAAGGGAGTGTTAAACGTTTATAATTTTATAATATAAATACTATTTCTCTGACTTACCAACAACCACCACGCTTTCAAATGTTATGTAATAAGTGCTAATAGCCTACCTGCTAACATTCTCATAGAAACCGACTTATTTCAGGTTTTGACTAGGCCAAACCATGCAAACTCTTTTAGAAAGCTAGTGCACAGCCACCTAGTGGTCAAATATAAGCAACATTTTAGTAAGGTGCCCTTTTAAATCAATTGAATGGATGGGGAACGAACGGGCACAATTATCTATATATTAACAAAATACTTCTAAGAGCTGGTATTATGTTAGGTAGTAAAATGGAAGAGACAAGTGAAGAGAGTGAAGTTGGTTGTAATTCGAGAGCTGGGATCACTGAGCCACAGTGCTATTATTAGGTGTCCTGGACCTGACAGAGCAGTGATTCCCTGAACATCTCACAGAGAGGAGACCAACGAAAAAAATATGAAACAGATGCCAAATATCACCTATCTGCTTTTCTGTCATTATTAAATTATTATTATTAATTAAAAAGAAAACAAACAAACAAAACATGGGAAATCAAATTTAATGCAACAGCCACAAACCCATATTTACATCATTTGCCGTCAATGCTTTCAGTGAGTGTCCATTAAAGTGTCACATTACATCCTGTTGCTAAATTATTCAGGATAAAGATAGGAGAGGCGCCAAGCTAAGTCTCTATGTAACATTGGGGATGACATCATGGACATAGTGTGTTTTGAGACAATTTTACACATGACACAACTCAAGCCTCTTTCACACTTGCCACTGTCACTGAATATACTCCCGATTTACTAGCAAATTAACAGAAGCAAATAGGCATTGTAGCTAAATAATGTGTTATAGTTTTAAATGACTAGTATCACTGCTAGAGAATATTTGCTACTACAGTTTTAATTCTAGTTTAAGTGCTTGTTGTGTGTCGTGCTCATTTGTCGTGTATGACCTTTTAAGTTGGCTTTAAAATTGCTTTAACAACCCTCCTTTAAACTAAATACAAATGACCACTGTGAATATTAAATGATTAACATCATTACAAATGACAGACAATGAATACAGCAGAACATTATGAACACTGAATCAGCACAGGCCTCACAGAACAACTATACTCAACAAATAAATACAAATCCAGCACAATCCTATCTAAGTGTGCTTTTTCAAATCAGCCAGAAGGCATGACATGAGGAATGTCTGGATGCTCATAGCTTTAAACTTTTTTTTAAATAATAGTGTTTTACATAGCTCTTTTACTTAGATTAATGTTTACGTAACAACACTTGTGGTTGTTTCATGTGGCAGGCACTTACAAACGTGGCCTTTAATATGACATGTGCTGGCAAACAGGCCTAACTTTACAACCTGGGAATCTCAGAAATGTCAAGTATGTGGTCAGCTGCAAAACATCACATGGCATCAAGTTGAACTATTGTTCCATAGCATTTTTGCTATGTATTTAGCTCAAGATGACAGCATTTCTTCAATACATTTACTACCATGACCTTGGAAAATCTGACTGCTCTGACCCCAATGGGAAGAGAGAGTCTTCAAAGTGATTTCCTTCAGATATTTAAGAGTTACAGTGGGGCAAAAAGTATTTAGTCAGCCACCAATTGTGCAAGTTCTCCCACTTAAAAAGAGAGGCCTGTAATTTTCATCATAGGTATACCTCAACTATGAGAGACAAAATGAGAAAAAAAAAAATCACATTGTCTGATTTTTAAAGAATTTATTTGCAAATTATGGTGGAAAATAAGTATTTGGTCAATAACAAAGGTTCATCTCAATACTTTGTTATATACCCTTTGTTGGCAATGACAGAGGTCAAATGTTTTCTGTAAGTCTTCACAAGGTTTTCATAAACTGTTGCTGGTATTTCGGCCCATTCCTCCATGCAGATCTCCTCTAGAGCAGTGATGTTTTGGGGCTGTCGCTGGGCTACCCGGACTTTCAACTCCCTCCAAACATTTTCTATGGGGTTGAGATCTGGAGACTGGCTAGGCCACTCCAGGACCTCCTTCGTTACCCGGGCAGTGTGTTTGGGATCATTGTCATGCTGAAAGACCCAGCCACGTTTCATCTTCAATGTCCTTGCTGATGGGAGGAGGTCTTCACTCAAAATCTGACGATACATGGCCCCATTCATTCTTTCCTTTACACGGATCAGTCGTCCTGGTCCCTTTGCTGAAAAACAGCCCCAAAGCATGATGTTTCCACCCCCATGCTTTACAGTAGGTATGGTGTTCTTTGGATGCAACTCAGCATTCTTTCTCCTCCAAACACGACGAGTAGAGGTTTTACCAAAAAGTTCTATTTTGGTTTCATCTGACCATATGACATTCTCCCAGTCCTCTTCTGGATCATCCAAATGCTCTCTAGCAAACTTCAGAGGGGCCTGCACATGTACTGGCTTTAGCAGGGGGACACGTCTGGCACTGCAGGATTTGAGTCCCTGGCGGCGTAGTGTGTTACTGATGGTAGCCTTTGTTACTTTGGTCCCAGCTCTCTGTAGGTCATCACTAGGTCGCCACGTGTGGTTCTGGGATTTTTGCTCACCGTTCTTGTGATCATTTTGACCCCACGGGGTGAGATCTTGCGGGGAGCCCCAGATCGAGGGAGATTATCAGTGGTCTTGTATGTCTTCCATTTCCTAATAATTGCTCCCACAGTTGATTTCTTCACACCAAGCTGCTTACCTATTGCAGATTCAGTCTTCCCAGTCCAGTGCAGGTCTACAATTTTGTTTCTGGTGTCCTTTGACAGCTCTTTGGTCTTGGCCATAGTGGAGTTTGGAGTGGGACTGTTTGAGGTTGTGGACAGGTGTCTTTTATATAGATAACCAGTTCAAACAGGTGCCATTAATACAGGTAACGAGTGGAGGACAGAGGAGCCTCTTACAGAAGAAGTTACAGGTCTGTGAGAGACACAAATCTTGCTTGTTTGTAGGTGACCAAATACTTATTTTCCACCATAATTTGCAAATAAATTCTTTAAAAATCAGACAATGTGATTTTCTGGATTTTTTTTTCTCATTTTGTCTCTCATAGTTGAGGTATACCTATGATGAAAATTACAGGCCTCTCTCATCTTTTTAAGTGGGAGAAATTGCACAATTTGTGGCTGACTAAATACTTTTTTGCCCCACTGTATGTACTCTAAATATGGTTTCTGGTCCTAAACATTTTGCTAAATTTAGCTAAAGCCACAATACATTAGAATGATGCAGTAAGCTATGAAGCCACAGGATGGCAATATAGAGATAATAAAAGAAAGTCCAATTACTGAACATACCATGAACATATTTTCAGTAAAAAAGCTCTCACCTGTTCAAACTGCTTGAGAGTGTGAAGCTGTAGAGGAGGACCGTTGTCTGTTTCATCACTGCACAGATCTACACAGAAACAGCACAAGCTGCATTATTTTGTATTTGGTGGTATATTGTTACTTTATAAATTATAAACGCAAATGTTAATTTTATTGAAATGTACCTGTCATGTGACTCGTGGTGTTGGACGAGCCCTCTTCCACAGCACTGTAAAAAGAAACATACAGACAGTGAGTCAAAGTATACACATTTGACATGTCTGTGCATTTGACTGTCACAACCAACTGTATAAAGAAAGTATTTTAGTTTATAAATCATAGATTTATTTTATAAATTATTTTATTTATTTTATTCTCTAAACAAAACATGTGCATTTTGTTTGTGACTGAAAGGAGTACCAATGTTGAAATTTGTTACCTTAAACTGCAAAACAAGCAAGTAAAACAAGCAAATTCTAGCAACTTTCAAATTCATGGAGTTACATTTATCACATAACTGTTTTGTCTGTAATGTAAAATAAAAAAAAAAAGCTCTTAAGGAAATGAAGGCCCTCTAAAAGCCTAGCACCAAAGTCCCATTTACATATCTTTGGGGAATTGGATGTCACTTGGGAATCTCAGCAGGAGGGAACATTTGTTGCAGTGGGATGACCCATGCCCATGGGGGTCACTGGTCATCTCATCAGACAAAAGGCTAATAAAACAAGACAGGTTTTCCTCAGACAGTCTAATACTTTAGCCTGACTGAGACTGCGTTTTGGAGAGAGACAGGGCAAAACACTACTTGTGCCACTTAACGTTACTTTATGCCATATGCAGACCAGCTGTGCTATCATTTGCAACCATTGGAGGCGCTTATACGACAAAGCGTTTAGCCGAATCCGCATCTATAAACCCCGTGATAACCGTCAGCTGACAGACTAACTTGTTTTCATGACAACGGGCCTCGAGCGCTACATTTGAAAGTGTTACGAAGCGCACCTGAATACGTCATCACACGCTTAATGCGGAGCTTCCAGTCCGTGACCTGTCAAACTATAGGGATACATGCAGCGGCTATATCCTATGGAATCCACGGTGTTACACTGGAGCTCAGTGCAGCAGCGCACACTAAGCGCCGTGACGCACGCACTGCTCAGGGGTTACTTCGTGTGTTTGGCTGCTACTTCTTTTTATACACGATCGCTTATCCAGGTGGATTTGCGTCCCGCAACACGACAGACAGTATTTATTTTTAGGGAAACTAGTGGTGGGCCTACCCAAAGTCGGCAGCTTTCAAACCACAGCCGCACCGCTTCAGGCTGCGGCGAGAGCCTCTGGTGCACCGCTCCTACACCACCTGTTTAGGGCGGTCTCGGAGCGGCCGTTTAAGTGTTCGCACTTGGGTCGAAAGCCCTTTTGCGGCGACTCAAACAGTGCCGGTATGAAAACGCCCTTAAAATAGTTGGGAAGTTGTAGACTGGAACAAAATTTCCTCTGGTGTTTACTCATTTACGGGGCCCACAGCGCCGTTTGCTGGACAAATATGAGTACTACAGTTTACTTTAGTTTTCGTCACACTTTTTGTGTAAATGCGAATCACGGGCAGCATGACTGATGCGTTTTCCTGACCAGCGTTGTCGTGTAAACAGGTCCTTAAATTCCCCTGACAGCTGCAGGCCTATGTGGTGTCACTTGGTGCTTGTCAGGTCTTCACATAGTGACCAGGTGGACAAAAAACTACAGCAAATTTCCGCGTGGACATCATTGTGGAGGAGGGGATTGAGTGTTGCAGTAACCTACATTCAATAAGACATGCAGCACAAACTATATGAGCAGGCAGAGAAGCTATGATTAAAAGAAGACTGCTGTTTGAAGCCAGTCAAGTGGCCACCAAATTATAGCATTGTTATAAGCTACTGTTATATTATTGCATTTGGTGCATAGGAACTCACAGAGGTCCCTTTAAATTTTTCATAATGCAGCGCAATATATTCCACAATGTAGGCCAGAAAGCCCTAGAACTGCTTGCATAATAATATGAAGTTACTGCCAACACAAACACAGACTGGATACAGAAAGCACTAGGCCAGTTTGGAAAACGTGTCTGACAAGTGACCTCAATAGCATAGTACGTGGATCAATAGTGCATGCAGATACAGTAGCCCACTAATGTAGGCTATTGCAGGCACATCCTGTGTGAGCTAGAATGACACAAACTGGTGCTTCGCGGCAGATTCTGGAAATTTGATATAGTCTAGGATATGCAGACAACATGATACTCATATAGCCTGAGTCTGCATAGTCCCAAATTCCCAAAATTAGCCCACTGCAAATGCCGCGACTGTGCATTGTTGTAGCTAACATCCAATGAGCGCGTCTCTTCCGCTGCGGTGTCCCCTCACATACAGCAGGAGCCAGCTACCCCTCACCTCTCACTCTCTCCCCGTTTGGGGTCCGACCTCTCCGAGCTCCACTCCATCAGGCTGGTCCGTTCGTCAAAAAACATCCATCTCGTCAGGCCTCCACCTTCAAATTATCCTCCCATTTGTCTTTTCGCACTGTGTGTAGCTCTCGGGAACACGCTGTGAGCGCGGCTGACGCTGTTTCAGAGGGGGCGTGTGAGGCTGCGTGCCTTCAAAAACACAAAAGCGGGGATGTGCCGAAAACCTTCACAGAGACCCCCTGCGGTTCAGCCAGCCCACAGACATAAGGTGAGATGAAGCTTTCTTGGAAGTCTTAAATTTAAAAATCTGAATTTAAGGCCTTAACAAGTCTTAAATTTGCAGAGATGGGAAGTATTAGGTCTTAAATAGGCCTACGTCTAAACAGGTCTTAAATATGGCACATAGCCTACATTTGATGCAATTACCGGCCCACTGAAATGCTCAAAGGCGTAATATCGTCGCTGATACGCGATCTTCTTTTACCAAGACCATAATGCTTTGCGGCATTCTTTGTCGCAAATGGCATGCTTATGATCTTAAAAGATCAATGGTCTTGAAAGGTCTAAAGTCTTAAATTCAACTTGTCCATATATATATATATATATATATATATATATATATATATATATATATATATATATATATATATATATATATATATATATATGAATTTTGATTATCTCATTGAGGGAAGATCATTAATCATTGTTGATTAATGATTGTCACAGAGTTAAAAAGAAAAACGTTTAGTCAGAGTTAATGAGATTACTGTAGGATAGGCTACTGGTTCATTGACAGGAGGATGTGAGGGAAGATACAGCACTGGTAATCTTGTCATTGCTTAATTTCACAGAAAAGATATGTAGTACTAACTACAATGACTTGCAAAAGTATTCGTACACATTTTCCTTTATTGTTCTTTACAACCATACATTTAACTGGATCATTGAGAGGTTCATGTCAGTCACTTTACATCACATGCCAACAACTATGATGATGCAAAATATTTTTTATTGTGAAGCAAATAAGAAATATGACAGAAAAACAGAAAACTTGAGCGTGCAAAAGTATTCATCCCATCAAGTTAGTACTCTGTAGAACCACCTTCTGAAGGACTTCCAGCTCCAAGTCTTCTAGGATAAGTGTTTATGAGCTTAGTTCATAAAACCAGTTGGATTTGTGCTCATCCTTCATCTAAAAACAGCTCAAGCGCCAATAAGTTGGATGCATGGTACTGCACTGTTAGAGTCGTTTTCTTCAAGAATTTTCCGGTGTTTATCTCCATACTTCATTCCTTCAGTTCTGAGCAGTTTCTCAGTCCCTAGAAGTGTGTGTGTGTGTGTGTCTGTGTGTGTGTGTGCGCGTGTGCGTGTGTGCAAGGAAGGAGGCAGAGGACTAGTGAGTTTCAGAACCACTATCCAGCATGAAATATCCAAGATCTTGAATACTTCAGGAAGTGGCCTCAATGGACGAAGTGCTCAGTGAGGAAAAGCCCGTACATGGGATGTACCATCGACAGATAACTGAAGTGGCTGATATCGAGAAATCCTAACAATGGCTAGAAAGGGCTGGACTGAAGGACAGCTCAGAGGCACTGATCATGGCTGCACAGGAGCAGACCTTGAGCACCAGAGCAATAGAGGCCCAGATCTATCATACAAGACAAGACCCCAGGTGCAGACTGTGCAAAGAGGCCCCTGAGACAATCCAGCACATAACTGCAGGGTGTAAGATGCTGGCAGGGAAAGCATACATGGAGCGTCATAACCAAGTGGCTGGTATAGTGTGCAGGAACATCTGTGCAGAGAACAGTCTGGAAGTCCCCAGGTCAAGGTGGGAAACACCTCCAAAGGTGATAGAGAATGACTGAGCTAAGATCCCGTGGGACTTCCAGATTCAGACCGACAAAAATGTAATGGCGAACCAACTGGAAACTGTGGTGATGGACAAGTAGCAGAGGAAAGCCGTTGTGTGTGTGTGTGTATATATATATATATATATATATATATATATATATATATATATATATATGGATAACTTTTGCTGTGTTGCTTCAAATGATAGATTTTGCCTCAGGTGTTTATTTTTGGATGAATTTTGATTTCAGGATTTTTTTATTTTTTTTATTTTTTTTTGAAAAATCATCCTAAAAAGGTGTCTAAAAAAATAGTCACACCTTTACCCCTAAGACCAGGGACGTCCAAACTTTTTTGCTTGGGGGCCACATACTGAAAAACATATGTACTGGAGGGCGCCATATATATATTCACAATAAATCAATCTTATGGATATTTTTATTGATTTGTTTTACTCTTGACCTCCTTCGACAACCCCACATTTATCCAAGCTTGGCACCAGCACATAATATGGCTTTTTTTTTTTTTTTTTTGGTCGCACCACCAACCGCTAATTTTCTTTTTTTTCCTTAATGCCAGGTACATCTCACACAAATCAAGTTTTTTACCTGCACTTCAAACCTTGCAGTGAACAGTGCTACCTGTGGCAATTTGGGCCAATTGTGAATGAAGCCCAAGGGCCAATAAAAAATAGTCTGCGGGCCGCATTTGGCCCCCGGGCCATAGTTTGGACACCCCTGCCTAAGACATTTTTTTGTCCCATTGACTCCCATTAAAACAACATTTTTATAATACACTGTCACTGCAATATAATTTCACAGTTTTATCAAGTATTTCAAGGATTCATGATAGAGAGGGATTGGAATTTTAGATTTTATTGTTTTTCAGTAGGTGTTGCCATTTCCCCCATATATGGTAGATAGAGGTACAAATTGGGGAATGGCCCCATTAGTGTTTATATAAATTATCAAGCCTACAAGGCAAATAAAAAACATTTTTTGAACTAAAATGATTTGGGTGTGTTTTAGGGTTGTCATAAATTGGTGTGAAAGTGTTTGTTGAAAAATGAGTTTGTTTGTGTTTGCATGAGCACAAATCCAAAATGTAGTTCTTACAGAGATGTGCACATCAGGGCAATGTAGAAAAAGTGCCCAGATTGAGCAGAGGCCTTGTTTGTGCTGGATGTGTATGCACCACATAAACTGGAATTTAAGGGGCTAAATTTCATAAACAGAATACATTTTTGCTATGTATGGTGAGGGCTGAAGTTAATGATGAAATCAACAAAAAATTGAATTATCTATTATTATATAATTTTTCTATGGCAGTGCTTTTTTTTTTTTTTGCGCCTTAGGACGAAAGGTGTGACTAAAAATGTTTCATCTGCCGCTACACAAAATTTTTAAATCTAATAAAATCAATCATGATGCCAATTTTTGGCACTCCCAAGCTCTGATAATACACCACAAAAAAATTCTGATGTGCATTTACAGAAATGAAAAAAATCATTTTTTTGTGATTTTTGACATAATTTGAAATCAACTTTTAATCACAAAAACTAGAATTTAAGGGGTTAAATTTCATAAACAATATGAAATTTTGTTATGTATAATGTAGGACTGAAGTAAAAACAAAATTGAATTATTGACCATTAGATATTTTATATATATAAAAAAAAATTGTCCTCTCGCCCTCCGCGGGCGGTTTCATCCATCCAAGCTCGGGTCCTCTACCAGAGGCCTGGGAGCTTGAGGGTTCTGCGCAGTATCTTTGCTGTTCCTAGGACTGCGCTCTTCTGGACTGAGATGTCTGATGTTTTTCCTGGGATATGCTGTAGCCACTCTTCCAGTTTGGGGGTTACTGCCCCGAGTGCTCCGATGACCACGGGCACCACTGTTGCCTTCACTTTCCAGGCCTTCTCAAGTTCTTCTTTGAGGCCTTGGTACTTCTCCAGTTTCTCGTGTTCCTTTTTCCTGATGTTACAATCGCTTGGTATTGCGATGTCAACCACAACGGCTTTCCTCTGCTGTTTGTCCATCACCACAATGTCCGGTTGGTTCGCCACTACCATTTTGTCTGTCTGGATCTGGAAGTCCCACAGGATCTTAGCTCGGTCATTCTCTATCACCTTTGGAGGTGTTTCCCATCTTGACCTCGGGACTTCCAGACTGTACTCTGCACAGATGTTCCTGTACACTATACCAGCCACTTGGTTATGACGCTCCATGTATGCTTTCCCTGCCAGCATCTTACATCCTGCAGTTATGTGTTGGATTGTCTCAGGGGCCTCTTTGCACAGTCTGCACCTGGGGTCTTGTCTTGTATGGTAGATCTGGGCCTCTATTGCTCTGGTGCTCAAGGCCTGCTCCTGTGCAGCCATGATCAGTGCCTCTGTGCTGTCCTTCAGTCCAGCCCTTTCTAGCCATTGGTAGGATTTCTCGATGTCAGCCACTTCAGTTATCTGTCGATGGTACATCCCATGTAGGGGCCTTTCCTCCCATGATGGTTCCTCCAGCACCTCGTCCTCTGTTTTCCACTGCCTGAGACATTCACTGAGAACTTCATCTGTTGAGGCCATCTTCCTGATGTATTCAAGGATCTTGGATGTTTCATCCTGGACAGTGGTTCTGACACTCACTAGTCCTCTGCCTCCTTCCTTGCGCTTAGTGTACAGTCTCAGGGTGCTGGATTTGGGGTGGAACCCTCCATGCATGGTTAGGAGCTTTCGTGTTTTCACATCTGTGGTCTGAATCTCTTCCTTTGGCCAGCTTATTATTCCCGCAGGGTATCTGATGACCGGCAGGGCATAGCTGTTGATTGCCCGGACTTTGTTCTTGCCATTGAGCTGACTCCTTAGGACTTGCCTTACTCGTTGGAGGTATTTGGCTGTGGCTGCTTTTCTTGTGGCCTGGTCCAGGTTGCCATTTGCTTGTTGGATTCCAAGGTACTTGTAGCTGTCCTCAATGTCTGCTATTCTGCCGTCTGGGAGTGGGACCCCTACTGTATGGACTACCTTCCCTCTCTTTGTCACCATCCGCCCACACTTCTCAAGTCCGAATGACATTCCGATGTCATTGCTGTAGATCCTGGTTGTGTGGATCAGTGAGTCAATGTCTCTCTCGCTCTTGGCGTACAGCTTGATATCATCCATGTAGAGGAGGTGACTGATGGTAGCCCCGTTCCTGAGTCGGTACCCATAGCCAGTCTTGGTGATTATCTGGCTGAGGGGGTTCAGACCTATGCAGAACAGCAGCGGGGACAGAGCATCTCCTTGGTATATCCCACATTTGATGGACACTTGTGCAATTGGCTTGCAGTTGGCCTCAAGGGTGGTCTTCCACTGCCTCATCGAGTTTGCAATGAAGGCTCTTAGAGTCCTGTTGATGTTATACATCTCCAAGCATTCCATGATCCATGTGTGTGGCATTGAGTCATAGGCTTTCTTGTAATCAATCCAGGCGGTGCACAGATTAGTGTGTCATATATATATATATATATATATATATATATATATATATATATATATATATATATATATATTAAAAAATATCTAATGGTCAATAATTCAATTTTTTTTTACTTCAGTAAACACAGAAAGGAAAACATATATATACACACACATATATATATATATATATATATATATATATATATATATATATATATATATATATATATATATATATATATGTTTCCTTTCTGTGTTTACTCCAATCTCCGCTTAAAAATATACACTGCTCAAAAAAATAAAGGGAACACTTAAACAACACAATGTAACTCCAAGTCAATCACACTTCTGTGAAATCAAACTGTCCACTTAGGAAGCAACACTGATTGACATCAGTTTCACTGCTGTTGTGCAAATGGAACAGACAACAGGTGGAAGTTATAGGCAATTAGCAAGACACCCCCAATAAAGGAGTGGTTCTGCAGGAGGTGACCACAGACCACTTCTCAGTTCCTATGCTTTCTGGCTGATGTCTTGGTCACTTTTGAATGCTGGTGGTGCTTTCACTCTGGTGGTAGCATGAAACAGAGTCTACAACCCTCACAAGTGGCTCAGGTAGTGCAGCTCATCCAGGATGGAACATCAATGTGAGCTGTGGCAAGAAGGTTTGCTGTGTCTGTCAGCGTAGTGTCCAGAACATGGAGGCACTACCAGGAGACAGGCCAGTACATCAGGAGACGTGGAGGAGGCCGTAGGAGGGCAACAAACCAGCAGCAGGACCGCTACCTCCTCCTTTGTGCAAGGAGGAACAGGAGGAGCACTGCCAGAGCCCTGCAAAATGATCTCCAGCAGGCCACAAATGTGTGCTCAAACGGTCAGAAACAGACTCCATGAGGGTGGTATGAGGGCCCGACATCCACAGGTGGGGGTTGTGCTTACAGCCCAACACCATGCAGGACGT
Organism: Bostrychus sinensis; assembly: GCA_020698575.1. Taxonomy (NCBI): domain Eukaryota; kingdom Metazoa; phylum Chordata; class Actinopteri; order Gobiiformes; family Eleotridae; genus Bostrychus; species Bostrychus sinensis. Next base: position 20,375,571 of record CM036256.1, on the reverse strand, counting down.
TTGGCATTTGCCAGAGAACACCAAGATTGGCAAATTCGCCACTGGCGTCCTGTGCTCTTCACAGTTGAAAACAGGTTCACACTGAGCACATGTGACAGACGTGACAGAGTCTGGAGACACCGGTCCAGCATGACCGGTTTGACAGTGGGTCAGTAATGGTGTGGTGTGGCATTTCTTTGGGGGGCCGCACAGCCCTCCATGTGCTCGCCAGTGGTAGCTTGACTGCCATTAGGTACCGAGATGAGATCCTCAGACCCCTTGTGAGACCATATGCTGGTGCGGTTGGTCCTGGGTTCCTCCTAATGCAAGACAATGCTAGACCTCATGTGGCTGGAGTGTGTCAGCAGTTCCTGCAAGACGAAGGCATTGATGCTATGGACTGGCCGCCCGTTCCCCAGACCTGAATCCAATTGAGCACATCTGGGACATCATGTCTCGCTCAATCCACCAACGCCACGTTGCACCACAGACTGTCCAGGAGTTGGCGCATGATTTAGCCCAGGTCTGGACTAAGGAGACCATCCTCCACCTCATCAGGAGCCTGCCCAGGCGTTGTAGGGAGGTCATACAGGCACGTGGAGGCCACACACACTACTGAGCCTCATTTTGACTTGTTTTAAGGACATTACATTAAAGTTGGATCAGCCTGTGGTGTGTTTTTCCTCTTTAATTTTGAGCGTGACTCCAAATACAGACCTCCATGGGTTAATGAATTTGATTTCCATTGATAATTTTAGTGTGATTTTGTTGTCAGCACATTCAACTATGTAAAGAACGAAGTATTTAATAAGAATATTTTATTCATTCAGATCTAGGATGTGTTATTTTAGTGTTCCCTTTTTTTTGAGCAGTGTACTATGGCTATTATTTACCGCAGTAGTACGATCACAGCACCAGTAGAGGGCGCTGGACCCCTACATGCCAGTAACCGATCACCTAAATACGGCTTGACAAGTAACAACTGGTTGTCTACTGTTTTTTGCTGGCTATGGCCATGCAGAGGTGGGTTTGAAAATGCATTTCTGATCCCTTTTTTTTTTTTTTAAGTATGTTCATACACAGCATATAGGCTACTTAGGCCAGGCATAATGGTAAAACAGCAATATTTCTATATCTTTATTTACGTTTTTTTGTCCATTCCGTGTAGAGACAATTTATTAAAGTATTTACTACTTGCGATTTATCCATAATTTATGATTTGTAAGGTTTTAACGTTTTAAACTGCTATATAAGTCTAGCGTAAAACCATAAAAATGACTACACATATAGAATAAAATAAATGGTTCATTATATCCTAAAAGCCTTTTTTTCTTGAATATTGAGTATTGCTGTATGTCATAGGATAAGCCTCTGAAGTGGCATATTACCTGCAAGTGACTAAACAGACTCCAGATGTCTCCATAAAACAACACAAGAATCTGCAACAATATACTGTGTGCTGTTAATTTGGGTGTCCACAAAATTAGAAATCTTATTTCTAAACTGAAGACACATGTTAGTGACTGTTTTTAATTGCAATGTTACAATTTAACCTAAAATGGCATTAAATTCATATTAAATCAACTTGACAGGACCATGAATACATTGCAATAATGAAGAATACATGATAAAACATTTACCACTTTAAAACGTGTGGAAGTAAAGTAACCAGAAGGGCCCAGACTTTATAGTGTTTCATCATTTGTGTTTTGTTTTTGTTTTTTTTGTTTTTTTTTTCTGTTTTCAGGTGTCTATGTCCTCTTTCCAAAGACCACACGAGGTGAACTCCTGCTCGATCGTGCTTCTACCACATCAGATATGATCCAGATGGCAGGAGCTCTGATGAAATCCTTATCAATTGAATTCTTCTCTTCTGCTCTGGCCATCGCCTCCAGCTCAGGTGATGTTTCTGGACACCAGTCGGCCATAAACTTATCTTTAGCTTCACAATAGTTGACCTGAATTTCCTCAGGCTGAGCCCCAAACAACCAGTCTAAATGCATAAAAAACTGTAGTTAGCATTGGAAATAACTGCTATTGTAAGACTGAATAATCTTATTGACTAACCTGCACAGTCATGGATGAGGTCTTTGATGAGGTGTCCAATGATGGCATAGAGAACAGACAGCACAATAAATACAGCAATAAGCAAGTACAGGACGTATGTAGGCAGGTGTATGGCATCTCTAGCTGGTGGGACATAGCTCTCAAAAAAGACTGTCCCATCTTCTTCTTTGAAATGAACTTTCAAGCTGTTCACTGGTACTTCTTGTGCTTCGGACATCTTCAAAACGCCACTGTAAGCAAAACAATTTTAAATTCTTGAAAAAATGTATGGCATTAAATTTTGCTTTCATTTCAACTCCTTTAAAGTTTCAAAAAAGAAGCTTACTTACAGAAGCAGCCTTTGATGTACCCGTTAACTCCTCTTTTACAGTTCTAAAGTTAAATAAAAATCATAATTCTGGTTGTTAAATTTTTCATTTTAGAGCTGCTCTAAGTCTCTACCTGTGTGCTCATTCACTCTACGCAGATGGAAACCAGATAAGCTGCTACTGCTTGGTGCACTCAAGGTCAGATGAACTACACCGTGAGCAACATGCTCCAAAGGCAAATATATATTGACAATAATATGTGTCTTCTAGAGGGCTGCTTAATGTAGTATATTACAAATGTAATTTGTTATTGTGGCATAAGCAAATACAATATCCATATTATTAAAAACTAAATGTATCGCAATGATGTTATGACCCTCTATCTGAGATATTTACACTATGAGAATCATTGTCCTAAACTGCCTTCAATAAAACAGCATAGAGACTAAATAAAAATATTAAAAATTACTTGATTAGTATTAATTCCCTAATTTTGGACCTGGTTTAGCCCTGTTTTACTTCTGGTTGAGTTTGTGTCGAGTCTTGTTTTTGTCCTAGTTTATAGTAAATACAGAGATTTAGATTACTGCTTAAATTTAATTGAACTTTCTGTTTCAAAAAGTAATTATCTGCAGTTATGATGTTATCGCAAAATCCAACATAGTTTTTGCATATAGCAATTTTTTTATTTTTTTAATGTGGAGCCCTAACCTTCTTTATGTGTATTGTAAATAATTAACAATTAACATCTCTTAATGTAAATGTTTATATGAGGTTTAAGAGTAGTCCCTAATAAAGTATAGCGCAATCCATTTACAAGTAAGGTCAGTGCAGATGACCTGAGCGGGTATTACACAAGGGTAAGATGGATTAATGACCAGACTCAATAGTGTTATTCAATTGTTTACTGAAGATTAGCCCAGATTAGCCCAACACCAAAATAAGCAAATGACAGTTGTTTTCTTATGGAAGGCATAACAGCAAATATTGAATGATCATCATACATTTCAGTTACACATAAAGCTTCAAAGAGACCACTGCATTACATGTAAACCACAAGTTGTTTGAAAATTAGCCTATATCAAGTAAACGTTTATATGTAATAATAATGTGTAAAATGTTTATTTGTTTATTTCTTAGGCATCACTACTGCAGAAACACAATGCAATACAATAGGATTTCTACTGACAGGGGACTCAAAGAGAGGTCACGTAAGGATTTGATGGGGCAGCGAATGACACACTGTGTGAAGAGGCCCGCTTTGCTCCAGGGTACGAAGCCATGGCGCTTTTCAGGGGAAGGCCAGGGGTGGACGGACAGTGGAGACCACCATCTTCATAATAAAACCCAGGCAGTGTTCTAGCCATTTCATTCTCCAACCATACACAGCTGCTGTTGGTCATCTTACTGGAAATGCTCATGTGACGCTCTTCCTCAATTTTTCCCACCTCTAAATCATCCTCCACTGGTCTGGGACCAAAAAGCCAGTCTGTGAAACAGACAATAGTAACAAGAAAATACAGTAAGGTTGTGTTGTCATTGTGAATTAAGGGCATAGTAATTCTGAAAAACGTTCACCTCAGTTCACTCATAGGAACACTGTAGGACAAGCAACAAGGTATATGATCAAATATGTGAGCCACACAAAAAGATAAAAAGAGTCTTAAATGGGAATGAGCAGATATTGGGTTCAAGGTTGGAAAAGGCGAAAATCATGACAGCAACCACCATCACCGTTACCTGCCAGGTCATGCATCAAATCTTTTATGAGGTGCCCCACTATGGCGTATGTGGCCACTATGACCAAGACCACACCGACTAGAATATAGACTACATTGGGGGGCAAAGATATGCTATCCCTTGACGGTGGGATGTAATCCACAAAATAGGCCTCTTCCTGGTGTTTCGGCAATTGCAGGAGCTGGCGGTGGTCGAACAAGGCATTCAGGGACACAACACTTGGCTCTTGGTCCATACTGTAGTTTTTTACGTAGATGATACACTAAAATCCAGTGGAGCTGAGGAACTCCTTCATGACGCTGTGAATACTTAATATAGGGTGCATAGAAAGGAAGAGTAGAAGATTTAATTTTTACATTTTTATACTTTTATGCAGATGGAGAGATGTCAAGATGACTTATCAGAAAATAATATATCCAATTCCTCAGATGCAAGAGATCTGATACCACAAGTGTGCCATTTCTGCTAATCTTTTGTCTAGAGTAGATCCTGCATTCCTTGTACAAAATTTGTTTGGAAGCTTAGTGTGAGACAGTAGTGAGTTGAATATAGGACAGACAAAGTTAATAGGATTGAGTCTGTCACAATGCAATATCAGCTTTCCATCTGTAGGGATTAGAGATATAAGTAAGGTGAGGTTGACAGTAATACTGCAAAGAGGCTTAGGCACTCCATAGCCTGGTATTGATAGACAGTATACTGTTACACATACATCATAAACACACATCATCATATTTTGCAGTAAAAAAAAATAAGCACACGTGAATGGCAAAAACAGGGTTATGTATTTACCTTCTGTGGAAGACTTGAAATGGCTCTTCAGTTAAGTCAGGGTCTGAATTTGGAATGATTGGGCTTCTCTGCAAATAAACACAACCACATGACATAAAGACATTCAGACATGTAACAAGTAACCAAAAACAAAATACTCACCATGTCTGTACAGTGGACTGATAAACAGTAAATCAGTTGACTCAAAATGCTTAGTTCTTCTCAGTTTGGCATTTTTTCTCTGTATGTGTCTTAGCCAATCGCCAAAACTCTGAAATAAGAAACTGCCATTCGATGAGTGCACAGAAGACACTTGCAACGAGGATAAACCAAGAGACAGGATGCAGTCCCCAGTAGAAGGTGTGATTCATGTTGTGAAGGATGCAAAATGCAGATGCAAAATGATGGAGAGGAAGTGAGTAAAGCAGAGTGCATGTAAAGGTGACTGTGTCTGTATCAAAGTGTTCTTTGTAATCCTTGACAGGATTAGGGTGGCACACAGCAGTGTCACACCTCCACTGAGTCAGCAAACACTTTACCTGTTTTATCTGTGGTGCCACACTGACTTAAAATCAAATTTATCATTCACAAGCTGAATCTCAATCTTTTGGCTGAGGAATAATAACAAAACACTGACAAACAAGAATGAAAAACCCAAAAATTACCACTTACCTTTTTCTTTAAAACTTCATTAAAAAAAGAAACGTAATCTTGGGCTCCCAGTCTTCTAAAGAGAAGCAACTAGAATACTTGTCCTATGCAGAAAGAAAACTATAAAACTAAAAGCACTGATACCTTCAGTGGTACCAAAGCATTGAAACAGGCAGGTCCATATTGTCTTTGCTAGGCTGGAGTGACCACTTTCTGAGGTTTGTCCTCTGCCTCCATCAGCCATTTGAAATAGGCATCGCCCAGGAGGAAGGCCCAGTACACAACAGTCAGAGATGTGTTCACTGTCACAATACCAATTATTAAAGGGTGCAGCATGGTGACAGACTGAAGGGACTTATAAAGAGAGAAAGGTGTATCACCTCAAAAAGCTTTCTGTCTGTGCAGCTGTGTGCCTGATTGGAGCTGCTCACAGGTCTTCTTCTAGTCCTCCTCTCCCCACCCCTAGCCATGCTCTGCTTTCCACTGGTCACTAAGTTTCTGTGGCAACAGAGGATAATCCTCTTTGTTTCAGAAGATAAAGGTAGGATAAAGTTGTATTAAATGTAGTTCTGTTCATCACCATCAACAACATGCTGTGTTGCATAACGCCCATACATACCATTCTTACAAACATGTAAAACATGACAACTTTGCAGATTATAAATCTAAACAGCACTATAATTATATTAATAATAATAATAATAATAATATTTATTTTGTGAACTTTATGTTGTGTCTCAAATATAATCCAAAATCTAATCAAGACTGAAAGAGGGAGAAGTGTTGTTAATCTTACACTAAACGTCACAGATGGCATTGTAAGGAAACTCCTGGGCCACTATAGCACCATGGGGATTTTCACCCAGCTCACCTCATTGTCTCATACTGCATGTTCAAATATGCTTCAAGAATTTTAAACACATCTATTTAAACGTCACATTGAGACAAATCACCCTCCGCCAGTAGGTGTCAGTATGAGCATTAAAAACAAAACGTTAAACAGTACATTGGACACTGAACTTTTTTTTTTCTGGCGAAATTATCCAAAACTTGTTGATGAACAAATAATCATCAACACAAACTCTATATTTACCAATGAATTAGATAATAATGATAATATAGTGACCTATACAGAGCTCTCTCTGTAAATGTCCTGTCACTGATTTGAACTTTGAGACAGAGCACATAGGGACTTGTTTCGTCACAGATCAAAGGCACACCATGTGATTACAAGCTTTTCTGTCAGAGTTGGCTTTAGTGTGAGTCATTTCGCTGTTTAGTTGAGAGTTAACAACTCAATATATTATTTTTAAATTACATCTTCGCCACACAACACCAAAAGATGAGGCCGCCAGCTGAACTGTGCGTCTTTCTGTTATCTCTTTTGGCACCTGGGATTTTGTACATGATGAACAACGTCACAGTACTTCAAGAGTAAGTCTTCATTCATTCACCTGCCTGTTCTGCTAAAGCTGTATAAAGAACGCTGTGGCTTAGAAAAAGAAAAGAAAGCAGATTGAGGGTCTGACCTGAGATAACCTCATTTAAACCTTGTTAGATAATTAAAACATAGGGATTACTGTAAGCCTCAATACAAATGTGTGTGCAAAAAGATATATTATTGAAAAGAGTGGAGACAAACATTTTAGAGAATGATTTATTTTGTTCCTTAGACCCTTACCAATCCTGGGAATGGGCATGGTTGTCCTGGGATCACTTCTGCTTATTCTCCTTCTTGTTGTGCAGCACAAGACCAGTGTGGACCCTCTGTTCTATGGTACAGTATACAGGGCAACACTTAAGTTTGGTGCACTCCAGAGATATACTTTTTCTAAACATATTTGTCTTTGAACAGTTTTTGCAGAGTTTGCCTTCACCTGCATGGTGGGCCTCACTAATGCCTTAGAGCAGGACGGATACATCTCTGGTTTCATGGCCTTTTACTTAAAAATGGTAATGTTATTTATCTTCTAATTATTGTTTTTCAAAAGCTATTAATTCCCACTCATCCTTAACATCTACTTATGTCCTTATGTATATCTGATGTGTATGGTCCTCAGGGTGAGCCTCATCTAAGTGCAGCCTATGCTATTATGATGTCTTATTGGGAAGGCATTGTTCACTTTGTCCTTTTCATTACTATAATCCATCGCATGTTCAAAGGGTAATTTTTAGCATCAGTATTCTCACAAATAAAGTAGTTCTGCTGAAATGTACTGAAAATTTCAAATTCAAAAACAGGAGGTCCTACCGTAGCCTTGCTCTGCTATGGGCAGGTTCATCCATCACCCACCAAACCGTCCACATCGCAGGCGTCGTCATTGGTGAGATATTGATTTAAGAATACTTTGATGTTGTCTGCGTTTTCTAATGAGATTGTTAACTTTAATATTCCAGGTAAATATGGCTCGACCATCAGACCAGCTTTTTGGAGGAACACGCCCTTCTTCCTGGTGCCATTTTGGGCTGCATCAGTGCTCTTTAGCAGACCCAGAGAAATGCCTATTGTAACTGCAGATAAGGTAGTGCAGATTTCTGTATTGTAAGAAAGTATTTTTTTATATATAAAACCTGATTGTCTGTATGTCTAGATTGCAGGAGAACAAAAGAAAAGTCTGCTCTCTCGGCCTGTTGACTTCATTCTGTCCGTTCTTTTACTGGGATCTATGGTCTTCACTGTTTTTAGGGGCTTTGTAAGTACACTGTATACTTCTTGATTTTAACTGAGCTAACCCACAACTACCTTTTGCCATTTGCTTGATTTTCTATTTAGGTTGTTCTGGACTGTCCTCTAGATGCCTGTTTTAACTACATCTACCAGTATGAGCCCTACCTCAAAGATCCAGTGGGATTCCCGAGAGTTATGGTGAGTTTGAGGACAGCTTTACTGAAATTTGTCCTCAACTAAAGTACATTAGTACTAGTAAAGTCACTTTAAAATAATCTACTAAAGAGTAAAAAGTAAAATCAGTGGTTCTCAACTGGTCTGATTGTGGGGCCAAATTTAATCCTTCATCGTTTTATTGTGAACCAGTCTTTGCACAACCAAGTATTTTTTCTAAATTATTTTAAGGTAAAATAATTTCGAAAACAAAATACAAATACATTTTATAAACCTGTTTCACAATTTCTTAAATTATGTTTTTTTTTTTTTTTTTGCAGATGCTGATGTACTTATTCTACGCTGTGCCTTTAATGGTTGGTTTCATTTATGGCCTGACCACACCTGGCTGTGGATGGATGCTGGACTGGACAATCTTCTTTGCTGGAGCTATGGCTCAGGTACTAAATATGGGCAAGTAAGTTATCCCATTGCTATATAAAAAATAAAACTTTTTCTTTCAACTCTTCTCCCCAGGCTCAATGGTGCCATATCGGAGCATCTTTACACTCTCGCACTCCGTTCACATACCGGGTCCCCACAGACAAATGGTGGCCTGTTATCACCCTCAATGTGTTGCTCAGTGTCGTGCCCGCTTTCTTGGCCCTGCGCTGCCTCACCAGCCCTGCTTATTTTATGAAACCTGTTCCCAAAGGACAGACCAGCAATGACAAGAAGAAAAAGTAGACCGCACAGCAAGCACAGGACTTTGGAAGACTATGGTATTGCAGTGTGCACTGGGAAGCCACCTTTTCAGCCAACACACTCCCTGTATAAACTGTTGGACTATTGGACCTTGATAGGAGGCTGTTGAAGGAACTGTGATCGGCTTGCTCAGCTTTCAGGTGAATCACGCAGATCCATTCACTACACAGAAAAGGGCTTTTGCAAATCTCTGCTCGGAACAGACAGGACCGTGTCTGTCCCAGATGTTGTCCATTTACACTAAATTCATGTCTTGGACTTTTACAGCATTAAAAACACAGAGGCCGGTTGTTGTGTGTAACAATGTTTGATTATTTTCCATTTTAAGGGAGTGCTTGCCTCCTCATAAGTGAAGCAGTGTGCATGTTTATCATTTGTCTGTGTTGGTGAAGTCATCATGGCATCTGATGGCCCAGTTACCGCCTGCTCAATGTGATAAGAGGTGAACCCTGGATCTGTGTGAACTGTCTTAGACACACAACAGCACAAATGACACATCAGGCTTTAACTATGCATACTCTCAGTGTGTGTAGAGTGTAGTGTATATAGTCTATATAGTCTACTATACACATACAGTACAAGTCATTCTGGAGAATAATAAAAGACTTAATTTGGATAAATTGTATAACAATCAGTCAACTTTTTTTTTTTTTACTTTATTAAGAATGGAATACAACAGCAGGACAAAAAGTCTTAAGAACACCAAAGAAGTGAATGATGCATCAAATATCAAAGGGACAAAGACAAAAGAGAAATTGACATTCTACTCATTGTGTAAAAAGCCGTGCAAAGTTCGAGAAGGTTTAGCCATTCAATTACAATCAAGTGGTTATCTCAGCACAGTATCATGTAATCTGATCCAGACCATTATTCTGAGATATCCTAAAGGGATGGGAATCTATCTGATTGGACAAGGTCCATCTATGGATAAGAGAGCAGCCAATAACAATCAACACAGTATTTACAATGTAGGGATTAGAAGCAATGAAATGATTAATTATGTTACTAATTGATTGTTGGACTGGTCATAGAAAAATGATGTTACATCTTGTTTTTAAGTAAAAAAGAAAGTACTAGCAAATGATTTGTAATAAATAGTACACAAAACATAGCAATATTAGAAAAAGCATGTTAGAAATGGTGCTCTATTTAAAAGTAACATGTAGAGGACACATAGAAAAGCCTAGTGTTAGCAGGTGCTGAATGCTATTTGCATCAAATACATCTTTCCTTTGTAAACAGAATACTAGGATGAAATACAACCAAAACCTTTAACAAAAAGTTACTCAGCAGTTTCTCTCTTTAGTACACACACACACACACACACACTCATACACACACACTCATACACACACGTCTGTTAGTCATAGAGGATTAGTACTCAAAGGTTAGGATCTAAATGAAAGTACTGCTAAAGTTAGTGTTCTTGTGGACCTCTGTTAAAATGGGTAAAAGAAGCTAAAATCAGTGACTGTAGAGGACATTATGTAATTATATGAGAGAAAAACTACTGCAGGTTAAAAGCAGGAACATAACGACTGTGATGTGAACTATTGTTTTTCATTACGGGTCATTGTTAGCACCTAGGCATAATATTATTTGGTTCAGTAGTAGCTATGTGCATCCTCCCGAGCCCTGTGTCCCTCTCCATGTCTCCTGTGACCGTGGTGCTCATGGCGCTGATTGTGATGGTGGCGTCGATACCGATGAGATCGCCGGGCTGAGAGAAAAAGAGAAAGCAGTTAAAAGTTAGTACATCAATTATAAATGCAGCTCTTAAGGAATTGAATGTTTAATAGAATCAAAGAGACTGCCCTGTGTCTATCCAAAAACACTATGTAAATGCAATGATTAAAATTAATTTCTTTTCTCTGTAAAATGTACCAATGTACCAATGCACTATGGCACTCATAACTATATTGATCAAAGAAAGGTAAAATAATGACTCAAAATTGCCCCTAGTGAGTGAATGTGAGAGTGAATAGCTGTCTGTCTATGTCTCTGTGCCCTGCAACTAATTGGCCACAATCCAGGGAGTCCTCTCCTACGGCCCATATTTGTTGGATAGGGATGACCACTATCAGGAATAAACGGAAGAAGATAAATTAAATGAACATCCTATTTTAGTGCTACTTCAAGCTATTTTAAGGCAAATTATACTGTAAGTTTCCCAGTGTACTAAAATGAACACTAAAAATTAATAGTTTTGTGCCATTAATAAAAAACTCACACTTTGTGCAGATGATTCTGGGCCTTTCCCAGGTGCCATCTGCCCGGCATCGTGCAGTAGGGATGTGGCGTTGGTAGAAACCTTCGGCACACTGGTAGCGCACCACTGCATGAATGTCGTAATGGGATTTCCTTCGACCAACTAAATGTGCATGCTCCACTGCAGGTGGGGTTCCACACAATACTACAAACAGAATTGAACAAGTAGCTTAGATATTTTGCACATATCATACATTTGATAAAATGCCTGTAGATAGCAGTGTTGTACAGAATTTGAGTGAACAAATGTTTGCCTCTGTCAAATATATATATATATATATATATATATATATATATATATATATATATATATATATATATATATATATATATATATATATATATATATATATACAGTAATGAGTCTATAACCTAATAAACCAACTCTTTCTTTTTGTCAGGTTTTCAATTAAGGGTAAACCATATTAAATTGGGAACATCCAAAACAACATGTTACGAGGCATTTCAGTTCATATTTGTGGTGTTATTTAGCAATAACTGGAACTACACTTCAGTGATGAGTCTTGGAGGGGAGGACAATGCAATAAGGGGAAGACTGAAATTTATATTGCTGTTAGAAATCAATACAGTTCTGTAAAAATAATAAAAATCTCAATTTGGTCAAATCATCAGTAGCCTTTAATGAAGAAATATTGCCAGTGATCTTGGTCGTAGATACCACATACATAAATATCAATGACCTTTAGGCAGAAATAAGCTGTAGTCTTTTTGTGTACCTGTGCCTTTCTTGCAGATGTAGGGCAGGTTATAGTTGCAGGGCACGTCGTTCCACTTGCCGTCCTCATGGGCAATGGTCACCACACAGTCCTCCCCTCCCGCAAAGAAATTGTCTGGTTGGCTCTCTCTCCAGTTCTCATACACCTGCACAGCAGAACCAAAATACAAATGTACATCCACATTTGGTTTAAAAATAAAAGACCATGGTGGAATAATGTTGCAAATACTCACCAAATCATTGGCATCAGTCCACTGGAAATCTTCTTCAACTGTGCGATCATTCAGACCAATCCAGGCATTGTCATGACCCAGACCTATCAAAAAAGGTAATCATTATATATTATGTTATTAAGTTGTATTGCATATAGTATTTTATTACCACATTACTGCCATTACGGCCCAAAAATCTTGGCCAGCTATCTTAATTCTTTTTCTGTCTTTACATATTTTACATACAGGGATTCCAAATTCACAACCAACCCATTTTTGCGTACCGTTGATGAACTCTTGCTCATTGGGAGCAATCACACTGGTGAGGTGGGCGCTGTGCTCCCTGCAGTCTTTCTCTGCATCCTCCCATGTGTGTCTGTGAGTGAAGTACCTGCGGTGGGGGATATAAAAATACAAATTTCGATATATTATGCAGCACAGTAGATTTAAAGAGCAGCACAGAGTGTGGCAGTAAGTATGTCATGGATAACTCCAGGGTATGAGAGTAATGCAAATATATAGTGTGTGGCACCTGTGGCAGCGCATATGTGTCATTTATTTTCACAGAGAAGCTACTTTTTCATCATTCCTACCTGTAGCAATGGCCATGGAACTTTTTCCAACCATGCTCGCAACCTTCGATATCTGTGAGATGAATAAAGCAAGAAGTTAGTGAGAGGAGGCAGAGGAGTAATTTTCTAAAGTGCATATATGAGTATAGTGCAAGAAGAAAGTATGATAAAACATCTATAGGAGCAGGGCGGGAAGAGGTAAGAGATGGCCTATTTGCTTGTAAAATATAAGTCCCTTATTTGGGCATAAATTATTATATGTGTTAAAAATGGGGTATGGCGTCTTGCATTAAGAGTAATTATATACAGGCTTGTTTTCCATTCAAAGCACATGTGGTGTTCTCTCTGCACTTTTAGTATTCATTAATAACAATGAGACCTGTGGATTCATTTATAACCACAAAGGTTAGATATTCATTAATCCTCATTACTTCTAGACCAATGCACCACACACACTTTCAAGCTGCAGGGGCTGGAGCTGATGATTCAGCACAGTACCAGTTTGAGTGGATGTGCCAAAAGGGCGGCCACCTACAAGAAAGTTTCACTGATAAAATGTAATATATCTGAAGCCTGGGGGTCCTCGGGTGCTTCTGTGTTCACTGGTCATTGTAAAAGCAAGTATAAACATAGAGTCATGGCTTGTACTGATGTACATGTGTATTACCTATAATTTATTCAAATTCATTTCTGGTTGTTTTTGTTTGTTTGTTTGTGTGTTTGTTTAATCCTTGGTACTCAGTTAAGATTTAGTCCAGTTTATTAAAACTTTGAGCGTGATGTGTGTGGCATTACAACAAGGCAGTAAAAGAAACTGTCATCCTGGGAAGCTTGTTATTTCACGTTTTACCACTAGATAGAGCACTTTTAACCCAAGCTCAAATGAGAGCTTCCTCCACCACATGGCCTATTAAAAAAAATGCTGTCCCATGAGAAACTCCTCAGTACAAATATGTACACAATACTGCCATTGTATTTATGTCAAATTCAACAAGACTTCCTTAGCAAAAAGTTGATTGTTACATGTACTACTATTCATATAGTAACTTACCCTTCTCACATGTGTCTCCTCCATAACTGGGAAGACAGAGGCAGAGGAACGAATCAATCTTGTCAACGCAAGTGCCTCCATTTTCACAAGGCTCGGGCTGGCAGTCATCAACATCTGTGTGTGAGAGAGAAGTGGTGAGGACAGTGCGCCTGCCAATCTGATCAGGACAAAATGAGAAACGATGTGTGCTGCATGGAAAGAAGATGTGGGTGTTTGCTGCCATTCAAACTGTAGCACAGAAACCTTGGCTGTGTTGAATTTGGGTTACAGTGTACTAACTAGACACTTTTTGCTTAAATACGTTGTTGAAGTTTATTTTTGATGGCATTTCTGAGAAAAACATACATTTTTGGAGATTATGCTACTATTTCTCAGTTTTTAATCTCTATCCCGATGTGTAGTATTGTTTTACCTGAGAAATAGGAGTAGTACTGTAATAGTAGCTGTAGTACATGGCAACAGTAGTAAAGGTAGTAAAAATAATTTGCACAAGTAATGGTAATGGTGGTAGTAATAATAGAGTACTTACTATTTAAGTACATTCAATACTTTTTTACTCTTACTTTAGTAATATTTTAGTCTACTACTTTTACAGTAACAATATGTGGCAACAGTCCTTGTACCTAAGTAGGCCTACTGAGTTGGAGTACTTTTTCTGCCTCTGTGTGTACTGTATGGTAAATGTTTTGTTAGACTAGTATTCACAAAGGACTATGTGTTTCTACTTATGTGTCTTTTTCTGTCAAAATTACACAAAACATTGCCATGACATTAAGTATACAGTATTTTGGTCAGCAGAAAAGCCAACCCGGACCAAGTCAAAACCCCCATTTTGTCAGATATCCATCCAAATGTAGAGCAACAACAGAAACTCCAGCACCTCTGTGGATTCTGAAGATGACCGCACTCTCCAACAAACAATATTTTTCATCAGAATCAGTAAAGTATCACTTTATTGTTATGTGGAGGGCATGCAAGCTTCTTTTCTTCATTGTGTTTTTTTTTTTTTTCCCCGAAGAGCTTTACCTTAGGTCTGCAGAAATCTATTAGTGCTCACAGCCGGAGTGCTCCAAGAAAGCCACTTAAAAGTTTCAACTTTGCCTCAAAGTGTCCTCAGATCTGGACTGTTTCTAAGCAAAAAGAGGAGAGGCTGAAAAGGTCAGTGGCATTGATGGCTAAATGTGACAGACGAATCAAACTCCAGTAACCTTTTAGTGTTACAAAGTCTGACAGATTCAGAGCCCACACTGTCACAGGAAGCCTTCGTTTCTATTTGAACAAATCCCAGTTTATTCTTACAGAAGTTACAAACTCTACTCTGAAACTAAATATAGCTGTTACACATCCTTAAAAAGTTTCAAAGCCAACTTTCTGATCAAAGCTTACTTTTAATGTGACAAAAAGAGATGGTTTTGGTGTATTAAAAATAGATGGAGAAGGTGATGTTTAATGGTCCTGCTAAAATGTTTATGATTTCTTCAGTGTTGATTGTGTTAAAGCTAAATAAGGAAAATACTTTTAATGTAATCTCTTGTAATTTCCTACATGCTTTTGAATGGTCAGTCCAACTGCGTTTTTTAATTACCTTGCTAATAGACAAACTAGCCAACACCGGCAAAAACATAACCTTGGCAGATTTAAAACACATAGATACAGAAGATCCTCAGATGACCTTGCAGCTTCTCTCTCTCCATATAATAAACCACACCACAAAATTCCTCTGAAAAAGGAGCCAGTCTTTGTTGCTTTATTAAAAAAACAGTCTGATCTTGTTGTGCTTTTCATGCATTATGCAGAAAGTAAGTAGCCGCTTAGAGAGACATTACTGCACATTCTGCAAATCCATACAAAGCCTTGAAGCAAAGTAGCCCACATGTATCTGCTATAGCTGTCAGTCTGACCACCTGACTGTCCATGCGTCCATGACTTTAGACACAACCTGCACAAGTGGGACTGGCAACCTATAAATATATCCTCTATACGCTTCATTTATTCATAAAGACGTTCATGTCCTTAGAGACTTCTCCCTAATGAGCTGAGCATGTGTTAAGGAACAAATTAGGGTTGTTAAGACAGATTCATACCTCTGTGTCAAAATGTAGTACAGGTGGCACAGATGGACTGCTTCACACGTGTAAAAATATGTTATAGTACTGGCACAGCTTGACTAAAAAAAATCTACCATTAAATGTGACCAAATACGGTATAGACAATGATACAGAAGCTTGGCACGTGGTAAATGAAATGGTAAGGAATCATTATATTGTTGAAAATAGCTATTTTATCACTTTTATTTTTGGTACCTAATCTCATCAAAAACCTTCATTGATGGATTTTGATTTAATATTTTTCTGCACAATGTATCATGGTTAATGGTTAAAATGGTAGGCATAGTCTACCAAATTGCATCTACTGCACATTCCATTTTTTTGTTTACAATATCACCATCATATCTGTCAAAATAACATTGAACAACAGGACTAGAGCAAGCCCCAAAATTAACTATATACTAGACATTTAGAGTCCCACCCTTGATCCAGAGAGTGAGCCACACCAAAAAGTAACTGTTTGTTCCTCTACTGACTCCTTGTGCCAAATGTTCTACCGACTGAGTTATAATGGCCACTAACTATCCATTTTAGCTTATGTTGCTAACAAACAAAAAAGTAAAAAAAAAAAAAGTTAAATCCAATTACTGACCTTTCCTGGAAATTGCAGAATAAATCTGTTATTTCCTGTTGAAGGGAAGCACTTTTGTTACAATTCCTGTTTTCTGTTAGTTAAAGAAAACTCTAACATGAAAGCCATTGAGCATTGGGAGATTATGTCAGACTTGCCAAAAGAAAAGTTTATTGATAAAGTTAAAGCTTAATGGCAATGGCATTAAGCTGATGTAAATTAATGAATTGTTTTGATTTTACTGACTTTTTGACAAATGTCTGACTGAATGTACAAGGACTGTCGTTCAATCTTTCAACAACTTGACCTTTGACCTGCCAACAGGGCTGCTGAAACACCTCACATTGAACACAGAGCTGATTGTATCATGCAGCATGTGTGGGATGTGTGGACAGCATCACTCACCAATCTCACAGTTCTCCCCAGTGAATCCTTGTGGGCAGTAGCAGCTGTAGCCGGTCCCCTGAGGAAGGCACTTTCCTCCATGCAGACACGGGTTTGTCACGCAGGGCTCCACCTCGGCTAAGACAGACAGATGGAGGGGGGTGGGGGAATTTAGGAAGGCAAAATAGGATACAAGATAATTAGGAATATGTTAAGGAGAATGAGCCTATAAGCGCTACATCAACAATTTAGGACATTGTGGAAAAGTCAGTTTACTTCTCTTCAATTCATAGAAAAATGCATATTATTCAGTAGACACAATGTGAACTATTTCAAGCTTTTTTATGATGATAGTTTATGGTTAAAAAAACAAACTATATCTCATTAAATCTTTATATTTTATCTTTATTATCTTTTTGCTTTTCGCTTCCAGAGTCGCCACAGCAAATCATCTGCCTTGTTTTACTCCAGATGCCCTTCCTGACACAACCGTCTTCATTTATTGTCACTAAGAGTACACTGGCTTATGACTGAAAGTTAGAAAATTAGCAACATAATTATCACAATAAAAAATAATAAAATGTTTTTTCATACATTTTTACTATGTGTACTAGATCTGTATGCATTTCACTTTTTGAATTGAACTACTGAAATAATTTGTTCAAAAGCCATGGAATGGAATAACCTGGGCGCCTTGTACCTACTATATTTTGTTATATTAACTTGAGAATAATTTATTTCTTTAGTGTAATACCTGGGCACAGACAATAAGTATATTGTTGTGTAAATGAGAGCGCTGGCCCAATAATAAGCATTTAAGTTTTTTCTGTGGTTGCTTTCAACTCACTGTTTTTGTTCTCTGTCTTAATACAATGAAATCACATTTTCGGTTGCTAGATAACTACTACAATACTGTTCAGAATTTTAAAAAAGTGTTTTCCATATGATTAAACATAAATGTCACCCTCATTTTCCACCACAGTAGTTCAGCCCTAAGCAGCATTTACAGCACATGTATGAATCCATTTTCCACCGTTTCCTTTGAGAGAGATCAGAAGCCAAATAGATCCAACCTTACATCCACTCACAGCCTCAGTTGTCATGGTTACCATATGGAAAAGTGGGCCTTGGATGATTAGGCCGAGCGTAGTGGGCAGTGTGAGAACTTCAGACATTAGGTGCCCTTGATGGAAACTAACTATTCAGCCCTTAAATGTGTGCATGTGTGGTCCCCGCTCCACAATTACACATTTCCATATCAATTGAAACATCACCATGTGTTTCTCCCCTCGGCCGCTCATTATGGCAAGTTAAGGTTTGTTGAAAAGCAGCACTCGGTGGTTCTGGCCGGGGAGCTCAGCTGTGGTTGTCTTTGTTCTCTGACACCAAGGAGCGATTAGGAGGAGGAGGGGGCGGCTTGAGAGGTTCGCAGCAGGTTGGTGTGTTTCTGTTTACATGGTACAATGAGTAAAAATCAATACACTGCTATGATTAGCCCCAAGGCAGATCCTGTCCAATAACTAACCTTGAGCATACATCTGAATTATCACCATCCAGGCAGCTTGGACAACACCAAAGATATGCTTAGGCACGAAAGGAAAATAAAAGATGTGAGTTTTCAATCATACGGCTTCCAGAGGTATGAGTTTGAACTTTAGATTTATTACACATTTCCCAAGCTAATCCTTTGCTCATGTTTTGAATTGTGCTGAAGTCAGATGCTAAAACCAGCCATGCATTTCATTGGATGCACATCTGTCCAGTGGAACGCGCTCTAGCGCCTTCTGCATCAGTCAAGGTCACGGTCCATACCAGACAAATATGAAGTATTACGACAGCCAGATAGAGCACAGTGGCTGGGGGTGAGTGTACGTAAAAGATAAACCTGGTGCGATTGGTCGTTCATTAAAGCAAGTGGTGCAGAAAAATCAATAGAGTGTAGAAGAGCAGACAGACTGGACTGTCCTCTGCTCTGCTTTTGACACAAGTCCTACTAACATCAACAATAAACCGCCAAATCTAACATATAAATTTACAGAAAAATAGATAGTTAGGTAGAGAAAAGCAACACCTAGGAGAATTAATCCATATATGAAAGGTTCTTATGGAGTAAATACAGCTCAAGACATATAATATATAATATTAACATTTAAGCTTTCAATCTTACAGTGGCCTTTAGCATTGCTATCCAAGTATGTTATTTGTGTGTATGCCTTTATCTCAGCGGCTGCCAGTCAAAGCTTCAACCTGTAATTTGAATGGTGGCTTATTGCCCTTGACTTCTTGCTGATACAGTTTACAGCTGATTTCCATCATCACGAGATGGCTGCCATTGACACACGCTGTGCAAAAATAAATCAGCATAGAAATATGTGATGGTAAAAATCCCTCAGGCACCTTCAACTGCAGAGAGATAGGACGCTTCCTGGGTGTGTTCTCATTATCGAGCAAAAATAAGTAGTAAACCAGGTGGCCAGCCTGGAGCCTCAGTCCTATGTGGTCCACGCTGCAGACTTAATCAACAGATTGTGTTCAGAGACAAAGTGTACCCCCACTCCTGGTGAAAATAACATTTACTGTATATACCACATATGCCACTATGTTTTGGCAACTGACAACTAATGGACTACATGTGTAATGTCTCAGCCTAGTTAGAAAAAGGAAAAAGGGAGTGTAATCACATTTAGTCACTTTATTTAACAAAGCAATTGCCATATTAGTATATAAGTTAATTTTGAAATTTTGTTGCACAACCAGTTACAGAAATATGAGAGACCACACTATTTTGTCAGTGCTCAGATGTAATCCATCAGGCACCATAATAGCACCCAGACCATCAGATGCGGTTGCTCTTAATTCTTTGTTCATCATCTTGTTTAATGTTATTAGTTTGCGTCCTTGTAAATAAATGAATGTAAAGACTACAAGTATTACCACCTTTAATTATGTCTGAGGTTATCTCATTGAAAATCAAAAATTACTAAAACATACTAATTTCATCACATAACATTTCAAACATTTAACTCATTGCTCCCAAACCCTTTGATCACCACTTTTATCTACACCCTTTCATCAGTATCATCTGTATTTTGGAAAGGTTTTTGGTAGATAAGAATAGTATTAGTCCAAATCACGGGTGTAGCACATGTAAAAGCAGACGCACAATACTCACCTGTTGGGCTGAGAGTAATGGCACTAATGTTGTCCGCTCCTCTCCGACTCTCCTCCTCCATGTTGCCAGGTAACAGGGCTCCCGATCCCACGGCATGAGACCAGGCGGGTTCTTCCTCATAACGGGGGCTCAACTCCACTGGCGGAGGGTACTCCTGAGAGCCATTCAGCACCAAACTCTTCACTGGGACCCACTGAAGAGACTTAACAGGGTCAGTGGATGTGCTCTGGTTGGGTGGGGAGGGAGTGGTGTCTCCTGATTCAGATGTGGAAGTCTGAGGTTGGAATGTGGAGGAAGATAAAGAGGGAGAGGGGGAGGTAAACGTTGATTCTGATTGGAAGAGAGATTTTGTGGTCGGGAAGAAGGTTGAAGATGCTGAGACTGTTGTAGTAGTAGACATCATTTCAGTTTGTTTGCTGGCTTCAGACGTTGAAAGGTTTGTGCTTTCTGACCAGTTAGTGGGCTCTAGTGGAGTGGTTGTTGTGGTTGCAGTGGTCGTAGTGGTGTGCCCTTTCCTATGACCCCTCTCCCTGTTCCTCTCTCTGGATCTCTCTCTTGGTTTGCTCGTTCCTACTGGTCGACGCGACATTTGGATTTCGCCTTTTGCTTCTGCGCTGGTGATTTCTCCGCTCCCTTCTTCCTCCACTTTACCCCTATCCTCGCCTCTGTGCTTCTTGCCCCGACCCCTTCCTCGACCAGCTCTAGGGGTCTCATCCTTCTTTGTGCTGGACGGTGTAGTGGTTTCGGGTCCAACGTGTGTCCAGGTTTCTCTAGTGGGAGTGGTGCTCCAGGGCACAGGACTGGAGGTGGTGAATGTGTGCGTTTCTGAATTTTCTAAGTGTTTGGCGCTGCCTGTAGTTGACGACTCAGTGGAGGCGGACAGACGAGTGGGTGCTTCTTCGATGGATGGTGTCGGGTCCTCCCTCGAGGGACCACCGAACCATAAACTTCCCCAAGAAAATAGACCTGCAGAGGGCACCGAATAAACAAAAAGCAAAGAAAGACAAACAAAGGAGTCAGAAGTGCAATTATGACAACACAACATTGAAGAAGACAAAGCCTTAAGCAACAAAGAAAAACTATTTTATAGATTTGAACTGCTTTGCCAAGAAAAACTTCTGAAGTGTCAAAGCTTTCCATTCACTTCTAGCTTTTTGATTCTGCCCCATGAACACAGCATTTACCAATGTTTTTTTCATAACTTAAATAGCTTTAAAAAATGCAACTGCGACAAATTTCTTGAAACAACAAATATATACATAATAATAAAAGAACTACTGTTAACAATATTTAGCTTTTACACAACAAATGCAACAACATGTCATCTAAACAAGGGTGTATAGATTATTGTTATAAATGTTTGATGCAAAATAAAAATAGTTTTAAAGGAAAAAGCAACACATCAGTATAAGATCTCCAAGCAACTAGGCTTCAGACATCTTGACAGGTGATGGCATGAACAACAGTGTAATTAACAACATTACAGACGTTGTTGTTAATGGTAGGTGGGGCTTCATTCAGTACCATCAAGGTTATTAATTTCAGATAATTTTGTTCATATTTTGAGAAGAGAAAGCATCTTAATCTTCGTAATTACATAAAATATTAAAAGCTAATACCATTATTGTTTGCCAGAAAGGGAACTAACAAAACATGAGAACATAACATGAGCCAAGTCTGGTCAGTTGATCGGTTGTTTTATTTGACTTTTTTCCACTGTGTTCAATGACAAGTAAAACATCCTTTAGTGTGTAGTCTTGGATGTGTCTCTGGAAAAAGAGCCTACAGCGAGAGCTCATCAGTTGTCACACCTGCTGTCAATCACAGCTGGTTAGTGAGGACATGAAAAGGAGAAAGAGCACCCGCAAGGTCACTGTGCCATTGTTTTGTTATGAACATCTCACTTTTCCCAAGAGCACTTCAAATAATCAATTATTTTATGTATTCTCTTGTATAGATTTCCACCATAGGATTTATAGAACAGCGAGATTAGGACTTATCAATCAGCTCTTTTGTTACATATAGCAAGAAAAGTCAGAAAAATGATTGACTGATGAATCAACTTACCAGGAGATGCAGTGGGTGCTTTAGAATCTTCATCAGTCTCTTTAGTCTCCTTTTCCTCTACTGGCTCTTTTGGCACTGGTGTCCCTTCCTCATCCTCACCCCCTACCAGGTAATTCCATGGCTTCCAGATAGAGTTAACAATTTTTGACACCACCTAATCAAATGAATAGATGTGAACCTGACTCCATGTCACTTATTTTTTGATCAAATTATCATGTCTAATAAAAACCTTTTTCTCAGCAGGAGTGGGGTTCACTGGAGGTCTGAGGAACTCCTCTGAGTCAGGCCCAGGCTCAAGCAGCTCCCCCCAGTCCAATGAAACCTGCCCAGGGACAATCTGGAGGGTAACAAATGACTCTGAAGACTCTTCGGACCAGGGATCTGCGGCTATGGATGCAACCAGATAAGTTATCACCTCACACACACTATACACACAATATTACCATACACTACAAATGAGCCTCACATGCATCTGAACCATTGTCTGCGGCCTCATCCTCAATGTCAACAAATCCGGTCCAGTTAGATGCCAAAATGTCACTGCTGCCTAAAGATCCTGAGCAGATATCAACAGAATTGCTGCTTATTGATTCATGTGTTCTTTAATTTATGCTACTATAGTTATCCTGATGACATTTACTACCTGCACTTGTGGCAGTGTGCTGTGTGGTCAGGGCAGGGCTTGGTGTCCCAGCTTCTGTTGAGCCTGTGAGGTAGCTCCAGGGCTTCCACAGAGACGAGTATATCTGAGAAATGGACCTTGAATTCTTCACTTTACCTAAAAAACACACATTTGCTTTTTAAAATACAGAAACCAGGTAATATCCTTGCATTGGATGTACTCTAACAGGTAAAAGTATTCTTAAGACTTGAATAAAAATACTCTACAAGCTAATTTTAGGTGGAATGATTTAAAGCAGAAAAAAGTATTGTATTCTATGTAAGATCTAAGTAGAAAATTAGTAGTAGTAGTAGTAGTAGTCTTTCTACTGCTTCTACCACTGCCAATACGTTTACCACTCCTACTATTTCAGTTTTTTTTTGTTCAAAGTAAAAAAAAGAACTTGACACCCAGTGAGCAATAACCCAGCACAGATTGGAACAAATTTACACACATTCTTATCCTTACACTTTTATAACAAAACTACAACAACAATTTCAAAATCACAATTACACAATTATCTGCTCTCGAAACACCAGTCAAAACTGAAAGATTTTCTTTGTTTACACTGGCCACCCAAATACTGCACCCTGTTACCAAGTCCATAGACCAAAGATATGTGCGACAAAACATAACACACACACAAAAAATGGAAGTTAAAGACACTATTAGAGAAGGAAAGCAAGGAAAAGGTTTAGTTGAAACAGTGATCTACAGAAGACATCACTGCTGTGGACAGAGTCTGATCAAGGTCCCGATACAGGTCTTGGTTTAGACCAGTTCTGATCTCAAACACTCAAAAAGCCAACTCAAAAAGTTTATTTTTTATAAATTACATGTGATATGTTCTGAAACAAACAGAAACAGTTTCCTGACACTCGGCCTTTAGACCTAAGTATTATTTCAAAAGTACAAATTTAAAAAGTGTTTCCTTAGTGCAGTGTCTTGTTGATAACAGATTTAACAGTGGGGTGGTTGTGCTTCAGACATAGACAATAGAGTGTTGTTTTTTTTTACAAGAGTGTCTAAAGTTTTTCACACAAACTTTGATTTTGCACGTTCTGAGATGTTTTGTGACTTGAGTTTATAGTTTTTGAAATAAGAGTGTAAAGTTCTGCCACACTGGCTACAAGTTTCAGAAAACGTGCATAAGCAATTACAAAAAAAACTGTAATAATAATACTAATACTACTACTACTACTGTTAATCATATTGCTACCCACTTTACCATAAATGTAAAAAGGTCTACCCATTTAAAGCTTTTAAAAAAATGTATATCTTTTAAAGAACTCAGCTTTAACAATATACTGTATCCTGTCATTTTTCTCCCACTGCTTCTGCCAATCCAACATGAAATGGATAATGAGAAATCAGTGTTGCCATAGCTACAACGGAGGCTTTTTTAGGTCATTGTTACTATATTAAAAGCATTCAAGGTTGCTACAGCTACAGCAACACATTTGACAAGTGTGAAACTGCACTTTATGTGATTATATAATTAATTATTTATAATCTAGTGCCATATGATTAAACACTGACCTAGTATCCACGAGAAATACAAAGATGCAAAAGCATTGAGTGGTTCTGCTATTCTCTTACCTCTATAGCAGTAGGCATCATATAGTGCTGTGCTGTTGTCTGTGGTGCTGTTGGGAGGCACCATGCGTATTCCTGGCTGGCTCCCTCCACAGTCAGGCCGAGGCCAGGTTACAGGGTAGCGCACACTACCGTCCGACAGCCAACCTGGGGCACAACTGTCCAGTCCTGCCCTCCATGCCAAATACAGCTGCCCCACTGTCGCAAGCTGCCCTCCGA
Source organism: Bostrychus sinensis (assembly GCA_020698575.1). Lineage (NCBI taxonomy): Eukaryota > Metazoa > Chordata > Actinopteri > Gobiiformes > Eleotridae > Bostrychus > Bostrychus sinensis. The sequence continues at coordinate 20,350,852 of CM036256.1, read as the reverse complement.
GTGACACACAGCGGTCAGAGGCAGAGGACAGCGACAGTCTGCCCGGGACAGAGGAGTGGAACACCTCACCTGCAGCGAAAACATCAAACACACACAAGTTAGTGCAAGAGGATGTCTGAGAAGTTGTAAAATATATTTTAAGCAAAAGTTAGTGCAATAGGTAGGTTTTGTCAATTTGAAAATTAAAAAAATGAATGTTATAAGTGCTATCTATAAAACTGTAAAAAATGTAAGATTGCTTGTTTAAATTTGGATACACTGTATAATACTTAATCTTTTTTTTGGCTTTTCCATTCAGAGGTCACCACCACAAATCATCTGCCTCATAGTGTGCAGTAATTCATATATTTATTGATTTGGCATAGGTTTTATGCTGGATGCCCTTCTAAATGCAACCCTCTCTATTTGTCGGGGCAAATAACTGGAGAACAAGGCTTACAATGGCTTGTGACCACCTGTGGCTGGATTAGAAACTGATTCATTATTATTCATGAATATTTATTCATTAATTTATTCATCTTCTAACGCTTGTTACTGTTAGGAATTGCAATGACCTGTGTCTATTCTAGCCACTATGGGCCTAAAGTGGGATACACCCGACACCCTACACACTCTACACCCAAGAAAATAGTCAGTTAGCAGGGCTGACACCTAAACACATACAACAAAGACAATTTATATTCTTCAAACATTAAAAAGTACAAAATACTGCTAAAATTATTAAATGTTGAGAATGAAGTATACCATCAAGTTTTTCTGCAAAACAGTACACATCAAACAGCTCTTTTGGATCCCTCTTCCCATAGTTCCTCACTCCAGCCGAGTACTCCTCGTGTCCATAGCAACCAAGCTCTGGCGACTGGACAGAATATCTGTGAAGACATCAGGGAGTCATGAAGAGAAATCAACCCCAATTTACTCCTAATAACAAACAAGTACCACAATGTGTTGTGTGTTATCAAAATGAACATGCCACATAATACAGACAACTGGATTGTGATTTATACAGAAACTGTAGCTGAAGCAAACTGAAGCAGTTATTGTTATATGCAAGGGATAAGATGAGTAGACAGGAACAGTAAAGACAGATATTAAAACAGAAAATGATTTATGATTAAAATAACTGAATCTTCCCAATTGTGAAAATGGTCTCTCTTTAACAAGCAGTACACTGCTGATTGTGACAATCTCCTCACCGGACCGTCTGATCCACCAACCAGCCGGCTGCACAGCTGGTGAAGCCATCGTAATAGGCTGCCCACAGCTGGGCTGCACTGGCAATATGAGCTGAGTTCTCCAGGCAGGCCTGTTGTGCTTCAGAAAATGAAAAGGCGTATCGCGTACCGGGAGCCTGGTAGTGAAACACCACACCTACAGAGGCACACAGAGGTTTGTGAGATTTATTTTTTTAAGAGATAAAACCTAAGTCAATAAATCTGCGGGATGAAATGTCACTGCAAATGGACCCGTCTAACACTGTATGTGCCTCAGATGGAATTTCACAGCTGAACACATCTGAAATTCTTTATTGATATTTGGATAATTGCAAAATAATTATGTATGCATCCAAATGGAAAACTGAAAACAGAACTGACTCAGTAAATAATGCGCAGGACTTACTGCAACACTGTTAATGAAGCAAACCACTTATTGTTTATTATAGAAACGTTGTGAATGTTGTGAATTTTAGCATCTGCAGGACTTACCAGAAACCACCAGCAGCACAGTGTCTCTCTCATAGGCATCTCCCTTGACAACCTGACAGTGGTAAGTGCCTGAGTCGTTGGTGCGGAGACTGGAGATCTCCATGGTACCATTCAGAGGATTGGCAGTGTATCCTGGCAGTCTGACACGGCCACTGAAAGCCTTATTCACCTTAATGGCATCACCTTTGGCACAAAAAGAAAATTTTAATTTTGAAATAAAAAGCAGAAAGTTAAGTAAAACTTAAATGATACTGTTCTTTGTCTGTTTGGACAGTATTTACCTTTAGCTGAGAGAACCGTCTGCTCCAGAGGGGGGCCTTGGCCACCTGCTGGGAGCCTGACTCGAGTCCACACAAGGTGGGGAGCATCGCTGCTGGCGCTGGGCTGAAGAGCGAGCACACAGGGGAGCAGAGCTTGTCCTGCCAACAGTTCCTGTACTGTAGGATGAGTGACCCTTCGCATGTTTACTACTGTAGAAACTGCACCTTTAATGAAAATGAGCAAAGAAAGTTTTTAATGGTAATGATAATAGTTTATTTTCAGTATGGTTGAATTAATGCACTTTATGTGTTCACAAAAGGACAGCAGGTTTTTAAGAAATGTAGTTCATCTGTGTGGTAAATGGGGTAAGTGCACAGGAGAGTGGGCTCTATACAAAGTGTAGACAAAGTCCTCTAACAAGACCTCAGGGATTTATTAGCAATTTGACACATGTTTCCACTGAAGAACAAGAAACCTGTTTTAACAGTCATTTTCTACAGGAATGTAGCACTGGCCATACATGCACATACACACAGAAAGAATTTGTTTTGTTTCCTAAGCCATTTATGCAGTATAAATAATTTCAAATGTCTGTTAAGCTAATTAATGTAAATATACCAGACAGAGAAAAAAGCAAAAAGGTCACTCATATGTTAGTAGATTTTTGTAATATTATAATGTTTGTAATATTATTAATACCATTTTAAAAGGTGATAGGTCAGTATTTTACATCTTTTTTATTCCCTGAAAGCACAAAGATTGTTCAGACGTCACAGTTCGGATTCCTGCATATATAGGCTAGACGAGTAGTTCTCAACTGGTGGGTAGAGACCCAAAAGTGGATTGCTGGAAAATCTAATATATAATGACAGAATAATAATATAATAACTTTTTTAAAAACATATGCCAAAAGGTTGTACTAACATAATCAAGAAAGGTTAATTTGGTTCTGTAAAAAGTGGGTAACAATAAATGATCAAGGTTTAGATTAGGTCCCACGTTTAGACAGATGAGAATTTAGTTTACTGTCAGTAGAGTGTAGGTATTGTTTGTGTTGATTGTATGTTATGTCTGATTGTGTGTCTATGTTTGATTAACTTTGTGAAGCCCTTTGAGGCGACTGCTGATGTGATACTGGGCTATATAAATAAATTTGAACTGAACAGAACTACAACATCCCTGAGGAATGAAAATATCATACATGACTGGTTATCTCTAACTTAGCTTAACTCTTAGTTTATTGAGTATGATCAGAAGCGCAATATTGTTTTATGATGTTGTTAAATGTAACTTTGAAATTAATATTACATATACAGTGTATTATGCTAATACTACAAAATGATCATCAGCATTGACCTTTTAACATCATAGAAAATGAATATAGTCCAAATAAATTATGTAAAGGATAAACATCTTTGCTGTGTCATAAAAGTAGCTCTGAATCCCCAAATTAAATTTTCATCTCCATTTAGATTGGACAACTTTCACTAGCATGGCCTCTTGAGAGCAGCTGTGAGTGTAAAAGAAATCTTTCATTGCCTTCCCAAAAATGAGATGTGATCACAAAACCACAAATATCAGGGAGACATGAGGAGGAAAAACAAGCTAAGAGCAGAAATACAACTGGGAGTTTAATAGAGGCAAACACAGAGAAAGAGGGCTGGGGGATTTAGAGCTGGAAATTGGGGGACTTTAGATGACAAGTGTGGCCTAAAGTGTGGCACTGACAGATGGAAGTGAAGAAAAGGCTCTAAAAGAGGAACAGAAATCTGCAAGGGACATGAAAGGACACTCGCTGTCATTCACACACACTATCTCACACTGTTGTCACTCCTTCCCAGAGTCCCCTGAGCAGCCTGTATCAGCGCTAAGCTGACAGAGAGGTTGATATTTCTTAACGGGATTTTTACAACAAACATTCTATAAAACAATCTTCCAAATATTTTTATTTATTTATCTTCTTCTATGTATTCTGTTAGGGGTTGCGGGTGACTGGAGCCAATCCCTATGGGCCTTAGGCAGGGTACTCTCTGGACAGTTAGTGGCCAGTTAGTCACAGCGCTGACACAGAGACACAGACAGACAACCATTTACTCTCACATTCAACTCATTCAACTCATTTCAACTCATGGACGGTGGGAGGAAGCCTGAGGAACTGGAGAGAACTGTCACATGGGGAGGACGTGCAGACTCCAGGGAGATTGTATGACGGCTGGCTCGAAGATGGATCTCACTAACCACTCTGACACCGTGCCTCACTACAATCTACAGAATAAGGCTTTTTATTTTAGTTCTTTGGTTTCTTATATTGAACATGACTACTACTTGCGTAGTGTAGACTAGAAACACTCTGGAGCCCCACATCTAACAGGACTTAGGCTGGAGCTTAAACCAACAGTCTTCTGGTCCAAGGGTGAATCCATTCAGCTACAAAGCTACAAATTAGTTGTTTTTTTACTGACCCATTGTGACTAAAATTAGTACGTTTGGTCCTGTCATGCAACGGTATAAAATTTATCAAATAATTCTTGGATCTACACAGTGTTCTGAATCACCATAAAGTAAGTCATAATGTCTTCCCTGGCCCATTACTGACACTTCCTGAAAATTTCATCAAAATCCAATCATTATGTTTTTCTTGCTGACAAACAAACCAACTAGTAGATCAACAAGCAAGTAAATCAATGCCACCGAAACCTCTCTGGTGTAGGTAAAACGTCATTAAACTAAATAATCTCCTTGATGCAGTCAGCCAGCCACAGATGGGACCTTAGAGCTGTAGGTCTTGTGCATAAAATTACAGGTTTGAGATGCTGATATTTTTTTTATAATGCTGGATTTTATGCATGAATGTAATTGAACAGATGGCTGAGTAAACTTGCATAAATGGGTTTGGAGACATTCCAGCTCGGCCCCACTGAGCATGTCAGCAAACATCCCCAGTGTGTCAGCTCTCACTTACAACACTTACACTAACTCAGACTTGTCTTTTGTCTGGAAAATGAATAGAAGATGACGGTTAGTTGCCTTAGAAACTCACCTGAACAGAGACAGATTAGCAGTAGGGAAATGAGGACATATTGACCTGGTGCAAACAGAGTGAGCCACATCCTGGACCTAAATCAAAAACAAACAAACAAGAAGTTAGGTTAGAGAAAATCATTTCTGATCCCCTTTATTCGTATTCTGATTTATAACCTATCCAGCCACAGAAGCCAGTCTTTGTGCTGATCCCAAGCCTGGATGAACAGAGAGGGTTGTGTCAGGAAGAGCACCCAGCATAAAGCCTATGCCAAATCGATGTTGATGCAAATCATGTAACTGTAGGAGACAGATGATTTGCTACTGTGGCAACCCACAAGGTAAAAGCCAAAAGAAAAGAATAAAATGAAGAATTCATAACACTCATAACCATTCATGTAGTTTGTGTCCCAACACTCACACCACGTTTCTCCCAGCTTTAAGGATTCATTGAAAGCATTGCCACACTTGAATGGTCAGACTTTTGCAGCTCTAATACCACACGATTCCCCAACAGTTGGAAAAACAATAATGTGTTAAGGTGTTTTTACTTAGCCTCGCCTGCCAGGCAAACTCTTTTCCTATTCTATACAAAGAAGTTAGTCTGGTACCTCTTCGGTAACATTTCGTTTTTGAGGCAGAACAATGACAGGAGGAGTAACCAATCAGAGAAACGAAGGGTGGGACTTAAGCAGCGCACCACTGACCCAAACAAACATGGATTCTTCCAGTTTTTTCCATAAAAGACCAGAATACGCCAAATTTTGAGCAGCTCTGTACTTATTCCTGAACGGGGACAGCAGCAGAAGCCAATTGTACAAAGGCTTGTGAAAAAGTCATTTCTTTGTGTATCTCAATGTGTTTCTTTGTGTATCTCAATGTGTTTGTTACATCAGATGTCAACGGGATTTAACTTTTGTTTAAATTGAAAGAAAACAAAGACAAAAAATCCCACAGAGGACTGGACAATTCAAAACTGTTAAAATAATGAAACAAAATTTAAAAAACACTTTGGGCAGCGGAGAAGTGGCAAACAGTCAACACCTCCCTGGCTCGTAAGGCTAGTTTTTTCTACTATCATCTGTTCTTAACCTTTAATGCTTTCTTTCATAATAATAATAATAATAATAATAATAATAATAATAATAATAATAATAATAATAATAATAATAATGTGTTTGTGTCATCTGTGAATGAGGATCCAAAGAGGCCTCTAGATTTAAACATTTATGACTGCGCACCATAAATCTGCATTCATCACTACATCCTAAAGCCATCATACACTGTGTAGACCTGATTTACAGGCTCATCTCCATCAGGGCTGCTCACTTGAAAAAGTCTTCGCTGATGTTCAGATCATAGAGCTCTTTTAAATCTAATTGGATCAGCACAAATCTGCAGTAATGAGGACAGGCTGTATTTTAAGTTTCTTTAAAAAAACAAAAAAACAAGAAGATCATGATGCAAACAGATAATGGTATAAAGATGTTTTTGGAAGACAGCATAACTGCCTGAAGGTTTTGTAATGAGAAGATTACTGAGTGTAGAGATTGAGATGAGAGACAGGTTTTTCTTTTGAATAAATTGTACCTTTTAGTTGACAACTACTGTCTCATTTCCATCACATAACATAAGGGCAGATATTGTAGAAACTAGAAGACGACATCCAGTTACATTATATAGAACAAGATAAACCAGACCAGGGATTAAAGCTGAAGGAAGTAATATTTTATGTGCAAGAAAATACATCATAATGTACTTCATGGTTAATGTACTTCATGGTTGTTCAACAGGTCTATTAGCAAAATACTCAAAACCTCAAATACCCTAAGGTTCAGGCCTCACAACCAAACTCTGCATGTAGTGCTTTTGAACTTGACAAGAACTTTTTGGCCCAATCATTTTCTGTATAATAAATGCACTTTTATCTATTGTCAAATTTGGAACATGCTGTCCTCAAGTAATGCTGTGAAATGGGTCTCTTGCTTCTGAACCTGGATTGGTATAATTTTGCATCAAAATGTAATCTGGCAATCGATCTGAAGAGCTGCTACATGACCATGAGTGGCAAAAGACACGATACAAGATTTCCTTTATATTAGGCTCTTTTCAAGTTTTAGTCAATATCACAGTCAAACCCAGCACTTAATTACCACTTTCTAGATCTTACAGGAATATTCAGTAAAAGCATAGCACAGATTGGGTCAGAACTGCCAGGAGCTGAAAGTAAATTTGACAAGCAGCAAAAGGCGAGATTTGTACATTACATGTACTCCTGCTGCAGTAGGTGAAGAGGTGTGACACCCCAGAGTTGTATGTTTGTGTTGTGCAGCCTGCCAGAAGCTTCCTGGTCACTATGTGCCACAATAAATGTCATAAGCCAGCATGTGCCTGGCCTGCCAAAGGATTTCATCATTAGGGGTGAATTTGACTTCTGCTGTTGTCAAGAGCTTGTCCTAGATGTCATCTCAAAGTATTATTACTCCAGTAGAAGTAAAAGTTCTTAATAAAATTGAGTAAAACCACAAAAACATAATGAGTCTTTAGAAAGCTACTACCACTGCTAGTGCTACTGTTGCTACTATGACTACTACTACTACTACTACTACTGCTGCTGCTATTGCAACCATTACTACTGCTACCGCTACTATTTTTAGTATTAGTAGTACTACTGTTGCTACCACCATTAGGGTTGCTGAGAACATACATACATATGACCAGTAGATATATAATTGACAGTAAGCATAATACCTAATAGAACTAGGTTTTTGACATTTAATTAATTCCAAGTATAGTGCAGTAAGAAGTGATTTGGGTGTCTTTCTTCACAATAGCACAGTCTGAGGAAATGCTCGCACACATCAGAAATGTGCTGCTGACTTTGCCAGAGGATTTGGCTTGGGTCCTGCAGCTTCTCGGCTCAATAGCGAGACGCCTGCGACAGAGTTTTATTGGCCCTGCGTTGGTATGAAGTGGGGGAAGAGAAAACACAAGCTTTGTCTTAAGATGCTCCACGTTGGACAGATTTAAAAAAAATTCTGACCACTTAAATCACATGAGGAATCATTTCTTTACTTTCTCCAATGCTGAAAGATGGTTAAAACACTACTTTGGAAATCATTTATTCTTTTTTTTTTTTTTTGTTACATAAAATAAATTATTTATCAAGGAAACAGCCTCTTAGCATTTACCAAGGTAACAGCAGCTCATGCCAACAGCATCTCTGACACTCAAAAAGAAGATTACGCAACTAGCTCAGCCCTTTATAAATCAGACAAATAATAGCGGCTTTCTCCTCTGAGCATGTGGAAGCTCAGTTAGACCTCGACCTTATAAAACAGTTCCTGATTATAAAAAAAAAAAAAAAACACACTTTGCAACCTGCCAAACTATACTGAACAACAATTTGTGGAGGGGTTTAGCAGTGAGATGGTGGACTTGTAGAAAAAGGGGTTGTGGTGTGGGTGTGACCCTGCTCCACCACAAACTTGGAGGCATCTCTAAACTTGGGTTAGGACCTAGTGATGGGTGATGACAGATTGGGGTCGAGGCGTTGGACTGCAAGCTTTGGTGGAGAGATTTCTAAAGGCCTGGAGAGGGTCATGACACTGAGAAGTTTGCCCAGTCTTGTAGGCTGAGTCTGAGAGCATGGGACTGGAAGGGGCCCAGCTGCCACTTTAAACACCAGTAGAATACAAAGCTGAGCCTGTGGACATACAGTATCTGTGGATGCGATACCACATACAACTGTATGTGTCTATGCACTCTTTCAATGTTTTACCAGAGGGGCTTTCCAGCATACAGTACTCTGGCCATCCCATAGCATCAGCTGCATACTAACCAGTCACACCTTTTGTTCAGGACAAGACATGCCATGTCATGAACGCCTCCTTCTAAATCGCCCCTCACAGTCCTGAGCAGAAAAGAGCCAGAAGTCTCTCAAATGCTTCACTGGACATCAATGTCTGTGTCCATTTGACACATCTTCACTGTGTCCTCTGAATGGGACACATTCACGGGTCATTGTAAACATCAGTGACGCCATGACAGATGCAAAGAGAGCTAACAGACGAGGTTGGCGGTCCTGCATTATGGCTCAGCACTACACTCATCATGGAGGCAAGATGGGTCCAACAACCTGAATCTCCTCATCTGTGCTGCTGGTAAAGCTGCTTTAAAGAAAGTCACAAGTGTTGGCCACATCATGTCAGCTCCTGCTGTGATTGTAATAATAAACCATTTGTGAGAAAGGCTTTGGGCAAAAATGTGGCACATATGATACAGTTGTAACTGTACCAGCCAACCATCTACATTTGATGTACAAGCTCAGTATTATGTCAAATACTTTGAGTTTAAGTTTTGAAGGCATATTTGATAAAAAAAAATAAAAAAAACATATACACCTCTCTGTGCATTTCTGTATCTTTCTCTGACTTTATATTTATAATTTTGCCACAGGAGCTGACCTTATTTTACCAATACTCTGTTCTTCCTTAAGTGACACCTGTTGCAATACTCAGATTTAACTGAATAAATTTGTCTTGGCGCAAATGTTGTTGCTTTGGTTCGGGTGTATTTTCTACTGGCTGGTAATTCAAATAAATGTTTTATAATAAAGCAAGGTAAATAAATGGTTTACTGTGATTAAGCGAACAAGCTTCAAATATTTTATCAATTAAAAACTCTTCTTACTGATTATAGCTTAAAATAAGCCAATTGTCATTTCTAATGGCCAAAAATATCAAGTAGGTAAAGGAGAGGGGTAAAGAGAGATACATTACACAATTTCACTTTAGGACTCAAGTACCAATTTTACATAATTATCGCAGCTAAACTTGCACTTTTGTATCCTATTCTATCATATTTCTAGTACTTTATTAATGTCTTGCAAAACTATGCCTCCAGGAAGCAATGGGGTGAAGACCCAAGATGAGGGACAGACAAAGTGGTGACAGCAGTAAAGAGCAGAAGTTAAAGGAAAATGAACAAGGCTTATGTTGTCACAGTTGTGACAAGAACACATCAAACAATAACTGAACAGTCTTCAGGAATGTACTGCACGAGCTACATTGGTAACCTGTGTTTTTGATTATTATTTTACTTTTTATTTTACTTTTACTTTAGTATTTCTACTAGAATGTAATCAAAACCACAACAACTTATCTGCTCACCTCTGCAGACATATCTGTGTTCTGTGGTGACTAATCACACTCAGCTCATGACTCATGCAGTTCTGGCCCTGGCATCAGATGTGAACAGGATGGAAAGATGCCGGCCTCTCAGATGCAACACTACACACTTCTTTCTCTTCTCACACTGAGACCATTGATTCCACTGGGCACCGGGACAGTGGTTATTTAAACCAGCTCCATAGCGTGCTTAGAAGAGGCAAAAAGGGTTTGGCTCAATTTGTGTGCAGTAAAGTGGTGAGAAGAGGCAATCCATCAGTCTGGACTTTCTGGACTGGTTAGATGATTGTGGCAGATATTATAATTGGTAACCAGAAGGATACAAATGCACTCTTTAGTAGCTATAAATGTACAAACCCAATTGCCAAGAAGTTAGTAAATGGTGCAAAAGGTAAAGCGGTATAATGCAAACAAAAACACATGTGTGAGCACATGCAGTGATTCCCAGTACACAATACTGTCTGGTTTAATGCAATGCCACTTTAGATCCCAAAGATCACAAACACCTACATCCAATACGAATAATAGAGATTCTGCCTTTCCAAAATACTTTTATATCCAGTCATCTTACTGAAATGTGGCTGATTAATCTAAATAGTTGCAAAATGTGTATCTAAAACCCTAGGAGTATCATAACTTTTTTCTAAATATTTTTGATAGAGCAACTGAAGACAGAACCAGCCAATAACCCCGTCTTATTATTTCATAGCCTTGTTTCATCAGAACTTAGAGTATAGATAAGACAAAAAATAATTGCACTACCACATTAGAGTGCCTCTGTTGACTGTATATGTGCAGGCAGGAGCAAAGTATTGTAACAGATACCTTTTAAAGGAAATAGTAACCGTGCAGGGTGCACCAGATAGCAGCTTCTTTGGAATCAGGCATTATTCATTTCTGTAAGGCATCACAAAAGAATCAAATAACACTTGCTTCAGTGGGTTTTATATAATTTGCAAAGTGTGTAAAGAAAAGGAATAAAGCTTTTCTGGTCACTAAAAAAAGCTAATCTATTTCTGGATTAAAGCTCTAAATAGCAGTAATATTTCTCTTACGCGTAATATGAAACCAGCAGTGGAGGTTGGGGAGATATTGTGGGCTAAAAAATGCAAATCTAACAAGCACTAGTATCATATTTGAGAGACCAAGTTATCAAACCAGCAAGCAGGAGCTCCACACGCCCAAGAAGAACTCAAATGATGCCATCTTATGTGCCAAATAAACTTTAGAAATTATCAAAAAATAAATTATTAACTGTTTTGTCTTACAATCTTATCTCAACTAATTAAAGACAGTCATAGCTAGAAATGGTGATTACAGAGGAGAGACTGGAAACAAGAGGAGTAATATCTGCTCTTACTGTCACTTTTTCTGAAGTTATGCATTGATTATAAACTTTAAATGCAACAAAGAATGCTAACAATAATTAAATGATATAATACTGTTGCTGTGTCCCCCTAGTCACACTAACCTAAAGCCTGTGTAATGTTATTCATTTAAATTGGAGCCTCTCTGGGCAAACAAAATGTAGCCCAAGTGTTTGCTAACCAAAGCTAACTGAAGGAGGCAGGACACCATACCTGTCAGTCACCAAATTAGGAAGCTGATTAGTGCTGCTGCCATGTTGTTCTCCTTTTTTTTTTTTTTTTTTTTTTTTAGCAATTTAGAAACATTAAAAATTCTATAATCTAAAGACTTCCATCTGATTATTTATATGTAAATATAAAATATATTCTATATCTTTGTGTTAACATTACATTATTTTAGTAGCTAAATGACTGGAGACTTATCCCACTGATACCAGCTGTCACTAAAAACCAGTACAATGAAAATCATCAATGCAATAAAAATGTAAGAACATTAAACATGTCTTAAGTATTTGACATATTTGAATAAGTATTCACTTCATAATTTTACAAAGATGCTTTCCAAACTCTATCTCCCTTTTGTGGTCTCAGTTGAGGGTCACTTTTATTAAATCAATGTGTTTGTTTAAGTATACTGCTGCATTAATAGACCTATTGATTCAAGGGTCAAATGTCAAATGTAAAATATAAATTACATACGGAGGTTGCTGTGTTGTCTTAACGGTCACTACACCAGCTGTGAAAGACCCCAGGGGTCAAAGGTGAAAGTTATGGGGTTATTCTTCAGAGTAACAAAGCCAATAATGGATCAGGTGCATCTGGGGCAACTGTTTTAAGGCATTTAAAGACACACAGTCATTTATGTCTCATAGTGTGGGAGCTGGCTGCAGAATGACCGCATCCCCCAAAATAGATGGTGTTGAAAAATGTGCATCTGTAAATGAAATAGGATTATAGACACAAACAGAGCCACATTGGAGGGACTTTATCCAAGAATTCCTCATCTTTAGTGATGTGCTGAGTATGGTGAATATCAACTAGGCAGCTCTGTCCTTCCGGTTTTTATCACAAGTGCCAAAGCCAGCATGGCAACAGTAACAGTCCCTAAATGACCGCGGAATATTAGCGATCCATGTTGTTGATGCTATTTGCAGATGTTATCAACATCTGCAAATAGCATTAAAATAAGGCTACAGATGCACACATTTTTAAGGCTATAGTATTATAAAGAGCTTCTACTTAGCAAACTGCAAAGCAAGCATTTGTCTCAAACCAGTTGCAACCTTAAAGAAGCCCCCGGTCAAAGACAAAGAGGGGGACCTCGCTCTTTGTGTGGCAGCGCTGTTCAGCTGTGGTCTCATCTATGCTCCTAATGATTGGTCTAGGGGCCTGCCTTAGTCCCTCCCAGAATAAACAGTCAAGTTGATGGATAGTTGCGTCTGTCCAATCCGTTTTTGAGTTCTGGCCGACTGGAGACCCACTCAAGAAGCAATATTCCCGGGAGAGGTGAAGAGATAGTTCAGGAATAAATCAGCTTCAAATACTACTACTGTTTTAGTTCTTTTAGTTAAATATATGTTGATCAATGGAAATTTAGGAGCTGTCCAGTGCTGAAAATGTTGACAGTTTGAACTTCAGTCACTGTTAGCCCTTTTCTGAAAGTAAAAGCAACCCATAGTTCAAGGTGTTCCTAAAAGTCCAACATTAGCTCAAAGCCAAGTTCACTGTCTCTGTTTTTGAATTGCAATGAAGAAACCATAATAAAAGTGCTTTATAGGTTTGCTGCAGTCTGCAATTCCTTATACATTTATTCCAAGAAAGTATTCACAAGAGGATAAAGCAACGTGCCAGTGGCTGTGTCTGAGGTGAAGCTTTTCTGATCAAACCCAAGTGCTATAGGTGAGAGCACTTATTTGCATTTATATAGCACCATTCTGTTAGCTATTAGCACTGTATTAGAGTGAATATACCCCATAATCACCCAAGTGACATATTACACGGCACTTTCACAGAGCACAGTATAAGCACCTTACTGAGAATACTGATAGACACTTCAAGGAAATGAAGAGTGCATATGTCCATGCAAGTATATTTCAAATATTTACTATAAGGCTGCAGAATATATTGAATTTGTTGATAGACTAGAATAAAAATGTCATCAAAAAATATAATATGCTGTATTTATTACAAACCTATCTAGCCACAGGGTCACATCCCAGTACTCTTTGAGTCAGTCCAAAACCTGGATAAAGGAATAGGGTTGGGTCAGAAAGGGCATACGGTGTAAAACCTATGCCAAAACAATATGCAGATAATAAAGAAGATTTACTCTGGGGACCCCAAAAAGGGAAAAGTCAAGCGGAAAGAAGACATGAAGACAAGAAGGCGTGTCTACATATCTATTTCAAAAACATGACAAATGTTATACAATGTGCTGTGTATTTTTACTCAGCAGCATGATCACCAGCAATCATTTAATGTTGGTTGAGTTATTATCATTAGGAGAAATTTGAAGAATGGAAAGCCACTGGAAAGTTGAACTATACTGCCAGCACTGCTCAACGTCTCCAGGCTAAATATAATCATCATGACACAATAAAAACTATCAAACTGTAAACAACATTGCGGTTGCATGTATCAAATCAAACTTGTTTTCCTTTTTTTTCTCTGGTCCAACTGATCAATAATTGTTTCGGCCCTCCAGTATTTCATCCGTCCAAACCATCTCACATTACTCTTCGGTCGTCTTTCCCCTGACACACAAACTGACTGCTAGGATTGCAGACAGCTCAAAGCCAGACATGATAAACAACACTCTGGGCAGATTGAGTGCACTATGGCAGAGTGAGCCAGATCTCCTACTCTATTTTAGAATTGGCTTCTCCATCCCTAGTGCCGTTATCTACATGCAGGAAGACACCAAAGTGTGTCTGAGACTTGTAGAAGCTTGGACACACATCTAGGCGACATGAAAAATGCATGTTGTAAACTTTTAGCTGGTCTCTTAGCCTCATTTCTCACTATTCAGTCTCACTACTGCACAGTTTCCGAAGCTTGTCTATAGTGTGAGGTGTTGCCTAGTTAACCTCAGTCAGTTTTATAGCGTTGACACACAGTTGGGGGTGGACCCGCTAACAAGGCCAAAGAAGAAAAGGGACTTGGACTCTGAAGAGCCCAGCACTAAATGGAAACAGAAACGGGCTTTTTTCAGGGCAGCAGGGGCTCTCATATCCACAGACAATACGGCTCATTTGTCAAGGTGACCCAAAGTGTTCGGTGTGATTTGTACATGCCAGTGTTTGTTTACAGAGAGGCCACTCACCAATGCATGTGTGAAAGACAAGTTCACCTGCATGGCACCCAGCAATTAATCATTTCAACACCAATTTAATTTCAAAGTTTCCCAAAAAATAGAACTTTGAAGCAACAGACACTACATACCTTTCATTTTTTGCCTGAATCCCATTCTTTTTATGTAACTTAGCACATGTTCACCATATGATTTAGACAAGGGATTTCTCAACACCTGTCCAAATAGACCAGGAGCAAAAGCCCACTGTATGCCTTCCTTTTGTGTATAGAAAATGTTTAAGGAGGAGGCACCTGGACATATTTTGAATGCAAAACGTCCCGTATGTCCAGATGTCTTCGTAACCATTACAGTAATGACCCGGATGACAGTGAATCTCCACACACATTCCTTTATCTACAAAAGAAACTTCTCCACACATACAACATATAACCACGTAAAGGACACACACACTAACAAGGTTACTTTGAGAGCTGATGATTTATGCATGCTCCTTGCACCGCTCGTAAATATAGACCAATATTAAAAGCTTTGACCTGTAAATAATTCAAGCTATCCCGAACGAGAGCGATTTGTGTGCGTCTTAGCTGCTTGGCTTTTATGACTGTATAGCAAACAGCATTGATTGAGACTGCCCAGTCTAGAGAAATAGCACTTATCACTTGGACTTTTGCATAAATTGTCTTGCATGGCCATCCTTAAAATTAGCCAAGGCAACTCAGAAAGGGTTTTTTACAATTAACACACATTTAAACCTTACCGAATTTGATGCCACGAGGTGGATGTTAACGATGCTGTCCTTAGGAATGTGAGCCAAAGTCGGTGTGCAGGTGCTAGGACACAGAGAAGAAAGACGCCAAAACCACAAAACGCAACGGAAAACGGCGTGAAATAACACTTTAAGGAAAGACACGAGGAGAGTGACCGGGTTTGAGCGGACTTTACGCTGCTTCCTTCCTTCCCCTCCTCTCTCCTCCTCACGCAGTTGCGGCGTTCATCCTTAGACGCCGATACAGTTCTGTGGCGAATCGGAAGAGACGCACAGAGACGCAGGGCGCAAGGTGCTCGACTCGCCCCCTTTCCTTGCCTCCTCGCCAAAAGCTACGCTCAGGGAGAGGAGCAGTGTGAACAAAGAGGCAAGCGATGACAAGCAGACGGTCCCAGCGCCCCAGTTTTACAAAAGGGGGGACTGAGACTAGTGATGTGGGGTGGGGGTGCATCAGACAGCGATGCCCTTTATGTGTCCATAATCCGATTCGCCCATAAACCTAAATCGTTCATCCGGTGTGAATGTAATTTGCTTATGGGCTTAATGACAGTCAAACCAGCAGCCACCTCACATTATACAATAATACACGGTCAACTCTTTATCTGAGCCATCAAATGAACAGCCAGAAATGAAAACAGATCAAGATCAACTGGATCAAGACAAAACCAGAACTTGCAGTTCCAGGATTAAACCAGAATCAAACACGTCCTTCCTGGAATGAGCAAAAGCCAAAATGTTACCAAAACCAGGACTATAATCTATGACTGGAGGCAGACAAAGAGCACAGACCTTCACCAAGGCATTACAGTTCCATCCTGTAATCCAGTTTGTTTCCAGGTGTTTTCCCATGTTTTTGCAAATCAATAATATCAATAATCAATCAATTTTTGATTCCTTGACAACAAAGCCTCAGCCATGCTTTTGAAATGACATTGTTGTCATGATAAAGAATCAGGTAGAATAAATATGGACAGACAGTGATCCAATCCACACACAATACTTATTACTTTGTTCTTTTTGCCAATTGTGAGCTTTCCTAAAATAAATAAATAAATAAATAAATAAATAAATAAATAAATAAATAAATAAATAAATAAATAAAAATTAAAAACGTGAAAAGCCACCTCCAGCAGTTTGAGCTTATTATGTTCCTTGTCTTATTATGGGCCTTTCCAGATTTTTTCAAAATGTAAAATATCAATATATACTCTATGTCATGTCAAAACATTTTGAATGATATTGCAAATAACAAACCAAGCAATGTCTCCAATAGCCTCTAATAAAATAACGTATGTATTGTTTTGTTGAATTAAATCAAGACTTAAGATTAAACTAAACTAAACCTGAAGAACCATGGATCTCGCAGTTGTATAACAGACAACAGTGGACCTTCAAAACACTTTACACACTACATTAAGACATTAATTTATCCCTTATTACAGCACACCTCTTTTGCTAAGTCATTAGTTACAAGCTTCAGGCCTCATGTGGCAATGAGATACAATAAAGATTACTGTGCATCTATCTAATTATGTCATAGCATTTGACCAATGGCTAAAGCTGAGATGAATCACCAGGCCTGCAAACATCACACATTTCTAAGCCACATCATCAACAGATTTGAACACATTGCAATGAGAAAAGTGCCATTTGTTGTTGTTTGTTGTTGATGACTTTCACCAAAACAGTGGCCACAGATCAAGGCGCTACACTCATTCTAATGAAGAGAGCCGAAGACATGCAAACGATACAGTCTGTTGGTACTGAAGATGGAGCTAGTGTACAATAATGACTTCATGATCAAAGAAAGGTCACTACTGATTGTATTTGGGTTAACACAGACATGCAGGAGACCAGGGTTTGACTCCTGAGGGTCAAAACTCCAGTTACATAGTCACTTTTGTGCCATTCTCAAGCCTGGATTAATCAAGAGGGTTATGTCAGGAAAGGCATCGACTGTAAACCACTACTATAGCTGATTCCTGGCAGACCCTGAAGTAAGCTACCATTAACCACAGCAGTCATTTTTTTTTTTAAAAAGGCCACAGTAGTAGTCATAATTAATAAGAAGTATTTTTGGTCAGAATATAGTCTATTTAAAAGTGGTCTGGTGTAATGCAATGGTTCTGCACTTACTGTGGGATCCAACTTCATGCCTGATCATGTAATCATGACCCACTTTTCACATTGCACAGAATATTTTGCTTTAACATTTGTGCCATATTTCTTTAGTTTTAGACTCTGCTTTTTATACCTTTATTTAAGAGATAGAGACGGGAGATTGAAAAGTAATCAGGAAGAAAGATAGGGGAGT
Source organism: Bostrychus sinensis (assembly GCA_020698575.1). NCBI lineage: Eukaryota > Metazoa > Chordata > Actinopteri > Gobiiformes > Eleotridae > Bostrychus > Bostrychus sinensis. The sequence goes on along the minus strand of CM036256.1, from coordinate 20,332,915 downwards.
GACAGGGAGCAATTCTCTTTGAGCTGAGAATCAAACCCAGGCTGCTCTGGCACCAAAACACTTTATATTTGAAGCAATAAAAAAAAGACAAAAATATTTTAGCTTAAAATAAACTTTAGGCAACCTTTATAGACCTACTTTTTGGTCCCGGTCCACCAGTTTGGAATCACATCTTCAAAAGTTGCTAGGATTAGATTAGATATGATTTGTATTCTTCTTCCATTATATCACAGTGACAATTAAATTGGTTTTGATTAACTTTATCTGTAAAAGCAATGGAAAGACAGTAAATATGGCTGCCTCAGAACAATGTTTCCATTTCATATTCAATCCAATTTACAGTGCTAAACTCCATACTGAAAAAGCCTGTTTGATGTACACAACATGTCATATTTAGCATGTAAACACTGTTGCATTTGCCATCTAATTCCATTGTGAGCGCCGCTTCTTGGCTGGAAAGTACTGGCATCCTCACATAGTACTGAGACAGAGGGAGAAAATCTATGCAAATTACAGCTGGTGGCTCAGATAAGAGAAGAGATTTAAGATCAGAAATACCAGTAGCAATGATGTTTATTTAGTCTTGGTGTTTACTTCACCAGCAGATTCATTTACATGGGAGTTTGTTGATGGGGCCCTTGGAGTGATAAGACAAAACATAGCAGTGTGGATTGGAGTTCAGTGCATCTGCAATTCCTTCAGAACAGACTCAAGGATCACAGGGAGCAGCTTCATGAAACTCCGAGAAAACACACAGAGAATAGATTTACAATATAATAAATATAAAATGCTTATGTTAGGCAGTGGTGGAAAGTAACCAGATACTTTTTTTACTAGGGTAGTTTTTTTAGGATAATACTTGGCAGCAAAGTGGGTAGCATACTCACCTCTTAACCAGAAAATTCTGGGTTTAATTCCAAATGAAGTAGTAGTAGTTATGTTATGGTGTTACTGCTATGGTGTAGCAGTTGTCTTTTTGTTAATTCTAGTAGAAACAATTAAGTAATAATTTTGTTTGTGTAGGTTCTCAGTCATCCAGGAAAAATCTGTAAAAAATGTTGAACAAGAAGGTCATCTGGTCAAGCTTTGTTATAGGAAGACATTTTGCCCTTACTCTGAAGAGCATACACATTTCAGAGGGAAATTGCTATTAGAGTTGAGTTTTATATACAGTAGTTCCCTCCCAGAGGGAGTGGTTAAACCTGATTAGACTCAGGGGAGTTAACAACAATCAGCAGCTGAATGTCCTGGACTGGAGTCTGTGGCAGGGTTGTTACCTGTGAGCCATTAGCATAAGGTGCCTCTGAAGTAGATGGTTTATTGTTAGAGTGAAACTTGGAGTGAAATTGGGTGTGTTCTTGTTGTTGTTTTTGTTTCAGCACTTAGTGAGTTGTAGACTGAAGGAAGATGAATCCTTAGGCCTCCTCCCCTGTTAAGATAGTTTTTTTTTTTTTCCATTTTCACAAAAATGCCCTCCCTACATTTGTACCAGTCACCCTCTTTGGCTAAAATCTGGACACTGCTGTCATCAAAGTAGTGACATGTCTCTTTCAGGTGGAGGTAGATTGCAGACTGTGGTTCAGTTGAGTTTTGTCTCCTATGCTGGTACATTCTACGGCGCAAGAGTTTTTTGGTTTTCCCAATATACAGATCACTACATTCTTCACTGCATTGAACAGTGTAGACCACATTGCTCTGTTTGTGAGATGGGATTTTGTCCTGAGGGTGAACAAGTCTCTGTCGGAGAGTGTTGCCAGGTTTGAATTGTACTGAAATGTTGTGATTATTAAAAATCCCCTCTCACAAACAGAGCAATGTGGTAACGACTCAGTCTTGGACTCCAGTCCAGGCAATTCAGCTGCTGATTGTTGTTTACTTTGTTTACTCCCCTGAGTCTCATCAGGTTTAACCACTCCCTCTGGGAGGGAACTACTGTATATAAATCTCCACTATAACACCAGTTTTCCTCAGAAATGATTAAGCTCTTCAAAATAAGGGTGAAACGTCTTCAAAAAACAAACCTTCTCCAGATAACTTCCTTGTTCAGCCTTTTTTACTTATAGTTTTGTTGAATACTTTAACTTATTATTATTAGTTCCTTTAGTTTTTTGTTCTGGCGTAACCAGAGCAAATCAAGTGTGCAGTCATTAGCATATTATTTTGGTACAGTTTTTATGCCAGATGCCCTTTCTGGCGCAACCCTTTCAGTTTATCTGGGTTTGGGACTGGCACTAAAATACTCTGGCTTGTGATGCTTTGTGGCTTAAGAAAACACATTTACTTCATCGTCCCAGTGAGTAAGTTGTTTATTTCATACTTACAATCTATTTTGCAGGACAGAAGGTTTTGGTCAGACTGCGATGGTTTGACATGTACAGAGCTGCCAGGCAGGAGGCCTATAGGAAAACCCAGGAGGATGGAGGTAGTAAAAGACAACATGAAGTTAGTAGTGGTGAGAGAAGAGGATGCAGAGGATAGAGTTAGAGATGAAGGCAGATGATTCATTGTGGTGGGCCCTAAAAGAAACTGCCAAAAGGAAAAGAAAACCAAGACATATACACTGAACAAAAATGTCAGTGCAACCTTTTTTTGTTTGTTTGTTTGTTTGTTTGTTTTTTGCTCCCATTTTTCATCAACTGAACTCAAAGATCTAAGACTTTTTCTATGTACATATAAGGCCTACTCCTCTCAAATATTGTTCACAAATTTGTCAAAATCTGTGTTAGTGAGCACTTCTCGTTTGCCGAGATAGTCCATCTACCTCACAGGTGTGATATATCAAGATGCTGATCAGACAGCATGAATATTGCAAATGTGCAGTTGTACTGTACTGGGAGAATCCAGGGGAATCAGAAAACCAGTCAGTATCTCGTGTGATCCCCATTTGCTGTTGTATTTGCTGATCCAGAGCATCGCAAACATACTTAATGGGTGACATGTCCAGCGCGTATGCTGGCCATGCAAGAATTGAGATGTTTTCAGCTCCCAGGAATTGTGTATAGATCTTTGCAACATCAAGAATCTGTGCATTATCATGCTGCAACATGAGGTGATGGTCGTGGATGAATGGCACAACAACAGTCCTCAGGATCTCATCATAGTATCTCTGTGCTTTCAAAATGCCATCAATAAAATGCACCTGTGTTTGTTGTCCATAACAGACACCCATACCATAACCCCATCGCCACCATGGGCCACTCGATGCACAATGTTGAAATCAGCAAACTGATCTCCCACACGACCCCAAACACGCTGTCTGCCATCTGCCCTGTACAAGGAAAACCGGGATTCATCCGTTAAGAGAACACCTCTCCAAAGTGCCAGACGCCATAGAATGTGAGCATTTGCCCTCTCAAGTTGGTTACAATGACAAACTGCAGTTAGGTCGAGACCCCAGTGAGGACGATGAGCATGCAGATGAACTTCCTGAGATGGTTCCGGACAGTTTGTGCAGAAATTCTTGGGTTATGCAAACCGATTGTTGCAGCAGCCGTCTGGGTGGCTGGTTTCAGACGATCTTGGAGGTGAAGATGCTGGATGTGGAGGTCCTGGGCTGGTGTGGTTACATGTGGTCTGTGGTTGTGATGCCGGTTGAATGTACTGCCAAATTCTCTGAAAAGCCTTTGGAGACGGCTTATGGTAGAGAAATTAACATTCATCAGCTCTGGTGGACATTCCTGCAGTCAGCAGGCCCATTGCACGCTCCGTCAAAAGTTGCAACATCTTGTGCTGTGATAAAACTGCACATTATAGAGTGGTCTTTTAGTGTGGCCAACATAAGCCACACCTATGCAATATTCATGCTGTCTGATCAGCATCTTGATATACCACACCTGTGAGGTGGATGGATCATCTCAGCAAAGGAGAAGTGCTCACTAACACAGATTTGTGAACAATATTTGAGCAAAATAGGGCTTTTGTGTACATAGAAAAAGTCTTAGATCTTTGAGTTCAGCCGATGAAAAATGAGAGCAAAAACAAAAGTTTTGCATTTAAATTTTTGTTCAGTGTAGATTCTTTCACAGACATTATGACCATGGAATTTAATGGGTTATACTTTATATTACTGCATTCAGAGGAAGCACTACATCACATTGACACATATACAAAGTCATAAGCATTTGCTCGGCACGGTCCTAATGTGAGCTGTGACTTTTTCCAAATGTCAGGCATCTCACCAAACACACAAACACTGTCAATCACTTAAAATCACACAGCCATCCATGCACAATGGAGAACGCAAACTACACAGGGGACGTTGGATAAGTATGATCACAGAAAAATGACTTCTACATAGCTATTATAACATCCTAACAGGAGCAAAATTAGCCAGCACTTGTAATAGAAAGCAGGGAGCGCAATGAGGTTTTCAGTAGATCTACGGTTACTCAATGCTGCTCTGTTTACATCAGACATGACCAAAGTGTGACTAGGGGGCCAGTCACAAGGTTCCATATGGCCCTTGGTTAAATGTATTGCGTACAGCCTAATAGCATACTGAGACAGCATTTCAGTATCTTTATGGTTCACATCAGAAAAGGCCTACTTTGGACTGACGACATTTTCATACTTTTATACAACAAAAAGTTGAAACACCACTGGTTTATTTGCTTCAGAGTTTGCAGATGATTTGTTGGGGAAGCTTCCCAGCTATATTTTAATGGTGCTACTTTTACAGTAAGCAGATCAAACAGGCCTTTACCCTCACCACATGAGAGCAGAGGAAATGTGATATTTCCCTGTAGACGGTAGCCCAAACTAAACTTTATAAAGTCTACTGCTTGTGCTGATGAGGCAGTTATTGGGCCGCCATGCTGTGTCTAAGTGCTTTCCAGCCAAAGGGGCCCCATCTGGGCTGCAGCAGGGGCAGTGATGGAGGAGGAAGTGCAGGAGACGCAGTGGGCACCAGGGCTAAACCACAAAGACTGGGATACCTCCACACTGTCTAACCACAGGCCTACTCATTTATGTATGCTTTGGCCTCATTTTTCCTTTGCCGTGTCTAAAATTCATGGGGTCTTTTCACAGGAGCCTCCACACAGAGTGTCATTAAAGGCACAGTATGTACAGTGTCTTGGTCTGAGGCTAAAAGAGGTTTCTGGAAAAGCTGACTTCTTTCCACTGAGTCTGAGGAAGTGAAAAGCTGAGTAAGTGAAATGAATGTTGTTGTTGGAGCTATATTTGTAAAGGCATATCTGATGTCACATATGGTTTTAAATTAGAAACTTACTTTAGTTTTGTAGATGTTGATTGTAATAAACAGCAGGTGTTTTGTATTTTAAAGATAACTCTTGCTTTCGATCAACAGCCCTACACCTGCCTTTAACAGTTATAATGCAATTTGAAGATTACACCTCCACATATGACCACACCATAACAAGACTGCTGATGAACACAAGGCAAATCCAACCAAACATTCCTTCAATGCTAATAGCAGCTTTCTACACAGACGGATCTGATTTCCCTGTGTTGCTTGCTCCAGGACCATCTTTCTAGTTTGTTGTAGGACCACCTTCGCAAACAACCAATCACGTTATTATAATGTCATTAGTTTGTGCCTCAGGGAAACATTTGTGTCTATAAGATGAGACAGTGCTATCTGGTGATGTCTGGTGCAAAGATACCAATCTGGAAAACGTAAACATTGCTGCTTTTGTGCAAATCTTCCAGGTCTGGGCACTATATCTGTAACTACTGAAAGACAGGGGCAATGCCTTGGTGGAGGCCTACACTCTTCACATGGAATGTGACATGACTTTGGAGTAATACATTTAACAGCGAAACATCAAACATTTTAGTTTAAAAATGTCATATGATACATTATACCTGTTAAAAAAATCCAAGAGGGCACAACAGTCTTATTAGTGAAACTCTTTTCCTCAGTTTTGTAGCTTTTTTTTTTTTTAACTCCCCCACTCTTCATCCATTTTAAGTGAAAAAAAAAGCTCCTACACGCTTAGTTAACCAGGTGTTTAAAATTCAGGTCATGTATGGAAGAGCAGCTGTGTGTGCGTTGTTGTGGATAATTGTGAACAATCTAAGGCTTGTCAATAGGGCTACTTCTAATTTATAACCATTTTCAAAGAGAAAGAGTTTTTTTTAACCATGGTTATGTTTATCTGTGAAGCATCAAGTAAATAATCAGTCTCCAAAATGCACTGATAGGCAACATGAGAAGAGAGAGTCTCTAATGAGCTCTCCTGAGCAGTGTCACAGTCGGCCATCGTCCTTCTCCTCCTACTGCTTTTATCCTACGTGTGTGGCACAAAAAACATGTAGTTCTAACAACTTAGAAGAATTAACTATAACATAAACAGCAGCACAGATTTTTTAACATTACAAACAGCCACCGAGACAAATGGACACACAGATCATATACATACATCAGTTGTAGCTTCATATAGTGGAACACATAGTCTCTTCATAGTTGTATGTACTGTAAAACATGCCCCAGTTGTTCATGTTAATTGTCCATGTTTCAGTCTTGTTGCCTCATGTTGTATTCTGAATAATCTAGTTCAGTGGTTCACAAATGGTGGGTCAGGACCTGAAAGTGGGTCATGGTTGATTATACAAAATAGTTTCCATGCTCAAATTATTCTTTAAGCTCTAAATATTATATAATAACTTGAAGAGATTTTAGTTAATGTGGCAGTAAAACCATTAGGAAAAAATAATATTCCTCAGGCTCATCTAACATACATCTAACATCTAACCGGCTGTTGTCCAGGATACCCTGCCACAGACAGTTGCTGGGATAGGCTCTAGGCTCCTGCATGTACTAACTGGAATAAGCAGAACATAAATGAATGACTTATTTTGTAAAGTAGTAGATCCCAATACAATAATCAAGATTAAAATTGGGTCCCACAATCAGTCCTGTTGAGAACCACTGGTATAATTGATCTGCAAACTTATAGTTTTATCTAATGCTATAAGTATACTTCACACACTTTAATAGTTGTCTAACATCTAAATAACCAGTACTTCATTATTGATTTGTCTGTATATAACTGGAAATTGCATGACCGTAAAAGATGGCTGCCAGTATCAGTAAGCCACAAATCAAAGCTTGCACATTTAAGCAGTAATAATACAACCATAACCAACTTTAAGATGACTGACAGAAAGATGCATTAAGTTAAGTGCATAAAGTGCACTTAATGTACTACTCATGACAGTATAAGACCTTTACCAAAAATGTTTTTTCTGTTTCTTCTTCCTAATTCAAATTAGATATTTGGGTTGCCATTACACAGCATGCATCACGCAGTCCTTCATAACATTATGGCCACTGACAGGTGAAGTGAAAAACACAGATTATCGCTTCACCATGGCACCAGTGGGATATATCAGGCAGTAAGTGAACATTTTGTCTTCAAAGTTGATGTGTGAGTGAAATGGCAAGCAGGAGGATTTGGGTGAGTTTGACAAGCTTCAAACTGTAATGTGTTCTATGATTGAGTCAGAGCATCTCCAAAACTGGAGCTCCTGTGGGATGTTCCTGGTCTGCAGTGGTCAGTAAAGTGGAAGGAACAGTGGTAAACCTCAAATCGCTAAAGAAGCTTTGCTGGTTCTGATAGAAATATTTCAGAATACACATTGCATCACATGTTGCATATGGGGCTACAAAATAGGCAAGTTGTCATACATACATACATACACCAATAATAGGTCAAAAAGTGCTGAATATACTTTCTGACCTCCAAGCTATTAGCATCTTTGTTCTTGCTACTTTGCTGTTTTGGTGAAAGTTGGATTAAAAATATAAATTTGTAAACCTTTCCTTCAGCACTATTGACTATACTCTCCAGCACTCAAAGTCACCATCACCTTGTCCTTGATGTAATGCTCCGAGGCAGAGGCAGACTGCACACATTTATTGTTTTCAGGTTTGTTTGACCTCCACACACTGACATACTGGTGTGAGCCTCTGTTTTCTAAACTGCTGGATAAAGGTCTCAGGTCTAATTGAAACCTCGGTAGCTCTGAGATTGTGCTGAACTGTCACCCTCATATCAGGTTGTCCCATTTTGCCCTCTGTGTCCTTTCTCTGCAGCACAGGACATTTAATGGTTTCAGTCCAACTGCTGATCCTCACTCTTCACAAACTCTGCTGTCACTGCTGTGGTTATAAAATTTTTGAAAATATTCAAAGGGCATTTCTATAATTATTGTTTTGGGTATGTCTTAGAAAGCTGTGATCAGTAGTAGAGACTGTTGAATTGAGTAGGAAATAAACATAAGGCCATTTTGGTCGCATTACTTGAAAGGCAAGGCTAGGTAATGTTTTAACGCCATCTAGCTGTTGAACGCGGTGTCACATTTGACTAGAAGAGGAACTATTTGAGGAATTGCCTAAACAGGTGGAGAAAGTACTCCAAACCTGTACTCGGGTAAAGTGGTTGCTATTAAAACTAATATTACTCATGTAGTAGTAAAAGTACTCAGCATATTTATCCCTTGAGTAATGGCGACAAAGTATTAAGTGTGAAGTTTAGGTTTTTAAAGTATAGGCTACTGCTACATCCATACTACTAATTCTACCATTACTCCTCCTACTACAACTAGAAGACAGAGGTATTTCTGGATCATGTTGATATATGGCTGCTTCTCTGCATGACATTGTTTTAACTTACAACTAAACTCTGACCTCAGGAAGTGTCCCTGGCCCACGCGGTGATTTCCAGGATATTCTGACACTTGACACGTAATTATTGCTTTTATGCTTGCAGATGTGTCTGTATATTTTCTGAATGAGCATCACTCTCTGCATTATTATGCTGTAATTTTATTCTTGTTATGTGTATGGCTCTGCTGTGTTTCCAAATTACCAGCTTTAATGTAGTACCCTAAGGATCACAATCAAGTTTTTTACGCAAAGTGCTTTTTTTTTTTTTTTTTTTTTTCTTTGACAAATCTGGTAAATAAATTGAGAAACGTAGTTATTTTCATCTCTGTGTCTAATCATTGATTGTCTGACTGTGATGGCTTTTTTTTTTTCTTTTTAATTAGTTAGACTCTAAAGTCAAAATACATGCACAGTTTGTAAACTCTACACACAGTTTTTTGTTTGGTTGTTTTTTGTTTTTTTTTTTGTTTTTGCGAGATCTAAAACACTACTATCTGCTATTTAAATGCACTCTTGACTGCCTAATCCCACCAAAATACTACACTTTCTGACTAAAGTCCACAGACATGACAAAAAGTAACAAAGAAATCAGAAGTCAAAGACACCACAGACAGACAGACAGACAGACAGAGGAAGACATCACTGTTCAGATCCAAGTTATATTGCAGTAAAATATATTTTATACAATACGTTGCATTTACAGCATTTTACAAATGTAACACCCATAGAGATAATTCATAGCGCCAACACTTGGCTTTTAACGGATCACTTCAAAAGTACAAATATAAAAAAAAAGTGTTTTACAGTTGATATTTCAGTGCAGTGTGTTGTTGGTGATGGACAGATTAATCAATGTGATGACTGTGTATCTGTATACAATTAGAATGACATTTTTAAAAGAAGTCTAAATCTTGGTTTTGCACATGTTCTGAGCTGTTTTGTGATAGTTTTGGTATGGTTTCTGTTTCAGGTTCTTCCACACTGGCTACTAGTTTCAGAAAACATGCCTAAACAATAACAAAAAAAAAAAAAAAAAAAAAAAAAAAAAAGAAATAAATTGTATTCCCTTAACCAATTAAGCTTTCCTTCTGTCTCCCTCTAGCGTCTCTAATAAGAACTTCGGGGTTAGATTCAACACTACCTACCAGAAAACCAGAAACCAGTTAATGGTAGCAGGAGGAGGTTGTTAGGGTCCTCTGGTGAGGATGGATGGGAATGGGTATTTTACATCAGAGGGAGACAGCTCATGGTGGACGTTTTGGAAATAATGTCAGGGGGACCAGACTGAGATGGTTTGGACATGTATGGACCCACCCAATGAGGGTTAAAAAGTAGTGAAAGTTAGTAGGTGTGAGAGAAGAGGGTGCAGAGAATGAGGTTAAATGGAGGCAGATAATTTCATGTGGCAACCTCTGATCGGAACAGCTGGAAAGAGAGGGAATTTATTTATTATTAAAACTTAAACATTTACTTCCACTGTTTAAATGTTTATATTATTATTATTATTATTATTATTATTATTATTATTATTATTATTATTATTATTATTATTATTATTGTTAGAGATATTTATTTCTGATATTTCTAAGACGTGAAACACTATTGTCTGAGGTTAATGGTCTGTTCAACAATTCAGGTCTTGTCCAGCAGGGGTCGCCCCGTTTCTCTGCAGTTTATTTCTCATGAGGGTCCCCATCAGACGGAGCTGCAGTCTTCTTCTCATTCATCAATCTCCCTTTATTCCCAGTGACAAAAGAGACATCAAATGGGGCGGTGTGGGAAAACATAACAATGCATTTGTGAAGGCAGACACTGGATAATAGCCTGTATGCAAAGTGTGAGAGAGACAGAAACCCATGGATGTCCAGAGTTTGGTTTTCTACTCTGGGTTTTATTATTAAAATCTCAGTCTAAATTACTTTGTGTAATTTTTTAAATGTACAAAATTTACTCAAATGATATAACTCAGCCACAATTAAGCTATGAGGATGAACAAGATACTGGTTCCAAAATACATTTCAGCTTTCTCCATCTTGGTCTCAGCATCTGCATCTACAGTCGGCAAAATAGATCTGAAATGATGTGTCCCTCTATTGGCTGGCTGCTCCGTGTTTCCCACCCAAATCAAAAAGGCCTACTTGTGGGGGGTCATGTCTGGTCACCTCTCCTGAGAATAAGGGGGTCTCTGTCTGCCCCTAACCCACCAACGGTCCTCCTCTGTCCCTATGGCAACAGCCAAGGAGGCTGCAGGCCCCAGTCTGGAGGGTCCAAGCAGATGCCCATAATTAACGTAGCTATACGGAAGTGTCAGCCCTGCCAGTCTGCCTCACACAGGCAGGCCTCTCCCAGACCTGTCACCAGCCCATAGGCGGGTGAAAAATGATTGCCCTGCAGTGGATCTCTCTGTGCTCTCTTCGTGTTGTGGGGGTGGGTAACAACTGCCCACCACGTCTGCCCACTCCTGTCTATGTCTGACCGTGATGGGAATATATAGAGGTAATACTTTAAACCCAAGTTCAACTCTCTTAAAAAGAAATAACTTTGGCCTAATGAACTTATTTGGCATGTTTCAAAAATAAATTTGTTCAAATGAGTAATGCATCTGTCCTGTTTGCTTTTATTTTTCATTAAATAATAACATTAATAAATATTACATGTAAACATTTGTATTTGTGAACAAAAGACTGGCTAAGCTGGAGAGTCTTTATTAGGCACAGCCTCCCATAAGATATTTTTGATGATTTAGCCTGTCTCATTTAAAATGCCCATCTGAATTTTTTGTACAACATAATGATTATAATGACCTTAACTTAGCAATTTTTATTTGGCCCTCCTGCCACATATTCTTAACAAAAGAAAACATACTTGTAAATCCAATTTACATGTAGAAGTCACATTTCTGTGTAAAAATAAATGTAATGATATTTTACTTATAATCATTTTGCTTCAAAAGCATGCAAAAACAAATCTGTTAAGATTTTAATTGACTATTCAGTATATTGGGCACTCTAGCAAATATGAACAATATCCTTACATTATTACTTTATTACTACAGTCAGTCTATGACACTGACTGACTGTCTGCCCTGCATGGCTGACTGAGGATGAGATTGCAACCAATCATCAGATATATTCAACCTCCAGATAAGTGGAAATATCAGATATCTAGACCGAGACTATAGCTCTGGTGGCATAAAAGTCTGTTGTAATTGCTTTTAGGATTTCAGATTTATTTGAACATATAATAATGTAATTATATATACTGTTCTATAAGCTAATTATATTTCTGTCCACTTAGCATCTTTATAGGACAGGTCAAGTGATCAATGCTGAACAGGCTGAGGAAGCGTGTGGGATGTCCGGCTTGTGACTTCAAAGGTCATCCAATGCACTGACCGTGAGTCCATGAATTTGTCAGCAGCCTGTGGTCATGGGCACGCTCCACGACCCAGCAAAGGTCAGGGGTTGGTCAAACCCCTAACCTCTGACCCGGCCAGCCCTCTAAGTGGTCAAGACATTTCCTCTCATGTTGATCAATCAGCGTTGCACTGTGCACACTTGTGAGTACAACAACTTTATTGGGTCATTTGGCCCACAAAACCACCAAGGGGTCAGTTAAAGGGAGGTAGTAAACATATATAAGAGCTTGCAGAACAATGTAAAACATGAAGCTGGTTTTAGTGTGGAGAAACAGTGACTAAATTTGTGCATCAGGAAGATGAATGAATGAATGAATGAATGAATGAATGAATGAATGAAGATTTAAAATGTAAACACATAACAGAGCCAAGGGTTTTTCTACCAAAAGCAGACACATCAAATCTAAATGTCCCACTTTAAGCTCTAATCCTGGTGATCACACACAAATAAAGACCGTCTAAATTTTGAGTGAAGGTCTGATTCCCACAGGGGTCATGGGATCAGCGAGCCAGACAGCATTTTATTGGACCTAAAATGCAGGAACATGGGGAGGTGGGACCGGGGAGTCTGGATCCAAGATGACCAATTATACTCTGGCTAGACACATCACATATAGAATATACATGTGGGAATCCTCTGCATGGGACGTCCTGCATGGGCTGAGCTGCTGAGCATATGTAGAGGCACCAGGTCCTAGAGAGACAGAGAAACAATGCATTCTCTTTTGTTTTAAAGAGGGAAAGAGCTGAATGTTTTATGTAGCTATGGTAAAATCGTCCAATGCCTTTTTTTTTTTTTTATCTAACAGAATTATATAAATAAAGAAGCGGGCATAGCAGTTGCAATGCAATATATCTTAACTTATGTAGAAATAGACTGAATTAATTGATGCACATCTTGGATAATTTTTCCCTCAATAAAAAAGTGCAGATAAACAATACACAATAAACATCAACAATGTGTTACATTGGTGGTAACTGCTGTCATCATCACTGAGTTTCATCAATATATGGTATTTTTAAAAAGGTTTCGCATCTGGACAAAGTTTGTTCTTTAGCAGATGTTCTGCCCCTTATCCAAGGGATTTTGTCAATTCTAAAGTGACTGGTAGCTATATAGTGAGGTGAGCCTACATGTGTTTTATTAATGATGCATCAACAATATAGTATTATATTCATTTGATGAAAACTGTGATGTTTGCCACTGTCAGAAAGCTAGATGACTGACTTAACACAATCAGCCCAGAGAAAGAAAGTGAAGATTTCACAATAAGGCCAATAACTTATACAATTATATGAGGAAAAATGCAGTTCTATTACCTATTTCTGGCTTGCTTCTGCAGTGTCATTGGTTTGAATTAGTGCATTTAGGCTGATATCTTACTGTAGCTCATGGACACAGTTTTTTGTTTTGTATTGTTATAAACCTTTGTAAGGGAAAGTTTAAATTTTTAAAGTAATAATTAAATAATCATAAATTGTTATTAATAAACGTTTATAATATAGTGTAAAGGTAACTACATAATTATGTTGAAACACAGTTAAAGACAGAGGCCTAACTCCCAAAGTCCTTAAAAAGTGATAGGCCTAAAGGCCTGTTTCAAATGATAAACTCACTATGTTCTGTCTGCTCATTATTATTTGTAATATTATTTTATTAATGCAACACGAATCATAATTGCCTTGTTTTGTTGTTGTATGTTAAAAATAACTTCCTGACATTTTTGGAGATGGTAGGGCAGCTAACTTTAGCAGCCACACACACTGTCCTATTTCTGACCATTAGTTGTCATTCTCAGAAAATCTATGTATTTCCATGTAATTCTGAGCTGCTCTGTTAGGACACAAAGTAGTCCTCTCCCATGGCGCGGAGCACTTGCCTTTTTGGGATTAGCCACGCGGCACGCCTCGCATATTAATGGCGGTCAGGCTTTGAGCTTGAACTTGACCGGAGGAATGCGGCTCGTGGGAACGCGGGCTGTGGCTGCCCGGCTCTATTCATGGCGCACAGGTCGGTGGTCGGTGTCAGCGCTCATTTGCATAAAGCCCACCCGCCTCAAATGAAGGCACGAGGAGCAGCCTCGCGCTCACTCTGTCACTTCAGACTGAGGAGAGGAGAAGTCTGCTCAAAGCTGCTGCTGGTAAGGACCGCCCTGCTTGCTTTTACTTTAACATTTATAAAGTTGTGGCGATAAAAATACGCGTTGTTATATTCTGTTATTTTAAATAATATCTTCTCTTTTAATGCACTGACAAAAACATGTAACAACTTGGAAAGTGTAAGTCTACAAACTAAGATTTTTGCGCCATTGCACAAAGTTCCAAATAACTTTAAAGTTAACCTACCGTAACAGTCTTTTCTATTCGTGCAAATAAAAATGTCAGATTTTGCTTCATGCAGCTTTATCTTTGCCCTTGGTTTAGAAGTGCATTCCTGACATATCATTTTTTTTTAAACATTAAAGTTTTTATGCCAGTACCTATGAATTTGTGTAGGACATTGTAGAAATTTACAAAATGCTTAATATATCCACAAAACGCTAAAAGTACCTTTTATTTATGATTTAAAGTCCTTCAGTTGTAAGTCTATAAAGTTTGTACATTTAGCTACAGGATAAGGTTAACTTAATTGATTCAGTGGGAAAAGTCACCTGTTAAAGCAGCTCGCAAAAAGCGGATAAAGTGCAAAAAGTGTACAAGTGTGCAAGCATGTATCTCATGAAACTTTGACAAGTTGGGTGTATGTTCAGTTAACTGTAATTTTGCAGAACAAAAAGGCTTTGGCAAATTAAAGCAAAGGTTATTGCTTAATGACTATTAATGGCTCTTTTGTCCCATATAAATATGCATTGAACTGTATGTCATATATAAACTCAGATGTGTGGACAGTTGTGATGTGACAAGCTCTACATGTTCTTCTGAGATGGTGTCATCCCCTCAGCATTACATTCAAGTATGAGTGGATTATTCTCCCTTTTTAATATCAACAACCAACAAAATGAGTGTAACACAATGTATTCTTATAATTCTATTTTATAAATGTTTTTTAAAAAAAGTTCTTGTAGATTTAATTCACCAGTGAGGGAAATATATAATTGAAATACAATCAGCAGAAAAAATAAAAGAGCAGTATTACTGTTTTAAAATCAATCAATTCAATTAATGAATTTCATTTATATAGCACCAAACCACAACCAAGTTGTTTTAAGGCTCTTTCCAGTACTCTTGAATTTGGCTTCAGATTTGAGTTTTGGAGAGAAAACCCCAACACTCACCCCATGAGCATGCTCTTGGCAACGGTGGCATGGAATTACTAAAAGTTTTATTTTACATGCTACAAATATCTTACATTGTATAACTAAAAATACAAACCTAAAGTCAAAGTTAAATGTAATGCTACTGTGGTTAATTTCAAAAAGAAACTCAAATGAACAACAAAGACTAAATGTTAAATTAACGAATAAAGCTGCTTGTTTTGGGTGTAGGCTTGAGAATGTTAACACAACATCTGTGAGGTCAAAACCTTGCCAGAAAATAAAATCACAGTAACATAACAATCACTCACAAAACTAGAAATAAAAGATAAAAATGATAAAAGTTAGAAGTCTACAAATGTTTTCAGACACACTCCTCTCTTTATTCCTGTTTATACACCTCAGTATTCACATTGGACCAGGAGCAATGATGACATACTGAGTCCCAGGTGAAACCAATCCATGCTTATTTTTTGGCATTTTATGGAAAGAGGTAAAAATATATTTTTACTGTACAAGAAAACATGTAAGGGTTTCTGTTTTTTGTTTTTTTTAAATAGGCACTAAGTGTAGACATTTCTAGAATTTTATCATTACATCTTGGAGATGCTGTAATGTAAGTTTGATAAAGGAGACATCAGTTAATTATGAGTAAATAATAACAATTTTGTATAGCCATATTTGGTGCCCAGGTTATATTTTTATATTCAACCATTTAGATCATCCTAAATAGTACTGCTCTTTATATACACTAAAGTAGGTATATGAGCTCTAAGAGTCCCTAGCACAGGTAAAGGCTGTATTTTAAACCAGTTTATTCAATTGAAATTTAACAGGTTTTATATGAATTATAAATTCCAGAAACTGTAGTCTTACACTTGATAACTGAGAAAGATTTTTTTCAGTGAAGGACATAGCTAAATTAGCCTATTTGTGTAGCCTAAACAAACAAACATTTTGAGTTAATGTACTGTCAGTAAGGTGCTGGAAGCAAAGCACCTGCATGTTGCCACGATGCCCATTTTCAACATGAAATAAATCTGAGCGTAATCGAGTGCTATCATAAGGGAATTCATCAGCCTAACTACGCATTTATTATTGCATTCTCCTCTGTGCGGTACAGTGTGCTTCAGTCTCGCCAAAGAGTGTCGCTGTTCGTCCTGTAAATCTCTTGTCTGCTTTACACTTTACACAGGTGCATTTTAAAACGAGCCGAGCTGCAGCATATCGTTGAGATTTAATGTCCACGTCGTTAAAATTCATTTCTCTGCTGCTGCGCGTGCATTGTTCTCCTGTAAATGGCCAGTCAGTCACAGCCAATAAACACCTGCACCACCATTGTAAAACTGCTACAGATCGTAGGCTATAACACACAGTATAGTGGTGAGGCATATTTTATCAAAACAGAGGCTTTGTCCCACGAGAATACGCTGCTCATGTGTAGGCAATAATAATAATAATAATAATAATAATAATAATAATAATAATAATAATAATAATAATAATAATTTTTCTTTTGTAAAACGCAACTTCCCCATTCAGCATTACACAAGAAGCACAGGCATGGCTTTAAGAACCATTGTGCAGTGTAGCCCGATATAGCCTACTGTCATTAGAGACATTTATACTTGAGATGTATGTAGACTACATCATAGTTGACAGAGACACAGGTCCCTGTTTTTACTTTATTGATTAATTCATGTATTAACTCAATTTTGTCCTGAGATATTTTTACAAAATGAAACTATTATTAGGTGACTATGAAGCTGTGTATGATCCCACCGCCCACACCTAAAAATATTACAAAGCTCGTCTGACAAATGTGATAGGCCGTTAGCGGACTGTCCCTCCTCTTCCTCCTCCTCCTCCTCGGCAGCCAGGTCCTCTCTACATACAGTACATACTGACCTGCTTTATCCGGTTACACAGCCATTCATGCTATAGGCCTAAGTAAGGCATTCTCTTTTACTTATAATATAACAGCACGTGGTCAGTATCAGTTTGGCTAAGAAACATATAGACGTGGGCTTTCAAGAACAATATATTGTTGAGAATAATGTGCATTTAAAATACAAAATATCGCTTCAGCTTAAGAGTGATTTGAATGAAGTCATGGCTTGAAACGGTGCTAATTTAAAGTAAATTTACAGTGAGATTTTTACAGTGTTCTAAAATTGCTACTATTCATAACAAGTGTATTGATCATTGGGCTACAGCACTTTAGGTTTGTCTTCTACTGGTATTCCAAACAATAGTGGGCTCATGATAGAGGGCCAAATGTAGCCTCTATGTAAAATCCCTAAAAAGGTTTAGCTATTTTATGCGCACATTCAGCATTACCAAATTTCTGGGTATTGTAAATATTCAGATTGTTAGAGTTAGTAGGCCATAGAGCTATACTAAGCATGTGTGTCATAGCAACGTTACAGCTAACGCTGAGGCTAATTTTGGACACTGGTGGTGGAGCCTCTCAATTGAGTTTGGATTAATTCAGAGCGAGGAATATTTAATGAGAGTCTTGGCCGTGTGTTCTCATCGAAGAAGTATTCATTTAGCGGTGTAGTGGAAAGAGGAGGTGGAGAAGGCGGAGGACAGAGGCCCCAGGCAGCGCTGCAGTGCAGAGTTCAGCAGGAGATATTGTTGTGAGCCTGGGAAAGTGTAGCGGGGATGACGCCAGATTCTGTTGAGCGGGCTTGGGGGGACGTGGAGGATCCCAGACCCGATTGTCATGTAAATTTCACTCTGGCACGTTGTTGAACTTGATGTTGACTTCTTTTTTTCCTCTTTCTTTTTTATTTTCAGGGAGTGGGGGCGGCTGGGAGGGGTAAAATTTCCCTGTCACTTGTTTGTGGGAAAATCCGCGTGAGGACACACTCCCACGAGCACTTGCAGCGCGCCTAAGATTGTTAGAGCTAAGCTTTGTTTAACTAAACCTAAGTCGTAGCTTGTGTTTATGTGAGGTATCATTTGGTTTCAGTTCATTTAAAATTGAATTACTTTTTACTACACTGTTAAAAAGTAGGTCTATTCTTTAAAATTACATTCCAAATACTGGTCTATTGTACAGTTGCCATTTTTAAGACTATTTATCTAATTAACATTACTGATAGGATTTAGTGACATTGTTCGTAAAATGTTTATTGGTACATTTTTACAAACAAGCCACCGGCGCATGCTCAAGAGTTGATACCTGGGCTCCAATGAAAATTATCAGGTCCGTCTCATGCAAATGCAGAACAGTGGGACTATTTTAGGACTTTAGAAGTTCAAGCGTGGTAACAGAGCAGTTTGGTGTGGGTTCAATTACAGCACGATAGCAACAGAGGCCAGTGCAGATTACATCTGTTTATAAATGATGCCGAGAAGAATAGGATTCCTACAGTAGAGTCAGACCTGTGTTGCAGCCTGACAGAAGAGTCGCACCTCCGTGATACTAACAGATTGCCCATGCGCAATAATCAGATATGTAACGGCTATCTGATGCAAGCTTCGTTTGGAAATCCACAGCAGCTCCCCTTCTCATTTATTGGTTTACCTGCACACACACAGACACACCAACCTTTTAAATATCCTTTCAAACTTTGAGAGATATAACAAGTTGCTATTGGTTGGTTGTCTCTGCCATTGGCTTCTTTTATCAAAGTTGCTGTAGTTATCACGCTCACTATCTCATCGTGTGGGCCCTGATACCACTCATATCATAGCATCACTTTAAAGTTGCATATAGGCGCAATTGCTATCAGGATATGGGGAGGCCTGTTCTGCACCCTGCGTAAAAAGCTTGGATTTCCTCGTCTGCCCCGGTACTTTAAAACCTTAGGCTGTTTTCCGTCCGTGGTGTTTTTAAATATTGACAAACGTGCATGAACATGACTAAACTTTCACAATGCTGTATGTCAGGGAAGACAATAATACATCATATACCATATTAAAATTTGCAAATATCCAATAATTCAATATTGTCAAACAAACCGTTTTTTTTTTTCTTTCTTTTTTTATTTCTTAAAACAAACAAATCTGCAAACATTTATTATGTGTTCAAATTTCAGGGCAGCCTTCTTTGTTTATGCAACATACCATGGTTGGCTCTGGCCAAAAACAAACAAACAAACAAACAAAAACAAACAAACAAACAAAAAAACGTAGCGTCTGGATTTTAGAACTTTGTAGTATTCAAAAAATATAAAAAAAAGACAATATTTTTGTGGTGAAATATTTTGGCCAGCTTCTTTTGGTTCTGATTTCCAATAGGCCAATATGGTTTGTCTGCGCAACTTTACGCACATTTTACGCAAAGTGAACTGGTGAGGATAAATAATAAACATGTTCCAAACACCAACGCATTTATTTTCAAAGTTGTTTCTATAATCCCTGATTCCCGCCACTTGCGCTCTCTCTCTTTTTGAGGCGGAGTTATCCCCCCTCCCCACCCTTCCACCCCCCTCATTCGCCGGCTCAACGCGTGGACGCGCTGCACTTGTCAGTCGCAGGTCGCGTGTGTGAGGATAAGGGCGCTGTGTAGTTTAAATGCATTAAGTCGCATTTTTTACATTATTTGATATTGTTAGACGCTTTCACATAAAATCCAAGCAACTTCAAAGATACAAAGTAGGCCTACAACGTGGATTTGAAGGATATCCTGTTGGACTTTGCTTTTAGTGAAGTGGAGTTAGCCTGCTGTGCAAGTAAGTAAGACGTTGGCCTTTTGTAAATGAACAGTCTAAACTGTGTGAGGTTGGCCCCTATGTATTTTTGCAGGCTTTTTGGGTCTCTTTAGCACTCATATTGTAGCCTTATAGCCTATTGAGAGCCCAATTTTTCGATTAAGCTTAAAAGAACAGTTAAACTCTCCTTACTTGAACGTGAATACTTATGATAATAAGCCTTATAGCCTTGTAGGAGCCTTGTCCGTGAGTCTTTGAAACGCTTGTTGGAAAGACTGGAAAGTGTTGGTTTTAACATTATGGTGTCTATTTGCGAGAAAACGAGAAGACATTGTATTTGGCCTACGAATCACTTGAGAGGATATCTAATACAAAAGGTTGCTTTATCACAAAGCTAATCTAATTTACTGCAGTAAAACAAGTTGCCTTGCATGTGACGTGATGAACCTGTTAGGTTCAAGTTAAAATTCTGTGAAAAGATGCAGGAGTAATATACAGTAGGCTTTTGGAGATGTGTGTGTACAAACACATATATGTAGTAGCAGTTGACTGTTGCTTAAGATTTGCAACACATACAGTCTATGAAAGAGTTATTTTGAGCAGCATCTTTCTTTCCCCGTTTCTTCATCTGTATGCGTATGTGCGTGTGCGTAAGAAGCTCTAAGCGCAATGTGACCAGGCAGCAGGCTCTCCCTCGATGCTTCCCCCTGTCTTCTGCCTCCAGTGTGAGAGCGAACCGGAGAGGCGGCCCCTTTAAGAGACCGTGGCTTAGTTTGTGTCTTTGGTTATCTAGCTGTATGAGTTTTAATTTCATAAAGCTAGAGAACCGAAAGTACGAACTGTAGCCGAGCACTTCAGGAGCAGGGGGTCTCTTCAGCGTGGCGGAGGAGGACAAACGCCGGGACGAGCGGAAAAGGCAGAATGGATGGATGCTGAGGGACGCCACCAAGGAAGAGAAGCCGAGCGGGAGCGTGGAGCATTGCGCTTCAGCCCAAAACAGCGGCGTGAATTTAGTTAAACAACGGCTTTCATCGGTCCCGAGTTTGTGTGGACACGTCCAGAGGAGCCCCTGCGTGCCCGTGAGGGCGTGAATGTTAATGCATTTGGGATTTGTGCTTTTGGCATCGCGGTGATTCTGGGGCCTGCGAAGGACCAATAACATTTCAGTTCGCACAACTTTATGAAATACGGGAGCGATTTTACAAAAGCACACTGACTGTACTTACCGTAACTGAGTGGGTGTCCAGCTGTAATATCTGGAGGGTAGAACAGAAATAGTTAAAGCGCTTCTGTGATTGGTCACTTGAAGACTCACGTGATGGCGTTGGCATCAACATAGGCAGTAGCTTACTGGGGACTAGCATGTTGATTATTAGCGTGCTTATTATTGGCACAGAAGTTGTCTTGGTCTTAATTCAGCCAGTAGCCTAATTGCCCTTTTATTTTTATTTTGTTTTTCAAAACTGCAGCTTTGACTTCTAACTCCCCAGTGTTTCTTTTAAGGTTTTGGCCACTGTTAGTTAGATGTACATCACTAACATCTAGTTGATGCCTGAGTAAAGCACAAATAGTCTAGTGCTGGTTTCACACAGATAGATATTTTTTTTAGATATTACCTACCTTACCATATATATTACTCTAACTCTGTATTAGGAAATTAATTGTCTTAAGACTGTGGATGCATTAGATCTCACGAAATGTCATCTATAAATTCCCAGCAAGTTTAATTGTTTATATTATATATAGATTTGTTTTATTTGAAAATAGTTAATTGTGCCCTTGACAGTTTATATAGTTTCCCTGTGTTGTTGTTGACTGTACATTAGAAATAATTATTGATGCTATTGAAAGTTAGTAGTGCAGCCAGGGTAAAGTCTAACTTAATCTTGATAAAACATTGAAACTCTTTGTCCGACATATGCTTGTATTGTTCACTTTTTTTTTTCATAAGAGAATATTCAGCATACTGAATCCATCATAGGATTGTACTAGGTTTACACATTTATTCAAAATCCATGTAGTATGTATAAAGTATGTAGTGAGCATACTTTCATCAGTGCCGCTAAATTTGAGTTGGATATGGCAGATGTGTTCACATTTGTATTTGACTGGGGTGAATTATTTTGGGTTTGCTGGCTAGATAAGAACAAAATAGGACACCAGCTCTGAGTTTGATCTATTTTCGGAGCCGAATCAGCAAGCTCCAGAAATGATTGAATATCCCTGAAGTCCCATGCTCTATTTAGACCATGACTGACAATATTTGATGTAAACCGTTAAACAACATCTTGAATGATGTGTGACTGTGTGCAATTGGCGCCTATGTGTCCTCGCTGCTGTAGAGTTTGAGACAGCTGACCTGCATGTCCTCCATCTTGAAGTAACCTCCTGTTTTACTCCCTAATAACTTTTCATAAGTCTTGTTGGTTCTGTGTTTTAATTTTGTTTTTAGTATATACTTTCATATTAATGCATGCATTTGTTGTGCATTTGTATTAAGAATTACTTGCAGTACAAATATAGTAAGCCTTGCACTGAGGTACAAAAATAATGAGCCTATGTGCCTAAAAACACCACGTTAAAACAATAACTGTTAGCTTCAAGGTCAGCTTGATGTACTATCTTTTCTGTTGTTATTCCACTGCCTTGAAGTTTATTTAAATTAAAGTTTGGCATTTTATTCAAATGTAGCTGTGTTTTTGCATTAATGTTTGTTTTTTTTTTCTTTCAAAAGGATCATGGGGACCTCATCAATGGTGAAAATAGCATCAGACAAACCTCATCCACACAAGAGTCCACCTGCAGGTAACCATAAAAAACATAATGAAGACATGCACACAAAAATCATTTCAGATCCAACTGTAATATCTCCTTGGTAAAGCATTTTATCCGCTAGAATGTTTGTTAAAAAAAAAAAAAAAAAAAAAAAAAAAGATTGCAGTGCTATGTCCATGTGGTTGGCTGTTTGTGTGGGTGTAAAAAAACAGAGAAAGAGAGTGTAGAGTTGGTTCAGATTTTAGCAGAATTCATATTCCATGAGTCTTCAAGATAAAGTTTAAAAGTGGAGTATCGTTTCTTTCTTATTTACACGGTGGTGCTTTAAAGGGCACTTATAGACATTTTATTTGCACACAGGGCACAGTAAATGCCAGTATGTAGCTGCAAATGTAGCTTGAATATGTACCATGTGACAACATTATACTAGCCTACAGCAACACATTTGAGAGCAAAGTGGGACCTCTGTGTTCAATTCCATCATTCCTTCTTTGAAGTATTAACCTTTTTTACATTGTACTGCCACCCCCACCCCCAAAACACCCCCCTCTCCTCCTCACATAGACCACTCTCTTTCATTCTCTAACATTGAGCGTTTTATCCCTTTAAACACTATGATCCTATTTGTCAGGTAGAATGTGTGCTAGGTGCAGAGAAGGTGGCCGTGTAATCTTAGCCGCGCTGCTTTATCCCGTTAGCAGAGCGCAGGCGTACAGGGCTCACCCAAGGTTTGGAGCTGCTCATGTGGAAAGAGCGTTTGGGTGGCTCTGTCCTTTCTGCCCCTAATGCCTCCACCAACAACCTTGCAGCTCCTCGGGATTTTTGCGAGTAAGGCGTTCATTTGCATATGGCATATTTGTAAAGTGCATTCTTTTTTTATGCACATTTAGATAATACTTTAGAATAGCACACCACTATTAAACAGTAATAAAGCACTGATGAATATGTAATTAACAAAATTTTAAGTAGTTTATAATACTAAATTGTTACTGAATCAATTTTACATGCATTTACACAAGCGTATCATTCAAGAATTAAACATTAAGAACAATGTTTATATCTCAATTGTGTTACAACAGGTTACATACCTTACTTAATACTCAACTAGTGCTTTATAGTGTTAGGTATTTTCGAAAGTGTTACCCAAATTTGAAACCATTGCAAAATCAAAATCAAAACCTAGCTTTTGCCATTAACGTGCTTCCCGCCAATTTCCCATATAATAGTTTGTAATTAAACAATAAGAACACATTGTCAGCAAGGTCACATCTTTGTGGTTCCACAACCTTGGAGCTCTACTGAACGCTCAGTTATTCAAATTTACTATGGACTTCTTTGAATCGTCCAGATTTTCCCAAGCTTTGCGTTTATTAGCATATGCAAGGAGCGGCCTGTGCTGCTGTTTTCTAAAGTGGATGTAAATTATAACCTCAGTATTATACAGGCTGATGGGAGATAAATCTCAACAGTAATGTATTGCAGTGAATAGGTTGGGTTGTTGGGGGTGGGGGGTCTTGTTGAGGGATTGAAGTGTGGTTGTGTGCGTATGAGGTACTGTACAATAGATGGTGGCAGATGGAATACAGACTTAGCATAGCGTTTGCTAATGATCGAGCCTTGTTTTAGACTTTGTTGTTTTACTTTTTTCAATTTTGAAGATCATAGGAGAACAACATGTAGCTAAATAGTTGAAATCATCTATGTAAAGCAAGCGTGCTCACATCTTTTTAAAACAAATATTAACACAGGGAGATTACTAAGTCGAATTTGCACTTGTGCGGTCCAAAAAGGCTGAGGGGCTTCAAGCTTCAGGAGCAGAGTGGAGATCTCTTTGGAATCCCTATGCAAACTAGGGCTTGAATAATGAGATGTATTTATGAAGGACTGGGAAGGGGGTCCTGCTATTGAAAGCCACTAGGTTAGAGCCTGAATGAGACAGAGTAAGAAGGAGGGGGTTAGCAGGACGAAGGGGGGTGACGGGTGTGTGTTCAGGGGCCCCCAGCAGTCCAGGCCTCAGCCAAGGCAGCTGTGAAAAGGGCTCCCGTCTTTTTCCCACGCCCAGCAAGACGCGAAACACTGCCGCAGCCCGCGAGGGTCAAGTCCCATCGCTAATATATACACACACACATATACACATGCATGCACACACACACATTAGCCACAGAAACGTGTGTGTAAAAGTGCAAATTAACAAGCTGTCTGGGAAGCTCTGTGACATGGGGGACACCTGCTATTCCCCACAGAATGCCTTGCTCTCATCAGGGACCACTGAGTTTGATAGGACAACAATTAGGTCATAACTTCAACTTGAACTTAACATTCAGTTTGGCCTGAAAATATTCATTCATTATTTTTTCAATAAAACATACATTAACCTTCTACATAACATAGAGAATGATAGAAATTGTCATATTCTTTATGCATTCATTGACATGGTCTTTGGCAAACTTGGTCTTGAGCTTGAGACCGCCCAGTTATCAACAAGCCATTGTTTCAACCTGCTTCATGGACTCGCCAAAAACTAAATGTGAGGCTTTCAACAAGTTCTGGCTAGTTTGGACTATTTTGTTTTGATGCTAAGCTATTATTATTATATTATTCCATTTTTGGACAAAGGCCTTAGAAGATGGCAATGGAAAATGTTAATCATTATTTTAATTAAGTTGTTATATAGTCAAAGTAATTTTCAAGTAGCTTCCAAGAATAGGTTTGAGCTGCTGTTCCTGCACAGTGATGTTGTCACACCCATCTTCTCAGTCTGACTCTCTGTAGAAGCAGCTCGTACACCAATCACATTGGTGCAGTGCTCCATTTCCTCCCTGCTCCTGCCTCAGTCCCATGTGAGCCACACAGAGCAGTGTCACACTAATTCAGGTCCCCCTTCTCGTGCAACCACCTCTCTCTAATTCCACTGTGAAAGACTTCATTGCTGTCTCTCTTTAAGTTTATTAGCAGCATCCTTTCTTCTCTTTCTTATGAGCTGACTCCATTGCTGTTCCTCTCCTTCTCCTAATTCCCTTCCTTCTTGTGACCGTCCCATCTCGGTCTCACTCCCTCTTCATTATTGGCGCCTTCCTATTCAGATGAGTTCTAAATAGAGAGGGGACCCTTCTAATTAGTTCTGTAAAGATGCTTTGTTGTGGTCAGTGTGACCACCAGTGTGCGCATTGAGAGGGGATGTGTGACAACTAGTGTAAGCATTGAGAAAATGTCTATTGGTCCTTAATGAGGTTTGTTAACTGAGTGTGTGTCCTGCTGTTTGAATACAGCCTCAGCCTCCTTTGAAGGATAAGAGATGAAGAGAGGCATGGCAGGTTACAGAATGCAGATTATGCATTGTGTTCAGCGTGGTTGGATTTCACCAGCACATGAAAAAATGAGGGTCATCTCAACATTCGTGATCACACATTTAGAGGATTTTCCATCGTAACAAAATGTAGCCACTGCAACAGACCGAAGCCAAAGCAAATGATACAAAACTGTGGCTTCAGCGACTTTGTATCAAGGTTGAGTTAAACATGGTTCTTCTCTGTTTAATTAATAAATCGCCTAATTTAAAATGATTGCATGTTGGGCAGCATTTGTCTGTATTAAAAATGTATATCATTATTCAAAGTTTATGAAATTATATGTGCCAATATTATAGCTATATTTTATCAGCCCCCTTCAAACAATTGTAAAATGAGAGTAAATTGAAAGAGGGGAAGCAGTGGCAGGGAAAGGGAGGTATAGACGTAGCAGGATTCAGATGAGAGACGGAAATGTAGGGTGAAAGACAAAAAATAGGTTAGGAAATTGTGGATGGTGTAAAGCCAAAACACTAGCCTGCTGGGCCTACCTGCTGCCTCTGAAATTGTAAACTGTCACTCAGGATGCAGACAGACAAGCAAGACAGGCATCATTTGTCCATATTATGCTTAGCTACTGAACATAAGCCTTGCACACCCACCTCCACCCCCCCGCGTCCTCTTTTCCATCTTTTACTCAGTTCTACCACATTTTTGGCCGTGCACTTGCATGTATATGAACTCCCTTTCCATATTTCCTCCACTTCCAGCTCTTTTGCTTTTGTCGTATCTGGGTTTGTCATTGATGAAATGAGTGAGCTTAGAGCATACTCTGGGCTCACATTGTTTGATGCTTGGTTGGCTCTCCACAGGAGGCAGAGGGTGTATGGGCTCGTTCCCTGTTTTACCAGTTTACCAGTGTAATCCTTTACACTGGCACAATGAGCTCTCACTCCAGCTACAGGATTCTATTAGGCTCCCAGAGAGACACGGGATCTCCATAAACATTTCCCTCCTACCACTGTTTCCCTCGCCTCTATACTGCTGTGCCGCCTCATCTCCACATACTAAACTGCTACTTTCCCTTATACATTTTAAATCACTATTCTCTTTGTTTGCCAGACAAGACTGTATTGGTTTTACCAAATACAACTGTGTCTAATGGTTAGTATTATCAATGGCTTGTTAACATTTGTCAGTCTGACGCCCCCATAACATGTTATTTTAAAGGAGTAAGCAAATATGAACAAACAAATGCTTGTAATAGGCAAAAGAAAGAGTAACTATAATGATATTTTAAATTGTTGCGGTCATTGATGGATGAAATTTGTATACCTTAATGCAAACATGTGGCAAGAATTAACACTTCCTGTAAGATGTCCCAACAGGAGCATCTTACTGTTAAATTTGTTTACTTGTTTACTACTTACTTAGTTTTTAATTTTTGTTGTCTCCCTTAAACAGATTATTAATCTGTCTAATCAAAATAATTGTGAAAAAAAGTGAAACATAAACACATTATATCTGATTGTTGCGTTTTACATTTGACGTTAAAATGAACAAAGTCAGACAAGTGCTGAAAAACACACCTTTAATATTTATTTAGATATTAGAGATTTAGAGATTTATTAAAAAATAAAATGTAGTAAGTAGTTATTTATCTGTTTCTAGTCATTTAAATAATAATAAATTACTGTGGGCATTCCTTAGCACTAAGCTCATAATTTAAGCCTTTAGGATGTCTGCTCCTCTGTGTGGTGTGTTTGTGTCTGTTTTGTTCCTCAAGTCCAAAGCCATGGGTCACAGGGCTCCCCCTCACCCGCTCCCTCCTTATAACATATTTCTTTATCTTCCATTCGTTTCTCCATGTGCACCCCCAGCCATGCCTCTCCTCCCATCTTGATAATGCAGCTCTATTCTTTCTCGCTGGATGGAGGACTGCCCTGAACTAACATTGTCCCCTGCGCCGACTCTAGTGGGGGGGCCCATTGTGTGTGAAGGAATGGGGAGTTAACACCCTTGTCTGAACCCTCTCAAAGGGGCATTGTGTGTGGATCTTCCTCCAACTCACCCACTCACCCAACACCAGGCTTTGGCACAGGCCACGCCATGGGCTCCTCAGGGTGCTCCCATTATCAGTGAAAAACATGCACATAACAGCAAACACACTCACAAACAAGCTCTGCTCTGACTGACCCAGGACTTTCTGACTCCTTACTTGCTGTGATTTATTCATTTTTCACAACAGCACACTCAAGTGAATTCAGAATCTGAGAGGATTTGCACTAGTGGGTTTAAAGGTGCTCAAAGAGGCCCCTTCAGTTGTTTCGGCAATTCAACCAGCAGAGCGAAAACTCAGTTATCAAAATGGCACAAATAACATCTGTACCAAAAATAGCTTATTGGATTCTTCTTTCTTAATTCTTAAGAAAAATGTATATTTTATAAGCTTTGTGTAATTGTTCAACAAACATGTTACAATATAAGCCCTGATAAGTGTGTTTTTGTGCCGTACCATATGCTGAGTATTTTCATTTGTTTTTGTATAGCAGCGAGTGCCTTAGGGCAGGTTACAAAAGAGCAAGTTGGTATTTTCTTCCCACATATTTTTAATCAAAGTGTTAGTGTTTACATTTGCATTTGCATGGAGCAGAGGGAGGCTGAATGCCAAAGGTGAGATTTTGAAAAACACTGTGTATTTTCCTTTTTTTTTTTCAGATGGAAACAAGGGTGGGTGTTTGGAATGGCGGATAAAGGCTGGTGGATGACTGAACTCGGAGACCTGGTGCTGCTCATCATCATCATCGCCATGGGCTCTCATGCTCTGCCTCTCCTCCTGTGGCCCATACCTCCATCCAGGGGTCTAGTGCAGCCAGTGAAGCCCGAGCAGGCAGCCAGTGAGTGGGCTGGGAAGCATGGAGAAGGTCCCTGAAGGCAAGAAGCACCTCTAGAGCTACCAGCTTTCAGGAGAAATCAATATGAGGCACCGAACATGCATGGCTCTGGCTGGGGTTTTTTGTGTTTGTCTGTGGCCTAGGGGCCCAGACCTCCGAAGGACTGGCTCTGTGTGCCCCTCTGAGCTGCATCCCCAGCTCTGCACTCTGGACCTCCCAAACCCCAACAGCTGTGTGTGGTTCTCTCCCCAAATAATCCCTCGAATGCTGAGAGTGCCATGAGGGAAACTGCTCTCTTCTGTTGATTTTTTTTCCCTTCATAAGATTGACATACCCCCCACCTTCTGCCTCTGGCTGTTTAAACACTACATTGGAAGTTCTGCTTTAGACTCACTCTTCGTACGAAGCTCAACCTCTGTTTATTCCCAAACCAGTTTTAACATTTGACAAAGAGACAGAACAATCTTTATTTTCTTCTCTGCTCTCTCGCTGTGGTGGGCTGTAGGCATCCATCTGCTAAAACACAAATCATTGGTCCTTGAAGTACATTTCCTTATTAATCAGTTTCAGACTATTACAAGTAAACAAGCAGATGTGGACACAAAATCCTTTGTGCAACTCTGGAGTTGGTAAAATGGCAAGTATCTGTTTTAGCACTTAGCACATATCACTGATTAAGTTCTCTGTATGTGCCTGTGTTCACTGTATGTGCCTGTGTCTGCATGTCCATACAATAACATCCTCACCACTTTTATTTAAATCCTATTAGATTTAAAGGTAGATGGAGCGTAGAAGGCAGACCTTTTTTGTCAACATTATTGAAACAAGGATTTGTGTGCATTTGAATGGGCCGTTGACGGGCTTGGCCTTGAATGCTGCTTTCCATTGAGTTACAGGAGAGTGCACTATAGAGCCCCACTCTCAAAACTGCTGCTGTCGTCACGGGAATGCAGTGTACTTGTTTCCAGATGGGCACCAGCTCAGACAAAATGGCTGCCGGTCCCTCTTTGTGCCAGACATGTCGGGCATATTTCTGTAGTTGCCATGTGTGCATCCGTTAGCTGTTGTTGAATGCAAATCAATGCTAATTGCATTTGCATAACCTCGAACCAAGTGTCGTTGGCATGTGATGATAATTACATCTTTGAGGGTGGTACTGTTGCGTGGCAAAATGGTGAGCGAGAGTAAAGTAGGGTTTTTATTTCTGTTAATATTTGTTCTTTGACTTGAGTTGTATGCATGTAGTTAAACATGTTTAATAAGTGTGTATGGGATCAATTATCTGGTCATATACTGTGCCATATGGTACATCTGTTCACATGTGTAGTTCAAATCACACATGCAAATGTGGCACAGTACAAAAGAATAAGCTGAGGCACCTCTAAATCAGCTATCACTTTGTCACGCATTCAGCCCAGTGTTTTACAGACATACATAATGCACAGATGCAGCATTAAGCAAACAAAAGCTCTGACATGAAGACTAATTATAAAGGGATCCATAGGCCCCGCAAAGTCCAGACAGACTGGCAATAATAGTCTCATTTCCATGCACAAAGATGTCTGGATACCAAGTGTTGGCCATGCGACACAAATTGTTAAATGACGTATTTTGTCCAACAAATATACAGTGTTCAGAAAGTGACTGAATAAAGCATTATTTGAAAATAGAGAGAAGTTGAAAATAATCTACAAAAATAGAATTACTTTATTAGACTTTATTAGACTATTAAGACTTTTCAGACATTAGGTGAGAAAAAGTAGTGTATTTTTTTGTGGGACCCCAAAAATTGTCAGCACCTGCCTTTTTCAATTGTCTTGATTTGGGATCTTAATTAATGAAATCAAGTGCTGTTTGAGCCACCGACTGACAAAGCGGCGTACACATTTGCATTCGCCATCAACGCAGCTGCCGTGCCATACAGTTAGGTCTACAGTGGGCAGCAAAATGGCGGTCACGCAAATAGTAGGTCTGTCTGCTGGTCGTGGGAGAGGAAAGATAGGAGGCAGGGGGGAGGCATGGGGGATTCTGGGGCGTCTGGTTCGAGTGGGTTGCAGGGTCTAGACTGTGGGGTCGTTTGTTTGGAGGGGGGTAGTGGAGAGGTTATTATTTGAGAAGGGGGGTGTGTGTCTGGTTTTAGTAGGAACCATTAATGAGGGACTTTGGGGTGGGGGGGCAGTTTGTCTGCATTCGCATTTGTGAACATGTGTCTGTGCGTCGGCCATTTGCATAGAGCGATTGGGGCGTCCATATGCTGGCAGGCAAGTGCAGCTCCTTGGTCCTAGGCCCGGCTCTGACAGCACTCTGTAGCACGCGCCCACATTATCTACTGCACACCAGGAACACGCTCTGCCTCATTTCTCACAATAACATTTAACACTCCTACTACACTGAAGCCGCATGTTAGCTACATCACTGTTTCTCTACATTAGACTAGCCAATGGGAAGATGTGAGGCTGCTCTGAGCCAATGGCAATAGGTAAAAGAATAAGGAAGAGGAAGGAGAGGGCAGTCACAGGTTTACCCTTGATGTGCCGGCTCAAAACAACTACATGGGTATGGCAGAAATTACATTGGATAGCAGATGGTTGAGCATTGTGAAAAGTAAAATATCAGGGGAAAATTACAAAAATCACAGCAAAAGGTAACTGTGAAAAATGAGTTTAGCACAATCATCTTTAGTAGAAAACAGGACTTCCATAATAAGCACTAAAAGAGGTACACTACTCCCATGCGTCACATAAAGTCATGAAAACTAAGTGGACTCTGAAAAGTCAGACGTCCAGACAGAAACACAATGCACTTCCTAGGTTGGAGGTCTGAGCTCAGAGCGTGGGAATGTGAGGAGAGTATAACAGTCGGCCACTGGCGAGACAGCATTGCTAGCCTGAATGCTGTTGTAGCAGGTGAAAGAGGAGCCTAGAGTTCATGGGTCAAGGCCAGTGGAGGGGCTGTCTGGCACATGTGTGTGGGTGAGTGAGCAGAGCCTCTTGGGTTGTCGTCTGGGTCTTGCTGGATGCTAATGAAGTTACCAGGCTGTTTGATAAGCACTGCTGCCTTTTGTTAGCTCAGTCTGGATGCTCAAAAGAGGACTAGACCATAGGCTGGTGACTTGGACAAGAGAGAGCTCCTTCATCATCTGCAGTCAGCTCGAAGTAGCAGACAGGCAGATAGACAGGCAGCCTAAAGTCAGACCTCCCCTGCTGAAAGTGTGATTGTGTTGTCGGGAAGCCTTTTCCCCCACATCTCTGCTTTCAGTGACATTTCTTCTCTGACTGACATGTTGGTCTCCGACTCTGCAGTGCGCTGCCTGTCTTTTTTTCTCTCTAGATTGATGTACCACATTTCACCAACAGAGGCAATGGGATGAGTACTCTTATCTGGAGAAGAAATCAAACTAACATTTTATGTTAATATTGTGATTTCAATTAATTACAATAACCTTTAGGACAAAACTTATTTAGATTGAAATGTTTTGCAAGAGAGACTTGTGCAGAGAGGCACTGATTCTCAGAAGCAAGGCTATTCAGAAGATCCTTCCCCATACTGTAATCTACCCACAGGAGGTCAAAGCCAATGAGTACTCTTTGTGCCAGTTCCAAGCCCACAAAAATAAAGAGAGGGCATCTGGCGTAAAATAAGAGCCAAAAGGCAAGAAGAAGATAATTCCACAGAGCACTAAAATATATTTTTATATGGAATCAAAGGCAGCAGATAATTGTAGATTTCAGGCTGCCATTATCTAGGCTCATACTTTTCATACAAAAAGGGAAATGGTCTTGAGCAGAAACAAATAATTCTGATATCAAATTTTATTCAATTATAAAATACTAGCAGTCCGTAGTTTAGTTTCCACAAGGTTTTGTTTTGCATGTAAATTGTCTGAAGGCCTGTATGTGTGAAGTTAGTTTTGGTGTCCCTTTAAGAGAGAAAGCATTACCTCATCAGGAGTGGTGTGAGGAGAGGAAGTGTGTGAATGGGTGACAGAGCACGGGGCTAACTCCCAGCTTTCCTTTATGCCTGTGGGTGCAGGCTTCATTAGCTCCACAGAAAGGGACAGCTTGCTCCCATAGTCCCATAGACCTGTCTCACTGGCACCAGCTCTGGATCAGTCCAGAGTGTTGCATATGGCTTTGCTGTATTCATGTGCATGCATATGCCTGTTGGCCCTTTCACTGTCACCTGGAGACCCCATACTAACAAGGGCATTGAACTGGACTTTTTCTGATGTTGGGTCTGAAAGTAATTCTTCATTTCACTTTGTCTTTTTAGTTGTTTTGGAAATTCATTCACATTGGAACTCACAGTACACCATAGAAAATAGTGGTCAAAATTAACTTGCATATAATGTCTTAAATTGAAGTACACTTTATCATTATATGTTTTATATTAGGGCTGCACGATATTAGAAAAACATGCAGTATGCGATCACTATGTTGGATATGCTTAATAATGTTGACTTTATTACCATAGACATAATAAAAGTTTATTTCATTTTTAATTCATGAAAAGATACTCTGGGTTCACTGGTTAAAACTTGGGCTAACTCAAAACATACTAAAGACCAAACAGAGTCTAAATTTAGGACTGAATTGGGACTAAATCATGATCATTTAACCCTCATCCGACCAAGGAGATGGTCAGAGATGCTTCATTTTATCTCTCTGATTTTTCATGACTTTGTCGGGCTACTTGTTGTCTATGATGTCATGAAGTTGTTTTTGGTCTCTGATGTCGTTTGAGAATTTTATAAACCAAGTTGTAACAGGGTCACTTATGACCTCAGTCAAAAGTACGCCTTTGTATTTTTAATGTTTTTATTGCTTTAATTAATTTTTCATTTACAAAACATCAATATTTGATGTGCTACACACTAGAGGGAGGTTACGGGCACATTGTCTGTCATTTTGTTTGTTTGTTCAGGTTTACTGAGGCCCTTAGGAGCCCGCTGTCTACACATCCCAGAGAGGATGTGGTCACAATACGAGCCTCACTCTGGGCTCTGACTGAGGCAGAAAACTGTCCTTTAAAGTAAAAGAAATGTATAAGATATACTAAAAACAAAATCCTGACAGAGTCAGGACTGTGCCAGTGTTCTGGAATTTCTTCCTGCCCTGTCGAGACATCCTACCCTACTATTTACTCCCTACTATGGTTTAGGTTAGGGTGGGGGCGGGGGTTAGCGCTCCATAGAAATTGAATGGAGGTAGCTTATTTCGACAAGGCAGCACATCTCGACAGAACACCGGGAACATGTCTGAAGTCACCAAGGTTCTGTTCTAGTCCTACTCAGACCAGACAGTCCTGGCTTCAAGAACCATACTATTGGAGCGCCCCCTATAGGAGCCACAGGCAACAAAACACATGCAGCCTGTTTAGACAAACTGTCTGCAGCATTTCAGATCAGAGAGAAAGCCCAGAGTTTCAGCTCCAGGACAATAACAGCAGAATCTAACCCTCACTTTAGAGGCCTACCAATGGGCTCAGAGAGTGGACTTAATAAATTCATTTTATGCTGATTCAGCTTCATTACTGATTAAAAATCATACTTAAAGCAAGAGTTTTATTTATATTTTAATGAAAGACAAATTCCTGATTTAAAAAAGTTCAACTTTACATTATTTTTGGTGGATTTATTGGGTTTATTCTGTATTGGAGAAAATATGGCCCCGCACACTTTAACCATAAAAATAAGTCAAAAATAAAGTTTCCTTTAAGTTTTTTAAGCTAAACCACATCAGAATGAAGAGTGGTGAATGAGCTTTGTTTGTGTTATTGTGGATTGTTCCTGACATAAAGCATGCACTTTTTATTAAAGAAAGCCTATAATTTTGAGTGTGTGTAAATATGCAAATGATATACAGATTTATCAAAATAATAATTTATAGACAAAATTTTTATACCTCAAATGAGAGTTAACTCATTACTAATGATGACTAAACAGAACAAATCTCAGTATTTTGTGGTTTTGTTTGTTTTTTACAGATTCTTGTCTGTGGGGTACAAGGTGACCCCTCTGAGTAAAACAGGTTGGTAGGATGAGGATTAATTGAATTTTGTATGTGGTCATAACATATGTTTAGAGCCCCATGGCACCTAATTTGACTGCATTATGGTTATATACATTTAGTTTGATATTGCATTTGCTGATATTGCGATAATTATAAATTTGCAATAATAATGTCGAGCCCTAATATCTATGCAATCCTGTTTTCATTTTAAACTCATTGTTGATGTGTAGTAATAAAATGCAAGACCCCACATCTTTAGTTTCCCATCAGGCCTTGAGCTGCAATGTTCTACAGTGCAGCTGCTAATATGTATGTTAGCATTATTTGTGGGCATGGCCTGGTGATAACTTGAGTGTATACAATATGAGATTAATGATGCAGCTATATTAATATGAAGGTGAGTCTTGGTCCTATCTCTAGGGTTTTCCCAATTAGAATGAAGGGTGAGTGGGGAAAACTTTGGTGCACCCTGGAAAAAATGCAGGCTTTGATTCAGAAATAGAACGGAGAGATGGGAATGAAAGTACAATACTGTGGCCTGGTTTGTGGCTCCAGAGGGACAGAGACACTTTTCCATTTTGTCGACAAAATGAGAGCTTTTTTTTTTTTTTTTTTTTTTTTTTTAACATACACACCTTGTTCCCTCCATCTGTATGATCCGGGACTGTGTTTTTTATGTGGTTTTGTTGTTGAGGCAGCAGGAAAAGTATTGCCCCAGATTTAAGGCAAACCTTGTTCACAAACTGTTAACACACTTGAACCGAATTCCCTTGGAAAAAAAATCATCCCTTTGTCCCTGTTTCATTTCTTTACTACAGTACAGCATATATCTACATTGTGCAACAGCGTACACATGTAAGAGACAGCACAAGCCCTGACCCCATCCCACTGTGAGGCTTTCATTCCCATAAGCTGGGAGCTGCGGTCTATTGGTGTCTATTGGTGTAGCTGTCGCTCGGCCACCCATTCAGGGCTCAGTCATGGCCACTTAGAGCGCAGCAGACTCAGGGATTCAGAAGAGCTGTGATCCAATGACATGTATTTATAATGAGGGGGTAGCAGGGACGTCTTTGTTGGACGGACACAATGTGGGCAGAGTACGGGAGTGTGAGAATTGAGGAGGGAGGGGTGAAAGATACAGAAAAGGGCCCTTCTTCACACTACTCAACACTTCAGATTCTTTTAGTTTCTATTAAAATCTCTAAAGGCTGACTTTGGAAAAGCATTTGTGTAGTGTATTGTCCGAAAAGTTATGGAGTAAAATCAAGAAACAATTCTAAAAGCGTTTAAAGTTTTAGTTTTTTTTTTTTTTTTTTTTTTAGTATCTAAAAGTTGAAGCCCTCACGTTAAAATACTTAAAAACCTAAAACTTTAAACGCTTTTAGAATTGTTTCTTGATTTTACTCCATAACTTTTCGGAGGATGCTTTGCAATGTCAGTAACACAGACATTTGCTGTAAGATTGGCTAATTTGTTTGTGTAGTGTACTGTAGCCATCAATACTGGTCTGTTTGGAAAAGCTTTAGTAGAGATCATAAAGAAAACCACATATACTCTAAGCAATAACAAAAAGACAATGTACCTTTTTCATTGTAAACTTTGAATAGTCATAATTATCTCAGTATTACAAAATGTACACAAAATGTACACTGGTATTGCTAATTTCCCAAGATAAAATTGGACACATTTGTCACAGCAAAAAAACGTTAAAATCAACATTGGAGTTTAGCTCTTGATCTGCCACAATAATGCCTCAGTATTTCTCTGGGCGTCCATTTTTTTATTTTTTGGGCTGTTTCTCTGTGTAACTAGGCGCAGACAGTGGTGAATTCACCACTTTTTCTGTTAAATGCAGCCATTATTTCAGTGTTTTTAACCAGTTAAGTTTAATCAATGCTTTGATAGTAGTTTGATAATAAAACCTACATGATATATTAAGGTCTTTTTTTCACAGAACATTTCTATCACAAAATGTTATTGTGTTTTTCTCAAATAAAAAAACATAAATTTATATTAATACAAAACAAGGAATTCCCTTCCTCATAAATGTATAGCACTGATTAATAAAGCTGCCTTACATGTATTGTACGGTTCAGACAGACTTCAGGCCCCTGTCTCACACATGAAGCTGTTGTTGGGACAGTGTGGGCAGAGGGAGAGCCCAGGAAAGCCATGAGTGCTTCAGAGGGCCCCTCATAATATCCCAGTGTCTGAAACAGCACAACTGTCCTGGGAATGTAGTCTAGTGTGGCTCTAAAGTCCTCCCCCAGAACTCACCTGACACCCCCCTCACAACTCACACACACCATAGTGTTCTGTCGTGACCCAGACAGCCCTAAGGCACGATAGTGGGGTTCAGTGTTGTGAGGTTGGAGATGGAGGCGATACTGGTCATGATGAGGGTCTTCCTTCTGTATCCTGGCCTTGTTTCCTCATGTTTCATGTTTCAGTGCAAAACTGTTGTGCAAGTCCTGTGACATGACAAGTTGCTAATGTAGGCAGTGGCTTACTGTAAACGGTGTATGATTGAAAAAAAAATGTTGCTTTTAATTATGTCAATAATTGCCTTTTTGCAGATGGAGTGCTGGAGATTAAAAGGACTTGCCGCCAGTTTACTTATCACAGTATTGCTCATTTATGGTAGTTTCAGAAATGTTTATTATTAATGGATGCAGAATTTGTAAAAATCAAACATGAAATTTTTTATGTTGCATTCTGATGCATTTGTCATAACTGTCTTAGTTACTGATTTTTTTTTTTTACTGCAATGCCAATATTCAAATTTTTTCATCTTTCATTTATTTTTTCACATTTAGCATATTTTTATTCATTTGTCTATTATCTGTTTTATAAAAATAAAAATAAAAATATGATGTTGAACAATTCTTTACTTTTGTTAACCAAAAACGTGAATATTGTGTTTTACAAAAATACTAAACATCATGTTTGATTGTGTCAATAAAGAAAATTATGTTGACATTTTTGCTTAGTGATTTTTCCCCCACTATATTTACTCCTTTATATTTCAAACTAAAGATCCATTAGCCTATATTAATTCATATGTATATACCAATATTTTAAAAATGGGCCTATCAGTGGCATTCAGAAGTGAGCATGTATACTGCATGTATCTACTTCTTTTAGCACTAGAGTTTTTAGACTTTTTAAATTAATTTAAAAAATAATTGTATTAACTGTAGATTTACATTAACAACAAAAATGACTGTAGAATACAGAATGGGAAATATTGTTTAATACAGTTATTTACTTAGATTAAACTATGGTCTAAATGGCTGCTCTAACAGAGACATAATGCATTGAATTCATTCCAATTGCAGTTTGAATTTGAAATAGTTTGAGGGGCAAAATATTTTACTTTCTTTTTAATTTTAGTTTTTATATTTAATCTAATGTAACATCAGTGCATTTTAAGCATAGCCTTATTTGAGGCCTAGATTAATTTAACAATTCTAAAGACTTGTACAGCTAGCAACACATTTATTGTTTAAATAATAAGTAATAATAATAAATAAATCCAAGTTCATAGAATGTACTATGAAAATCTTCAGCTATTACAATGGCATAAGAACCTAATTTGTCTTCTCTTTGTCTTTGTCAAATATAATTTAAAGGAGTGGATATTTTCTTTTTCAGCAACATGTCAATATTCACTGAGTTTTATCACATGTAAGCCTATTTTTAATTATATAAAAAATAATAAATTAAACATACTATATATATATATATATATATATATATATATATATATATATATATATATATATATATATATATATATATATATATATATATATATATATATATATATATATATATATATTGAATTAATAGAAATACATTTTAAATGGCAGTCAGAGCCTATTGTTTTGTAATGAAAAAGAGCGGGAGAAGGAGAGAGCCACCATCTGAATAAATGCAAATTGGCTGTGCCTCCACCTGGCATCGTGCCAAGTATCTATAGCAACCACATCTTCTTCTAACAGCCTCATCCCTCCCTCCTCCAGACTCTAATTAGACCTCTGTCTTCCCTATAGCTCCTTTCTTCCCTGCTCTTTTCTCTTCTCTGCCACGTTCCCAGAATTCATCACACAAAGAAACCAGTGTATGCTTGAGGTCCATGAAAAGCAAAATAACTAACTAAATTTAAGTTGCTAAAATCAATCAATAACTTCACAATAACATAAAACAAGGTTATCTAAAAGTTGTTTATTGTATTTTAAAATTTAGGGTTTTAAACGTAGCTATTAATTATATTTAGCTTATATTTATTCTGTGGATTTCATTGTGGTCTGTTTTGGTCTTGCATTTGTTGTCGTAGCGTTCACGGTCAAGTTCAATGCGCCGCAGTCTCAGTCTGAAGACCGTCTCTGCCCCAACTGGCCCTGATACGGTTTCAGCACTATCCTTCACCGCCCTCTACAGTCCGACTGCGGAACTGCTACAAATAAACCTTTAGTGCTCATTTATTTGAACGGGGCGCCCTCGTGTGGTTAATAATCGTCAATAAAGTAAATTGAGTTTATTACAATTATTAACCACATTTGAGCCACATTTACATCACATTTTTCATTAGATGTAGTTTTGACTTTTTATAGGCTGCTGATTATATACATGAGAAATTAGACAATAATAATCAAAGATCACCTCATATTATTATGAATAATTATGAATACTCATGTATAAAACTGACCTGTTTTGAGTTTGGCTACAATTATGCTTTCTACAGAATATGAAACAATGTAACAATTTTAAGGCTCTTCATAATTTGCACATCTGTGGTCAACATACAAATTTATTCAAGATTTGTTAACTGTCCACTGACTTTCAGACAGTCACGTAGACACAGATTAGTACATTCAGTTGGCACACATCACTATCATTGACAAAACAGCTGTCAGAGTGCTGCTTTACTGCAACAAAACACAAAAACAAAAAACAAGATTCCCTAAACATGCAAATGAAGTCACACACAGGTGTCATTAAATAAGAGCTACCACACTGGGCTACAACAACACTTGCATTTGTCATGGGCTTTTTTTGTTTTTCTTTTTTTTTTTCTTGTAGACATAAGTAGCCTTTTAGGCCACGGGCTGATTTGACAAACACAAACTTTTTGGCATTTTATGATTGTTTTCCACATTTTAGTGTTTTTAACCCCACTGAGGCCAGAGTTTCTTGTCCTATGCAGCAATATTTTGAAAGGCAGTTGTTATGCATTGAAATTCACATACAAAATTCAACCTGAATTCAAACATTCAGTCAGAGATCTAACATTAAAACTTTAAACTACATGTATATGTAAAAAGAAAACTTTGTCAAAACACTTGTGAATAGCTTAGTCATATTAAAACATGTTAGTTTTTCCCACTAGGCACTTAAGATTAAGTCATTTCAGTGTTTCCTACCCAGCAGCACACCTCTGGGCTCCTGCTGGAACAGTGCAGGTTGTTACTTAGCCATTTAATCAACTGTTTCTGTAACTATGAGACATCAGAGCTGTGAACTGATGTGAGAGCAGATGCAGGCAGGCACACGAGGCAAATGCCTCCTGACTATGGTCAATAGTCCTGACTGTTAGAAATGGACTAAAGACCAAAGGACAAATGTTTAAAAAAAAAAATGTTTTGGGGACCTTGTGATTCCCAACTCCCAATTTTTAGAATGTTATTTTTGTTACTTAGTCTTAATGTCTCTCAGTGCATAACGACTCTCAAATATAGGGGATTCAAAAGATTTTGTATACTTTGATAATGCAGAGGTCATATTTCTAAACTGATTTCATAAAAACAGAACTGAAGAGACATGGCTTGCCAACAGCAGCAACAATTACCAATTCAGCATGCCCTCGTTGTGTTTTTTCAGCTGCAGTTGCTGGGGTCCGAGATGCTCAGTGTTTTAAAGTAGATTCCTGGCTGCTTTTGTTGTCAGACATTCTTCAGTGCCCTCTGCTCCATTTGGCTATGCACCCAGCTGCTCACTCAGCTCAGCTTCCAGTCTGTGCTGTCTAATTATAGAAACTATTGACACTCAACTGGCCCCAAAGTCTATCAATACTGACAAAGTTTTAACTCACAAAATGCATTAAGTTGTGAGAAACTGAAGTTCTGTTTAAGTATATATAGTGAGGTAAAATACCACAAACACACTTGTATTTTCTCTGTGCATACTATCTGTCATTGTAAAGTCAGTTCTCAGTTCTACAATGTGTTCAAAAAGTCCAAACTAAAAACGGGTAAAAGACCACATCATGTTACTTTGCAACATGGTGACTAACAAATAATGGACGAACTGTGTCCATCTCAAGTAAAATACATTAGTTGATTTACCTTCTAGTATACTGCAACTGAAAACACAATGAAGACTACAATCTTAGCAATTAAAGTAGCCATGGCAAATGTAGAGACAGCCACCAATCTACCAAGCCTTACATATAATTACAGTAAAAGCCTATACAAAATTGGACACTTTACAACAGTTGTCACGGGCATTAACATACAGCTCTTCTGTATGCTTTCATTTGACAAAAACAAATATGGACAGAATGGATTTTAATTTTGGAATAATGGCAGTAACAATGCTGTCACCTGTATGCTAGGTTAAGAATTGTGTGTTTAAATATAGTCAGTACTTTGTAGAACCACATTTTGAAAAATATGTGTTTATGAGCTTGGTACATAAAATCACTAAGATTTGTGCTCATGTTTCTTTTAAAAACAGCTCATTAGGTCACTGCTGGCTAATTTTAATTGGATCAGGCCAAAGGACCTTCCCTGTGTTTGGGGAGTCTCCCATATGCCTTTTGGCAAATACAAAACTTTATATTATTTTCTTTCTTCCACACAGCCCAGCTCTGAGGAGTGTATGGTTCAGAGTGGTCTTGTTGACAGATACAACAGTCTCTGCTGTGGAGCTCTGCAGCTCTTTCGAGATCACCTTTGGTCTCATTGTTGCCTTTCTGATGAAAGCACTCAGTTTGTGAGTTTTAGACGTCGTCTATAGGCAGATTTGGCGCAGTTCCTTATTTTTTACATTTTGTAATGATAAAATAAATTATGATTTGTGGAATTATGGTAGTTGAATTGCAGACAGGCGGACCTACTATTTATGTGATTTCTGAGGGTAAATAACAACAAATCTTATTTAGGGGGTGAATACTTCTGCACACTCGAGTTTTCTGTTTTTCTGTAATATTTCCTGTTTGCTTCACAAAAAAATAATAATAAAAAAATTTGCATCTTCATAGTTGTTGGCATGCGATGCAAAGTGACTGAAATAAACCTCCCAATGATGCATTTTAATTCCCGGTTGTAAGGCAACAATAAAGAAAAAATGCTAAAGGGGGTGAATACTTTTGCAAGACAAGGCAGTTGAAACTTTCTGATCACCAAACTTGCAGGCCTGGTGAACTCCAACCTTTGCTATAACTTTGGCATATTGCACTTGTGTACAGATATTCTGTACCATCACCAGATCTCACATTTACAGGGAATGAGCGTCCCTTTTGTGCACACTGATAAAGCAAGAAAATGTCGTGATAGTATTCACGCAGCCTGAGCAACACAGGGCTTTACTTTGTAGCAGTTTGCACTCCTTCTATTGCCTTAGAGGTAAGTAGGACTCACTTGTGCAGTCAGTTTCTCTTTCTACCCGTCATTATCGGGTTGTGTAGCCCATCTGATGCAGCTTCTTCAGAAGTATCTGAGTTAAATCAAAAGTAGTAAAGCTGATTCCCACGGCTATAGGCCCCTTGACCCAGTTCATACTGAGACCTTTGTACAGTCCACGGATTACTCCCTCTTCGGCAACTATCTCCTTCATTGTGCTCAGGATGCTGCCATAGGTGTGCCCAGTGACTCCTGCCGTCTGCATGCGCCTTCGTACCACGTCCAGAGGATAAGATGCTGACTGGCCGATCAGCCCAGCACATGCTCCAAAGCTCAGGCGTTCATAGGAGTAGGGCTGGGACCGCCCACTGTGCTCTTTAGGAAATAAT
This sequence comes from Bostrychus sinensis, assembly GCA_020698575.1. Classification (NCBI taxonomy): domain Eukaryota; kingdom Metazoa; phylum Chordata; class Actinopteri; order Gobiiformes; family Eleotridae; genus Bostrychus; species Bostrychus sinensis. The sequence goes on along the minus strand of CM036256.1, from coordinate 20,289,966 downwards.
TAGTGTGTTTAGTATCTAAACAAAGGCAGGCAGGCAGACTATAGAGAAATCAGGGGACATACCTGCATGTAACTTTTTCAGTGTTTCATAGGTGAAGAAACTCAGACCAGCATAGGGCACAACCCCCAGTAATGTGGGAGTAAAGCCCCGATACAATGTTTTCATACCCTCTTCTCGGGATATACGTACAAACACATGCAAGATGTTACTGTACCTAGACCAAAAAAAAAAAATAAAAAAAATAAAAAAAAATAAAAAAAAAAAAAAAAATATATATATATATATATATATATATATATATATATATATATATATATATATATATATATATATATATATATATATATATGAGCTCTTTTATACACTAAAAATTAAGAAACCTGTAGTCATAAATACATAATCTTGTATACAATTGTGATCAGGCCCTTACATCTCCTTTGGTGTGACTGCCATTCTGGCACGCACCATGTCTAGGGGATATGTCAGCATGGCAGCTGTCGTCCCAGCCATTGACCCAGCCAAGAACCTCTGAACAGGAGGTAGAGCTCTGAAACAAAAAAATTCTTAATTACTTCCTATACAAATGTGCCAAAAATCTTCTAATAATTGAAAACTGTGGCGACTTACTTCCCCTGAAATCCATAATATCCTCCCAGCAGCCCCTTGTACTGCTCGTGTGCACAGAACTGGATGGCAGCATATGGGATAACTCGCACCATAGTGGCAGAGTTCCCCCTCCACAAACTGAAGAAGCCATCTTTCAGGTATGTGCGATAGATCAACCTGTAGGCCTCCTGTGAACATGAATAAATTAATAAAACATGTCTGTATTTAGATATTCAAACAATTTTGAGGGATCCCTAAAAATCTTATAGCGACAATAAGACAATTTAATTAAAACCACTGCAGATAAAAGCAAAGCAAAATCAACAAAATAAATGTCATGTAGCTGTGTTTTTTTGCTCCAGCCAGTTGACAGCAGTGTCCCTTGCACATTATGAACCCTTTATACTTAGATAATAATAAAAAAGATAATAATTAATACATCTAGCTAAAAATTTTCAGGTGGGTCATTTAATACAAACAAGATATATAATCCTTTGAAACAGTATTAACACACAAGTGACTAATATTTTAAATGCATAATATGCATCAAAGGAAAATGACTAAACTGTCACAGACGAAGATAAAAATACTTTATTACAAGAGGCTTACCTTGGCTGAAAATCTCGCTGAAGACACTGAAAAACAGAGCATGTGCAGCATAAACAGAATATCCAAGTTGTAGACATAATTTGAATCTTAAAAACTATTTTGTTAGTCTCCTAATCCTGGATAATCCAAAAAATATGCAGGATTTAGGTTAAATGAGGTCACACCTTACCTTGGAAGATGATTTTTGTTCTATCCAAAGGGGCCACAGCAGTTTTTGCCACTGCTCCTGCTAGTGCCCCAGAGAAGAGTGAATTGAGCACAGAGCGAGTCTGCTTCAGGCCCTACACACAGAGTACACAGTACAGTTAGTTCCGCCAGTTGAGAGACCAGCCAATGTATAACTAGAGTACTAATGTTGTGTTTGAGTTGTTGTAGATTATTAAACTACAAAGGTCAACAGCGCACAGACAAAACATTATCGATGGCAATCTTGGGCTGTAAACATCAAAATAGACATTTTTTGATAAATTTAAACTTGCCTCAGATGTGGAGGAGGAAGCCAGGGGCAGCACATCTCCTTGAGTAAGTGATGCTCGTTGTTCCTGAACTCCACTCCCCATCTCTAGAGACTATAGACAGCAGTCACAGAGTGTGCTCATCAATACACCATCAGAGCCCCCTCACAAGAGCTTGAAACTGTACAGCACAAGTAAAAGTGCAGAAAAGGTGTTGTTAGGTTCACTTTTAATATTTGGCTTCAACAGCAACAAAACATTCCTAATAATTACATATTATTTAGATGCTTTTACTGTGAGAACAAATTGAGTTTAGCTAACAAATAACTAAGTATGTGAATAATGAATGTTTCAAACGGCACTCAAGGGCAAATAACTGACACAGCCGTCATTACAATGGATTGTGGATGTTCATCTTTCACCAAGAACTCGTCTGGGTGTCCTTTAACATTGGGTTACTCCTTTTAAGGCAATACAAAACAAAGGACAAACTAGGGCTAAGTTGAGGACTTGCAGGTGAAAGGTCTCTGCCTCAGCTTGAAGTACAGATGCAATATTCAAGCATTAGTACAGTCACCTATGCAGTTTCCACACTACAGTTGCACTAATAAACTTCATAATCTCCTCAGGATTACTAAACATAAACATGAGAAAAAGTGGCTCTAAACAAAGATTTGTTAAATGTGACAAACTAGCTGGACAATCTTCTACCTAGAGTGCTACAACTCTTTTCCAGGTATGTACTGTAGGTACTGTATGTTTTTAACGTAACGTTTATCTTAAAAGTGTGAGACGAAGAATTCAATATTGTCACTATTTGTTAAGTATATAGCCATAGAAACAAGAGGCTCTAACCCCCAATGGACCCTCTTTCTCCAAGACCTGTGTCTAAACAGAAAACCGATATCTATTGACTTACCCCTTACACATGGGTCATTGTAAACCATCAGTTTAGACTTCTCATTGGCTGAATATTACAAATATCAACTAACTTTAACATCTATGACAGTAACGCACCCGTTAAATAACAGGCGTTTAGAGAGAAACCTGATTTTTGTTTCAAACCGCAAATCAACAGTCAGTTAATATTCTCATCAAGGGTCAGCGTGTCATGACTAGTCCTCCTGGGTGAACCTCAGTGAAATTACACAGCCACCCTCCGCAGGCAAAAAGCAAGTGTCACGTTTTTCTATTTGATAGTTGAATTTCTTACCTTGATGTTTATGTGTAAACATAAGGATTGTAGACGATTCCTCCTCCGTCACTTCAGTATTTAGCATTACATTTTAATAGACATTAACGTCTTTCAGTTATCAGACAGCGAGTTAGATAACGTTTGCTAACGGTTAGCCATCTTTGGGTTATAAACATTTAATAACAGTTATTTTGTTTCCGGTCCAAAGTAATCCGCAGTCTTGCGACAAAAGCCTCCTGAAGACACTGTTTTCCAGATACTCCTCATATTTAAGAGACGCGTCGTGTTTTTAAGTAACAGTCAAAATACATGCTGTTTGTGTCGATCCCTGGCCACACTGGTTTGGCAAGGACGGCCACAAGGAATCGTGGGAAATGCAGTCAATAGCAAACAGAACGCTTTGATAGGTCCAATGGAGAGGCGTAGACAGGGCAGCCCCATACAACAGCCACGCTAAAGTCAAACAAAAGTGCATGTCACTGACTGAAGATATGCCACATGAATTAACAAGAGTATGTTCATTTTTTAAAATCCAAATGGTATAAGCACCACTATTGTGTTGTTGCTCTTCCCCTATTTTAATTCACTTGATTCTTTTATGTTCTGTGAATTGGTTTACATAAATGTGCACATAAAAGTTTGCATGATGGTAAGGAGACAAATCTTACACGACATAATTTGTTTTCAATACATATTTCTAACAACCTTTACATTATTTTGAAAAAAAAAAATAAAAAAAATAAAACATGTCCTAGACAAATAAAAGAGTTTCCACAGGTCAGATCAGCAAATATTTAGTTAACTATATCTAACAGATACAATATAAGCAATTTTAGGCCATGTTACTATACGACCATTCTGTTTTAGATTGATGCTCAATAGAAACACAAAAGGTTTATCAACTCTTATATTGTTCTCAGTTGGTAATGCCACCATGTTTGCCGGTCCATAGCTCCCGTAGCTCGACTTGGCAGCCCAAATCTCTGAGTGCCGCTTTACCAACATCATTACAGTCCTTATGATTATGTAGGGCTTGGGCTATGAGGGTTTCAGCTCCCATCTCCAGGATCGGTTGGCTGTAGTTCTGCATTCGTGCAACAAGATTTCTCAACAGCATACATGCCTGTTTCTATTTAAAAAAATAAAATAAAGAAATCAACAAAAATGAAGTAGAGTAGACATGCTGTCAGAATGCTTGTGTTGATCTGAACATATTCAGAATTTACCTGCACATTGACTACATCAGGATGTGTCTTCATAGCCTGCACAGCAGCCATGGCACCACCGTCTTCCATGATAACTTTGCAGTTGTTGGGTTTACGTAGAGCAAGCACCGAGAGGCATGCGCAGCCCTGTTCACACACCTAAAGAAAACAGATTCAATATGAAACTCAAACAACTCTAACAGTATTCCTTAACAGAGAAACACATGGTAAATTATGAGTTTTACTCACAGCAGCGTTGCTAATGTGTCTGTTCATAGCAATGACAATAAGCTGTACTCCACCAGCATTAACCACTGCATCTTTCACATCATCATTTCCTGCAACTGCTCGTATAGCACTGAGGACCTGTCGAACCAACTCCTATAAGGCAAAATAAACAGTATAAATCAGAACAACATTTTTGATTTTTTTTTAAAAGAATTAATTAAACTAGTTTTTCTTACCGGAGATTCATAGCTGTCTGCGAGCAATGTCATGATGAATTTCAACCCTCCCAGGTCGCAGATATCTTGACAGAACTCATTCCTTACCGCCAGGCGAGACAAAGTTGCACAGAGTTCACTCAGTACAGAAGTATTATTGAGGTGTGCTGTGAAGAAAGAGAAAATGAATTATGAAGAATGAATACAGTAGAAAACATGAAAGACTTTAAAGATTTAAAAAAAAAAAGCTTTAAAAATTCAGCTTTACCTTTCGCTGCCTCAATTAAAACCTTCAGACCGTTATGTTCCAGGACAATCATCTTAGCATGTTCATGAGCATGTCCAAAGGGAACCCTGACATCATCGTCAAAAGTCATAACCCTTAGGGCAGTGGATGCTTCCCTGACCAGTTCAGCACATTCAATGTGTTGTGTAATTGCTAAAGTGAGTAAAGGCAGAACACCGCCTTTGATCAAGTCCTGCCTGTTCTGTTCATGTTTCAAACAACAGTGACGTACTGTACAAACAGCTGCACACATGACAGAAGTACTGTCCTGGTACATTTTGAGAACATCCAACAGAAAATGCTGTCCATCTGCATCCAGCAAGTCTGGTTGTCCATCAGTTAGTGCAGCTAAAGCTAACAGGCCAGCCAGTGCTGCATCCTGCTCTTCTATATTATTTTTACAAAATGAAAAGATGACAGAGTATGCGCCTTTTTGGGCAGCCAGGAACCTCTGGGCAAACCCAAGTGAACACTGTTCAGTGAATTGTTTAATGTCCGCTAATGTTTGTAAGTTGTTTCCAGACCGGATGGATTCTAAAGCCTGTGGGTTGAAAGGAGACAAAAAGTGAAGTATGAAATTTTGCAATTCAAATCCCAAAACATGATAACACTGACCTGTAAAACCTCATGATCTTCTTGTCTGTCACCAGATGATCCTGCTGGTAGAGTCTTTACTATACAACTAAGGTCAACACCTGCATCCATGAAAGAGTCACAGAGAAGCAAGTTGCTGAAACAATCATCTATCGTTACACAAGTGTATGTGTGCATATTAACAATACCAAACATAAAGAGAATTAACACCTAAAATGTTGCATATCATACCAAAGTCATTTACCTTGAGACTCAAACTGTTCGACAGCTTCACTGAGAGCCTCAGCAGGATCCATCTCAAATTCCTCCATGTTTTCCCTCACAGCAGCATCAAAAGTCTCTTGTGCGATTCTTTTCCGCGACATTTTGTTTTCCAACCTACAATGAAACAAACAACACAGAACGAGAGACACCATTCTCGATGAGTCGTGGTAGTAACGATCGTATTTATAACGTTAGCTCGGAGTGTTAGCCAGCTAACATTTAAACAGAGTTACCGGTTATAACGATACGTATATTAATTTATATGTGGTATAAACAAAACATAGCTATCACGTTTAAAACTAAGACGGTTGCAAAAACAGAAAGATGCTTAACTGTATCCGCCACCCTGCGTCAGACAAATTTCTCTCCTGTTTTGAATGAACCAAACAAACGCCACTGTTACGCAGTTTACGTTACTTTGTTACGCCGTGCGACGCATTACACGGACATAGAGAATATCAAATGTGCACGGGGAAGTATTTTAGGGATTAATGTTTGTGAATAGTAAGCTACGCCAAAATATTCTACTTATTAACGCATCCGACCAGAGACAAATAGACAAAACATATTTTTGCTTGATTTTGAGTGCTTTGAGTTTTTTTCTAGGCAACATTAACAAATTAAACTAAACAAAGATTCGAAACCTTTTCTGAGTTAAGATAATAGAAATGGTCCTCAAAATTATACTAACATTTTAAGTCTAAATCAAATATCCCCACTACCACTCCCTGACACATGGTGGCGGCAATGTACCAAGATGTATTTTGGCAAACGTCAAAAACCACCAGAAGAGGAGGCTAGGTTCATTCATAGAGATAGATTGGTTCATTCCATGAACATCCATGGTTCATTCACATGAGTAACAGTACACAAACAGACAGACAGACAAACAGTATTCCCGTGGACGTAGCTCCTACAATTATCTGTATTTTGTATTTAATGCATCTAAGTGGCAGCGAACACAGAGGCCCCAGAGCCATGGTATCTGGCTTTGTTTGGTTTTGGACCAGGTCCTCACCTGGAGGAAGCAGTAAGAAGCATTCCGGTGTCATGCAGAACCATTAGTGCATGCATATGTAAACAGTTATAAACAGTTATTGCAGCAGGGCTATACATACTGCCATGGAGACTCTAATGCAATGTAAATTTTTTGCAGTGGTTCACCTTTGTGTCAGCACAGTATCACAAGATTTCTGGTACCCTGTTTTTCTTTCTGCTTTGGTGAGAAATGTCCTTAATGCTTTTGCTTTTTGCTTTTGCTGTTTGAAGATGTGAAGTTTGAAGCCTCAAATATTCTATCAGAAATTTATTGTCAACAGGTACGGTTACTTAATCATAATGTTCAGGACTTTGGACTCCTTAGAATAATCTTTTTTAATACTGATGATACTATATCATCTGAATTTCTTCCTTTAAGAATCTGGTAGACTTTGCAAAAACCTGTGGTGTGGAAAGTCTTTCAAATTTCTCAGCAAAACCCTACTAACAGTGCAGAGTGTTTTTTCAGCTTGCAGCAAGAAAATGTTGAATTGTTGTTAACATTGTGTGGATGTTACCTGGTAAATTTATTTAAGTCATCCATCTTTTGCAGCAATTGCACACATTAGATTTGGTATTGGCCTGTGACCTGCTGGGAGTTGGAGCAGAATACAGAACTCAAGGTACCAGGTTCAAGTAAAAGGGAGACTTCACTTTAAACTATGTTTAAATAATTGAACTATCTTACATTAATTATGGTGTTCATTTACCTGGCACGGTTCTCTTCTTTAGCCAGTGTTTACATTTGTGAAGACAACAGGCATCAAGTGTGCTTCTTTTAATGTATGTATTTATAAAGGACTGTTCATAACTTTCCTGTCAGGATAATTATTTGTGTTGTTTTTCTTTTCTTTTTACATTTTTTTTTTAAGTTTTTAGGGTGTTGACATTTAAAAAATGCATTTTCAATTTTGTAGCTCTCACTGTTTAGCAGCCTTTTACATCAGAGGAATGTGGTCTTTCTTACAGGGACGTTACAATGAGGCAAAGACTAACCTTACTTTTTTGCATAACATTATATTTGATAATGTGCCACTATTTATTATTTAAATTTTCTTCAACAGACATTTTTTAAAATAAACATTAAAAATGTCTAATGCTGTTTCTTGCATAGACTTCTGCATACTTTCTTACATTTACATTGAATTCATGTCATACTTACAATGGGAAAGTAACAACATGGTGTTTCCTGCCATGCAACTGGCAAGCAAGATACCAGACATGTCTCTGCACTTTTGGTCCTCGGCTCTTCTTAAAGGTATAGAAAATAAATAAATAAATAAATAAATAACATAGTGTTCTAATTGTGTTTATATTGATTTCAATGTCTTTGGGAAGTTCATCAATATTTGGTTTATGTGTGTGATCTGACAAAAGATTGTTGTTGTGAAGGCAGTTGTATGTTGCTCAAAGACTAGATGATGGCCATTTCTTTCAATCATCACTAGCATAGAAGATATTTCATTTTGCACCAGTTGTTGATCAGGGCATACTGACTGCCACTGACTATGATAAAAACAATATTCTCACAAAATGGCATGTTTTTTTTAGTTCTGAACAAGGCATGTGGAAACACTATGGATGCTCACGAAGCAGCTCAGATGCACCAGAACTTTTTGCAGCAGCTTCTTCAAGACCACATTGCTGCATGCAGCCTCCCAGAACATCATCTCATCAATGTAAGTACAACAGTCTTTATCACAATGCTGTAAATTACAAACTGATATATTTCAAAACTGTAACATGTGTTTCTGATATTCTTTATTTCAGTGGACTTTCGGACTCCACCAGTGCAGTTACAGTCTCAAAATGTACCCATAACTAGTCTAGCTGGCTTGCTTTAAAAATGTGGCTGTTTATTCTAACAGTAGTTGAAACTGATAAAATTGGCAACTGATAATAATAACTTTTGAAACTGATGGTATGCTTTGTCACATAGAAAGATGAAAATAAGTATTGTTATAGAATGAATTTTGTACTTTATGTTATATATGTATGCAGTTTCCTTTTTAATATGATGTGGTAGAATGCTCAAAACATATTTGGTGATTATGTTGGCAGCTACATGTGCATTTATTATTTCAAAAATGTTATGTATAGCTACAGTGAATACAACTACTGCTTGTTAACCAGTGAAACTGACGAAGTTGTGAGGGGTATTTTTTTTAAATACACTGGACACTAATGCATTGGAAAGGTATGTTGAAAATGTTTTACACTCACCTGGCTATACATTACTGCTTACCTTTACACCCCCACTGTATTGTTTTTGTATGGTCCTGTACCTTTTTGCCATAAACAAGAAACTAGTTGAAAATTAATTATTCCTAGCTCAGTAAGAAAACTGCTTGAAGTATACATTTTAAAAAATCTCAAAATTTCTTGAGTAAGTTAAGCTTGAATCCACTTGATGGCAGTATACACAATGTTTATGGACATTTTTATATTATTTTGAGGTGCATTGATTTCTAGTATGGTTTTTGAATATTATTTGGAGAAGTCAGTAAAGGGGTTTTGTTTTATTGATGTATAGCTTCAATTTATAAAAAGTATTTTGTTGAAATAATTTTTTATTGCCAGAGGGACATTAAAAAATGAGTATTTGCATATTTTTTGTGACAGTAGTGAACATAGTGACTGACCATATTATATAAATACTGTTTGACGTGCTTGTTTAATGTAACCAATGCACCAGTCCGACTAATTTAAATACATTATACAAAACATGTTCTCTGTTATTAAAATATATAGCCTATTTAGCCAGTACAAAAGAGAAATATAAATATAAAACCACTGCATAGTAGCATATATGTAATTATTATGTAAAATGTAGCTACAACTTTGTAGGCTAGCCAATGACGTGTCACCGCACGAGGCACCTATTGGCAAAGCCTTGTAGTCTAGACTTGACAGAAAGACATGCCACCCGGCCACACCACACGTGCATTGCGCGGGCTACTGGTTTCGACACTTTGCCCCCACAGTTAATTCACAAACAACCTGTGCTACGCTTGTATTGTCTGTTTTGTCAACCTTATAGCGATAAGCTGAGTATTTAAGTCTTTAGAAGAAATCACTCAGCTCACAGCTTTCCCGTAGAGACCCCTTTGACGACGCTTGTTGTCATTATAAAGTTTATAGGCTACAGTAAGTCTATTGGAAAAAAGCTAAATGTGCCTAACGTTGCCTAGAATAACTTCTTGCGCCCATAGCTACTCTTCTCGTTTTTCAGCAAGCCCCATCTTTCTGATTAACTAGGCCTACACCTTCTACAAACCCGACGAGGATCACTGAGAAGTGAAAACTTTTGGGACGCTGTCTGGACGCAGCTCAGAGGAGGTCTTTCCTGCCAAATAGTGCGCCATCGTAATCGTGGTTGCAGCAGCTACTTCCTGCATTGTTACAGTACTTAATGAGGATTAAGTTGAAGCTGTCATGTTGCAGCGGCGGCCATTAGGGGCCTGCTGCACAGAGGATGCTGAAGCGTGTGACCTTTCACATCTGATTGATTCACCTGACCAGAATCAGCTCAGTGCCTCTGAGCTACAATAATAATACAATAATCATTGTAGATCATTTCTATTTTTGATAAATGTTGTAAAGAAAAAAAACAAAAATAAATAAATAAATAAATAAATAAATAAATAAATAAATAAAAATCAAATATATAGGCTAGACCTACTTCCTTTTACAGTAGACTTGACCTGTTTATTCACAATTCACAATAACATCTAAAATAAGCACAGCAAATAAGCTATCAAGAGATTCTAGACACTTTATTGAACTGTAAGTCTGATTGACCGAAAAGTCCAATGAAAAAACAATAAGCTGAAATAAACTTGAATACATGAAGCAATTGAATAATTTAACAATGATAACAGTTAACTGTAACATGTCAGCCAGTAACCTCCTACTGCCAAGGTTTATATGCCATACTAACCCTTTATGATGGCTTTCCACTTCACTTGTATTCATAAACTCAGTGACCATAACCATATGGCTACCATAGATTACTTTCTTCTGGTTTATATTGGATATCTGCCAAGCAAGTGTAAGATATTTTGATGTTTTAATGCATTTTCCATTGAACAGGTTTATTGAGAAACATTGCTACCTACATTTTTGATTGAGTTTATTTTTTGTAGACGGCAACTGTTAGTAAAAAAGAAACAGAAACAATTGGAAATGATGACATAGCATCATCCAGGAAGGGTTTTGTCATTTAGAGGACACAGAATGAGGCCATGACAAAGCCCTTAGACACCCTGATCCTTGCTCAGTTCCACCTGTCAGAAAACAGAAGCTCCAGTTCAGTCTTTACACACAGTGGGTCAAAATAACTCAAACTACCAGATGTGTTAGTGTGCGCGTTTATGGTGTTTGCGGATAAGAAAGGATTAGTTCAGTTCACAGGGATGCTTTGAAGGCATGCAGTCTTTGTCATGAAAGAGGCAGCCAGCTGGAGCTTTATGGTGAGCCAATTCTGAAACTTCTGTCATAGTAGCCCTGCTGTGTATGTACGCTGTGGACTTGTAAATATAGATCTCAATGTAACTGTATGTCTGCTGAGAGCTTCCTCATCCTAATCCCAGTGTATAGTGAAATGTACAGACTGTGAATGATATTCTGAGCTGGGGGGATCTGAGTTAACTGTTTTTAAACTTAATTTTGTGCCAAAACACAATTTAAAGTGCAACTTTATTTAAATATAGCCTAGATAGGTTAAAATAACACAATATTCAGAAGTATCCATGGAAGATCCTTGAGAGAATAACAAAGATGATATGTAAGGCATACAATAGGGCAAGACTAAAATTTCTGACCTGTAAAAGCTCAGTCTATCCAGTAAAGATACACATCTAAGCTGAATTCTGTGAATGTCTGTCACAAATTGGATGAAGCTAACATGACATCAACGTTCATGGCCTGTACAGCGTTTAGAAAAGTTTCTATAGCAGATGATGGTGCCATGGCTGAGTGACCAGAAAGTTTCTAATTCTGTAGAATTCATAAAGCCTTTTTGGAGCTACTTGGAAAGTGATTGAGAGCTACTGGTAACTCCCAAGCTACTGGTTGGAGACCCCTGCTCTACACAGTGAATGAGTATGGGTGGAATGGGTTTAGTCCTTTTGCAGAGAGTGCATTTAGCATGAAAAGGCATGTTGTAGAAGATCTACCTGAGCTCACAGCAATGAAGTGTGGAATAAAATTTCTTTCTTTCTTTCTTTCTTTCTTTCTTTTTTTTTTTTTTTTTTTTTACTTCAGACGTTGGCTCAATGTTGGCAATTTTATAGTTAGCATGGGCACAGGGATCCAATGTGGTAACTTCATGTCATATCATTGTGACACAAATGAAGCTGTAAATTGATGATGCTGTCACGTTTATTGTGAGTCTTCATTTTGACCTTACTCAGGGCATTTGTGCATGTCACTGAGTATTATGACCCTCAGATGCAAGCAATGGTGAGAGAGGAGCCCATCATGGCCCCTGACGTGGTCATCCTGTCTTGGCCCCTGTGGTCAGTGGGCTTCATGATGTGATCCGGTCGCCCTGGTATGCCGAGGTGCGCATGCCCACTAAGAGGACGCAGCGGCTCCATGTGTGTTGAGGCGCATTATTTGGCAACAGACGCGGCAGTGGGGAGGGCCGAAAAAAAGAGGATATCCCCTGGATTTCAAAAAAGCAACGATTTATCGAGGTTAACTGCAGATTAAACATTCCTTGGTCGACCATCGGCGAAGAAGGGGTGCCAACGCGACCGAGTAAGTTGACTGAGGTAAACCTGAAGTTTTTTTGTGAGTGGATCGAGGGGAGCCTTTTATTTGGACGCGTCGAGCGGAGCCAGGTTTTCCTCCACCTATCTGTGACGATAAAGAAGCTGATGGGCTGTTGAAAAGTAACACTTCTCCGCAGAGCCAAAGGTTGAGCAGTGGGAAGGGGAGGGGGGTTGCTCTACCAAAATTTAATGTATTTTACGTTTAGTGCCACCTTCTAACTTTAATGTCTGGACTCGGTGTAGTACAATCGGTAAATGAGGTAAGGATTAGGACGTGCCATCGCCAGCGGCTCGACGGCGGCAAGCTCAGTTCGTGGCCCGAAATTTATGAGTTCCGAAGCAAAGGTTTTACCTTTGGAGGGGAAAGCCAGGTAAACAGTTAAGTTAGTTTCTCATAGTAGCACTTCTATGGCTGTAGGTTGAAAGTTTGTGTCTCCTTTTCGAGCCGGAAAATGTCCTGCATCGGATTGCAGCCAGGTCACGGATCCGGGCTCGGTTCTGGTTGTGTGTGGGTCATCCTATAACAGGAGCCGGGGAGCACTTTTACTACTCGGGGTTAAAGTCTCTAGGAGCATTTATTAGTGAGATATAACGAGTTAATGTCTGGGTAATATTGGTGTTTTTGTTTGTGCGATGTAGCTAATGTTAGCTCGCTAACTAATAACATGCTGGGCTTTTTTGAGGCGGTGTCAATAATAAAAAAGCCGGCTAGTGGCACATGCATTTGTGGGCTGGCTTAGTTTTTAAAGGGCTGTCTTGGGTTTGGATGTTGACTGGGTGGTATGGGTAATGGTGGACGCCGCTGCCCGCCTTAAGCCCCGTGGCACCAGTGTTGGTGCTATCTGGGAGCTAATCTTCCTACTTCTCTCTGTGACAACCGTAGTCTTCCTCCTCTTAAAGCTGAACACACTGACGCGCACAGCGCACACTCCTCTGGCCCAGGCAGGCACCCACATACACACTCAGCCATTCACCGCTATGACCACTTTACTGCGCTTTAGAAGTCAACTTGGAAACACAGTCTTTTGTAACTAAGTCATATTCATCAGAATGCACGATGGTTTTTACACAAAGCTCTAACGAGATGTTTTACTTCTTTAAATGATGGAAGTCAGGGTTGCTTTTGCCTCGTAGTAGTCTATGTTCAAGTAGTGTAGCTTCATAGCTCCTCTTTTAATTAATAAGTAATAATATAATTAAAGACGTTAAAAGGTAAATGTTCATTCATGTGAACATTGTTCCTATAGTCTTGGGAGAATTTCAGGGAAACTTGGGTATACAAAACCTGTTTCCCTTATTTAATTTACGTTCTCTCCTTTGACTAGTTAGTTTTCAGTGACTAGGCTTATATTTTATAATATAAAAATTACTAAAAATTTGTATTTTTTTGTGCTCAGTTATTGACTGAAAACCACTAACTGCTATTTCTTACTCAAAGTTCAAAAACGGAAAACTGTACAGACCTGAGCAAAGTCTGACTACATTCTTGGGGGACATACATGTATGGCAGTTTTGCATCAAAAACTAGGTGTAGTCACTACAACGTTATAAGAAAATGCTTTTGTTTTGTCTGTGACAGACAACATTTTCAAATATTCCTTGCTTCCTAACATTTTGTTGCATGGCTGCATTCTTGATGAGTTGTGACATAGAGCGCTGTTTAACAGAATAGCTTCTGCCCAATCATTTACCAAGTTTTTCTTACGGAAATTACATATGTGAGTAGAGTTGCTGTGTGTTTTTCAAAAAGTCATTCATAAAACCATCTTGGAGTGGTTGTGTAATCAGCTACTGTTCTGTAAAGGGATGTCTGCTGGCCACATTTTAAGCTGCTGCACATGACCAAGGCTCATAGGGCAGCTGTTTGGGCAAGCCTCTATGACTTTATCAAATACAAAGGCAGCAATTTGTTATATAGTTACCTTTTCCAGTGTATTGGGTGTTTGTTGTTGAATGGCCTTAACATAGGAAGTGATTCTGTTGAATGACACTGACCATATGCTTTTAGTGTCCATGTCAGTTTTCATTAAGCATAATCATTATGATCATGAAACCAGATGATTGATAGCACTAGTGCAGTGCAGCAGCCAGTGCAGAAATATGTTTTCCCCATGGTATAAAGGTGTTGGAAAGGCAGTAGGATTGTATGGTGAGCTCTCTGGTGGTGAATAGTAGGAAGTGCGCCCTTCAGTCCAGAGCAGCGCAGCTTCAGTTAATTAGTTCAACACGAGGCTCGAGCATATAGTGAGCCATCAGCAGCCCGTTTTGTGTGTTGCTGATAGGGTGACCACCTCAGAAAGTACAAAAAGTGGGACAAGTTGTGTGACTTGGTGGGACAAGGTGGGACGGACTCAAGAAATACTTTTTTCAATATACAAATCTAACTTCCCAACTCCCTGAGAGACAAGTTGCTTCAGTTTAGGGCCCATAAAACATGTGATGTGCTTTTTTGATCACAAAAACACATTTTGCAAAGTAATGTCTTTACTGAAACTAGAGATGTTACAGAGATGTAAATGAAAAAATGAAAGCTCTCGGACTGTATTATCTCAAAATAATCCAGCACTAACACCAGCTCACAGCTCCAGGAGAGGCCTGTCCTGAAACACAGGGACAGCAACACAACAGCCATATATTCAACCCAGAGACAGGATGCCCACAAATATGTATTCTACATTTTACACAAGGAATATTGACTTTACAAAGAACCATTGAGCACCAATGAAAAAGAGGGACAGAGGACTAAATGGCTTTGCAGTACAACCAAAAGTTGGACAGGTGGTCACCCTAGTTGCAGACCAAATACTACACATACACACACGCTCACATTGCACTGTGCTACTACCTGCTAGATCAGGGGTCACCAACGAGGTGCCCGCGAGCACCAGGTAGCCCTTCTGGAGCTTGTGAGGCGCCCGTGAGGGATATTTATAAACAGTGACTACTGCAGTGTTTTAGTCATAATTTATATTTTAAAACTTGTTTTTATGTTTAATTACAAGATTATTTTTATAAACATTATCATTAATGCAAAGCAAACAATCATACAATCCTAGTGTCATTTGAAAGGCATGTCAAGAATTTAATATAGAGGAATATTTTTGCATGAGTAGCCCTCAGTACAAATTCTCATCTTTTGGGTAGCCCTCAAACCCAAAAAGGTTGGAGACCCCTGTGCTAGATGTTAATACTTCAATAAAGGGAACCTAAAATGTACAAGCATCCAGTTTGTGTCCTGACCGGCACTCCGAGGAGGATATCACTATCAGAATCTACGCCTATACAGTTTTTATAAGCCTGAGATATTACTCTCGAACAAAAGGGCTGTCAGTGGGTAAAGAAAGTGCTGAACACATACCTATGTACAGCCAGACACCAGTCATGTTTCTGAGTGAGTCTGTCAGCTTGATTAAGGGGTGATTGAGTGACTGATGGTTGACGTAATCCATGAGCAGCTTGATGTGTAACCACCTCAGGCAAGAGAAATCTTTCAGCAGAAGAATGGACAGGTGACATAAACAGTAAAGTTTGATGAGCACTGAACTGGTAACAGTGGAAACTCAATATCAGATTAAGTATTCTGCAGCAATGAAAGCTTTACTCACATTCAAGTAGGCCTGCCTGCATACTACAATTTAATAGCGTGATTATTGGCATATAATTACAGTGAAAATGTTAGCAAGGATCAAACGGTCAAATGCATCCTTGGCTGTGTCCTTAAGGTCCAAATAAAATTAAAAAAATAATGACAGTATATAGGCTAGATAATAGCAGGGTTTCAGCATGAGGCCTGATACCAAATCCATTTTACAACAGCCATTATATTCTATTTGATATATGTGAGAATCACAGGGCTAATACTTGGAGACAGTAAACTGCAGTACAAATAATACTTTATATAATCAAATTTCACTTGCACTGAGGCTGAAGCTTAATGTATAATGTGCTCATGGCTTAGCCCTTCTCGCAGTGCTCTAATAGAATTTTTTTGTGTGATGTTTCAACATGTTATAGAGGTACTTTCTGCCTCAGCTATGAACAGCAACATGTTGGAATATGTACATTTATCTTATAGGTGACTTCAATAAAGTGGTCTGAATTTATGATTATAAAAATGTGTTTTCTAGGCAAGGCTGTGATTAATTTAGAACAGTGTAAATCCAGGTACTTTAACAATAGTTTGGGGAAACTTAAGATTTAATTTAAACTTAACACAAACATAAAAAAACCTACTCAGAATAGCTGCAACATTGTACAAGTATTATCTCACCTTTAAGTGAGTCACAGGTTTGGTCCTAAATGTACCTTTTAATTTAGTGAACCTCTTGTGTGACTGTTTGTCCTCATGGCTGTCAGTCAACAGACATTTAACTTTTGTGTCAACCATATGTGTGTAGATGTAGCTTTCTTACATTTTGTTGACAGTGGTATTTGCATTAGTTAGATGCAATGTCAAGTTCTGGAGTGGGGGAGAGTTTGGGTGGCCAACTGCCCATATGTCTGTTTGTGTGTGTGGGCCCAAACGTCTGTGCGTAAAGTACCCTGGAGATGAAATATGAAACCTGACTGCCATTCCCATTACAAAGATAGGGTCAATGTCCGTGTAAAGTTTAGGGGATGTGGAGGACACGTTTTCTTTGTGAAACTTCACCCACCACATCATAGCTGTACTGTAAGCACTCAGCTTTATAACAACTCTGCCCTTAGTGCACATATAGGCTCCATCACTTCCTGACTTGCATAATTTTCACAGAATTGTCCTAAAACAGCATCCCCAAGTGAATGCAAACTATCCCTATTATATAACATATAGTGTAGACCATACATTATTGTTTAGCATGTTTATTTATAAAAGCATTTAATGTTAATTCCCATGTTATTTCTGCATACAGGAGGCTTTACAGTATATAATAGCAGGCCTTGTGTAAGTCCAGAATTTACCCCAGCACCTGCAGGGTTAAAACTAGCTTCAGCTTCGTCTCAGTTATACACACACACACACACACACACACACACACACACACACACACACACACACACACACACACACACACATACACGAGCAACCGGTTTGAACCAGTTCTCAAGCAAAGTGCTTTGTGTGTCTCACTGAATCCTGGGAAGGGTCATGTCATGTGTGTCTCAGTGATGTCAGAGAATTTGAAAAAAGAAAAGTAGTCAGCTTGTTGTTATCTGATGATTGGCCAGCAAGCTGCATCGTGACCCTGCATGCTTATTCTGTAGGTACATCAGGAGTGCACTGAGCGTGCTTTATGTTTGCCTTCAGAATTATGCAAAGAACAGGAAGGGGAGGCAGCTGAAGTGCATCCCAGGTTGCAAGGGTTCATAGTAGTTTTTTTTAGTCCAAACCTTAGTTTCCTGTAGAACGTTCCTAAGTAGACTAGGCATCAATGGGTCTCTGTCAGTGTTGTTTTAGGTGGTTGTCCAGAATATATCGTGGCCTGGATGTATTTGGCTGCTGTAGGGACCTGGTGAACTTCAAACTAGGGTCATACAGTGCAGCTTGCCATATAAACATATGTTTACAATTTAAACATATATACATATTCTCTATAAAGAATTTGTTCTTACCTTTACCCGAGGTATGAAGGAGCAGAGAATCGGTATGGACTAATATAGTGTAGTAACATACCTGTCACTCAATAATAGTCACGGGTCATCATCCCCTCAGTCTCAGCCAATAGGTTTAGCCACTATAAAGTTAAAGTGTTTCTTGTTATGTCCAAACTAAAACATTTCCAAACGTATGTACAATGTACACATTTTAGAGCAAGTTGTTTATTATTTAAATAGAAATCCTGCTTCTTGATAAAATAACACTTTAATCAGTAATTTAAATTTATTTCTGGCTTCTTGTGTAGGGGATGTCTGAGGAGGCTGTCCGCCAGACTCGCAGCCAGAAGAGGGCGCTTGAGAGAGAGGTCACATCTGCAGAGCTTTCAAATACTGACAATGAGAGTAAAAAGCCTAAACTGGACTCTTCTGAACCCACTGCACAGACACAAACAAAACCAAAAGCCAACTCTGAATCCCAGAACACTCACTCAGAGCAAGACAAAGAAAAGGAAGATGAGCTCAGCCGTGCACCATTATCTTTAGTTTTACCTTTAGCCTCTGAGCCTGCAAAGAATGACCAGCCGCAGCAGGCACAGAAGCAGACAGATGAAGCCGTCTCAGATAATCGGACTGAGTGCACTAACAGTCCAAGCGAAGGGAGGACAGGGAGCACTGTGGATACAAGAACCCGGGTGCGACAAATGGAACCAAAGGTAACGGGTGGGATGTTGGCTGCAGGCGAGGTCAAGGCTACCATAAAAGTTGAAGTTCAGGCGGCAGATCAGCCTGTGGATATGACCACATCTAGAGGGTAAGAAACAGTCTCCATTGTTCCAGTGGTGTGGTTGTTTGTTTTTTCCAGCTATGAATAAAAATGTGTAAGAGGTAGGTTCAGGGCAAAATCATAAGTGGCTACTTCACCTCTTGTATTTCTTATGATCCACATAGGATGTGCAAAACTGAACATGCTACTGCTTGGCTTAAAACAGAAGTTCCTGGTCCATTTTATTCTTTACTTTGAATTACTGTGAGAAGAAAAAGTTTGCTTTTTTTGTCTAAGCCATCAAGTCATTTAAGATGTGCAGTGTACTCGATTACTGATTTTGTTCATTTGGCATCATAAATCAGTTGATCTGAGGGGAATCTTGTTGTTGATCATGTTTCCCACAACTGAGAAATGCTTTAATGAAAACCAAATTCTAGGGGCTGCTGACTTCTCTTGCCTTAATCCACTCATTTAATGAATATAGGTATAATTATAACTCAGGCCTCTAAAGGCATTTAAGATACAAGAAGTAATATCTTTTTCATTCACACCTGATTCTGACCCTGGCTTTTACGAGCATTCTGTTGGATCGAATTCCATTGTAAAACTTGTAAGGAAAAGTTGTAGTTCAAAGACGTAAGTTTGTGTAGTTTATAATTTTGGTACTGAACTTGGGCATGATAGCTTTTGGAGTTAGGCGTTGAGGAATGTTGCTTAGTTTAACTTTTATCTCAGTTGCCTACTTCCATTTTCCCCCACTCACCACCTGAACCCTAAAAAACTCCTTCATACAAAATGAAGCCATGTGTCACAAACCGGTTCCAGGCGGTTGTTGCCATGGTTTCTACTGTTGAAGAAGCAGGGAGGGGTGCAAAAGTGACTGGTCATGTGATGATGACTTTGAGGTCATGTGACTTCTTTGGAAGAGTAGTGATTAATCCACAGGAAGTGATGATGGCGCTAAGCCCTGAGGAGAAACAAACACACAGACTTCAGTGCACACCCAAAACCATGGAAGAAGGACGGCCAGGATAGACAGGCCGCACACTGTTTTGGCTGATTTAAGATTACCAGCTGGAAACCAAAAAATATATTTGGTCTAGAGAAACACTCTCCATGTTTCTTTATTATTTCCAATTCCCTTTTTACTAATTAAAAATAAATAACCAAATATAACTTCATAACCACTGTTTGTGGAGGTGGTTATCCTGCTGTCATTGTATGTTTGGTGCCTATGTATGTACAGTGGGGCAAAAAAGTATTTAGTCAGCCACCAATTGTGCAAGTTCTCCCACTTAAAAAGATGAGAGAGGCCTGTAATTTTCATCATAGGTATACCTCAACTATGAGAGACAAAATGAGAAAAAAAAAATCCAGAAAATCACATCTGTCTAATTTTTAAAGAATTTATTTGCAATTTATGGTGGAAAATAAGTATTTGGTCACCTACAAACAAGCAAGATTTCTGTCTCTCACAGAGCTGTAACTTCTTCTGTAAGAGGCTCCTCTGTCCTCCACTCGTTACCTGTATTAATGGCACCTGTTTGAACTGGTTATCTATATAAAAGACACCTGTCCACAACCTCAAACAGTCCCACTCCAAACTCCACTATGGCCAAGACCAAAGAGCTGTCAAAGGATACCAGAAACAAAATTGTAGACCTGCACCAGGCTGGGAAGACTGAATCTGCAATAGGAAAGCAGCTTGGTGTGAAGAAATCAACTGTGGGAGCAATTATTAGGAAATGGAAGACATACAAGACCACTGATAATCTCCCTCGATCTGGGGCTCCCTGCAAGATCTCACCCTGTGGGGTCAAAATGATTACAAGAACGGTGAGCAAAAATCCCAGAACCACACGTGGGGACCTAGTGAATGACCTGCAGAGAGCTGGGACCAAAGTAACAAAGGCTACCATCAGTAACACACTACGCCGCCAGGACTCAAATCCTGCAGTGCCAGACGTGTCCCCCTGCTAAAGCCAGTACATGTGCAGGCCCGTCTGAAGTTTGCTAGAGAGCATTTGGATGATCCAGAAGAGGATTGGGAGAATGTCATATGGTCAGATGAAACCAAAATAGAACTTTTTGGTAAAAACTCTACTCGTCGTGTTTGGAGGAGAAAGAATGCTGAGTTGCATCCAAAGAACATCATACCTACTGTAAAGCATGGGGGTGGGAACATCATGCTTTGGGGCTGTTTTTCAGCAAAGGGACCAGGACGACTGATCCGTGTAAAGGAAAGAATGAATGGGGCCATGTATCGTCAGATTTTGAGTGAAAACCTCCTTCCATCAGCAAGGGCATTGAAGATGAAACGTGGCTGGGTCTTTCAGCATGACAATGATCCCAAACACACTGCCCGGGTAACAAAGGAGTGGCTTCGTAAGAAGCATTTCAAGGTCCTAGAGTGGCCTAGCCAGTCTCCAGATCTCAACCCCATAGAAAATCTTTGGAGGGAGTTGAAAGTCCGTGTTGCCCAGCGACAGCCCCAAAACATCACTGCTCTAGAGGAGATCTGCATGGAGGAATGGGCCAAAATACCAGCAACAGTTTGTGAAAACCTTGTGAAGACTTACAGAAAACGTTTAACCTCTGTTATTGCCAACAAAGTATTGAGATAAACCTTTGTTATTGACCAAATACTTATTTTCCACCATAATTTGCAAATAAATTCTTTAAAAATCAGACAATGTGATTTTCTGAATTTTTTTTTTCCCCATTTTGTCTCTCATAGTTGAGGTATACCTATAATGAAAATTACAGGCCTCTCTCATCTTCTTAAGTGGGAGAACTTGCACAATTGGTGGCTGACTAAATACTATTTTGCCCCACTGTACATGCAATATGCCGTTATGAAAACAGAGGGTAAGATTAAGTCAAAGAGCACCTGCAAGAATTACTTGCTTCTTTGCTGCAATAATTGTATTTTCTACAACATAACCAGCTGAAAACAAATAATCTTTGACCCCTGTCTGGTTATATTATCCTGTTTTAACAGGAAATCTGTGGTCTCAGCTCCTTTTTCCTGGAACTGATCCTGGAACTTTAAGTTCTACTATGACCCATTTTGGGTAAAAGACGATTTTTGAGAAGCATTTTACATACAGTCCTGAACGAAATCTTACCACCAGAGGAAAAAGTTAAAATATTTTCATTTTGCAGTGGATCATAACCAGATTGTAAGTAGAGAAAAAGATAAATAAAGAGTAGACACTTTATTGAAAACTGTGTTAAATTTAAACAGGCTGTTGCGCCGCGGTATAGCTCAGTGGAGCCTCGGCGCATGTGCACGGGGGCTGGGGCCTGCCTCAGTGTTGTAGGTTTGGGTGCAGACTCCGACAGTTTGCTGAATGTCGCTCTCCGCTCTCTCCCCAATTTCCTACTACTCTATCCTATCAATAAAGCCACAAAAAGGCTAAACAATTGCTTAAAAAACAAAACTTAAACAGGCTTTTTATCAGCTGATCAAAAGTTTAAGACCACAGCCATAAAAAGTCCAAATCTGCCCAATCTCGCTTTTGTGTCATTTTCTGACAGGCATTCACACTGTCATGACCTCCTGATGGCAAAGGCAAAAAGGTTTTCTGTTTTTCAACATGGCAGGATTGTTGAGCCACACAAGCAAAGTCTTTCACAATGCATCATCACTGGTGAGGTTTGACGCAGTAAGTGACAAAACAAAGTCAAGAGGTAGACCCATAAAAATTCTCCTGCGCTGAGCCAGAGGATCCGATGGACTATCCATGAAGACACGTCGATCACTGCCCCAAATTAAGGCTCTTACTGATGCTGATTGCAGTACAATAACCATGGGATGACATCTCCAAGTGAAGGGCTTAAAAAACAAAATTGTGTTTAATGGTTACGTCTCCTCCCACGCCACAAATTTGACCTTTTGGATGTTGCAGGGGAGCACCAAACATGGGATATTGAAAGATGGAACAAAGTTTTGCACTCTGAGGAGAAAAAGGGTAACCTGGATGGCCCTGATAGTTTCCAGCATTACTGGATGTTTTCTACATGGCACAGTGGGGGCGCAGCTGGCTGCGTGGAGGTGATGCAGTGGGCAACCCTCTGGACTGAGGCTCTCATCTGTGCTTTGATGGCCTGGTTTTTCATCAGGACATTGCTACAGTTCACAATGCCCAGTGCCCACCTGACCAAGAACTTCTTCAGTAGAATAATGTTGTTCTTTTGTGCCCGTGATCTAAATCTGACTGAGAATGTTTGGGGATGAATAGCAAAAGAAAATTCACAAAAAGTGAAAAAGTTGTTTCCAGACTATGGATGCTTTGTGAAGCCTTTGTGAATCTGTGAATCTTTGCCACATGGAGAAACACTCCCACCAGCCTCCTGAAAACACTCACATAATGCATTCCTAAACCAGTTTTCGAAGCGATCAACAAAAATGAGTCTTATTGAGTCCAGGGGGCTAAAAAGTTTTTTTTGTTTTTTTGTTTTTTTTTTGACACTTTCAGTTCTGATTTTAGACTTTTTAAGGCTATGGTCTTTTATATTTTGGGGGTTTTGCTCCAGTTTCTTCTTTTTGCATTTTTTTTTTTACCAGTCTTAAGATTTTGTTCAGGAGTATTGTGCCTTAACTTCAGTTAACTGATTATAACAAACTTAGAACCTGTATTTTATTTTTCACACTTGGTTCTTGATTTTAAATGCTACAGCCACTGTTATATTGTCAGTATTAAAAGGGAGAAACGACCTCCGTCCCCCGAAGATGATGATGTCATCATTCTGTCAGATAATGACTCTCCAAGCCCACCAATGAATGGCCTGAGACACTTTAAAGAGCTGGACACAGACCTACTAATGGTTAGTAGAGTTTAATCATTTGTCTCTAATGTCTTAAAAATTACAATGCTGATGTTGTGACTTTTCGAATATAGAAGAGCAGTCCGGAGGAGAGGGAGTGCATCATTAAGCAGCTAAAGGAGGAGCTGAGGCAGGAGGAGGCCAAACTGGTTCTTCTGAAGAAACTCAGACAGAGCCAAATACAGAGGGACACAATTCAAAAGGCAACTTTCCATAATATTTTAGAACCACGTAGTTTTCACATTTTGTAATTCTCTTGATTATGAATGTATTTTTTTGCCTTTTCAGCCCGCAGGTCTGTCTGGATCCTCTGCCCCTCCTCCTCTGATTCGAGGAACAATAGCAGGCAGTAAAGGCTCACAGCAGGTAAATGTTGCACATTCTCATA
This sequence comes from Bostrychus sinensis, assembly GCA_020698575.1. NCBI lineage: Eukaryota > Metazoa > Chordata > Actinopteri > Gobiiformes > Eleotridae > Bostrychus > Bostrychus sinensis. The sequence goes on along the minus strand of CM036256.1, from coordinate 20,265,933 downwards.
GTTTGTCAGTGTCATTGCATCTCAGTACTAAGCTTCATACTATTTCTGGTATGTTCTCATTCAGGTTTCGACCGGCCGCAACTCAGGCACCGTTATCCCACCACCACTAGTGCGAGGAGGGCAGCAGGCATTATCAAATCACCGCTCCCAGATTATCATGCCACCTCTAGTCAGAGGAGCACAGGTGAGTTATGCTTACATTATTTAATCAGTAATGTTAGGGCAACTTTTTTATTTGTCAGGAAGATATTATGAAAAATCTTAATTGCCTGTTTCAAAAGATAAACAACTAAACACTAATGCATGTCTAGGACTTATTTCTGTTTGCAATTATCTCTTTTTTTCTGTCCTCTTTGCTGTTGTGCTTTTCCTGTTGTGTCTTTGTTCTCCACTGTGTGTCCGTAATGTTCTTTGTGCTGTCCCTCTCATTGTTTTGGTTAGCCCATCTCTGTGTCTCCACAGCAGATTCAGGCTCTTCGGCAGCAGCAGCAGCAGCAGCAGCAGCAGTTAGCTGCTGGATGTTCAGGCTCAGGGCCCCCGCCACTGCTTCTTGGACCCAGGACTTCAGCACCAGCTTCCCAGGGTCAGAGAGGCATGGTGCAGTCAGGCCTCATCAGAGTTGGCAGTAGTGCCAGTGCATTAGTAAGTTTCTTCATTCACAGCCTTTGTTTCCACATTTCTAAGATTGTTTTCTGGTAAATGGTGCATGTCTAACCCTACCCCTACCTAAACCGTAAAGAATAAAAATGTGTGAACATAAGGCTGGGGGAACATAATGCCTTCTTTTCACTTGGGGCGGCAGTAGCTCAGTCGGTAGAGATGTTCGCCCACTAACCCAAAGATTGGCGGTTTGATCCCCACTGCCAGCATTGCATACTGTTGTTGTGTCTGTTGAGTCGGAAGGGCCATAGGAACAAAATAGCAGCCACGCTTTGGTCACAAAGTGTGTGAATGAATAATGCCCCAAAAACTGTAAAACAAAGCACTTCATAGAACCTTCCAGGAGTGATGTTATTAGAAAAGTTGTGCACGCAGCTTGGTACCAAGATTAACTTTTTATTGCATTCATTTCTACGAGGGAGCAAAATAAAAATATTATTTTAGGCATTTTTGGGCAGCAGGAACAAATGTTTGTTGTTTATATACTTATTAAAAATTACTCTGAATTAATATGACCCTGCGACAAGCTGGCCCCTGTCCAAGGTGTACCCTGCGTACGGCCCAAAGTTACTGGGATAAGCTCCAGTCACCCACGATGCCTAACGGGAATAAGCAGAAGAAGAAAATAAATGAATGAATAATATGACCAAGAGCTGATTGTCATTTACTAAAGTTAACTTATTAAAGTAGGGATTGTGGTGATTGAAAAATTAAATCTGAGCATACAGCGTCAAAGTGTTGTGGTCTACCACGTTTCTGTAACTACTTATCCTCTTTAACACTGATGTGTGGTTGATTGGTTGTCAGTTGCCAAACCTGTCCTGATTATTATTTGCGATGTTTGGTGGCTAAAGCTAATTCCTTTAAAAAATATATATTTTTAATTAAGGTACCAGTCTTAGGAACGCAAACATTTTGTTTACAAACACTGAAAGATTAATGCATTATTATTATTATTATTATTATTATTATTATTATTATTATTATTATTATTATTATTATTATTATTATTATTATTATAAAGAAGGCACTACTGTGAGTTGATTGGACGAGAAAGAGTCCTCACTTGGACACAACAAGCCAAATAACAGAAATACAACAGAAAATGTTATTTTTAATCAAATGTGTACTTGTCCTTGTTATAAACAGCCGTATTCCAAGAGAGGACGAGCTAAATGTTGAGCTGACTTTTTTTGAAAAAATAAAGGTAGCGTACAGCTATGTTCAAAATAATAGCAGTCCAACATCACAAAGCAAAATAACGTTAAGTGTTTAATTAACAGATGCCCATCTCATACCATACCATCACATGGGAAAGAGCCTATAGAGCCTAATTTTGAAATGTAGAAATATAGAGCTGTAGGAACATAGGGCTGACCCCGCTCTCAAGTGCACTTATGGTGTTTTACTGGCTAACTTGTATAAATACCTAGTGAGTCAACCAAACAACGCCTCATTGTTGATCAATCTAATCTTATTATGAAAATGCATTATGATTACATTAAATATATATATAATATATTAATTACCACATGCTGCCTTTATTTATGTGATTTTTATACAAGCCTATATTTTTAAACACAAACATTTAATCACATACATCATTGTTTTTGAAAGGCCTCACCAACTTTGAAAGGTTCCACTTCAGGAAGCGGCTTGTCAGTGATCAGTGTAAATGACTCTCCTGCCAGTCGCCAAGCTGCAGCTAAACTTGCCCTGAGGAAACAACTAGAGAAGACCCTCTTGGAGATTCCCCCTCCTAAGCCCATAGCCCCAGAGTTTAACTTCCTGCCCTCAGCAGCAAATAATGAATTTATCTATCTAGTGGGACTTGAAGAAGTGGTGCAAAATCTGCTTGATACTTTCCACAAAGGTATGCATTTGTTTAATAATCTTTCACAATATTTATCTATTGCCTATTTTTATTACTAAATTTCATCCTTAAAGCAAATATGCTATGTCATGCATGCAGGCTGATTGTGTCTTTCAAAAAAATAAAAATTTTATTTATAACCCATCTTTATCTCTACAAACAGGAAAAGCAGGCTTAACAACATCTAAACCAATTGTCCGAGACCCCTTCATTTGCACCCAATGCAACACTGACTTCACTTGCCGCTGGAGGCACGACAAAGCTAAAGGCGGAGTGGTCCTCTGTGAAGACTGTATGTCATCCAATCAGAAAAAAGCTTTAAAAGCTGAGCATACTAATAGGCTGAAAGCAGCTTTTGTCAAAGCGCTGCAGCAGGAGCAGGAAATAGACCAGTGTATTATTCAGTCCTCATCAACAGTATCCCATAGTAGGTCTTCATCTTCATTGTCACTGAAGACAGAACACCTGGTGTCTCAGCAGTTAAAACAAGCTCAGGCCAGAGTGTCGTCTCTACAGCACCATCACCAGTCGAGTCGCGGAGCCAATCTAGGTCACCATCACTCCATCAAGCAGGTAAAAAAGTCATGTTTTCAAACAAGAGATATATGTGGAAAAATACCATTTATTAAGTATGTTTCCACCATTCTGCAGAGCTCACATGGCCAGCTGTCCCATGGCGGTGTGTCATCAGTGGGTGTTAGAGGTGTCCCCCACTCCTTCTCGTCCTCCTCTCAGCTCCAGAGTGCAGTGGCGGCTGCAGCTTTGGTCAGCCGGCCAGGTAAGCATTTCCAGGTTTCTCGTCACTCTGTCCAGAGTACAAAGGTGAGCAGCAGTGGAATCAGCGGCGGCAAGAATTTCAGCGGAGGTAGTGCATCATCCAGTGCATGGAAGAAGCAAAGCAACAGCCATAAAGGTAGCCTCATATTAACAGCAGTCCAATGCCTGACATATTTCACCTTTCAAATTGTGCCTAGTAGTTACACTCAAGCAATCCTTGAGTATCCAGTATTGTTCTTACACTATAAGTAAAAAAACAAAACTGAAAGAGGACATGTGTTCAGACAAGGTGATTCTACTTTTCTGTGCCAGCAAGTTGTAGATATTTAGAGTGGTTTTCCTTAGGTAATTAGATCCACTAGTTACCCTTCTTTTGTGTTTTCTTGTTTGTGTTATTGTTCTGGCAACATACAGTTTATGTGCCAAGTTATTTATTAAATTGACATCTGAGGGTGTTACTGTGCTGACACAGTTTTCTTGCACATTTACAGGAGTAACTATGGCCTACATAAATCCAAGCTTGACGGGTCATAAGACATCGGCGTCTGTAGATGCTCGTCAGAGGGAGTACCTGCTGGACATGATCCCCTCTCGCTCATCCATCTCCCAAACAGCCAACACATGGAAATAATGGAAACATCACTTTGCTGTCAATTAGTGATTTTTGATCCTCAATAATGTTGTCAACTACAGCCCTGAAGGACTAATACGTAAATACAATCTTTGAAAGTGCAGTTTTTTCTATGTGTTAAGTTGTAATGTTATATTATATTATGTTAGGTTCACTGTTATTTGGTTACCCCACAGAAAGCAGTTGATTTGACCGTGGGAACACAAATACTTGAAGGGACTTCTCTGGAATACATCTGTTCTCCAGATTGGGTCTTTAAGTGATCATATTGTAATCAGTGTGAATGCTGAGAACTCCTCCTGAGTTCTCACTTTTGGGCTGGTGTACTCTTTCTACCATAATGTGGGTTATTGATGCTTGAACTGTTACAGTCATACTTAAATGCTTCAATTCACGTCTGTTTTAATAAAAACAAGATAACTGAGTTGTAAAAATTTCAGTAAGTCATCCCTGTAGTTCAAGGTTTAAATTTTATTTTGTATTTACAATTAAGTTATTTTCTTTTTGACAGAGGTTAAAAGTCACTCTGTGTATTGTGGTTTTCACAAATGAGAAGTTAATATTATTTTCTGTCTCTGTTTAAGAACATGCATGCCCTAACCCCTTTACTTTCATTTTGCACCATAGCTGTTAAAGTATGGTGTTGTTTGTAATTATTCTGTAATTTGCTTATTTTATATTATTGTCAACGTTGTAAAATTATTTTGAGTGTTATTTTATTGATGAGGAAAATGCTAAAATTTAAGGAGCTACTTCGTTACAAGTAGAGATGTTGCCTCCAGTTTATTCAAAAATAATTGACACAAGTCACTCACAGCGTATGCAGAACACAGCCCCCAGTCCATAAATAAAAGTATAGTTTTAAGCTATCACGGCCATAACATTTAATCTGGTACCTTTCTTCTCACTGCAGTTCTCTATTTAAAAATCATAGTTGCATTGTTCAACCTTATGTTACATTTTATTTGGCTTACTTTTTCCTAGCTCCATAAGAAATAAAAATATGCACTTGCACATAATGCATTCACGAGTTTTTTTCTCACAGACAGTGACTTTTGTTTAGTATAAGCAAAACATGGGTTTTGTATTTTCATTGCAGTAACGTAATAACAAATTTAACCGTTCGGGGCATTTCTAATACGATCACGTTAAGTGCGTAAAATGCGCTTTTAATTTTGTAGAAAAAATTTTTATTTTTTTATTTTATTTTATTTTTTTATTTTTCATTCCACGTTCATTGACCTATTTTTCACCATCTACATATGTAGATATCAGATATCTATGGAAGAGGATTAGGGCCATTGTAAAAAAAAAAATTTTTTTTGAGGGTTAAGTTCTGAGATTAAAGTCAGAATTCTGAGAAAAAAGTCAGAAATCAGATTAAAGTCAGAATTCTGAGAAAAAAGTCAGAATTCTGAGAATAAAGTCAGAATTCTGAGATTAAAGTCAGAATTCTGAGAATAAAGTCAGAAGTATGGGTGCCTGTAAGGACTGACGTTGTGCAAGAAAAAGATTACAAAATCCATACAATAAACTATATAAATGCATTATTATTGATGAGGTTGTGATGTTGTCTTTGTTTGTTTCAGAAAATATTTTTTTATATACGTTATAGAGCACTTTCTCTTGCGCTGTTGCCTCAGCGACAGTAATGGATGGGCCGTCGCTGTGGCAACAATAAACAGAGCGCAAATTTTTAAGCAGCGAATTAAATGACTAAAATGTGACTACTTAAGTGCATTCTTGTATGTTTCTGTGGGTAAAATTGTTTAATTTTTACATACAATACGTAATATTTCATAGCAGAAGCCTTCCTTACAGGCTACCGTAGTTTCACTACAAGTGCCTGGAAGGATCAAACCTGAGTCTTGTTCATTTGTGCAGTACAGGTGGGAACCACATGTGCAGACATAGTGTAAGAATTCTGACTTTTTTCTCAGAATTCTGACTTTATTCTCAGAATTCTGACTTTTTTCTCAGAATTCTGACTTTAATCTCAGAACTTAACCCTCAAAAATATTTTTTTTTACAATGGCCCTAATCCTCTTCCGTAGATATCTAACCTAATTCAAACATGTATTATTTTAACCCCTTAATTTTTTTTTCTTTTTTTTTTTCTTTTTTTTTTTGTGAGGAGTGAAAAACATTTCAAATCATAGTTATTTTCAGATTTTTTTTTATTTTTATTTAACCTTTATTTAACCAAAAAAGTCCCGTTGAGATTAACAATCTCTTTTTCAAGGGAGTCCTGACCAAGACAGCAGCACAGGTCAACAACAGCCCAATAAATGATAATTAATTCACCCTAGGTATAGCTGCAACGTAGATTTTTTTTTTTTTTTTTTTTTTTTTTGTGTCAAAATATGTAACTGTGCTGTTGGCATAGTTTGAAAGTAACTTGATGATGTGGCAGTTCACGAATGACGAGAAGTCGCGTTTGAGTCTGTTTTATTTTGCGTCTAAACTTCCAAATAAGAACTGCTTAGGGACATTTTCCGGTGTTCCGGGAAATTCGGTTCCCTCATGTTTCCCCTATCGAGCACCACTCAAGCGTGGATGTATTATAGAACTGTTCAGCATGCCACTTCACAGCCTCAACTCCTTGATTCCTCGCTGTAAGCCCTGCCCACAGAGGAGAGATGTCTAGAATTTGAAGCTGTGAGGAGGCATGTTCGGATTCACCCATCAGGCTTGTTTGTGATGAACTGCGCCTCACCTGGATTACAGGCGAGAACAGGCGGTCGCAGCAGAGGCGGAGAAGAGCGCCTGAAATCAAGTCGGACAGTTGCACAGTGTGCAGTGCCTCAGATCACGCAGCGTCTCGTTGGAAGGACAGATTTTGCGTTTGTTTGAAATATTTTCTTAATAAAATAATTTTAAGAGTTTGTGAACTCTCCTGTTTCCTTCACACTCCTCTGACTGACACTTTTATTATCAAAGTAATGAGGCTTCTCTTGTTGCAGAGTTTGCAGCTTAGGCTTTAAATATTAAATGGCTGTAGGATTATGAATCTGTTCTCAAAGAGATAATTTATTATTCATGTAATACATATCTGACAACACCCTGGACAATTTCAGTCACATTTAAAGCATTTCTCAATATCAAATCTACACTAGCTTGTATAAAGTTGGGAGGGAGGAGGCAGCCGAGCGTCAGGGTGTCATGTTTCTGATTTCCCATCATGCATTAAGAGTTTATAGTCCATGCATGCGTGATGCGGCCGCAGTCGGTGGAGGATCCACTGAGGCCTATTGCTAGAAGCAGGTTTAATTTAGTTCAGGGTAAGTTCAGGTTAACTTTGAGGAAACTCAGAGTTTTCTGTCTCCAGAAAGAGGTTTGGTTTAGAGCAGCGTTAATCGTCATGGTAACAGACTCCACACAGGTGCCCTGGTCTGGAGCAGGGTAGGATCTGGTTTAGAGACTGAGAAACCAACATGGACCAATCAGCTGTGAGCAAAATGACACGTGACACATCATCGCCTAACTTTTTTTCCCGTTTTTCGGGTGTTTCAACTGTTCAGCACTTTTACAGATTTTTACCATTTATGCCTTAAAACGTTTCTGGTCAGTGGGAGAGTTGTGCTAATATTTTTGGCAGTTCTGCCATTTATGGTGTTTGTGCAAAATGCCATTTTAGGTCATATTTTTCCCATTGACTTATAATGGGGATTCTGCAAATTGATGTTTTTTGCACATTTTTCCACCACTTATATGGCCTTTATGCGCATTGTGCTTTTACTGCCATTGTTTCTGCTACTTTTAAGCAGTAATTCAGCCATTTAAAGATTTTGTGGTTTGTGCTATTTTAGGCAATTTTTCTGCCCCATTCATTTCTAATGGGACTTTTGCCATATTTTTATACATTTTTTTACAACCAGCTTTTCAGCATTTTAGTGATTTGTGCCAGGTCAGGCCATCTTCCCTCTATTCAATTCTATTGTGCCACCTGCCATATTATGCCATTCTGGCCCATTCTGCCTTTTTGACCTTTCATTTTGCTTTTTCAACTTTTTCTTTCTTCTTATTTTGCTTCTAAAACTTTTAACCATTAATTCTGCCTTTTACAGTTTTGCATTTTGTGCCATTTTAGGCCATCTTTCTGCAGATTAATATTTTCTGCCTTCCTTCTGCAAATTCTGCCCTTTTTGGTCATTCTGTTTATGCTGCTTCTGCTACTTTTAACAAATAATTCTGCCTTTTACACTTGTGGCAGTTTATGCCATTTAATACCATTTTAGGCCATCTTCCTTCCCCATTCATTTTTAATGGGACTTTTACCTTTTCTGCCTTATTAGCAATCCAAAAAACAATTTTAATTATTCAAACTTGAAAACGTGTCTGCTCTTACTTATGGCAATTGTGCCTGTGTTGTATTTTGTGCCATTTTAGGTCATCTTATTTCCCCACTCATTTACGGGACTTTTACTTTTTCTTTCTTATTTGCAGGCCTTTAACCATTTTTAGTTACTCAAACTTCAAAAAGTGTCTGAATTCTGGGACATTATTGCTATTACATTTGGCAATTGTGCCTGTGTTGTAATATGTGGTATTTTAGGCCATCTTTAGAAAAATACACACAAAATAAGGATTTTCACAGTAATGTAAAACACAAAAGGAATTTCACAATAAAAGCACTGTAAACCACACAAATGGGGATTTTTACAATAAAAGCACTTTAAAACACTAAAAGAAATTTTCACAAAGCACTGTAAAACACACAAATAGGGATTTTCACAGTAAAGTACTGTAAAACAGCGGAATAGGGATTTTCACAATAAAAGCAATATAAAACAGAAAATTTGAGATTTTCACAACAAGGGCACTGTAAAACAAATAGGAATTTTCACAATAAAAGCACTGAAAAACACTAAAATTAGGATTTTCACAATAAAAGCACTGTAAAATACTAAAATAATTATTTTCACAATAAAAGCACTGTAAAACACACAAATAGAGATTTTCATAATAAAAGCACTGTAAAACGGCAAAAAAAGAGATTTTCACAATAAAAGCACTATGAAACGGGCAAATAGGGATTTTCACAATAAAAGCACTGTAAAACACACAAATGGGGTTTTTCCACAATAAAAGTACTGTAAAACACATGTAAAACACACTATTTTAGACCATCTATTGTGACACCTGCCAAATTATGATATTCTGCATTTTTTGCAGCCCTTTTACCCAATTTTAGTGATTCAAACTTTAAAGCGTTTCTGAATTCAAAGCCAATATCACTATTACTTTTGGCAATTGTGCCTGTGTTGTGTTTTGTGCAATTTTAGGCCATCTTCTTTCTCCACTCATTTTTAATGGGACTTTTACTTTTTCTGCCTTATTTGCAATCCATAAACCAATTTTAGTTATTCAAACTTGAAAAAGTGTCTGCTATTACTTATGGTTAATGTGCTTTTGTTATAGATTGTGCTATTTTATGCCATCTTTCTGCCCCATTCATTTCTAATGGAACCTTTGCCATATATTTTCTATCCTTATAATCTTTTCACATTTCTTGGTACAACCAGCCGTTCATCATTTTTGTGATTTGTGCCATTTCAGGCCATATTTCCACAGTTAACTTCTATTGTGCCACCTGCCACATTATGGCTTCTGCCATTGCAGAATATATATATATATATATATATATATATATATATATATATATATATATATATATATATATATATATATATATATACAAGCAGAAAAAAAAAAAAAAAAAAAAAAAAAAAAACATGGATGCCTTTCCGTGATGTAATCAAGTACCCGAGAAACTTTTTTTTTTTTAAATTAAAGCAGATTAAACTACGGAAGCGCATAGTAGTCAACAACAAAAAATAAAATACTATCTGGTAATTACGAGAAACTATCTGGTAATTACGAGAAACTATCTCGTAATTACGAGAAAATAAGTTGTAATTACGAGATAGTTTTTCTCGTAATTATGAGATATTTTCTCGTAATTACGAGATAGTTTCTCGTAATTACAAGATAGTTGTTGTTTTTTTTGGTGACTACTATGCGCTTCTATAGTAAGCTAGCTGGTAGTTTCCTGCATGCTAAGTGGATAGTGGATGATAAGTGGATAGCCATTTAATGTCCAAGCTTCATTGTTATAAAGCCCAAATAAAAAAATATCAAAATAAGTGATTAATTGACAGGAATAATTACCGCAATTAGCCTACTGAGGCCCCTGGAGCGTCGGGCAAAACTCTCTGGCCACTTAAGCTGTGATGACTTACTTACTTAGGTTACTTAGGTGCTTTCTGGTCGCAGACCCTGTGGCCTCTATGACCAGATCTTGAGCTGAACTTCATACTTCATAATGTTTGTGATTTGCGACATACTGGGTTCGGGGTAACTAAAGGAGTTATCTTCCCAGTTAAAGTAGCATGGGTGGTGTTTCCAGAGTTGATCAAGTCGTGATTTGAAGCTGTTCAGACTTAGAGCAGTTACAACAGAGGCTGGCAGGGCATTCCATGTATTTACTGTCCTATTGCTAAAAAACCTTTGTCTCATACTGGTTACTGTGACTTCAATGTCCTACAGGTTACGTTGATCTTTATCTCGTAATTACGAGAAAACTATCTCGTAATTACGAGAAACTATCTCGTAATTACGAGAAAAACTATCTCGTAATTACGACTTATTTTCTCGTAATTACGAGATAGTTTCTCGTAATTACGAGATAGTTTTTTTTTTTTTTTTTTTTTTGGTGACTACTATGCGCTTCCGTACGCTTCCGTATTAAACAGTACAAACACCAATATGTACATGACCCCGTGTAGCTACAAATCCAAAGGCACAACCAAACAAAAAACAGATAAACACAAATAGGAAAAAGGGAGAAGGATGAGAAGGAAAAAGAAAAGAAAGTAGAAAAACTAAAAGGGAAAAAAGGAAAAGGAGAAAAAAAGAAACACTTTGAGAAAAGAATCTTAGCGATAAAAGACATACTGCCCCCCCCCCCCCCCCCCCCCCCCCATCTCACGTCCCCTGCCCAATACATTCAGAATAAAAGTATGCATTCGTGTGTGAGATAATTTTCTGTAGTGTCTGCCACAGTGAAACAAATAGTCCCTTTATTAATTGTTGGAAGCAAAATGCAGTCTTTGCTGATGTTTAATTTATATGTAAGTTATTTTTGTAGCTGAACGTGTGTTTTATGGCGTGTGTTATGGTGCTGAGACGTTTGGGGCGCTAGCATCTGTGTGGTCGGCAGTTCAGTAAGACCAGCGAAGAAGACTAACGACTAACAGAGTGTTTTGGAGAAGACCGGAGGAAGATGGCGGGGTCCAAGGTGAAGCAGGACATGCCTCCACCCGGAGGCTATGCTCCAATCGATTACAAGAGAAATTTACCGAAACGAGGACTTTCCGGTACATACATTACACACTTAGGTTTTGTGACTTTTGGGTCAAAATACAAAGTATAAATTGGCTAACTACATGACTACAGCTAGCTAACGCATATGCTAACAACGTACCGTCAACTACACAGAAACCACTAACTCGCAAATTAAAAACGGTCTTGTCTTTGCTTTATTGTAAAAGATTGAGAGCCTGTTTAGAACGTCTTCTATTACTGGCTTTCCTGGCAAACGTCTAGAGAAATTGGTTTCCATATTAATAACTTAAGTGCCAGTCAAACAAAGATCTACAGCGTGTTAATGCGCTGTAGTTAGTTAAAGGGATGATGTTTAATTTTGCCATTTTGTTTTGCATTTAGTTTATTGTTTCAGGTAAATAATCAAAAATCCTTTGTGGACGTATTTTTATAAACAAGGGCAACCCCAGGCCTTGGGGGGTTTGTCGCCTCTAGTTCATCTGGTAATACAGTATTCATAGTAAAATATATATTTCTTAATATAAAATACAAATAACCAGTGGCTTTTCAGGAGTAAATCTGGATTTGATTGTGTATATTGATATTGTAGTAGTAGTTATTTATTTTAGCTGTCTTCTCTCGTCTGTATTTCACAGGGTATAGTATGTTTGGCATTGGAATTGGCATAATGGTGTTTGGCTACTGGAGGCTGTTTAGGTGGAACAGAGAAAGAAGGTCTGTAACTCCTATGCTTTATGTTACATAAAGAACATTTAAATAGTCCGTACACTTAATGTGTTTGTGCTTTGCAGACGTTTGCAGATAGAGGAGTTGGAAGCAAGAATAGCTTTAATGCCTCTCCTACAGGCTGAACAAGACCGCAAGTAAAATATATTTCATATGTTCTTGTGTTTGCTCAAAAGATACAATCAACCAGCCCTTTCCTCATTGTTTCTGCTTTTCTCGTTTGGCTAGAACTTTGCGAAAGCTACGGCAAAACTTAGAAGAGGAGGAAATTCTCATGAAGGATGTTCCAGGTTGGAAGGTAAGACAAAACATTCCTTTTTGTTGAGAGTTCATAGCCCTTAAATTTAGACACTCCATCACCTCTTAATGTTGGCAGCAGAAAATACTTCAATGTAAACTTTGTTTTTAAACATGCACAGGTTGGTGAGAGCGTTTTCCACACAGACCGCTGGATCACCCCTCTGCCAGAGGAGCTGTTCAACCTGAGACCACGTGAAGAGCTTTTGCACAAACGTTTTGGCTTCTTGTGGTATGTGTAATACCACAAAGAGCTCTTTCACACAATCTTCAACTGTTGTTTAATTCATTATGCAAATGTTAAATATTAAAGTATACAATTTTCTGCTTTGTCATTTTTATTTGAGCTGATTGGGTGTTATAATAATAATAATAAGAAGAAGAAGAAGATTTGGGGTACTTTAGGTTTGCACATAAAAGTATTTTTTTATAGAACATATTAACTATGAGGGTAGAGGTATGATCATTTACTGTGGCACTCCTGAAAGGGAACAGCTGAATGGAAAAGATATATATCACTGTATACTATATTGTATACAGGCTTGGGTGCATTTTTTGTGCCTTATAAAACTTTAGAAAGCAATGATAAAATGCATTGCTCTGAAAGGGGCTGATTAGACAGAAATTATTTTCTGTAATCAAACAGACTAATACTAATACTTCATGCTTAAAGGATAAAGGAGTCTCGTACTCCATAAGGCAAGCAATATTTTACAAAGTGATCATATTCACACTTGAGTTTAACTTTATGGACCCTAGACCCTTTTCTTAGGCCCCTGCTTGAAAACAAAAAAATAAAATGAGTGTCTCTGCAACTACTTGGTCTACATGAGTAATCTTTATTTATAGTTGGCATGCGAGAGATTTCTGCTGAGGTGTAAACATCAGTATAGATGTTACTGGGTCAGAGTAAATAAAGATAGAACAAAAACATTTCAGAGTGTATATTTTGCAGCTGTAGCCTGTAACAGAGCATCTGACCCTTACTAGAGCCAAATGTATAGCAGAAATTGAAGCAGAGCAAAATTAGAAACATATGCTGCATGATTGTTACTCAGTGTTTACCTTACATGTGCTATCCAGTAAATTGGAATTTCAAATGAAAGTGCATTTTTCTCTTAGAGATTTAATTCAAAAGTCAAACACATATTTATAGCTTCAGTACATTGAGAGTGAAGCATTTTTTTCCAAGTATTGTTATGTTCTTCATAGTTCACAGCTCACAGTTACAGAAAACCCCAAATTCAAGTATTCACAAGATTAGAATATTTCATGAAACCAATACATAGAATGGTTAAAACAGTAATGCTGGCCTTCAAAAAACTATGTACAAGTACTCCATATATTTGTAAGGAAAGCTTCGAAGCATCTTCATTTCCTGATTGTTTTAGCTCGACATGGCCTACCACAACAGAATCTGATCAATATCTACACCACGTTGGTGAGACCATGTTTGGAATATCGGAGTGTACTCCTAGTGGGGTATAATAAAAGGCAGGTTGCACAGCTGGAGAGGGTGCAAAAGACAGACCTTAAGATCATCTCCAGGCGAAGTATGTCACCTGAACTTCCTTCACTTCAGAGCAGGAGAGCTGCAGGCTGCCATTCAGTTAGTCAGAGAGATGAGACACATCTCAGACCCCCTGCATGAACGCTCACAGAGACAACTGCGGAACAGGAATGACATTTCAGTGTTGCTCCACCAGACTTAAACAGTCCACCCTGCCAACAGCAGTGACAGCATATGATTTTGACATAACTAAAACCCTGGTTTAAGTCTACAGTCCGGACAATGGCTGTTTTTGCGCTATTCTTTTAATATGTCTTGATATGTAAATTCTGCTGAAATTCAGTTTTTACCTTATGCAAGAATGTAATAAAGTCATGTGTTTGGCATTAGATAAATTACTGCCTCAGTGCAATTTGTTCTGGAGGGAATCCGCCTGCAGCACTTCTGAGGTGTTATAGGAGCCCAGGCTGCTCTGATAGAAGCCTTCAGCTCATCTGTGTGTCTGTCTCTCATCTTCCTTCTCTGACCAATACTCCATAAATTCTTTCTGGGGTTCAGGTCCTAAAAGTTTGCATTTTTCTCTAGACAATTACCAGTTAGCAGACTTGTGTTCAACCACTTTAGATGTGTGAGCATTCACTTGTTACATTCAAATAAACTGCATTGATAATGATAAAAACAAGACATTCCCGACAAGAGTGTTTAAAGATTTTATTAATACCATGTCTTCAAATCATTGCCAGAACTGGCACCCTCAGTATATGTTAAATCATTTTGATTAAGTGTTCTTCACTGTAGTTTGTCACAAAAACTCCTCCTGGTGAAGCCTTTATCTGGGCTTACTCAATCAGGTTAGCAGTGTAGTGAAACAAGTCTTCATATTGCCACTTAAACTCAGTTCATGTGCCTATAGTTTAAGATGTCCATGTTGAAACAGCATGATAAACCTAAAAGGGCAAATAAGACACTATAGAAACCTGCACCAACTGTAATTTAATTAAAACATGGAAGTAGATTACCTGTAACTGCACCTGCAACATGCAGCGACATCAAGGGCTGGGCTTTTGGTGTGTTATGGGATCCAGTAAAGCCTCAGTTCAGCTAGCTCATCCTAGGAAAAGAAACATTTGATTAAGCTTTGTCAGTGTTTGAAAAATAAACTACATGCAACTATACACAGGTCTGACCCCTGTTTAGAGTACAGGGCAAAAATGTAAAGAGTCTAGACACCTTGCATCAGGACTCGGGAGGGGGGAATTTAGAGATTGTAATGCAGTGAAGTGTTGGACAATGCTATCCATGACTTGGAAGGCAATGTTTTAGTGGACTTGAGTGGGTGAACAATTAACCCAGAAACGCTCCATAGAACCTTCAGGAAAATTTGAAAGGCCATGGCATGTTTGCAGGTAACGTCTGGAGGGCTAGAGAGCAAGTAACTTCATGGAAACAATGAGAACTTTGGTTTGAAGGATGTGAGCAAAGCAAAAGGAGATTTTTACCTCACGTGCATTGGCCTACTCTCCACATATATAGGCAAGAGAGCAGCTTTCATCTCTGAGCAGCACAAGTTGGTAGGCGCAACAGTTCACTCTCCAAGGACTTGTAGGGTTTTGACGTAGCTGACCTCTTGGATGTAATGAAGCATTAACATGACCACACACCAGTAGTATTTCAGTATAGCAATGCGCCACATACGCCTCATGTAATTAATCTAGAACATTGAGGAAAAACTGTCCCCACACACTAGACTGGATAGTTTAGTAATACAACTTAAAACCAAATAAAAAGCAGTTTATTGGTTGCCAGAAATCTATGCAGTTTTAGAGCAATTACATTTCTCCACACAGGGCAGAGAAGAGTAAAGCCCTTTGCTAAACTCCCCAATGGTGGTAGTAGCAACAGTCAAGAGAATCAAGGTCATTTTCCACAGTCTGTTTAATAGGCTCCATGAAGCCAAACTGACAAATAAATCGATCATACAAAGAACATAAAGTACAAAACTGTTCCCGAATTGTGACTACTTTGAGGAAACGAAGTTACATTTTTCGATCACTTTGAACAAGATTCATCCATTTAACAGCACATATAAAATGCAAATGTTGAGCAGAGCACAGGAGATACCTTGGGCAAACTGTAGCATGGTGCAATTTGCAACTTCATGAACAGCCGGCCACTTCGGATGAGTAGTTCACCAGTCTGAAAGGAATTAACTTTTTTTGGGAAGTTGAACATATAGGAGCCTCAACTAAGCCTATGTTTTCAGAAAAAAAAAAAAAATTTTTTTAGCATAAAATCCCTAAAGCCTATTTTAGGTTGAAATGTTTTTCCTCAAATGGTTTAAAAACAGGACGGACATGTTAGACTTCAGAGGAGAAAACGAAACTAAGCCCCTGTTACTCGGAATTTAGAAAACCTAACCCTTAACCTGCTGGACAAGTAGTCACCAGCAACTGAAGTGGGCATCAGGAAAAAGTGTGGAGGACCCTTATCTGATCCATATATGACTTTACAGGATTTTCTGATTACAGATGTCGCATTTAGGAGGAATGGTGCCTAAACAAATTGAACAATGGACAAATTGCCATGTAGTAAGTGATTAAAACATGTTTTTTTCCAGGAATGACCATTATTTATGGTTTCAATTTTAAGATGCTTGAACAGTTACAACAGAACTACAAACTAAGGTAAGCAATAACACGTAGACATTTTTTCCTTGAGGAGCGCATCTTTGCAATACAGCCAGCCAAGTGATGATCTTGAATCAGGGAGATGTTTACTCGTTTGCTGAGGATAAGAAGTGGGCACAAGTAAAGACACTGAAAGTTTCCAATACTAGAGTTCACAACATTCCACTGTAGCCTCAGTCAAAAAACCCTCCCTCACTTTCTGGAGACGAGCAATATCAACTACACATAACACTAGTGCTTCCAAGAGTTTGCCGGCCTTTATTCTTTTTTAATCCAAGAGAGAAAAGGGTGAGCAACATTTAGACTGAACCACGCTGAGACAAATGATTTTCTACATATGTTGGGGCGGTAATGAGTTTTCTAAATGTCTATTGATCTTTAACTGCAAGCTATAAAACTGTAAACCTAATATTACAGTGTATGATTGTGAAACCATTTGGGGCATCCTATTCATTAAATTGAGAGGACAAAATGCAGGCTTGTGTAAACTTAATTTGATTTACAGCCCCAACATAAGAGTATAGTCCAAACTTTGGTTAATACTTACGATAACTGTCATATCCATCGCGGTACGATCCAGAGCGCTCTGTATAACCCCCCTGCCCCCTAACGGTTGTGTGAAAAGAAAAAAAAATATACATAAGTAATCCAGCATTTCTCAGGCCAATAAGTGTTTAAGAGGAAATCATGAGTGTTCTTACCTATTCTCCCTGTAGCCACCTCCAGAAGAGTAGCCTCCTCCTCCACCACTCCTGTATCCACCACTGCCAAAGCTCCTCTCACCACCAAAGCTTCTGTCACCATAACTCCTGTCCCCATAGCTCCTGTCCCCACCATATCCTCCACCTGGAAACGATAAAATATGAGCAGGAGGAAATCTGCAAATACATTTCATGCAGTTTTCAACTGCTACCTCTGAAACCACGACCTCTTCCACGTGAGCCTCCGTTGAACCGGCCTCCTCGTGGTCCACTGCTGTATACTGCACCTCCTCTGGATCGGCCACCTTTTCCTGCTTCATCAACACGAATGGCTCGGCCATCTAGAGTCTAAAATAAGAAATGCATGACAAATTAGGTTTAAAAAAAAAAAAAAAAAAAAAAAAAAAAAAGAAAAAAATACTAAAAGTACAGATGTTGGTGCAGGTCAACAGTGTGCATATAAAATGTAAGGAATTATAGAAAATGTAGCTTTTCAAGTAAAGAATAAAACTGGTTTTAGGGGTCATGTCAAATTTGTATAAAATAAACTAGAAAGCATTCACGTTTGAGGACAAAGGGACAAGACTAACTGAGGTGACCGCCATATTTGAAATTCAAAGCCCATAACAAAGGAGTAAACTTCCACGCTGAAAACTGGCCAAATTGTAAAAAAAAAAAAAAAAAAAAGACACACGCAAGAAATGTATATTTGGTTTAAAAAGTTAATTTAAAAAAGTACATAAGTATTTACCTTGCCGTTCATGGCGTCCAAAGCGTCTTTAGCATCTTCAGCATTGTCATATTTAACAAAGCCAAATCCGCGGGACCTTCCTGTTTCTCTATCTCTGATTACATCCACTACAAAAAGAGAAAGAGAGTTAAGAGTCAGTGTAGCTGACACGGCTGCCCACGCAAACGCAGTCTAAAATGGAGGCCGTACCTTTTTCAATGTGTCCATATTTTGCGAAGGCCGCAGCCAGCGAGTCCTCGTTCGTTTCAAAGCTCAGGCCTCCGACAAAAAGTTTACCTTCGTCCGACATCTTGATATTCCTTTAAACAATGAAATACAAACATGTCCATTACATTTTATACCATAAGCTGCCACAATCACACGGAGGGTGCAACTTCGACACACGCGCTGCTGAAAAGTAGGTCAGTGGGTTTGTCACCTAAAAATGCTAAAAACCCAGCAAAAGGCTACAGT
Source organism: Bostrychus sinensis (assembly GCA_020698575.1). Lineage (NCBI taxonomy): Eukaryota > Metazoa > Chordata > Actinopteri > Gobiiformes > Eleotridae > Bostrychus > Bostrychus sinensis. The sequence goes on along the minus strand of CM036256.1, from coordinate 20,247,520 downwards.
TTTAAGTAAAACAACACTCAAACACGACGTTAGTTTGAAATGCTTCTAAATGCAGTTGCACTATATTAAAGTGGCTTGCCGAAGTAGTAGGCCTCAGGCCTTAACGCGTGGTAACAAATGGCTAACTGCTTAGCCCTTTATCTTCAGCGCCATTTTACTCGCATCTCTTTCTTACCCAGCTTGCTCGGCATAGAAAAACACAGGAAAATTGTTTTATCACACAAACTACATATAGTTGTATTATATTATACTTATATTAAAACATATTTGCCTTGGGCTATTCGCTATTTATATATGTTACATTAATGCCACAAGATTCTTTAACTTATTAGATCCTTTTAAAAAAGCCAAATATACAAAATAAGCCACTGTCATTTTCTTATGCTAAGGTCATTTGAACGTAGATGTTTCAGCACCTAAAACAAAAAACACGTAAACGAAGATTCGTACCTTTGTCCTGTAACCGACTCGAGCTGCGCAGCGATACAGGTTGAGAGAGGAACTGGGACGAGCGCTGAGCCGCAGTAGTTTTTAACAGAGATTCTCTCTTCTTTGTCTTTGTCCATCACAGTGAGCCGACAGCGCCACTTACTGATTAGGAAGAGTACATCAATATTGACGTCACTCCAACGTCATTCTTTCCCTCTCTCTCATTAATTACCATAGCACCACATAATAATTGTATTATTATATTTTCCATTCCTATATAGAACTGTTGTTTAGTACTTTATCCATTGAAACGTCGGTTTATAATCATCCCATCACACTACTCTGATTGGATGCAACTGAATAAGGTAGTGGCTTAAACAAGCTGAGTAATATTCTGTGTGTGTGTGTGTGTGTATACACACACACATACAAATACATACATACATACATACATACATATACATACATACATATATACATACATACATACATACATACATTCATACAGTGAACCCCGAAATTATTCATACCCCTGGCAAATTCTGACTTAAAGTTACTTTTATTCAACCAGTAAGTTTTGTTTTTTTACCAGAAGAGATGTTGCCACCAGCAGAGCCCAGATTCATCAGGATGGCCTTGATGGTGATCCCTGGATTCTTTTTTACCTCTCTCACTATTCTCCTGGCCAGCACAAGTGTCACTTTTGGCTTCTGACCACACACTCTGAGATTTGTCATAGTGCAGAACGTCTTGTATTTTTTAATAATATTTTGCACTATAGCCACTGGATTTTCAAAACATTTTGATATGGTCTTATAGCCCTTTTCTGACTTGTGAACAGCCACAATGTGCAGCTGCAGGTCCTCGAAGAGCTCCTTTGTCTTAGCCATGACTTCAAAATCTCATGACACAAGTTTGCTTCCATACATGTACACCTAAGGCATTGTAGAACAAAAACCAACAGGTATCTCACAGATTGTGTCACTGCTACAACACAATCAGCTAGAATAAGAGAACAGACTACACACAAGTTCCCATGCCTATCTTCCAAGTGAGCATTTCTATTACAAGTTACAGAGAAACGGTACATCTGCTATAAACTTATTAAAAAGGCACATTTTAAAATATTCACAGTGGTTCACTGTTAAGAGAGTAAGAGGATCTTTTCTGTCCACGGATGAGGGAAGAACAATGATTGCTGTGCTGGTATGGGGGAGGTATTCGTGAAGGGCGTGAACATCTGTGAGTTTGTCTATAAAGATGCTTCTGATTCATCAAAAACTAAAGGTGTTCCAGCTTATAGTGGAGCATGTGTTTTTCTGCTGTCAACATACAATTGGAGGAACTTGAATTACCTGAAGGAGGCAGAAACAATGTCCAGAATTACTGCTACTGCAAAAGGGCAAAATATATATACAAAATATCACAGTAGAATAACAGGAGTAAGAAGCATTTTGCAATAAAACCAATAGTTATTAGAATGAAGTAACCATACAATGAAAAATAAATCTAAATAAGTAAAAACCAGTATATCAAATTAATATAAAACCTTTCTTAGATTGCAAGTAGGATTACAAGGACAATGAAGGTGTTCTTTGTGCCTCAACATATATTGGCATAAGAAACACTAGAGTGAATAGTTAGTGTTTGCTGATGAATTGCTATAACTTACCTGGTGCTTCACTGAACTGCTCTGTGCGAGGAACACTAAATGGTTTGGTTCTTGGTTTACAGACATCTTCCCCTCTGTACTGTGGATTAGCAGTGAGATTTCTATCACAAGAGTGGTTGCCTGTCCTAATGGAAATGTTGGCTAGAGCCCCCTTGTGGACACAGGCTGCTCTGAAGAGATCATTTAGGATTTACACAATGACGGCAACACCAGGCCGAGGATGAGTGATTTGACTCTGACAACAAAGGGCTAGTGTACCTGTCAAAAAAAAATAAAAAAAAAAAAATAAAAATAAAAATCAAAAATAATTCTGCAACCTTATTACAACACACAATACCGTTTTAAATTTGTACCAGAAAAACTCCCAATAGCTAAGTTAAGCAGGGTAGGGCCTGGTCAGTACCTAGATGGGAGGCCGCTGGGGAACATCAGGATCAGTGTGAGTGGTTGGTGGTGGTCGGAGGGTCCGTTGGCGCAGATGTGTGCAGCCGCGCTTCTGTCAATGTACCCCAGGGGAAACTGTGGCTACAAAATGTAGCTTACTTCCACAGACTATGGAGTGAATGAAATACCCCTTCCCTTCTGTGTAAAGCGCTTTGGGTGACTTGTGTCATAGATAAAGCTCTGTATAAATACCATTCCCTTCCCCTTTCAAAACTCTCTATGACACCACCTGACAGTGTAGTTGATGAAGGCGCCTGTATATTACTCTGTTAAAGAAAAGTGAAATTAAATTTTCACTGTCTTCATTAATAGCTTGACATGTGTATCAGTTGTACCTCAGTGAATGTTGAGGTCGGTACTGGGCTTGGAGGTTGTTTGTTAGAGCCAGTAGAGCCATTTGAATTTGAGATTGCTGTGGTTGCTGGTAGTAGAAAATAGACATGTGGACACTCAGATGGGGAGGAAAATGCTGAACTGTGAGAGGCAGGTGCACTCTTGGTTTGGGGAGGATAGTAATGCTGAAGGCAGTTCACATTGCTGGTTAAATGGGAGGTGGAAATTGTCATGTCTGACGAAATTACAGGTTTTTGTGTGATTTTTTGCACTGAAGATATACAAGAGTCCTGTGCAGTATCCATATTTTTGTTTCTAGTGTATGTATTAAAACAAATAGATGCTGAGCTAGTGCAGTTCACTCTGAGTGTTGTTGGCTTTTCAGATTGAGGCTTGCTGTTGCTGTGATGTTCCTCCTGCGTCACCTCTACTACAGCCTGCTCTGACAGATGGAGCTGCACATACATCAAATGGGCACCAATTCCCATGATAATGTTGAGAGGGGAGTGCCCAGACAGGAAATCACTAATCTATAACATAGTCAAGAGAGAAAGTCAAGAGAAAAACACTCAACAACACATAAGCACTAAACCCTGTGGTTGTATTTGTAAAACCTTGTTACTGATCAGGTTTAAAGGATGCAAGGCCATAATACTTACCTGCATGTCTGTCAAGCTTTCTAGGGCATCTATCATATTTCTGCCACATCTTGAGGTGGACTGTGGCAGAAAATATATGTTTTCTCCATAAAGTTAGATAAAAATACCTATTTTTATTTTGTGTTTATAATGACCTAGTCTACTTACCAGCCCTGCTTCAATGACAGGAATTAGAGTCAATTTGCTGCTATTTGCTACACCCAAGGCCAACAGTTTCCTTGAAGTCAACTGCCTGAATTGCCAGAGGGGGAAAAAAGTGAATGTTTTGACACTACATGGTACCTTTATTACAGTGTCTTGAGAGTAAAATCCCACTCACCTGTCTTTGTGCAGAATCACTATTTTGTCAGGGTGCACACGGAGTTTCTGTGAGACCCGAGCCCTTAGCCCCTCCACGGTCTCTCCACAAGGCACAGTGAGCTCCAGGGGGCTGCCAGTGGTTGGGGTGATAGTTAGGCGCATTCCTGATCCACTGCCCATATACAAACCCTGGGTAAAGCCAAGGGAACTCGGCTGCTGCTCTATTAAAACTTCATCCCACAGTTGAATCTATCAGCCTTGGCAAAAAAGGATAACAATTTTCCTGTAGGCTCACAGGCACATGCCACGAAGAACTAATCGTCCAAATGTTGAAGCAACGCTGATCGAGTGAGCTCTACCCACACAACATCAGAGCCAATCACAGACAAGTGGGAGGAAAGTGTCCAATCAGAAAGCCTCTATCCAACATGGCCACACCCTGTTCAATTTTTCACTGAGCCATTCATAAAGTAAAATGATGCAACGTTCACTGGCGGCTGCAATAACAGTATTTGTTTTTAAAATATTCAGTGCTTATTTCATGATTTCATGGTATTTTAAGACAGCATTGTTTGTGTGTTGTGTCGTACAAAACAAATTTTGATTAATAAACAGGCTGCTGAACTGTATGCATTTTGATTCACAAACTAAACTAAAATACAGTATGTTTGCAGTTTTATGGTAGTTTATTCTAACACCTTTTGTACTCCAGTTTAAGAATAAATGTATTATATGTATCACTGTTATCTTTACTCTACTCTTATTGTTTTCCCTAAATGAAAGCAGCTCACAAGACAAACCCCAACTTACACGCATACTGAACCTGAAAAAAAGAGAGTCTCATTTTGATCTATAATCTATTTTCTCCAGCTCACGTTTGTGGCTGAACATGTCACCAGTGGAGTAAGTGACGTGGAAGAGGGGAGGGCAGAGAAATGCAGCTATGTGTCTACTCACTGCAGCTAAAAATAACAACACCCACCAGAGCTTTGCTTCATGCAGGCTGCGTCACTCTCCACCCATAGGCTATTACCTTACTCCCTCACTCTTAACCCTCTTAAATTTGTTTTACTCAAGCCACCTGCTTCAACCAACTAACACTTCTCATTATCTTTTCTTTTTGTTCTGTTTATGTGTGTGTGTGTGCGTGTGTGTGTTTGAATTAAGCCAAGCATTTTATTGCAAAATAACCATTCCTCCCACAGATCCTACAGAGGAAGACCCCGTCTGCTACCTTGTCTCATTCATTTTAATGCTTGTCTATTTCAGCATTTAGCCTAAGGCAGGAGGGGCTGCTGTTTTACATTCTTAGCTGGTCGTCGAGAACAATTCCACAGGATGTCCTACTCGCAGACCGTGCACAGACCTTTATTTTTATGGCACAGACGCAGTTCTGATGTCAGCCATCTTGCAGCACACATACATCCACATTCCTCCCATCCCAGCTCGGCCCCTCCTGCTGGCACTGTCTCTCAGATGCTTCAGTACTCTGATATGTTACATCTCAGTTATTGGAATCTGACTGATTAAAATATCAGTACAAAGGACCTTTTTACCACACTAGCTATAGGCCTATAGTCTAAGTAGACCAAAGCATTCACTAGACAGCTGACACATGAGACAATGTTTTGTAATTTTAACTGAAAGTTTAAAGGTTATTTTTTAATCTGTTGGGCCACACCTTGCATACCCCGACAGTATGATTATCTTGAACTGAAATTATATTTTTTAGTTAATATTGTATTTTATTGCTTAGATCCTTTTTAAAACTACTTCTTCATAGTCCCACATTGTAGCATATATGTAGGTACTTGTATACTATTATACTATAATTTCCCTGCTTCATAATGGTCACTGGTTGAAGAGGTTTGAACACCTCTGCAAGTGACAGCTCTTAATGTGCTAACATGAAGTGCCACAGTTCAGTCACAAAAAGTGGTTTTCATCATATGCTTATGAAAAAGGGCTAAAGTTCTAGACATGCATTTTGGAGCAGTAATAGAAAAGGGATGCTTATGCTGGCTTGCCACCTCACAAGTGCCAGCCTCCTCTTTTGTGTACAGGAGCTGATAAGACCTGCTGCCACTTTGCTGCTATACTGACATTTTCTATTAAAAAATTCTTGCAGAAATGCTGACTGCATAGGATTCACTTCAAGGAGATTTAGATAAACCAAATTTGAAAGTTCTTGTTTCATTGAATTTGGAAATAAATAGGCTCACAACCCAGAATAGCCTACTTAAAATAGGATACTGGACCTCTGACTATTAGATGCACCATGAACATGTTTTGATAATCAGCTGTAGGCCATTTCAGTACATCAGGGCTGATAAGCATACAATCCTCCCCAATTGATCTACATCACCAAAGACACATATGACTGTATGCCTAGCTTATATTTCAGACATTTATTATTGCCTAGTTTAATGTGGGCAATTGATCTTTAACCTTTAACAGTATCTGCATTTGAACAAAAACATGTATTTTTATGTTCAAGCAGCGTAACACTGCCATCCTGTGGTCAACCCAATATTACATAGATCACATCCATCCGTACATCTTTCCTTTGACAAAGCCCCGCAGCAGCTTCCATGGTAACAGGTAGCCTATTCCAGTACTAAATACCGCGACCATTGCAGCCACTGTAACATGTTCCGATCCACCAATCAGAATGCAGAAAGCCCCATTCATGAGGATGTGAATGAGAAAGGGCTGTCTCCCACACATCTAACATCATCACCACCATCATAATCATCACAGTGCGTGCGGGTCACGTGGTGCGGCGGGAGCAGGGCGGTGGGAGTGTCTTACCGCGTGTGGTTTCATTCATAACTACATTCTTTATTTAGAGCACAAATTAAAGTATGCAGACCGGTGTCTGTGTGACGCGTCAAATGGAGTCTACCGCCGGATAAGTCATTGTTTGCCAATTAATTCTTTCTCAGAGAAGCAGGTAGGTCCTCCAGTCTCTGCTCATTGTGATGTGATACTATTTCATTATGTAAGATGAAACAGCTGGCGCCACATTATCATCTGATTTAGTAAGATATTGCGCGCGCGGAAAAGCCCTGCGTGAGGCGCAGTACTGAGGCTGATTTATAGCTCGCAGGCTGAGAGAACAGCGAGCAATGCAGGACAGCCCTGAATATCAGTGACTTTTTGGAGGAGAGGGGAAGATGCCTCTGCCGCGGAGCGCAGCCAGCTGCCGCGAGTTGCTGCACTAAGCCACTGCGCAGAGCAAAGCGGAGGAAGAGAAGCTGCCTCTACATCGCGCTACAGACCGTAAGACACGCACATCTGGACGAGCAGCGTTCAGCCACACGCATATAAGGCTGTAGGCATTACCTCCTCATGTCCTTGTTTGTGTCTCTGAGAGGCAGCCTTCGGTACATTACATCAAGATTACATGTAAAAGTCCAAATCATGCACGCACACAGCATAACTAAGCCAAAGGTTCAGTGATTTCTCTGGGCTATATTTATTGCTTGTTTACCTTTAGCATAACAACTGCAGCAAACAGCATCATTGTACTAATCCATTAGAGCTTAGCAGCAAATTTAAAGTAATTAAACGGGACAGTGAAGTCCCCTTAGTCCTCTCTTTCTAGCTAACAATAGATGTGTGAATAGTCATTTATATCGTCTTATGCCAATAGGACTCAGTGATCAGCATCAATGACTCATTTAACAATTAACAACAAAAACAACAACTACTCTTACATGTGCGTGATAGAGCATCCACTCATACCGACCATGGTACAATTGGAATAGCTAGTTAATATATAGTTAATATATTTGTCTGTAATATTGAAGAAACATAGAGGCTAGTGTTTATTTTGTCATCATCATCATTAAATTAGCTACGTAATTGAACGAATGAAGAACAACCCATCTGAGGAATTTATGACCGACCCTAACTTTGTAATGCCTTGAGTAGTGTGTGAGGCTGTAGATGTGAAAGTCTTTGATATTGAAAAAGGTGTCCTTGTGGTTGTCAACTGGATGTGATAAAACATAATAGTTATTCCATAATACATGACTCTCACATGAAGAGGTATGACAGCATGCTGATAACTCACATGCATGTGAATACCATCATGAATTGTAAATAGTCAAGCTTACTAAATAGTCACTCTGTCTGAAGATATGTTGATTTAATTTTATTGTATATTGTCACAAGCAAAAAGAGCATACTGTATATAATTATTCTGCTTTCTATCCAGGAGGACTAATATCACATTGAAACAATATCTATTAAATCTTACATAAAACACCTCAAATGGCTTTTGTACAACTTTCTGTTCTGGTTCTGTGCAGGGTTCACTCACATCAACCTGGACCATGAGCAATGATTTGCCTGTTCTGACAAGTCTGACTGAAAACTCCACTGTGAGTAAATTCACTACTCATCCATCCACACTTTCACTGCTCATTACATCATGTGCTAGTGTCCGGAAACTGCACCGAACACTTTGCTGATTAAACTGAGGCTCAAACCTCTATGTAAAATTACGACAGTTATTCCAATAGGTAGCACAATTTGTCCCTGTAGGAGTATGTGGCAGCTTGGTCTGTTTCACAAGAGGATTTTATTAAAAAGCAGGATTGTGTGAGCAACTGGTTGAACTAACCTGTGATGGTGGTCTGTTATTGTCCCAATGGAGAGCCAAATGCCCATTATCTTATGTCGAAACACTGTGAAGTCATGTAGTGAAGCCTATAGAGTGCGGCATCAATGCTTCAGCTGATTGATTGTGTTGTTCTTGCCGTTTGGCTGAGCTTGTACAAACAGCAGATTTCATTAAGTAACTGCCAAACTGAATGTGTGTCAAGGTGTGCATATCACTGTTATGTTGAGGTAGTGTTGTCTCACACATTAAACAAAATAACACAGTACCACACTGTGCTGTTCCAATCAGAATATGTTCCCTATGGGCTTCTGCAAAAGCCCCAGTACAATGTAAAAACGCTTCATGTATGTACTTCTTTGATAAGCTACTCACTGAGAGCCTGAGGCGAGCATTGAATTGAGTAGAAAAAATAGAGAAACACAGTGTTTTCATGTAAAGTATAAAAAATATGCTGGATGAACGGTACAAGAAGACAATCCCAACATAAAACAGAATCTTTCTTCAAAGCTACAGTTTGCTGTTAGGGTAAGCTCTTGATTGAGTTTGACATTCAATGGCATATGCTTCCTCTCAAAGAATATTTGTAATTTTCAGAGACAGCAAGCTCTAAGTGGTCATGTTTATGTCTTGTCCTCTTCTTCTTCTTCTGTCCTTTCCAGGGTCGCCACAGTGAACATCTGCCTCCAAGTGTGCAATAATTTGCATAATTATTTGGTCTTGGTTTTACAGATCCCCCTCCTGACACAACCCTTTCTACATTGAACAAAAATATAAATGCAGCACTTTTGTTATTTCTCGCAGTTTTCATCGGCTGAACACAAAGATCTAAGACTTTTTCTATGTACAAAAAAGCCTATTCCTAATATTGTTCACAAATCTGTGTTAGTATGAATATTGCACAGGTGTGCCTTAGTTTGGTTACAATAAAAGGCCACTCTAAAATGTGCAGTTTTATCAGACAGCACAATGACACAGATGTCACAAGGGAGTGAGGGAGTGTGCTGTTGGCATGCCTACTCTAGGAATGTCCACCAGGGCCGTTGCCAGTGAATTCAAAGTTCTCTACCATAAGCCATCTCCAAAGGCTTTTCAGAGAAAGGCTATACATCCAACCTGCATCACAACCACAGACCACATGTAACCACAACAGCCCAGGACCTCCACATCCAGGATCTTCACCTCCAAGATCGTCTGAGACCAGCCACCCAGACAGCTCCTGCAACAATCGGTTTGCAAAACCCAAGGATTTCTGCACAAACTGTCAGAAACCATCTCATCTGCATGCTCGTCGTCTTCATTGGGGTCTCGACCTAACTGCAGTTTATTGACGTAACCAACTTGAGAGGGCAAATGCTCACATTCTATGGCGTCTGGCACTTTGGAGAGGTGTTCTCTTAACGGATGAATCCCGGTTTTCCTTGTACAGGGCAGATGGTAGACAGCGTGTTTGGTCTCTTGTAGGAGATCAGTTTGCTGATGTCAACATTGTGCATTGAGTGGCCCATGATGGCGATGGGGTTATGGTATGGGTGTCTGTTATGGACAACAAACACAGGTGCATTTTATTGATGGCATTTTGAAAGCACAGAGATAGTGACGAGATCCTGAGGCCCACTGTTGTGCCATTAATCCACGACCTTCACCTCATGTTGCAGCATGATAATGCACAGATCCTTGATGTTGCAAAGATCTATACACAATTCCTGGGAGCTGAAAACATCTCAGTTCTTGCATGGCCAGCATACTCACTGGACATGTCACCTATTGAGCTGGGATTGTTTGGGATGCTCTGGATTGGCAAATATGACAGCATGTTCCAGTTCTTGCAACTTCTCACAGTCAATGAAGAGAAGTGGACCAACATTCCACAGGCCACAATCAACAACCTGATCAACTCCATGCCAAGGAGATGTGTTGCGTGAGGCAAATGGTGGTCACACAGGAACCCCCCCAATACAGTAAAACTGCACATTTTAGAGTGGCCTTTTATTGTGGCCAACCTAAGGCACCCAGCAATATTCATGCTGTCTGATCAGCATCTTGCTATACCACACTTGTGAAGTGGATGGATTATCTCGGCAAAGGAGAAGTGCTTACTAACACAGATTTCAACAAATTTGTGAATAATATTTGAGAGAAATAGGCCTTTTGTGTACATAGAAAAAGTCTTAGCTCTTTGAGTTCAGCTGATGAAAAATGAGAGCAAAAAAAAAATGCTACGTTTAAATTTTTGTTCAGTGTATTAAATGTCCATGACTAAAAATTATTTATCAGTCCATTCAATGAAAACCTTAACTTACTTCACAAAGATAGTACCCTCCATATTTTTTCAGCCGACTTCAGCCCAATTGCAAGTGTTCACATTCACAACTTGTTTCTAAAATACATTATTAAGTTTTACAAATCTGTTTTGGGCAATGTGTTTCAGTATTTCTGATATAGCTCATAATCTACTGTACATTGCTTTACCACGCTGCTCTTCATTGAATTTGGACTGCAATGCCCTTACTTCTTTTTGTCCTCTAAAGGACACAGAGTGGTCTGTGAGGAGCTCCTTCTTGCTGAATTACTTTGGTTTCAGTCGCTATCCGCAAGCTTCCACATTATCATTATTCCACATTGATTATATAACACAAAATGCTAAACAACCTACCAGTGACAGTAGGTCCTTCCAGTTATTTCCACTCTTCTTTGAAGAGTAGTGATTGGAGGAGAGCCAGGAAAGTCTGTTGTGGGGATTGCTCATGTACATCTGCATCCTCCTCCCCCTCCCAAGTCTTTTTTTAGCCTGCAGAGGCCTTATTTCCCTCTCATTGAGAAGTGCTGGGAAATTAAATTGAGGGTTTTTCTGACGCTTCGATTAGCATCTTCACTCAGTCAAGACTACAAGGATTAATCAAAGTGACTATGGAGGAGAGCTGTGCTGCGACCGGGTCTGTCATGCCACAAAAATTGTGCACATAGCTGTGAATCTCAAATGGACAACATAAATTACATCTAACATGACGGCCCTGAGAATATACTATATTGCATACTCGTCGTTGTGTCCTTGGGCAAGACACTTAACCCACATTGCCTGTATGAATGTGTCAGTGTGACTGTGTTTGGTTTGGTGGTAGTTGGAGGGTCTGTTGGCGCAGATGTGTGCTGCTTCTGTCAGTCTACCCCAGGGGAAACCGAGACTACAAAATGTAGCTTACCACCACCTACTACGGAGTGAATGAAATACCCCTTCCCTTCTGTTTAAAGCGCATTGGGTGACTTGTGTCATAGGTAAAGCTCTATATTTAAAAAAAATCTCTTTAAAAATCTCCTTTATTGATGACAAGACATTACAGTACAGCTCCAATATTTTAAGTGTTGTTAAAGGGACAGAAAGCATAGCAAGCATAAGTAAGCAACAGGATTTTTAAATATTTTATAATATTATGGGATTGCCACAGCAACTTAATTTGCATAGTGACTTGTGAAGTGTCTAGGCGGGAATCAATCCGCCAACCCTCAGCAGGTTGCCGACCTGCTTAAGCTGCGCCACTGTCCCCCACTGTCCCCCGTGCATTTACAACAAACTCTATATTGTATTGTTAAAGCCAATGCAGCCCTTTGATTTGATTTTTCAAGTCTGTAAAGTATTCAAATGCAAGTGAATCAAGTATTGTGCAGATTTTGTTTCTTTCTATGATTTGAGTATGTCATGCCACACATTGCACAAAGCAGTATAGGCCTAAATACAGTACTAAAATAAATGTGCACATCATGAAAGCAAGGAAAATACAGCCTACAAGATCATCTAATGTTAGTTACTTTTGATTGTTGCTGTCAGGATGTGCCAGTGTCAGCGGGCCAGGTGGACAACTATGTGCTGCTGCTGGTGGTACTGAGTGTGTTTGCTGGGGGGACGCTGGTGTTAGTCTCCCTGCTGCTCCTTTTCTGTCACCGGTGCTGCATGGGGGGACGCCGCTACTCCAGGTGGGTGCACCCCTGAGGATTACATTCTGTGGCCCAGTGAAATCAGGTGTCCTGCAGATTTGGACTAAAGCTCTACCTGCCGCGCACCATAAAACTGAAAGTTGTTATGTCATTATCTGAGAAAGATATAAAAACTATGCTCATTTTTTGTTTTATAGAGCTAGCGATGACCCTGAAAAGACAAACACCACTTATGCGGAGGATTCTCAGCCCACCCAAGGTGAGAGATGTGTTTTATGTCCATCAATTCAGCTGTGTTGTCGACACAAACTCCTTTATGTCTTTGCCTTGGATCGTCCTTGTCTTCTTTGTCTCAAAGAAATCACCATGCGTTTGGATGAATCAGATGCTCTTTCAGCTTCGAGCTGTCACGATGGAGATTCAGAACGATTTGTCTCCACAGGCCGCAGAGTCTCCTTTAATGAATCTGCACTTTATGAACAGGAGAAGGCCACTCAGGACAAAGGACGGCGGTAAGGTTACACCTGAAATGATCACGTTATAAAATCATTACTTCAAGCTGTTTATCAGTGATGGTGTTCTTCAGATATACTCTCACTGAGGGAGATTTCCATCACTTGAAAAAGGCCCGTCTGACTCATCTGCACTTGCCTCCAGCCCCTTGTGATCTGAAGATACTGACCATTATGGAGTGTGACTCAAATGAAAGCAGCACTGTGAACATTAATGAGTCCCTGGCTTCCAAACTGCCCCTCAGCATCTATCAGGTCATACTTAATGTCAGAAATTAATATCCATTAATTAATAAAATCAGACCTCTAATGTACCTTGATTTATCTCTTTAGTTAAGTGAGAGGAGAGTCTTTGCTGATCCTCTGGACTGGGTCGGGGGTCTGCCTGGAGACCCTCATCATTCCGTCATAATGGACCAGGGCAGACAGTCTTCCTTAGTCAGGAGACCACATCACACACGCTCCCAGACAGTAAGTAGAGACTTAATAAAATGTCAGTTACATAACCCCAGATTGTACTGAGTATTCACTATGACTCTGCATTGAGTTTTCCTGGTCTGGCATTTGCTATAAATAGACCAACATTTCATTTCATAGCATTTCACGGACATGAGCCTTGAATGTGTGCACAAGTAGAACTATATAAGGTATTTGGATCTTGGTATAAACAAAACAGCAACATTTTATATAGATTATAGATTATAGATTATAGATCTATAGATAGATTATAGATTTGTAAATTCACTTAGAGTTGTGAAAAACAGCAGTCACAGGCTTAAACTCACTGATGCACTGTGACATCAATCATCAAAGCCACGGACTGACAGTATGACAAACCTCTGTCCCCTGAGAAGTTTGCCACTATCTGTCAAAATTCATTTTCAGATCTCTGCCTCAGTCACACGTAAATGTTCTATATCACCATCCTCTTGCATTCATTCTCACAGATGGAGACAATTGGGGCCAGGGGTGAGCCAGAATCTAAAAGAGGCCCGGAAGGTGACTCAAATCACGCTTCAGGCCAGACATTAGTTCTAAATTTTTTTTCTAAACTGCGACGCCATGCCAGTCTGGAGGGGGCGGGGCCATACTTTAGAAGGTGGAAGTTTGACACGAGCCATCGTGCAGCAAGCCTTGATGACAAAGGTCTGGCTACTTTTTTTTTTTTTTTTTTTTTTACAAACACAGAGTTATGTGATTGTCTGTTACATAAATCAATGTATCTATAATGGCTTTTTTTATTTTTTATTAGGATCACCCAAAAGACGACCCTTCCAGAGACAAAGAGCAGCAAGTGAAACTACAGATCAAACCGAGGACGACTCTTCACTTCGTGATGATGCCATTGAGTCTATTCCACAGTCTCCTATTGACACCAGTGGACTCCAGTCCTTGTCTGCCGGGTGTCTGTCTCACTCAGCCACTGTACCCACGTCGTCAGTCTTCTTCAGCAGGTACAGTATGCTGCTTTTAAGATAACTTCTCATGACTGTTAACTCTGTTGATGATGATACATTGACCAACCATATCCCCATCTGTGCAGGCTAAAGCTGGAGGCCATGATGGAAGTCAGTGACAACACTAGTAATCAAAGAGCCTGTTTTCTAACCCATGATCCTCTGGGGCAAAAGAAAATAATAGTAGTAAAAGAAGAGAAAATAAAACAACAGAAAGCTGTTAAAGACAACTTGTTTGAGCCACATCAAGAAAAAGGCGTTCAGGAAAGTAAACCTAAAGTTACAGAGGAACAGGAAAAACAAAAAACTAATGAGAATGACGTGGTGGATGGAGATGATATGATGTTAGGAGCCATGGCAAGACAACGGGCTGACTCAGGCTCATCATTCACACGACAGGAGAGCACAGAGGCACCACCCTCGCTCTACAGGGATATCTGGAGCTTACGGGCCTCTTTGGAGCAATATGCCTCTTCAGACCAGAGCAGCACAGACCGGGAGTCCATTCGCAGCGATGCAGACAGTGTTTCATCTTTTGGAGGTGCAGGTGCTCGCTCTGGCCTGGACACCTGCTTGTCCCAGGACCTAGATGATGAACCTGAGGGGGAAGGTGAGGGGGAGGTGGTGGATGGAGGTCTAAGACGTCCCAGTGGTAATGGTGAAGTAGGAGGCGGCGCCATGGGAGACACTGAGTCAGGAAACAGAAAGCTGCTGCAGATGGATAGTGGATATGCCTCCATTGAAGCACCCTCCAGGGCACCAGAGGACATGCGACTTTTTGGGACATCTGGGGCAGCCCGAGGAAAGACAGCATCAGAAAGGAGGTTGTTCTTTACTAACTCTGGGAGAAAAGGTTCAGTGTGTGAGAGCGTGGAGGCCAGGCTGCTTCAAGAGGAGCTAGAAGATGAGCTTACAAACAGCAATGAGAAGCTACATAACAGTACCAGCCAGTTTGTAACTCTACAAGATCCTTACACACAGACAAAATCCATCAATCCTCAGGCTGCCGAGTCCCAGTCTCATTTAATGTCCACTGTGATAAAGCCACAACCCCCGAGTCCTCACAGACCTCGCCTCCGCCGCAGAGACTACAGCATTGATGAAAAGACAGATGCCCTTTTCAATGAGTTCCTCCGCCATGACCCGCGATTTGATCAGCAGGACTCTCCTCTGCGCACGAGGCGACGGTCCAGAGTTCACCTGAGGAAACAGTGGCAGAGACATAAGCAATATAGTGACCCGGGGTCGAGTGCTGGAGGAAGATACTCTCCATCTTTGGAAAGGCAGAGGTTTACACCACTGAGGCGAGGTGACAGTGCAGGCTACCCTCTTGACACTAGATATCACAGCACACTTTCTCGTATAGCAAGCGCTGCTGATGAAGAAGCCAGCGAGGTTGCAGCAAGTGAGGAGGCAGCAAAACAGAGCAATGAGAATAAAGAGCCAGTTGTAGAGGTTGCTCCCGGGGATGTCAACACATCCTCAGAAGATCTTGAGGTGACAACATGTGAGGGCGATGCCTGCCGCGTTTCTACAAACAAAGACACAGAAAGCACAACCAACCCAGCCTTGGCCACTGAGCAAACAAGTCACATCAATCCAAGAGTCGATAATAGAAACAACAACAGCAGTCAAGCTATGCTATCAGAGAGCAGCCTAGCAGACAAACTGGTGGTGTCAGTGGAGGAAAGACTCTATGGTGGTCTGCGGAGCAAAGAGAAACTTAACCAGGGAGGAACAGAGGGTGCAGTAACAACATCTCATACTGCCTCACCTGGCTTCAAACCAATGTGATATGCCATGCTCCAACATACTGTATACTGCTGACTTACTGTTGCAAATGCAGTCAGTCATACAAATGTGTGTGTGGTTATGTTGAATATCAAATCAACTTGTTCATTAAACCAATAACTCTCATTATGTTACAAAACTTGTGTGTTGACATGTGAAGGCCCCTTATAATATGGTTATTTCAGTTATGATTAATTTTATATAAATACTGTTGAATCCATACTTTAGATCACCAAGCATCTTTTGAGTGAAAAAAAATAACTTTACTGTGAATTTTCAGCATGCTACTGTATGTCAACTACTGTGTGTGTGAATAATGTACAGTTTAACTTAAAAAAGCACTTTGATGGGAAAAAACAAAACATTGTCAGAGTTTTTGACACCCATTCAACTATATACAACCATTATCTTCTTAAAGTGTCCTTTTTTTAATCACCAACAGGGTTAGAGTGTGTGTTTAGCAATGGAGTATTATAAAAAGAAATGGATACACAATTTGACAACAATCTTAAGAGCCAACACAGTGATACAAGTGTGGGTATCAATATTTTTTTATATACTCATATTTGGTCTACTTTTGTCATGTTTGCTTTTTAGCCATCTGTCCCTGCAATCTTTAACAAATGCTTTATCGACAGAATGTCAAGCAAAACAATGTGGCTCTCAAATTTCTGGAAAAAATGACTAAAAAGACATTTTAGACATTTTTCACTGAGGCACCATTTTATTTTAGTGTTGATTTATATTTTACACAAAAAATATTTCATCCTCACACGCAACCCCTTTTATCACTGACCTTAAAAACATGGAGGTGAATGTATCTGTAAACTTTAATATGGGATAGATGCTTTCGAATGCAAAGGTTAATATGAGTAAATCAAGAAAACATAGATACTACTGTATAAAACAGTAAACCTGGATTTGAACTAATGACTGGCTTATTGAGTTAGGAAATCCAAAGCGTTATTTTTTGTGGCTAAGCATCTCCAAAGTCAAAGTGAAGGTTTTCTGAATGGTTGAGCAATATGACATCATGAAGTTTATCTTTATTTGGTTGTATTTTTGTATTTATTTTCATTCAGATGTAATAATTGATTCTGCAGTGATTTAATGGTTTCATTGTTGTGAGCAAGAGAATGGCTGGCAATTAGGAAACGAGACAAAGTCTGTTGAGTGACCATTTTTCTTTAGCAAATACCCAAACCGTCCACATCCCCATGAACTATATCTACATCTGCTCTAAAGTAAGACTTGTGCTGGAAATACAAATGTCATGCGGCCTTTACAAAAGGCAAAGTCTTTGACCCACCTTCATTTTTGACTGAATATTTTTCTAATAAAGGGAAAATTACAATATATCTTTTACTGTAATTTATGCAAGCCAATATAGTGAATGTGTCAAAGACAATCATCTCCAGAATAACAGGCCCAGTGTGTGTGATCTCGCATAGTAATCATGATGCAGGAAAAATATGCTGTTATCTGATTTTAAAGTGGAGAACCTCACAGTGGACCTTTCTGACGTAGAAACGCTGCTCACCCCCTCCTCCTCAGAGCTGTGACTCACCTGCTCTCTGATCTATTACCAGCGAGGGATGATGATGGGCCAGTCTGCGTAGGAGGGGAAGGCAGTGCTCCTCTAGATGTGATCGGCACAACAAAGGGCCTTAGCTGGAAAATTAGCAACTGTGATTGGGATGCCACACCACCTGCAGCTCAACTGCATAAGCTCTAGATATATACGCAGAGCAGAATACAAAACTGCTCTGTGAGAAAACACTGTCTAAAGAACGTACAGTATCCAAATGTTAAAAGTCAAGAATGAACAAATAACAGGAGATAAACTGAATTGTATTGGATAACAAAAATAGGCTCAACTTAAACAAAAAGGATAATTCGACAAAACAACCAGTTCAGGACATATTTTATAAATAATAATTAAAAAATATTATTTGAAAAAGAAAATACCCAACTGGAAATTAGAAATCCCCAACAGACCAGCAGTGGATCTCAAGGCTTCAGTCTAACAGTCTCTCCACAAAGGAAGAGCTTTCCCTTTCCTCAGCTCTGTACAGCATGCAGGTTTTATGTTGGCGGTAGTTAAAGGTCTATCATAATTGTTCTCAAAGATTTAAATATAGAATTATTCAAACTTTAGCTTTTTTTAATAGTTATTACACATCACAATGTGTCATTAGGGTTCTGTAAAAAGAAATGTAGTCAAAGAAACAAGGTGTGGGTCAAAGTGAACAGAGGTGATGATGTTTTTCAGTCCGGTGCAATACTTTTTTGAGAGGATGACAAGATGTAAAGAGGGTAAAGGGATGACCTCTATGACAGGACAAATTATGCAGGAAAAAAAGAACACCATCTTGACAGCCAGGGATTTAGTCTTGGAGGATTTCAAAACACTGTATGCTGTCCTTCATCACTCAAATGCAAGACTCTGCACCCTAGTAGTCTGAGAAGGTTTAAGAGGGCATCAGTGTCAGCAGATTTATCTCCAAACTTGGACTGGATGATGACAAATTGACCTAAGGAAAAAAGCAAACTTATTTCAGAGTCAGTTTTAATTTAGATTACCTAAAACAAGTTTATTGCCATTTATCCTGAGCAAAATGCACACAAATCACAAAGCCTTCTAACCAAGGATGAGTCATCACCTAAACAAATTGATATCACCTCCTGTACTATGCTTTTACACTCACTGCAGGAGTGGTTACTGCAGACATTCAAAGACATGCCCTCTGTTTGCATAGTAAAACTGATCAAAGTCTAGTCTACTGTCAACATGATTCATCCATCAGTTTCTTAGGAGTGGTGACAAGTCATAGCACTGCTGACTGAATATCAACAAAGAACCTTTACCCTGATGCTCTTCAACAGGATCATGAGCATTTCCCAGATGTGCAGTATTTAGTGTCTGAGCAACAGCACTGCTGCACATAACTCTGACATCTTCTGATTAGGATTCTTCCCTGACTGGCAAAGAAGTCGTAAGGAGAGGGGACAAAACATCTCAATATCTCTTTGCATAAAGCCAATCATGTATAGAAAATAAAATATAAGAATAACTTTTTCAAAATTTGATCAGAAAGAATAGATTTAGTCAAGATGTTTAAAGACACTGTAGTTAGACCCCCATATTCATAATAATTATCAGTGTCTAATAATTGGCTAAATATTTTTACTAGAAGGATGCTTTTGTAAATGAACAAGCCTCACCGTCTACTAAAGTTAACTATGGAGTGCCACAGGGCTCAGTACTTGGTCCCATTCCGTTTATGCTTTACATGCTGCCCTTAGGTTGCCTGGAAAATCCAGACTGATCTGTCTCTGTATTATTATACAGAGAAATATCAGTCTGGTCACCACGCCGTCCGCAGTAGTTTACTCAAATCCCAACCGTACCGTGCATTTTGATTCGCTTATTTAAGTCACGTGTTCTTCGCGAGCAGCGTCCGCAACAACAACAATCAAGGTGGCGCACTGAGGAGCCGAGTTTGTTTCATTCAGCGGTAATTTCCGTTTTAAACCACATCAGCTTGCAGCACTAGAAGCCTTTATTTAAAAAAAATGTTTTCGCGTTGCTTACTTTCTTGTCGCTTTGTTAACGTCACGTCCGCCATTTTCTAATTGGCTAACTCCGCTGCCCGTTTGCTCCGCGCTAGAAATCGAATTGATTCTATGGCGACCAGACTCATCCGCTGGTACAGCGGTGAGTTGCCTGGAATTTCCAGGCAAGCCCTTAGGTAACATAATCAGAAAACATGGCACTGCGCAACAGTACTTCGTTCACAAAATGTAGGGCTATTGGTTCTAGGGTTTTACCACCAATAGCCCGTTAGGAACAGGGCTAACTTCACAGTTTAAGCTATGCTGCTCTAGGAGCTAGATGTTTTAAGCAAGTATGGCACACTGCCTATATCTGTCCTTCCATTTCTATCACTATCATTTTTTCAAGATATTTTTAGCCCTTTTTTGTTTTATTAGATAGCGCAGTTGAGAAGTGACAGGAAATCATGGGGGAGAGAGCAGGGAGAGACACTGGCAAAGTCGAACCCAAGACGCAGAGGCGGACTGTAGTTGCTGTGTATATGCTTTGCAGCTCTACCAACTGAGCTATACTGCAGCACTTCTATCACCATCATTAATATACAATATTAGATTACATCTCTAATCAGTTAATTGCTATTCAAAAGTTGTCCCTCTGTCCAACTCCCGTCTGGGAGAGTGGGTACTGTTTCAAATGCTTGGCTGCTGTTAGATGCCCCAGTGATTACTAGCTGGACCTAGCTGGCTCATCTGTGCACCTCCTGGATTTCTAAACCTCACCTCCTATGGGCTCCACGGACCTCTCCTTATCTTCACCCTGCTCACCTGTCTGGATAGATGAAGCCTCACCTGCTGCATCCTTACAGACTTTAATTCTATTCCCAAATTGACTATATCCAGCAGTCCTGGACTCCTCTACAGCCAGTCCGTCCCAGGAATGGATACATCCCTTATGTGGATCTCCATGATGTTTCTCTTTTTTACCCATAGCTTGTTTTTCATTACAGAGAAAGTTGGTGTGAGGACAGGGGATGTCCTGTGAAAGTCCATTTGCCTGTTCGAATGTTTGTTTATGTCCTATTCCTGTAAAGTCCTTTGAGGCAACTGCTGTTGTGATATTGGACTATAGAAATAAAATTAAATTTAATTGCTTAGTAGAAGAGTCATCTTTTACTAATTCTAGACAAAGAAATGTTAGTATGCACCACATAATGACATTTAGTTGTACAAACACTAACCAGCGTGTTAGGGGGTCATTGTTGTTTGCAGGTGGAGAGCTTGCGAATCTTGCTGGCTGTGGAAACTCCTTTCCGAGAGGGATTTGATGATGAGGAGGATCGACGTTCGGCTTTGGCCTTGTTGTTGAGAGACACCCCTTCTGTTCCATTTACACAAACTGGTTTAGCCATAGTAGGACTGTGGTCTGTGTTTGCTTGATCATGGTCTTCATCAGACACTTGCCCTAAAAAATTACAGACAGTATTTTGATAATTGAATTTATGTAATGTGAGATGAACAATTCCCTAACCTAATACCACTTAAAAAAATCTAAAGGAATTTGTTACAAACCTGAAGCAAACAAGAAATTTTACACCTGCAGACTTCTAAAGTGATTTGTGAACAGCAATGACAAAATGTAACGAAGTGTCATAACCACACAAAACACAATAAACATATAATGGCAAAAGACACGAAGTCTACAGGCTAAAAAAAAAGGCCCGTGTGTGAATGTGAATCATTCATTTTCAGTACAGACCACAACATGTGAGGCAGAAACCAAAACTTAATGGACTGCAACAAAAGCTGTGATACCAAGATGCAAATTAGAAAGTGGTTAAAATGTATGCACTGAAATACCTTAAGTTGACTCCTAAAATAAAAAGATGTTACAAAACACTTTTAGTTTGTTCATATGAACAAAGCATGTAGAGAGCCCTGGAATAACAATTCATACTCCGCTATCAAATCATTTTGACTGGACTATTTTTAAACTTCATCCACATTCTGCTGCACCATTTATTTTTATGTGAAGCACTGTTTCTACAGACTAGACTACTGCTTTTTTTAAAATCAAGGGTTGTTGCCTAGCAACAGATACAAAAATCTAAACTCAGGGGTCAATAACAAAGGTAGAATTGAAAACCAGAAAAAATAAAGAAACTAATTTACCAATATCCTTTCTCTCTCTAAATTGCTTTGTGCTAAATGTATGTGGCCGTTGGACTGAAAGATGAGTGGACTTTTCCATGACGTCTATAACTTTCCAGTTTGCATTCTCAAATTTCTCTGGCTAAAATAACTTTGATTTATATAACAAATGTATTTTTTTTATTTTTGGTAACAATCACAGTGGATTACACTACAGCAATATTTTGGATAACGTCTCGTTTTCATTTAAGAATAAAAGGTAGGTATGCACAAAAAAAAAGAAAAAAGAAAAAAACAAACAAAAAGGGACAGTGTCTATCAAATAAGGCTGATCATCACATTATTATTCACCTGGCACTGTGAAGTCCTGAGTGTATATGATCTCATCCTCTCCATCATAGAGCTCATCGTCATCCTCCTCTGTGTAGCCATGTAGATCCTCCAGATAGGGCACCACAGTCATACTGCGCCAAGGGTCTCTGCTTTCTGCACTGGCCGGAATCGGCACAGGGCGCTCAGATGGGGGGTGTTTCTTTCGCACCCAGCTAGTCACATTTACAAGGTAAAATTGTAATAAATAAAAAATGCTATGCCATCTGTCTATGAAAAGTGATTTGAGGTTACATTTGGGTTTGTGTAAAGCTAAATTACAATCAAAGTAAAACAACTCACTTGTGTTGCCTTATGTTCTGTATGGAAAACCTCTTGACAGGATCGTACTCCAGCATTCCTGATAAATATAAGTGTAAATTGGTCAAATCACATACATAATTTACTCACTTTACCCAAGAGCCAAGAACTTGACTCACGTGACTGAATGCATATTTCAAAGTAGAGGAAGAGATGAATATAATAAATACTGCAACAGTGCTAGCAATACAAGTTTTTGTCTATTAATAATGTGGCCTTCAAAAAGGAAGTGTCAACATGATGATGAAGCTGTGCTTATCCAGACCTAATAATCTAATTGTCTCTGAAGCAGCTGCGGGTAGCTGATAGAAGAACTGCCCTTACTGAAGGATATCTTTTGTGGCACTGGGCTTATTTTAGATATGCAATTATGGAGTCACTATGTCTATGATACTGCGTAAAACACAAACGTCACACACTCAAAGAAATGGCGAATGGATGAGTTTTATGATGAGTTTTATCAGCAAATGTGATGCAAAAACAGTCTACACAGTGTCCACCATTAATACATGATTTTATTACATACTCCTCACAAAATTTATTTTGGATTTGAGGAGTTAGTTTGTTTTGGCAAGCAGCAAATAATATGCTTTGGCAACAAGCAACAGGCCTCCACACTCACAGCACTGTGTCTGAACAAGAAGTGCCTATTATTCTACTGCTGTCTCCAAATCAATAGAAGTAGCGTCAAAGGGATTTCTACAGTTTGGTGAAAATCCTTTATGCTCTCAAGACACTTGTTATGTTATGATGCCACCTAATGGATACATTTAGCTAAAAAAACATATAATGTGAAACAATCATTGATCATCTCTTCACAGCAGTGTTGTACAAATACCTTAAAATGTTTCTGCCATAGCAAACAAACCTTGCAACAGATCCGACAGCAGAGGTCCACACTCTTCAGGAATAGTGTAATCTCCTTTTCCGATGTTTTCAAATAGCTTATAGATATTGTCTCCCTCAAACGGATAAAGACTTGTTGTAATGTTGTATCTGAAAGAAAATAAAAATGCATTCATAATCAATAATCATAAAACAGTATATTCCTACTACAATCTGCAACTTTACAAATATAAACATCAATGTACAGGGTGCTCTTAACAGGATTTTTTAGACTAATCACAGATGAAAGCAATGGTCAATAAAAATCATAAAGTTGATTTAATTTAATCAACTTCACAATTTTTTCACTGTAGCTTTTTGTAAGGTGGAGAAAGTAAAATTTAAGAATTAACATGACCATTTCAATAATTTAATTTTACTTAAATTAATTATTTTGTTTTAATGAGCTATTAGTTTTAACGTCTTTCACTGTGGATGTACTATGTTTTTTTATAAGAACATGTTAAGGTACTTACATGTAATGAATGTTGCAAACAGGAATTAAAATGAGTGTCATGCTTGTGTGAAATTCAGTTAAACCACCCTTAATCAGCATTATCAATCAATATTATATGTTGATGCTGCCCAGAATACTAACAGTGTTACTCCTGCAGACCAAATGTCCACTTTAAACCCTGAAAAGGTGTCCAGTCCATTAGCAATTTCTGGAGGCTGGAAAGCCGGCGAGCCCTGGCTTGTGCGACATGTGTCATCCTCTGCAAATGGGTGGAGGGCCTGAAAAAATGCAATGTAATGAATTATATTTTAGTAAAATTATATTTAAATAATTATATAAAAAATAAAATAAAAATAAAAAAAAGAATAAAAAACTGGGGTCCTCAGCATCACCTCACCTCTGCTACACCAAGGTCTGAGATCTTCAGAGTCCCATCGGTGGTCAGCAACAGATTCCCTGGTTTAATGTCTTTGTGGACTATTCCCTGGCTGTGCAAATATTCAAGGCCATCTATAAGTTGGCAAAAGTACCTTGAAAAAGCAAAAATTGATAGATGAGCATTAAAGGACCACACTGTAAAACATATAAACCCCTTAAGCACAGACATGGTAATGGTATGGTGTATTTGTACATTTAATCCTTGAAAGTCTGCTGACATTCAGTTATTTTAACAGTAAAAGCCTTGGTGTCTTGAATCTAAACTTAGGCCTGGAGCAATGACTGCAGAAAGTGTCAAACTAAATATAGCTAAAGGCCTGCGAAAAATAGTGGGGCATGGGAGAAAAAGGAGACACCTACCCGTGAGCTTGAAATACTGGAAACCTTTTCTCTGGGACACTGTCCAGCATTTCCTGCATCCCACAAACGCAATACTCCATAACCATATACGTGCAATCAGAGTCAAGGAAATTAAACTGAAAAAAATATATATACTTGTGTGTAGAAGACAAAAAAAAAACCTATAATGGGGAGTACAAACCAATGCAGACAAACAAAAGCAAAGATTTTCAAAGGATATATTTTCTGCTTCTCTTCATTGTAGAGCACATCTACTAATTGAATCACATTCTTGTGTTGAAGTCGTCTTAGCAGCTGAATTTCCCTGCAAATGCAAAAAGCTGTCAGAAAAATCGTATGAGAGGCAGATAAATGAGAACTCGTATTGTCTCCAGGTAATATGCACACATACGCAATTTATGCTGTTGTAGTTGAGTTACACTTAAGCTACCACATAAACAAAATAAAAACTGACTTGTTCAGCAGCGGTCACTCGCACTAGTAGTATTAAGAGTACATACTGACCATTGTCTCCTCAGCCTAATAAATCAACATTTACATTACATTAGCATGGCACAACACCCATTCATCAAAGAGTGGTGATTAGAGGCACTAATGAATATATATCAGAGTAGAAAGTTCCCTGGACAAATTGCACTTAGCCACATGGGAAATTGTGCCTGACAATTGGAGGTGGGAGTCCCTACATTGGATTTCAAGTGAAAGCATATGCCAACAAGATTTTAACATGACAAAGACGTCAAATCAATCTTCAGTTATTATGCATTAAAATATAGTGCATTTTAAGCTGATAAACAACAGTATATAGTCCACTGTAGTGGTAAAAACTAAGATCAATTATTGTCTGTAACAATTCAATTTTAAAAGTACATATAGGGCAATTACATTTATTAAAAACAGTTGGATTGCAGATTCTCATTTGCTTAATGTCTGGATGCTGAAACTAACTAAATGAGAATCTGCAATCCATCTGTCCAAGATGAGAAAAGCATTTTCTCAAGTCAAATACTGCCTCACTCAACCACTAAAAACACAATGCAATTTTATCTTCCCTGCCGCTTTGTTTGCAATACAAAATTAGGAATACAAAATTACCAATAAAAAAATCATACAGTATAGTAAGGCCTTCTTAATTTTTTTTTATTACTGACATTTTGTTTAAATAGTACACAAAACGCACATCACTATGCAGTACATAAAACAGCACCAGCTATAACAGCTTAATACAAATTGACAATTGTACAAGCTAAGGTAAAGGTAAGTGATAATAATAGTGATAAAGAAATTAATTCTCAGATAAGTCTTGTTCATAAAAACCAGTATCGACACCCCACTGTTTTGACTGGTGCTGAGATTAGGGCCATTTGTGAACATGCCCATGTGATCTACTGTCTGTCAAATGAAGGATCAACATTCTTTGGATGTCTCCTTAGAAACAGGAGTGGCATTGCTCAATCAATGCCAGTGTGAGCATGCCCGTTCCTATGGCAACCCTGAAAAAGCAGTCAGTGATTCAGGTGATGGTCAACAATGGCAAAGACTATAGATTACAGTGGTAGCATATGCATTGACTCCAAGCATAGAGCATTTGCTCATGAAAATGTTAACATCCAAGATACCACACTTAAAAAGGGAGCACATGTCTATAGCGAGTTTGACAAGAAAAACAACCACACTTTGGTCAGACATGAGGGCGCTCTTGTTTTGACACAAACAGTGTGTCACATTAACTCGTAAGTCTGTTCTTAGAGTCCATTCTTCAAAAACCAAGAACGATTTCTTGGAGATGGACTGCCAAACAGTCCTGCAGAGCTCTTTAATTCTCATAGTCATGTCAGTAACCTCTAATCAGCACAGGCCCCCAGTGAATGACAAAAGTGATATTTAATAGCCTGCCGTGTGATTAAAACATCTGAACCCGTTTTTTTTATCCTTCTTCTTCTTATTATTATTATTATTATTTTTCAAGAGGGCTAATGTTATAACAGTCATGATGAGGGGAAAACAAAGGACAAAGATGGAACTGAAAAAGGAAGATATTAAAACAACCCTGACTCCTAAATTGTTGTTAATACCTACATCAAATATGTATCGAATAGGATCAGATTACATATTACATGATGTATAAATTAGATAAAATAACCCATCCAACAGCTACCTTGAATAAAAGAATGGAAGTTGTAAGTATCAGGTCAGGGTTATGTTTGCTCACAAATGCAGTAAGACAAATTTATGCTATTGTGGGAATGACCAAGTGGACAAACATTTTAATTCAGTTACTCTTGGTTGGATATAAAGGTATCAGGTCTGATAACTTAAAACAAACTTGAAGTGAGGGAAGTTTTGTGCCATCAGGCATTTGGCCATTGCTAATGAGATTATATAATGAACACAATGAAGTGTTGTTTTCATTACTTTAATTACTTCAGAAGTTATTACACAGTTTTTTTTATCCTAAGTAAATTAATAAAGAAATTGTAGCATCTAGTAAAACACTTTCTACTCACTTTTTTACATTGGCTTCTCCGTTCGGAATTCTCCTCAGCTTTTTCTTCTTCAGTATTTTAACAGCTCTGCGACAGAGTGTCTCTGAATCCAGCATCTCTTTTACTTTGCCATAGGATCCCTCACCCAGTAGATCACCCATAAGGTACTTTCCTATTAGTTTTGCCCTCTTCCGGCGTGGCTGGTAGATCACCTCTGTAGAGTCAATGCGGTGAATGAAAGTATCCATCAGCTCATTTTCATTTAGATAGTCAAGGTGATGCAGCTCACCAGTGCTCATGGCTGATAACCTCAGCTTCAGCCCTCTGTGCAAAAAAATATCAAGTAGTTTTGATTGCTGCAGGATAATACTACTGTGGGCTGTCTGCTTTATGGGTGATTTATCCACAAGATGGAATGCAGGTACAAAATACTTGGGAGGAAAATAATAAAACTGATTCTAAAAGACAACGTGACTTTAGAATGTGACTATAAGTGCCACTTTGTAAACATCAGGGATCTTTTGATTGTAGGAATGTAGAGCTGACAGAGTTCAGATTCTGTCAGGCTCAGTCCTGAATTAGCACTCTGTGCATTCTTGTAACGGCCTAAGAAAGGAGCAGGAAAAAATGGATGACGTTTGTCTCTGTTTAGTTTATGATTGCTAATACCAGTCAGCCTTTGATAAAAACAGAAAGAACTGCTTTAAGACCATGCAGCACTGCATTTCTCTCAAGGGTCCATGCTCCACAGCTGACTTTTCCTTAGGACACATAAGTGTGTTGTGTTGGCCTGGATCCAAACACATGTATACAGCCAGACCATGTAGCACTGTCAGCCCAGTCTCAGGGATCAGGTCAGTTCCTGGAGGTCACTAATCCATCCACTGTGTTTATTCATTTAGGCCATACTGGTTCTTTCAGCAAATGTACCTGACAACACAAAATAATTTCAGCACTTCAGCATCAAGTAAACCTCTCCTTAAAAAACAATCAGTCTACGCATTTGAAAATGCTGTACTTTGTACGGTTTAAATAATTCAAACATGATTTACTTATATAACATATCAACGATATAACTTCAGCAATACAGGACATTACAGCTGGGCAGTTAGAAAATTAATGTCAATATATTTCTTAAAGTGCTAATAGCTGGAAAACAACATTCTAAATCTTTTTCAATTAACTAACTATTATGTCACCTTGATTAATTGTCTTCACAATATTTATCACACATATTAAGTTTTACACTCCGATGTCTTTAGCAAAATAGCACTTGTTTTGAGCGTCACGGAAATAGGAGGACTGTGATGTTAAACAGTGGCAACTGTGGTGTTAGCTTCTCGGTTATACGCAGCTGAAGCTAGTCAACTTTGGCTTTGACGTTACCATTAACGCTAGCCCTAGCCAACTTCACCTCACTTCACCGGCTAAAACTCTTCATGACTAGGTGCAAAAAATGTGGTAATTAGGTTTACAAATGCACTCTGTTATTCCCAGCGTCACAACAAATTAAAACACCAGCCTAAACATACACACATTTCGAAAATTAAGTAGAAGATACCATCCAAATGTGTCTAGCTAAGATAGCCTAACCGGGCTGTGCAGGACTAACGTTAGCTAGCAGCCGCACTGAGTCCCATGTTTTAACTGGAGGCTAAAGCAAACTAACTCCAGTGTGTTGTTTGTAACATATGTATTACCTTTTGTCGGCTGCAGGAACAACTGTGTCGCTTTGATGTCAGTCACCAGATAAGCTATTTTAATGAAACTGAGAATGCTGTCTAATGTTTCTGAATCTTCGCTTTGCTCTGCTACTCAGGTTGTCGCCATCTTGTTTACCTCCCCTTCAACTCACACTGACAGCCCCTACGTTACTGCGTCAAACCAAACTTTTTATCCCGCCTGAGTCAAGGATGGAAAGATGCGAAAAAGGAGCAATGTAAAGCATGACAAATAAAAAGTAAATGGTTTAGAAATAAACTGCGTCCATGATATTACTGAATATTATTTCTTAAAGAGTACGTCGCTGCACAAACTTTGCACTGCATGTATGGCTAATATAGAGGAATAAAATCATTTGAATGTAATGTACTGGACTGCCTGGGCTCGTATAGTATCCTGCATGTTCATTTCATCAGGTCTTATTAACCTGGTATAGCTTCAGTTTACTCTGATAATGCTGTGTGCAGTGCCCTACACCACTGCCTTGAGTTATATTTGTCCTGTGAAACCCCCTTGGGAATGGCAAACTGCTGGTCTAATTTCACTGAACTGTCACCCTCCTGAATATTAGCTGCTATTCTACTCTTGCGTGGCAAGAAAACGCATATTTATAAAGGTGTAAATAATTATTCATTGTAATCATTCATAAAAAAGTAAATAGATGCAACTATTAGGACAGCTGTTTAAGACATTAATGACTTTTTATTTATTGTGAATAGTGGAACATATACAGTAATATGACATTCACTAGTACAGCAAACATAAAATGCAGAAAGTTTTGCATTAACAGGTGTCATTATCTTAAAAGAAAAAATAAAACAAAAGAAAAAGGCTAAACTGAGAGGTAAAATCCTAGCTGACAAAGTCAATATATAATTTGATATAGCACATGCCATTAACTAAAATGTAAACAAAGTGTATTTTGATTCTCATTGTAATTCTCAATTAGATTTTTTTTTTTTTTTTACACACACCACATTTTAACACTTGTTTTTTTTTTTTTTAACTATCCATAACAGTAGGAGTAGGTATGTGTAGGTAAGTCCTTACAATCAGTAATATGGTCTCCTTGGATTGTTCTGTAAAAAACAAACAAACAAAAACATTTGAATATGACATCAAGATATTTTAATGCATACACATCTACATAGATATGTAAAATACAAAATAATAATAATATTTAAAAAAATAAAATAAATAAAGCATTAGATGTGTTACCAGTGGATTAGGCCTGAAGCGGTATGCAAGCATCATCCTCTTTCTAAAAGCATCATATTCATCATCACTTTTGGTGAGCTCTGCTGGACGATCAATGCCCAAACCCGCTCCATCTACAGCTACAGTTCCCCTTAAGTGAAACACACAAATACATCAAGATTAATGTATATATATATTTTTTTAAATATACAGTTTAATATTCATTAGCATGTTATTAGAAATGTTTTTCTGTGCCAATTTATACCAGAGGCCTGGAAGCTTGAGGGTTCTGTGCAGTATCTTTGCTGTTCCTAGGACTTCACTCTTCTGGACTGAGATGCCTGATGTTTTTCCTGGAATCTGCTGTAGCCACTCTTCCAGTTTGGGAGTTACTGCCCCGATGACCACGGGCACCACTGTTACCTTCACTTTCCAGGCCTTCTCAAGTTCTTCTTTGTGGCCTTGGTATTTCTCTAGTTTCTCATGTTCCTTTTTCCTGATGTTGCAATCGCTTTGTATTGCGATGTCAACCACAATGGCTTTCCTCTGCTGCTTGTCCATCACCACAGTGTCCGGTAGGTTCGCATTTTGTTGATCTGGATCTGGAAGTCCCACAGGATCTTAGCTTGGTCATTCTCTATCACCTTTGGAGGTGTTTCCTTGGGACTTCCAGACTGTACTCTGCACACTATACCAGCCACTTGGTTATGACGCTCCATGTATGCTTTCCCTGCCAGCATCTTACACCCTGCAGTTATGTGCTGGATTGTCTCAGGGGCTCTGCATATTCTGCACCTGGGGTCTTTTCTTGTATGATAGATTTGGGCCTCTATTGCTCTGGTGCTCAAGGCCTGCTCCTGTGCAGCCATGATCAGTGCCTCTGTGCTGTCCTTCAGTCCAACCCGTTCTAGCCACTGGTAGGATTTCTCGATATCATCCACTTTAGTTATCTGTCGGTGGTACATCCTATGTAGGGGCTTTTCCTTCCATGATGGTTCCTTCAGCACCATGTCCACGGTTTTCCACTGCCTGAGACATTCACTGAGCACTTCATCAGTTGAGGCCATCTTCTGGTTCTGACACTCACTAGTCCTCTGCCTCTTTCCTTGGGCTTAGTGTACAGTCTCAGGGTGCTGGAGTTGGGGGGGAACCCTCCATGCATGGCCAGGAGCTTCTGTGTTTTCACATCTGTGGCCTGAATCTCTTACTTTTGGCCAGCTTTTTTTGTGTGTGTGTGCGTGCGTGTGTACACATAAAGGAAAAATGCTAAGGGGGTACATACTTTTTCTTGCCACTGGAAAAAGTATGTACCCCCTTAGCATTTTTCTTTTATTGTTGCCTTACAACCTCGAATTTAAATGCATCATTGAGAGGTTCAAGTCATTTTACATCGCATGACAACTATGAAAATGCAAAAAATATATATATTGTGAAGCAAATTAGAAACATAGAAAACAGAACAAGCGGACAAAAATATGTACCCCCTCTTTCAGCTCCAACTTTTCTAGGATAAGTATTATTTATATATATATATATATATATATATATATATATATATAGATATATAGATATATATATATATAGATAGATAGATATATAGATAGATAGATAGATAGATAGATAGATAGATAGATATGATCGAGATAGATAGAATACTAACTTGTTCACTGGAGCTTTGATTCCCTGCCCTTCACTTCCGAGACCTTCCCCTTCTTTCCAGCCCATCTTCATGAGCATTTGAAAACCAAGATTTTCCACTGTTAACTTAAACTCTTTGTATTCTGAGTAGTCAGGATCTCGACCCTCCTGTAGGTCAAAATAAAATGTTTAAGCAACACAGCTAAAAATAATGAATTAAACACTGTCTTTAAATATGTTTGGAGACAAATAAAAAGCACCTTCAGGGCTTTGAAGGTCTCCATAAATTTTTCCAACTCGTCAGGAGGCAGAAAGTCACCAATAAAGTGTTTTCCTTTGCCCATTTCAGTGAGAGACTCAGCCCACTCTGGAAAGGACAGAAAAGGTTTTGATGTTTGCTCCTCAAAAAGGAAATCACGTTATTACACTAGCTACTAATGCAGCAAAAGAGTTGAATTAACCGTACCACGTGTTTTCTCCATTTCCATCTTTCTGAGGCGATGCTCCCAGGTCCCTGCAGTTTGGTCTATTTCTTCATCACTATCATATTCATGTTGATGCTCTCTCATAGCTTTTTCCCACATCACCTGCATGTCTGCCATTGCACGCTTGTGTTTCATTATCATATCATACATTTCTTGCATCTGTAGCAAAAAAAATGTGTATATGTGTGTATGTGTATATATATATATATATATATATATATATATATATATATATATATATATATATATATATATATATATATATATATATATATATATATATATATATATATATATATAGTTGTTTTTTTGTTTTTTTTAACATTTCTTAAATTATTATTATTGTATTATCTTAAAGATGTTGAATTTGTGTTTCGGTCTGCTTTATACCTCTTGCTGTTCTTTAAGCTGTCTCTTCTGATCTTCGGATAATTCAGTCACACCAACCAATCCAAGAGGCTTCCCCTTGTTATAACCAAGACCCTTCAGCTCTTGGGCTAAAATTGTAAACACCATTTAGTATTTAACTTCAAACCTATGACACATTAAAAGCTTTATTCTTGATTTTTAATTGTTGATTTAAAAAAGTAATACAATTTTAATACCAGAGAGCGAAGGTATGTTAGGGTCAGGAAATCCTATATCCTCTGGAATAACAACAATTGGAGGAATGGGCAACTGGACTTTATCATCTTCAGACCCCCATCGACTCTTTTTCTTCCGTTTGACAGGTGGGGTTTCTGAATCCTGAGAGGGAGATGGCGTAATTTGGGGTGTTGGAGGTGTTGAACAGTGAAGCTCTGTTGTTGTTGGTGTGGATGTATGGGATGCTGCAGCACTGTACTCCAGTACTTTCTCCTTGTAGAAGAGATAGGCTGGACTTTGATGATCATACAAAAAACTGAAGAAAATATAGTATTTAGCGGATTATAATGGATAGTACAAAACAGAAGAATGTGATTCTTTCAGGTTCTATTTCATACAATGTGACCTAACTGAAAAGAAAATTAGGACTAGGAAATACTACAACATTATTATTACTGTTCCTGACCTGAAGGCAGGGTTTTCTCTGTTGCGCTCCACAGCGATGGCTTCAACCTCTGGTCCGCCCTCAGCCACAAATCTAGCCAGCTTCTCAGCCACTTGCTGGGTTTCTGCGTCCACTGGAGGGAAGACTTTAAGCATCCTATCAGTACTGGGACTCAATTCACACTCAAATACTGCATCGTATTCAACTCGCCCTCACACACCACCACTCTAGAGCCAATAGAGTATAAAACAAGGAAGTAGGAATAAAGAGTCTAGTGAATGGGCAATTCACTAGATCCAATAAAGTTCCAATAAAGGTTTTTTAACACAAACAGCTTATTGAAACATAAAGTCCTGAGGTTTTTAATTATCATTTACAATCAAAACAGAGAAATATTCTCCCTTTTTATAATGTGTAACCAGGACTCAAAAACAATTTATAATTTATTTACATTTTTATGTTAATTTTAAAGTACAGTTTAAAATAAGTTCTTCATAAAACATTCAAGCTGGCCAATTTCCTTTTCAGGCTACTGACATTAATTATTTATTTCAGTTATATATATAAAAAATAAACATAAATGAGAAAAAATAATTTTCTCTTACCACTATCAAAAGTCATTTCGGATTTTAGCAAGTCCCTTCGCAGTTCTGCAACTTTTCTTTTGAAGTACAGATAGTCGGTGCTGCTCTTATCATATAAAAATCTTTACAAGCAAAGAAAAAGTGACTGTCATTAAAAATTCTCAAAGATTGTAAAAATTGTGCAAAATGGCCTGCTTTACTTACGAGAAAACTGGATTGTCCTTGTAGTCTTCTTTAGCTTTTCTTTCAAGCTCAGGTCCGCCTTCAGCCACAAATGAGGCCATCTTGTCAATAATGAGTCGAGTGTCAGAATCCTCTGGGGAAGAGACTTTAAGCAGGCTATCAGAACATTTGTTTTAAGGGCACCAATACACTGCCAGTTACAAGTCAGCAGTGCCTCAGCAGTATTGAGAAGATGCAAAGAAATATCCAAGTCATGGAGTGGTCCCAAAATACTGTGAAAAGCAGAGGTCCTGAATTACCTTTAATCTCTAAAAATCTGGAGTAATCCACCTCCTCAGCCTCATCTTCACCCTCTGATGAACAAAAGGCACTCGGTCTTTGGCTCAGGACTGGGTTTTTCTTGGACTGAGAGAAGCTCTTGAACTGACTAATCATGCTACTGACTCCAAGACCAGGTCGCTTGCCAACAAGAATACTCTTTTTTTGCTGTACGATTCCTGCTAATGAAGAGGTTGAGGAACTTTTGATGTCATTGGGAGCACCTACAAATACATGGATAAAGACATTTTTTCTTTTGACATCACTTTGATAATGATAATATAATAGAAGTAGATATAATTATTATTTATCAAAATCACTTTACAAACCAGAAATATTGTTAGACTTCTCTTTTTGCATCTTCATAAACTGCTGCAAAAAGCTTCCATCATTTGCAAACTTGTTTGACAAGGCAACTTCAGGAGTGAGAGAACAACTGCGAGCCAAAATAAAAAGCATTTAAATTCACTTAATTAATATAGGAGTGAAATAACAAGTTTTACATTATACTATATTAAACAAGTACAGCATACCTTGACTGCAAGGGCTTGCTAGTTGCCTGTGCATTCATCTTTGCCTGTTGTGCCAATTTTTCCTCAATTTCCCTTTTTTTCTGGGCTATAAGCTTTTCTTGGCGAAGGATAGTCATGTTCTGTTTATTCTTCTGTGGCTGAAGAGATTTCGATTTCCAACCTCCACGACCTAAAAAATAAATGATGACCCCACATACAGTATATGTACAGCTCTGTGCAAACTTGGTGGCACAGTGACATTTGACTGCCCACAAATGGTGAGAAACAACACGAAAATGTCGATTGGATAAAAGCTACTTTTTAAATGTAAAAAATAATTTACTGGATGCTAAGCTAACACTAACATGTTAGCTAACATGGCGTTAAGCTAATTAACGATAGTTCAGTGTTTTTTTCCAGTACCCACAGTCAAGATGATTTGACTAGGTCCACTGGGACCAGCTGCATAGTAAATAAATAGCAGTAATTTACCTGCATCGCTCGAGTCCATGCCTGTGATGGGGTAAACCATAGAGACAGAAGAAAAAGGTAAACCAAACAACACTTCGCGTAATATATCTAAAGGCCGTTCAGACCCCTGACACAGCTTCCGGTCACATTTTCTGCGAAATAAAAGTATGGTTGAAACCGGTTTAAAAACGTCCGGAGGGAAATGGATCTGAATATATTGTCTATTAAATAAAATGTACAAATCAATAGTAATATATTTAGGCAATTGCCAAGTAATTAATAATTGGTTCCATTTTATACGAAGTTTGTATTTGTAAAGTACACTGAAGGTAACAGCAGATGAGTTTCCGTTTACGCCGACGTCTTCCCTTCGCAGTTTGAGCTAGGTTTATTGACCCTTGCTGCTTTCCGTCCGTAACGTACGAAAAAGGACTCCCTGCTAAAAAATGGCAGAAGCTCCCCCACGACCCAGCCGGTTTTTCTGTCACCGATGTTCAGCAGAAATTAATCCGCGTTTACCGGTAAGGAGAGTACCTACTGTTTAGGTTTAGGTATAATGAAAACGTAACTCTCCTGGTATATATTGTACATCAGCTAACTTGAGTCTGTAGTGGATTGCCAGTCACGTCGACACATTGCTGTTGTGGAGCTACGCTAATTAGCCTGCTCTGCTCTAAAGACAACAACGTGATAGGACAGTAGTGATATTGAATTTATGTTTTCTTAATGAACAATATATATACATTGCAATAAGGTATATTAGAGTAATTGTAACTTATACTATAAAAAGTAAATTAGTTAGTTTATGGGTGTTTGCGTTCACTATGCAGTGTTTAGGCTTATGTTGTGTCAACAGCTTGCCTGTCACAGCAGCCTGTTCCCATTCACAAGAACATTCTTGAATGAAATAGTAGCTTTACCTTCATGTGTGAGTGCATCTGTTGCTTACTTATTTTTGACAAGCTAATGATTATGAATATTACAGCTTTGATTTAGTGTTTTTGTATTTATTGTTACTGTATGATTTGTGTTTACTGAACATTAATATAATTTTGGTATTATGACATTAGAAGTTTTATTTTTCTTAATAAGAATATAATAGGCCTAATGCACTCTGCATTGCATAGTGCATTGCCCTGTTTTTGGATTTTACATGTTTTTTGGCTTCAGACAGTTCAGGTCAGTAGAAGGTAAATTTACCAGGGGTGTAATGATACAGTAACTATATCAATGTATTGTTTTTTTTCCTACGATATAACTATATTGATACACATTACTTTGTATCGAATTGTATCGTTTTCTAGGAAGTGTATATCAATTTACAAGGAATATTGATTATAATATAATATTGGAAATATTGATATTAGAAATTTGCATGTTTAAATAAAACCAGATATGTCTTTTTGGATGTAAATGTTGTGTTTTTAATGTAATAAAATATAAACTGTGAACTGAACATTGATTTTTCAAAATATACTGCAAATCTCATTGCATTCTCAATATCTGTCAGAAAAGTCACTATTAGATATTTTTATAAAATTGTTCAGCCCTGTAATGTATAAGCAGGTGCATTCAAATAATGCAAATGTTAATTGAATATTTCTGATAGGACTACACATGTCCACTCTGTGAGTCTGGGTTTATTGAAGAATTACCAGAGGAAAGGAGGTATGTAGAGTGATGGTAATTTTTGATGTTGATAAGTATCACATATATCATAATAAATATTTTATTACTGTTGTACAGTACTGAAAATGGGTCCACATCTTCATCATCCTCTTCCTCCAGTGACCAGAACCGTCCCGTCTTTGAGGTTAGCACAATTTTCTATCCAAAAAATATATCTATAATGTTGATATTAATTGTTTCTTTTTTACATTAGCATATGGATCACCAACACCTTTTCACCTTTCCCTCTGGTTATGGTCCATTTGCCCTTGGTATTTTTGATGAAAACTTTGATCTCCGAACACGACTTCCACCAGAGGACAACAGAGAAACTGAAAACAGGAGAGAGCGAGAAATGGCATCACGACAACGATATAGTGCTCGGCAACCACGAGGTCGACATGGGCCTCGGCGGCAGGGTACACGTCATGAAGGAGTACCCACATTAGAGGGGTGAGACGTTTTAGTAGTAGTGTGTTTATTACAACGGTTGGTTCTAAGCTGGCTTTAAGTAGTGAAGTTTGGTTGGATGTTTGTTTCTGAGGAAGTGCAGGTGAAAACTACTTTTTGTTTTGAATTGTAGAATTATCCAGCAGCTAGTAAATGGAATTATAGCACCTACGGCAATGCCAAATATTGGGATGGGACCATGGTGAGTAACAATAATAAAACATGTTTAATACTGTTTTATGTTTACTTAACAAAAAAAATTATTTTATGGTTTGTTGACTATATTGTGTTGTAGGGGTATGCTACATTCAAATCCAATGGACTACGCCTGGGGTGCAAATGGACTTGATGCGATAATTACTCAGGTAGCTTTTGTTTTGTATTCTGATGTGTTCACCACATCTACAGGAAACCCCAAAACCTTTAAAGATGTGTAAGTGTTCATTTGTTGACTTTCCTCCTATTCTTTCTTTTAGTTATTGAACCAGTTTGAAAACACAGGACCTCCTCCTGCCGACAGAGAAAGAATAAAAAGTTTACCCACAATTTCCATAACAGAAGAACATGTTGGTAGGTACATTTAGAGGTGGCTTTCTTGCTACTCAAAATTATATTAAAAACATGTATATTAACATTTAAATTAGACTAAAAATCAATGCTATCTGTTTTCAGGCGCAGGTTTAGAGTGTCCTGTTTGTAAAGAAGACTACAGTGTTTCTGAGAGTGTCAGACAGCTACCATGCAATCATTTATTTCACAATGACTGTATAGTACCGTGGCTGGAACAGGTATGAGTTTGCATTCACATTTACATCTATTATATTGCCTCCTTGCAATTTTAGAATTTTTAGAAACTGCCAGTTAGTAAGCACAAATTATGCTGCTCCTAATCAATGTTTGGTGTCAGTACTATCTCTACAAAAATCTTCAGAGATGTTAAAATATTTCAGATGTTTGTTGTGTGATGACTTTTTTGTGGCCCTCTTGCAGCATGATACATGTCCCGTCTGCAGGAAAAGTCTTAGTGGACAGAACACAGCCACTGATCCACCAGGATTATCAGGAATAAACTTCTCCCCCTCATCATCATCCTCATCCTCTCCCAGTTCACCAAGCAATGAAAATGCAGCCAATTCATAGGTTTTCTTCTCTGCCTCATAATAACAGACTAAATCTTTGCAGCTTAAACCAGGACAGCTGTCTTGTTCTAAGGGAATAACTTGAGTCAAGATGGACATAGTTACCATTCCTTGTGCTAAACTCGTACAGGGTTCAGCCTTTGCTGCTGATGCTGCTTCATTTTAGTATTTGAGATGGTGTGGCTGATCAACAGAAGGCCCAGAAAGGGTGTGAATTTAAGCTGTGGACTGATTTGGAGTGGAGTTATTCTAAAGGAAGTGTCTTTGTCACAATGCTCAGACATTTTTATAGGTCAAAGACAAAATTTTAAAATATTGCCTGTGTTGATGCAGACTTTGAGATATGTCCATTGATGTGTAGATAGATAATTTTTATACTGTGAGGTGATGGCCACTTAACAGTTACTGGATCAACTACAACTTTGTGGGAATGAGAGTGTATGCATCTTATTTATTTGCACATTTGTTTTTTTATTTTGCACAAAATACTGTCTAATTTCCATTATGTGAGTTTGAAAAACAAATAAACTCCTGTACAAAGATATTTTTTCTAAATTTCAAAAGTCTTAGAAATGTTATTAGATTTGATCATTTCTTTAGAGTTTGATTTCTTACTTGCTAGTGAAAACATTTTAGACTTAAATTTTATCAGCCTACTACGAATAAACCCTTGCAAGAGATGACTTGTATCATCTTAATGGATGAACTGGCCAAATAGTACTCAAAAATAAGTTATTGTGAGACTTTGTACAGTCAAAATAAAGAGCTAAAGCAAAACTGATGCTTATGTTAATTTTGCTTTTAGCAGACTTGTATATCTTGTACTGTAACGCGTATTTACTTTTGTTTCAATGCCAATTCTGAGTGGAAACTTTAACTTGTTCTTATTATACCCTGAGTATGGGCATTGTGATAACCGTTCAAGTAAGAATCACTGTACAGCAAAAATTGATTAAATTTTTAGGACAGACCAAAAAAGGACCAACCATAATTATTAAGCAGATAGTGAAGTCACGTGATGTTTTATAGTTGCCAATGCAAAGGTGCTGAATGTTTGATTTTAAAAAAATAAAAAAAGATGAATTATGTGAATTTTTACCCATTTCACATTGATTGATTTCACTGTCTTTCAATTTCATATCCATCAAAATTTGTATGTGAAGAGAAATTTAGTAATTTATCAGACAGATATGGCCTACTTGACAGATTTCTAAGAGTTAAAATAATTCTACAAACATTAATTATCAACCTTCTATTTTTGTTCTGATTTAGCCTATTTCGTAAACCTTTACATATGGCTTGTGCCACATGTTTCTAGCCCTAAAGTTGGAACCTCTCCAGGTAAGTATGGCAAGTCATGATGGTATTAATGGCAGTAATAATTACATTGCTTTGCTGTGTGCTTGAGAAATAACCAGCTAAAGTTTGACTAAAGTAGATTGAACCAAAAATGGTTCAAAGAAAAGACTTCCTTACTTAAATTGTCCTGTAACCTTGGTTGGTTAACATATGAGGTCTACAGAGGAATACACAAGTTATTTTCCTGCGAACATTAGGCCTACCCTACAGGAGAGGTATATTCTGTATTGCAACTGTAGTCTCAGTCGAAGTATTCCAAGACAAGTGTAAATAAACTATGCTATTCTTTTGTTGTTTTTTAAGTGGTCACTAGGTGTCGCAAAAGACCAACCCATGTGAATCTTAATAGACGAAGGTTGTCATTGAAAACACCTTCTAAAATATATGACATCATGTAAGTGTTCATTAACACGTGGTAGGCTAATTAAACTTGTGTTAGCCCAGTATTATAACCTACTATGTTGGATTGTGTGTCCCTGACAATTAGGCTGTGATGGAGCTTTCTCCCAGGCCTCAGCATAGACCAACAATAGGAACTGGATTGGTTAATAGTTTAAGGACATTTGACGCAGACTAATGACAGGAGAGTGATGCTCGTCCCAGGCTTTAGCCGACACAATAAGTGTCAAAGTATAAAGCAGTAGTTTACAAAGAAGTCACGTCCACCCCTCCCTCTCTTCTTCGATTCTCTCCCATGTTTTTCTTCCCTTCTCCCCTCTGTCTCTGATTGGTCTTCCCCAAAGATAATTGGAGGTAATTTTGATATGCTCAAAATCATGGACAGGAATGAGGCTTCACCGGCGTCTGCTGTTGCTGCTGTTGCTATGAAAAAGCAGGCGGTGGGCGGCCACATCAGCGCGTCCAAATGCACGAGAAGCAACAGCAGTCACAACTGTGTGGACTCGGCGTCTGCGGGGGCAGCGAGCCCTAAGCAGCCCGGCGTGGCCAGCGACGTCGTAATGGACGAGACGGACGACGGAGACGAGGAGCCCAAGTTTCAGCATCCGCGGTCGCGCCGAGCTGTGGCCAGTGGCAGCGGCAGCATTAGGATGAAGAACTTTACGCCTGGACCAGGAGGGGGAGCCGCGTCCTCTGCTTCCAGGAGAAACTCCAACAAGGGGCCCAGCCTTACGCACGCAGAGGACGCTACCGCCGCCCCACGGCCCATTTCTGCCTCCAGAGCCACAGAGAGCCACACACCCTGTCCGGGCGATGTTGCCGAGCGCGCGCTCAGCGCCAAACCTGGGCCGGAGGCGTCGCAGTCCGCGGCAGCGGCCGAGCCTATGAGCGCGACAGCGGGGGATGGTGTGGCTCCCATTTCCAGCATGAAATGCACCAAAAACGGAGAATGCAGGAGGGACTCTGGCACCGGCAGCCTGCGCTCAATCATCTCCAAGCAGGAGAAGTCGAGGGCCGAGGACGCCGGCAGTGCTACGCGAGGCGCCTGTAACTCGACCACCGCCAGCATGGACGGCTCTATCACGCCAGGCGGCTCTTTGACCGGGGGCCACGGAGCAGACGGAGGCGTCCCTGAGAAGAAGGACTCCAAGGTGTCCTTCTCCAACGCTCCAAGCAGGAAAGCCTCGTCCCCCCAGACCCAGACGCAGCAGCCCAGGAACTCTGTCACTTTCCAGAAAACGGAGGATGGCCCGCAGATCGTGCCTGCCGAAGATGCGGAACCCCGGGGCAGTCAAGCCAGCTTCATGCAGCGACAGTTCAGCAGCATGCTGCAGCCCGGGGTCAATAAATTCTCCTTGCGCATGTATGGAAGTCAAAAAGCGGTGGAGAGAGAGCAGGAAAGGGTCAAATCAGCGGGGAACTGGATTATCCACCCTTACAGTGACTTCAGGTAAGAGCAGGGACTTCTGGCTGTCACGAGTGGGAAGGCTTCTTATTGTCATCTACAACTTACTTTGCAGGCTACTGTGAATGACCGCTTCTAGGGCTTCATGGAACTATCTCTAATAGCGTCACAAATTTTTATGATCTTATGTTGAAACGGCACATACTGCATTTAGGCCCATTTCGCCCAGACAACCTGTTGTCAAGAAAATTCACTTTTCAAAGTGTCCTTTCAAGGTGGTAAACAAACGCTGCTCCAGTGTACAGTAGCATTCTTTGGATGCTCAACAAGCCTGACCTGCCCTTACATCGTAGGGTAATGTTTAACAAAGACAGCATTCAAAGCAACAATAGTTCAAAGCGTTTTCTCTAGTGTCCACGCTTTAGCCAATGGCGTGGCTCTCGCTGCAAGCAGAGCCACGGCCGAATGTAGGCTAAACGTGTGCGCGGAAGCAACGGAATGTCACCTTGAGCCAAGTGTGCGAAAACCTCAAGCATGCTCACTGGAGACATCTTCGCACCCTGCGTTGTCAGTGAGGGATGAGCTGTGATTGGAGTGGTTCAAACACCGATAACCCTACTGAAAGTCGGCCACACATTTGTCACATCAAGAAACGATTGTTTCTAGAAGCTTTTTCAGAATTTAACCTTTTCTACCGCGCACACCAGACCAGGCGCAATCAGTGGCTGCTTTCGGCTGCGTTTCAGTACCGCGGACAGCTCTAGTACCATCCACAAAACACAGGTCGAAATTGTTTGCGTTTGGCCCACTTAGATCAGATAACGTCCGACTGAGTAGACCACAAGAGTTAAGCCTCAGCTGTATTTAACAGCGTGGATTAATTTGACTACTTTTGAGACCTCGTTTTATCAAGATTCCCACTCAGCGAAGACCCTTTTAGCCGCCTGCTATTAGGTCCTGTGTTGCACTCAGGCTACCTCAGGTCGATAATAGCTTATTGCGTAAAAGAGAATGAAACTCTTGACGTATGAAGTACACTACAAACTATATACTTCAACATTTAAATAGCCATTTGAACGCTTAGCCTATATATAAAATGGTTGCCTTAAGCTCTGAATGTTAGCAGTAGCAGTATTGTTTTTAGTTCATGTTAAAGATTGTTTTCACAGTTTGTCATTATCTTGATGTCTATAGCCTACTCTATGAACTAATCAGACCAAGGGACCATCATTTTCTTTTAATTAAGGTAAATCCGTTATCGTTTTCGTTTGGGGCAAAATATCGCTTTATAATGTTAAGAAGGTAGCATTTATAACTGCTTAATTTAGTATCCCAACTTCTGTCAAAAGCACAAGAATAAAAGAAGAGTATACAATTTATAGTTTGTCAGGATAGTATATATTTATTAAACTTCAGAAAGTACAGCATTGGTGGATTAAGAACCTCTGACAGATGTTTAAGCAAACTTGTCTCTGACACCTTTCCCGTTGTGGAGGAGTCAGAGCGCGTGTTGCGTAAGTCGCAGTAGCGGTAATGACTCAGCGCTGCACCTGTCCTGCAGAGATTTCTGGGTTCAAACATTACTCTATAACGGTTTCTTCCCCTCTCCTACATAACATTGTAGCATCACACGTGGCAGTCAAAAGCCACAAGACATTTAGTCTACTGCTTGTAGAGCCCGGGGGGCTAGTTGGATACAGGGCATTGATCTGGACAATGTAATTTCATCCAACCAGAAGTAGAATTTACTTTGCGCATGCTCTGTAAGACTGTTTTCATGTAAAACAAACAATTGGCAAAGTTATCGTGGTTGTTGGCATGCCCATTTTCTATAACAGACAAGGCCAATGTTAAGGCCAGGTTATTGGATTTAGGCTAGTATTGGACATTATTGGTCATTTCAGAGACAGTTCCACAAAGTTTTAGTTTTGGCTATATTGTTTTGTTGTTTGTGTCCATACATTTTTCCAAACTCAGTCACAGGTATATTTCTTACACAGAATTGTAAGCCTTTTGGGTACTTGTACTTCAAGTCTAACCCTTCTTTAACTGAACAACAATAACACATAATGAAGACGGCAATAAATGTTTGTATGGTATTAAGATAAATTTGGCAGTGGGGTAGAGTAGATTTAAGCTTAAAGGAAACCTTATACATTACAGTCATACATTATGGACACAATTTTCCCTCCTATGCTAAATTACATCAATAAGTAGCTTCTTTGGCAATTTTCCATTTAGTTGTAGAAAATCTCTGGTGGCTATCCTGTTTCCAAAGCAACTCTATTGTCTCATCTGACTCTATTTTTGTCTTTTAC
Source organism: Bostrychus sinensis (assembly GCA_020698575.1). Taxonomy (NCBI): domain Eukaryota; kingdom Metazoa; phylum Chordata; class Actinopteri; order Gobiiformes; family Eleotridae; genus Bostrychus; species Bostrychus sinensis. Next base: position 20,203,466 of record CM036256.1, on the reverse strand, counting down.
CCTTCCCCCAATTTCCCCTTCCTGTGCCACACACTTACTTCTGTCAGGTTCTACTGGGATTTCACTATGCTGCTGTTTATGGTGGGCAACCTGATCATCATCCCTGTAGGTATCACCTTTTTCAAGGACGAGATCACAACGCCCTGGATCATCTTCAATGTGGTCTCTGACACCTTCTTTCTCATGGACCTGGTGCTCAACTTTCGCACAGGCATCATCATTGAGGATAACTCAGACATTATTTTGGACCCTAAAACTATAAAAACAAAATATTTAAAGACTTGGTTCATTGTTGACTTCATCTCTTCTATCCCAGTGGATTACATTTTCCTCATTGTAGAGAAAGGAATCGACTCAGAGGTATACAAGACTGCTCGAGCCTTGAGGATTGTCCGATTTACTAAGATCCTAAGTCTTTTAAGGCTGTTACGCCTCTCCAGATTAATACGCTACATTCACCAATGGGAGGAGGTAAGAGTGATACACTGACATTCTACATTCAGTAACTCACACATCAAAATTACAGACTCATATTTTAAAGATTTCAAGGGTCTTTATTTTGAAATAAGAATGTAAATAGTGCTGTAATATGGCTTTATATAGGTTTAGATGTTTGAGAAACACTAGTTGCTCATTGCCACTGTTCAGTAAGAAAATGAATGATTGGCCTGTTCTCAAAGTATCAATAAAGCAACAAATAATTAGATTGAGCCCAAGAAAAAATCTGGGTTATCTATTCAAGACAGCGACACCAGAATTAGTCAAAGGTGAAAAACAGAGAACTAGAACTATTTTATTATGAATGTTGTCAACTTCCTTGTCTGCATTTAATTATTATTTCCACATTTTAAAACTTATGGATATTGGGAAATTTTAATTGCTGCCCCCTCTCTCCCATTGAAGACATTTACATGCATTTTAAAACTCTGCATATAATCGCTTAAACAGCCTTGATTTTAGCATTTACCCACCAAAGGAGTAACAGCCAGTCTGCAGTCAAGAGACAGAGACAAATGTTCACTATTGTGTACAATCTGCTGGTGCTGGATCCAGACCAACTGGAGGCCTCAGTAGTGTCTCCTCCAGCTGCCGGCTCAGTATTAATGTCCTCACTAGATGCTGCCTCTTTAGATCTATGTCAAGATACCAGAACAGTAGAGCCTTTACAAACTTTGGATTCAAATTATTCTCATTGTTACAAGAATTCCCCTCCCACATCTGCCCAGCCCACCTCAGAGTCACTGTGTTTGACCAGGCTGTCCCACAGGCAGCTTCAGGAGGGATTCTTGGAAACATGACAAGCAACATTTCATGAATGACATTACATCCTCTCTTTAACACCTCTCACCTCTTGTTTAGTTAACTGTATTGACTCACAGGAGGAATGTACTTTGTTTGGTCATGTTCTTGCTTCACTGAAGACTTGAGAGAAGCAGTGGGTGAGATGAGAGGTCCAGTGGGGTTGTGGGCTCACTCGACTTTCCGTTTATGCTAGTGTATCTGCAGCCTGGCGTTGGCATTTTGCAGTGGTGAGCAGTGCAAAGGGGGCTCCATTGCTCACTTGACCTTTGGATAATTGGATTTCTGAAGATATGAAGTGATACGCACACATACATACGTCTCACTGTGATGCATGATGGGAAGTGATACTTGGCATATACTGATAATGAGTGTTAAGATGCAGAATGAGACACAAGCAACAATGATCCAATGCTTTTCTGCTGGTAATAACCTCAGTTTGACCCCAGGGCTGTAGAGTGAGGAACCTGGTCAACAGAAAACAGAGGATATGGTAGGATTTTCCTCTTGCAGCTGCAGTAGAAATACACAACAAACATTACTTTAATATCAATAAAAAAATAATAAAAACAGTAAAAACCATAAATACAAAAACCTGGTCACAAGTAACACTGACGTCTTACTTACCTCTTACGCCTTTTACAAGATTTTTTGCCGTATAGTTTTAGACTTCTTGATTGTCCATGTTCAAACATTAAAAGCTGTTATAACAACAGCTGGGTTTTCATCACAAACCTTGACATGTAACTGTGTTTGCATGATGTGTTTGCATGATGTGTTTTCCATTTTATTACCTATCTTTCTCTCCCCAATTTTCTGTCTGACTAATAAAGGCAAAAGCCTAAAAATATCTTGAAAAATATTAGGTGATCAGGCTTATTATGACTAAGTAAGCATAGTATTACTATATACTATAATGACTGTACTATTACTTCTACACTACAATTATTAATTGCAACCCACTTTTTAAGTTTTTACAGTACACTTTATCATTTGGAAGTTGATGTATAGTGACCTGCATGTTTAATCAGACATCCCACTGTCGAGAAGCAGCGTGAAGCCAATAAGGTGATTGGTGCATGACCAGTGCCACAGTCCAGTAGCTGAGTAAGATTGATGTGTGAGACGGCACGGACTACCAGTTGTTAAGCATCGTGACTATGCCCGTCCATCACTGCCTGTATGTCTCCTGAAGTTGTTGGTGTATTGTGGGGATAGCTCCGGGCTTGCGTGAGTACCTCTCTGTGTGACTGGGCTCACTGGGTGCATGGCTGAACTGTGATTGATGTCATGGTTCTCGCTGTAACAAATGTTTTACCCTGTTGCTGTTAAGTTTGATGAAGGGATGGCAGCAACCTGTCTCTCCATCTCATTAATCAAAATATCCAGAGTACTGTGGCTCTGAATGTGTCATGGATTATGACACAAAGTAGCCCCTTTGATCAGCTATTTGTCCTTTTTGTCTGTCAGATCTTCCACATGACCTATGACCTGGCCAGTGCAGTGATGCGGATTTGTAACCTTATTGCTATGATGCTGCTGCTGTGTCACTGGGACGGCTGCTTACAGTTCCTCGTCCCAATGTTACAGGAATTCCCTTCAGACTGCTGGGTTTCCCTCAACAAGATGGAGGTATGTATTACGTCTGCGCTTACACTTTACTGCCCTGAGACTGCATTAGCATCTTTTGTTTCTGTTTGATTGGAAAGGGGATTAGCCTAGTCACAAACTATTGATTAACCCATTGTGACATTTAAAATCAGTATCTTGTGGCCATAAAGAAAATGTTTTTGTATGTGCGTAGGTTTTCAAAGAGTGAATTATTTTACACAGGGAATGTTTTGATAAACAATACACTAATACACTGCAAACAAAAAGCACAGTTTGGAACTGGGTCACTCTCCAAATATAATCTTTTATTTCTTCTCTTTTCCAGGTAACCATCTTGATAAATATAATTCCTCAAGGTTGATACTAATGAATTAATCATCAAATGCATTATGTTTGGCTTTGAAACCACTAAACCTTTGCTAGTTATCAGAAGTTAGGTCTGTGCCAATTAAGCTTAAGGATAACTGTTAAAATGACTAAACTTAATTCTGTGGCACTACACCAGTGAATGGTTTTAGTTTGGCAAAGAAGAGGCACCAAACATGAGATTGGAGCACACTTTTGGAAGCTCCAGCATGGTGCGGTGATGACAGGGAAGATAAAAGGGGCAAAACAGAGGGATGGGAGGGAGAACGTGGCGTGGCAGCTGGGCTCTTTGTTGCCATGTCTTTCTCACAGAGATAAAAGCTGCTTGTTTATAGGTCTGTCTGTCAGTGTAGCCTTTTACACAGTGAGGGGAAACTACCCTAACCCAGGCAGGAGGCTCAGGTCCAAACAGGGTTTTAAACAGATTGGTCTCTGAGCATACCGAGGCCAGTCTAGACAGCATCAATTTCAGATGTGTAACATTAGAAACGACATAGCAGGCTATTGCCCCCTTTTTATTGCTGTACAAAGTCATTACTGTTAAAACAAAAGCAAACCGGCAACTAATCTAAATGCTTTAAATTCTAACAACAGTAGTTTTGGGGGCACTGAGTAACTGATCTCTCTAAGTAATCTGTGTGGAGTCTGCATGTCCTTCTCCATGTTACTGTGGGGTCTCTCTGGGTACTCCAACTTTCTCCCACTGCCCAAAAACATGCATGTACAGGTGAATTGATTTCTCTAAATTGCCCACAGAGAATGAATGTGAGATTGAGTGCTTGTCTATCAGTGTATGCTGCTGGGTCAGCCCTGTGAATAATAAAAGATGTACCCTGCCTAAGGCCCACAGCTGCTGGGCTAGGCTCCAGCCTCCCTCCCCTTAATGTTTACAGAAAGGTAATATTAGTCATTTGTCATTTTTGTTATTTAGGGAATTTATAGCAGCCATGTAGATAAAAAGACTTAAATAGACTTTTATGAGTATAGTATAAGCATTCATATCACAAACAGTGTGCACAGTAGGTGTTTCCTATATTCCTGAATATCCAATGCCAATCATATTTTAAACTTTGATATTTAACCACTACATGCTACTCTGCTTGTGCTGAGATTTTGGTAAATTCAAACAGGAACTAAACATAAAATCATAGAAAGACATCCTTGCAGAGTTTGAATGACAAAGTTTTGAGCTGACTTTCATTGCTCTGTCCCAGTGTACAATCATAGAGAGCTATTCCCCCGAGAGCTGTCAGTCTCCAACTAAAAGGCTGTCCTGGCACTGTACCAGCCTGGAGCCACCTGAGACCACCCTCATATTGAGTAGTCGACAACTTGTAACACTAGCTATTGTGCTGTAGCCAGGCCATCCATCAGCCTTTGCACCCTTACAGTGGCCCTGATGCAGAGCCCACAGGCAGGAACAGTGGAGGGCATCCCAATAACTCCCAATGACATATACCAAACAATAATTGGACCCTGTAGAAGTTGTAATACCTTAGGGAGCATAGGTTGTTTTTACAGCACTCTGCAGCTTCTGGTCATATTTTTTTTTTCAGTTTACATTTAGCATTAACTTGCTCTATAATTTCCATGCGGTTTGACGGATCTTTCAAGAGTCACTGTAAAACAGAGATAATAATAGTGATGGCCGTGCTAACTGACAGACAGTCTTTAGTTTCCTCTGTGTAATTACAACTGTGTGAGCACCCACTGTACACACAGCATCACTTCCCTATTATCCCGCAGTGACACCAGCGGGACCGAGCCGCGTGCTGCCGTGGGAGAAGATAAGACAGTAATCACTACATACGGTGTTAAATCTCTTTATTTACCCACTGCACCTCGTCTGACCAAACACTGTGGGTCCTCTGCCAAACGTGGTAAATTAGATTTGAACTACTCACTCACAGTAAGTAATATCAATAAACAGGAAAAGTGAAAGCTACTGTCCTGACTGTCTAATGGACTAGTATGTGTTTCCCAGGCAAAGAAAGTGGATGGTGCAGATGTGATTTCACCCGTCCCCAAGGAACTCAGGTGTTTTTTTAGACAGAGTTAAAAGCGCTGCAATAACATCCTCAAACAATCTCCTACTGCATCTCTACTTGCTAAATAGTTTCAGTCACAGCCATACAGGGTCAAATGTAATCATATGGTAGTACCCAATCTGACATTCTGTACAATAGCACTTTTTGATGTGGTAGTCATTTGTTTCTTTTTGGCAAATAACAGTTTTACATCTATTTAGTCCCGTATGTACACCCTGTAAATGAAGCTTTGGCATAATGCACAATAACTATATGTCCACCACCATATACAGATCACATACAGTATGTACGTCACAGCAGCAAAGAAAATGTTGGGGCACCATGAAGAAAATGCAAAACCCTTAACACCAAATAGACTTTGTGCAGCTAATGGAGACAGTGATTACTAACAAACAGTGGATAGTTCCCAAACTAAAGTCTCCTGGGGGAGCTGTTGAGACTTATAAGACTGGATTCTGTGTGTGTGTGTGTTTGCCTGTGCTATTTCAGAATCAAAGTGCTCGTCATTCATCTATTATTCAATCTGTTTCACTCTACTGTTTCTCTTTCTGTTTTCACATACACCATTTATCCTCAGCCCACTTGGTGGAGCTCTGCTTATTTTTGGCGTCTTCATTTTCCTGTTCTCATTCTAAGTTTTCCTTAACCAGTTGTCTTTAATGTCTCTGTTTTTGCACTTTTAACATGTTGCTCATTTATCCAGAAATGTCTCAACTGTGATTTATAGACCATTGCAAGGCACTATAATATACATTAAAGAATGTATGTGGTTTACAATGAATCAAATAAGTAACTCCATGAAACCTGTATGGGTTTTTGTTAAATAATTATAATAAACCTAATGATAATGATAATGCCTTTGTACTTAGTTTTCCTGCATGTAAAGATCCCCACTCACTGTTATTAAGAGAAACTTGTAACATTACAAAGGACAGTTGGTTCATAAGTATTACATATTTTCAAAAGTAATAATTTGAGCATGTTTAATATGTCCCATGTTTAACCTCAAAGCAAACAGCCTGGTGGTCGTAGCCTGCAGTCACAGACTGTAGTAGAGCCCCATTCACACAGTACTGAAAGGGCATACTTAATGACCTCTCATTATCATTTTTCTCTGAGGAAATAATTTTCAAACCACTATACTTTTCCTGATTAGGCCTCAAAGGATTCTCCTGATGTCTGTTCCTCTTCCTCCCTTTTATTTTGAAAAGCAGCCCTGTCCCTGGAGTTCTCATTTGTATAAGTGCTATTCATGATCCTGTTGTCCCCAAAGCCTGTCTGCAGGTTCTCTCATCTGTCCTTCAACACATCTTTAACTCTTTGTGTGCCTCTTCTTTATCTTGTCTCTGCAGAACGACACCTGGTCAGAGCTCTACTCCTTCGCATTGTTTAAGGCCATGAGTCACATGCTTTGCATTGGTTATGGTAGGCAGGCCCCCGAGAGTCTCTCAGATATCTGGCTCACTATGCTCAGTATGATCGTTGGAGCCACGTGTTACGCTGTTTTTATTGGCCACGCTACAGCCCTCATCCAGTCCTTGGATTCCTCCAGAAGGCAGTATCAGGAAAAGGTGAGCAACTCATTCAGATTAACTGTCTTACATTTGATTTTTTTTTTAATGCCCACAGTCTTGAAATTTAAATGTATGTTAAAGGCACTATGGGTTTTTTCACATATTATTGAAGAACAAATCAAGCACCTATCTCTCTTTTAGTGCTCCACAGCATTTGATTAACTATTTTCTGTAAACTCTAGTTGCTTTAAAGCTACATATTAAAATCAACACATGTAAACTAAGGAAAAAGTAAAAAAAAAAACAAATTGTACCAGATAAAATTAACTATCACCCCACTGTTTAACTCGGGGACCTTCACCAGATGTTGGCCTGCAGTCAGCAGCTTGATTTTACAAGTCTAAATGATAGGTAATTAATCATAACGCTAAACTTCTATCAGTCAAATAAGACTTGACCCACTGATGGATAGTCCCACGGAGATAGGTGTCAAACTCTGTACAAGAGGCATGACCTCACAGTGATGCAAGTAATCTGTACCTTTACCACCCGTGGCCAGTCTCTCTGCAGCGCTGCATGAGGGAGCAGATGAAGTTGTTCTGATTTTGTGCCGTTTAAAGGTACACTGGAGTCCCAAACTCTTGAACAAGTGGAGTGGAAGAAGGAGATGAAGTCCTCTGAACTCAAGGGGGAAACCAGTTCATTCTTAGAGGGTACCTGAGTATAACTGAGCCAATAAAGGCAGCTGCAGACTCACAAGGTGCAGCCGTGTGTTCAGGTTCATTCAGAGTATTTTAGAAGCACTCAGATGTGGAAAGAGATTTTCCTGTGTTCTTTTGTATATTCATGTAATGTAGATATAAAATATTTTCCACTACGATGCTTACTTATATTTAAGTTACAAACTTAAACATTAGGTTGTATTTTTTTTTAGATATGACTGTATGAAAAATAACAAACATAGGATATAAAACATGAGTTACTTCTTTTAATAAAACATATTAGAACTGAATGAACCTAAAGTTGCTGTTGAGCCCCATTACAAGATACACGAGGCCCTTTCTTTTGAATAAATATTGCTAAATGATTACAATATTATAATGACCAGCCTTGTTCCTAATCTCATAGTAATAACTTTAAAACTATAGCATGTGTTATGCTATATTTCCCTACATTCCCTATATTTTTATATGTTTCTTTTACTTTATTCTTTCATTTACTTGGAATACACCCTAATTTAGTACTCCTGCCCTTTGCAACTAAATGTAGACATGCAACACTGTAAAATTTGCAGTTTGTGTAGCCCATATTACCAAATGTCCTCCTGGAGTCCTGACACCAGATCCAGTTCATATACAGTCCATGAATGGGATTTATAGAATATTTTTCACCCACATGTCAGTCTAGTCATGAAATGAAAATTGATCGGATTGAAATCAGAGTAGTGATGAGGAGCACAGCAGCAGTGGCCTGTAGTGATATGAGTGTAGCCGCTCTGTATCCAAGCAGAGTCTCACCGGCTGGGGAGTGAGGAGTACTGCTGGCTTTCATTGGCCAATCAGAGCATGCTTTTGTGTTGGGCCAGGTAGCACCACATCGCCAGAGGCCAGGGCGTACAAGGAGGGGCTGATGTGGGAAACAGAGAACGAGACACAAGGCTGTGTGTGCAGTGATGTCTCCTTGGGCAGCAGTAGAATTGATGAGGCAGCAGACCTGTGTGTCCTGCCAATGTCATCCTGAAGATGACGTAAGCACCAATGGCTGCCTCTGTTACTGCTGCGCTCTGGATCAGTCCACTGCTTTTTTTACCCATCTCTCCTTACATCCTGGCCAATCAACTATTATTAAATAGCTCCTCATATTTGACTTTGTTCTCAATTTCTGATTTATTTTCTGCCTTGTTCTCTCCCTCTGTACTGGTGATGTCCTTGAGAGGTGCAATGGTAGACTGCAATTCTAACTGACTGCCACATCATAAGGGATATAAAGGGTCAGAATAAGGAGGAGGGAAGTCCTTTTTCTGTTTTCTGTTGTTCTGTTTTGTTTTGTTGTTTTTTTTAATCCAAAAACTTGTTCTTAATGGGTCATGAGGTGAAATTCTACTAGCTGCTTTTGGTGTGAGCGTAGGTATACCCTGCATGGAGAACAACAAGATACACGGCTAACACAGAGACAAACAAACAGCAGCTTTGATAGTCCCTGTGACCAGTGTGACACCCATTCACCTACACACATGTCTTTGGATGGTGGAATTCAAAGTGCGTGGTGAAAATCTATGACAGCACAGGGGGACATGCAGCCTCCACTCAGAAAAGCATCAGCTTTTGTTGATCTTTTTGCAGTAACGCAGATGTACTAAACACCCGGCCTATTTGAATCCCTGTGTTTCCACATTCGTTCACTAATAAACATCCAGGCTTTTCCCAGGCTAAATATATTCCTACTGAGGGCAAAAACAGGCCTTTCCGAAATTGCAATTTTTGATCAGTTGACAATTTTTCTCAAAGCTGTCATTGCTTCACAGTGACGATAAGTATTTGAGCTGCAGATCTGTTAATTAAACCATTCAAGGTCCCATACTGTAGCTGCAAACTGAATTTGCAGTGGTAGAAATAGCAGTAGTAACAGCAGTAATAGTTAGTAAAGCAATGATTGTCCCACCTCTGAATATGACTGAGGTTGATCATTTTTAAACTTTTTGTTTCAAGTGGTACCAAATAAGTCTGCTGATACAGCCTGTGGAGATGTGTGGTGTCTTTCAAGTGAGGATTTGATAAACAGGTTATATATGGGCTGACATGGGTATATTTGAGAGGAGTTACATGCACATTTATGCATGTACAGTAAACAAGACCTACATTTAGTGTGATATGCAAATGCCTATGCCCTATCAGACAGCAACACTTAATATACACTGCATTATATTTCATGTAACAAAAAAATACTGCAACAAATTTTTCATGATAGAATATTTTGAGGTGGTTACAGAAATGTAATTTATTCAATTGTCAATTAAATTGCAGGTTCCACAGTGGAGGCACTCCTGCCTGAGTGAATGTTAGTGATGTTTTGTAACTATTTACTTATAACAAAAGGCATTTCTCATTCAGTAACCCTTAAGACTCTTTTAAACTAAGGATTTTCATCTGAAGCCATATTTTACATGATGAGATGTTGTAATGCATGAGACCCCACAGTGCCCTGCTTCTCCCTCGGTACACAGCACTGATCTGAAGACAGACTCACTTACGGCTATCTGATTTCCCTCTCTTTGGTGAATGCGCTTTTTAATATAATCTGTAATGAGCTGAAAAATTCACTGAAAGTCAAAGATACTTTGTTTATATGATAAAATGTCACTAGAGCATTTTGCAGCATTCACTGTCATCAAAGTGATGCAGAGAACAGTTGTCAATATCTCTTGTGTTTTAGAATCTGCTGGGCCTCTTATGAACCAGCAAAAACACCCCCTCTGTTTCTCTGTGGACATTTGCGAGTCCTTTGGTCATCCTGTAACTATATGGTTTGCAAAGATGGTAACTTTTCCTATCCCTTATCAAATGCCTATGATTAAGTTATTATTAATTAAGTTGAAGAAGCATTTAAATTTGTAATTAATGTAATTAAATGGTGTAGTTTTTAACTTTACAAGATTAGCTTTTATTGTGACGTTAACCTGTCATGACCTTAATCCAACCACAGGGGGGTCACAAGCCAGGGTAGCCCAACCTCTGGTGCTTTGTTTTTTCAGTGAAAAACCTATCAATTTACAAATCACTGCACGTTGGGAGACAGATGATTTGATTGCAAACCCAGTATGGAGAAGAAAGAAAGGAAAAGAAAAATCTGTAGACTGCACATTGTTTAAAGGAATGACAGGCGAAGACAGCTGTTTTTGCTGTACAGTAGACATACAGATGTTAAGTTGTCCCTTGTCAGCAGTATTTCTCATCTGTGAGGAGCTCACAGCTGTGGTGTTAGCTCAGACACGTCAGGTAAAGACTTGTGACACAAGGTCACTACTTGAGGCCAGCCTCCATCCACATGCATGTGTCAGGAAGCAGACCCAGTCATGCAGGTGAGACGCTCACTGTACATTGCATAAGTCCATCAGAACCAGTCGGCTGCCCCATCCCAGAAGGTTTTTCCCTACGTAGGTGCTCAATAATTGAAATGATGCATGTTGTGTTTATGCTATACTGGAAAGCTGTGTGGGTAACAGAAGCAAGTCACTCTCTGGGCTCTGTGCATGTAGTTATTGTGTAGTATAGAGCTGTGTATTGGAAAGAACCTGGCAATACAATGTAAGTGTCACAATGGGATATATTGATATATCACTGTAGCAAAGAAGATATTTTGGGACTTAGGGTACTGCAATTGTATTACACAAACAAGTAGCCTTTTTCCTAAAAAAAAACTAAAACAAAATGAAAGTGCTTACATGATTTTCGAACCATAAAACATAAGATATCAAAGGTTTAAATAAATACAACACAAAAGTTAGCTGCTGATTTTTTACACCACTAGCTGATGCTGAACACAAAATCAGTGAACACAGATAATGAAAAGCTTCAAGTACTTGGATTGAAAATGAAGCAATGGTTTGTTGTTGTTTGTTCCTTATTGTGACTGAAACCTGGTGGATCTAGAGATTATAATATTACAATCTAGGTTCAGAAAAAATATACTTTTTATCTGTACAGCTGACTCAATCTATGTTTTGTTTTTTTATCATGGGATAGATATAAGGTTTATTACACCAGACCAAACCATAACCCATAACTACAAACTATCACCGTAAGCCATAGTGAGGTGTTTGAACTCCAAAAGAACCTGTCCTCCATCTTTTAAGTCTTGTCCCTGATCCACTAAAAAGTTGAAATTAAAGTAAGGTTAAATGACTAAGACTTTTTGTGGGTGTGCTCGCCACAGCTTTCTGTATGTCTAAAACTTTATGTGATGAGACTTTACCAAAGAAATTTACTCTTTAAAACTCACAATTTGTACTGCATCAAGACTGACAGCAAAGAACAAGATTTCTTTTTCTCAACTGCTGTCGGCTCTGTTTACTAACGCATTTATCACTCCTCTGTCTGGAGCACCGCCATGTAGCTTATAGGGTTTCTCAGTGGCCGCTTTGGCTGTTCTTCACTTTACACAACTCAACAAATAAGCTGTTGCCATGTCAGACTATTCACTATTTATTAAACTAGCAGTGACTAACTTATTCCTGCACTGATCACATTGTATTCATTTAGAATGGCAGTTAAAAGATGGATGCTTGCAATATTTTGTTAGGGTTAGGTTATTTGTTGTTATTCTACACACCATCAGATTTTACTATGTATGTGAACTGAACGTAAAATTATTACAAATAAAGATTTTTTAAGCCAAAAATTAAGGTCTAAGACTTTGTCAACCAATCCTACAATCTGATCAATATTTGTCCCTTAAATAAAAATAAAAAAAATTATGTTTATTAATTATGGTGACTAAGGATGAATAAATCTTTCAAATTTTAAGTATATTGTCTATAAAACTGCAGTTTCGTTCATACAAGGTTATCTTTGGTTTATTGCAGTACAAACAAGTGGAGCAGTATATGTCCTTCCACAAGCTACCTGCTGACTTCCGACAGAAAATCCATGACTATTATGAACACAGATACCAGGGCAAGATGTTTGATGAGGAAAGCATCCTTGATGAACTCAGTGAGCCACTTCGAGAGGTAAATCCACTCTCATACCTAGGTCATATTCATCTTTTGATTTTATATACTTAGAATTGTTTGTTTTGTTTGTTTTTCAGGAAATTGTCAATTTCAACTGTCGCAAACTGGTGGCTTCTATGCCACTGTTCGCCAATGCAGAGCCAAACTTTGTGACGGCCATGTTGACTAAGCTACGGTTTGAGGTTTTTCAGCCTCACGACTACATCATTAGAGAGGGCACCATTGGGAAGAAAATGTACTTCATCCAGCATGGAGTCTGCAGTGTCATTACCAAAGGAACTCTGGCAATGAAACTCTCTGATGGCTCTTATTTTGGAGGTGCAATATTATTTTGTACATTTCAGTTTTAATCTCTCTGCTTTAATATAATTTCAAAGCTTTCTCTTATTTTTTAGAGATTTGTTTATTGACCAGGGGTCGGCGCACTGCCAGCGTCCGAGCAGAGACCTACTGTCGACTCTACTCACTATCTGTTGATCACTTCAATGAGGTGCTAGAGGAATATCCCATGATGAGACGAGCCTTTGAGACCGTTGCCATAGATCGTCTGGACCGCATAGGTGGGCAACATTACATAGCATTATAGTTTCCTAAAGGTAATACAGGCTTTGATGGAGATTATCTAAAAGATAGAAGAAGAAGTCTACAGAACTCCATGTATGGACAACTAAATATAATATGTTCAGAAATTTGTTGTTGAAATAGGCAGTAAAATGAGCTGCTTTGTTCCTCATGCCGACATGGAACACTGTAACAGTAGATGACAGTACAGGGTGACACATCCTTTTAGCTCGGGGCTTGTTCAGTGAGTGCATGAACTTCTTTTGAAGGACATCATATGCTTTTCTCCATTTAAATCCCTCTGTTCTGGTGTCTTTTCCTAACAATTTTTAATCATAGCATGTAATGTTTCTTTTTCAGGAAAAAAGAACTCAATTCTCATGCACAAGGTTCAGCATGATCTCAACTCTGGAGTGTTCAATAACCAGGAGAATGAGATGATCCAGGAGATCGTAAAGTACGACCGTGAAATGGTGAAGCTGGTGGACCTGCAGAGGCCACGGGCCATGTCTATGACGCCGTCCATTGGTGGGATCTTTGCTCCTGCGGGTCAGCCCCAGGCAGGATCTGCTATTGCCACACTGCAGCAGGCTGTGGCCATGAGTTTCTGCCCCCAGATGGCAAATCCTCTAGTGGGCCCTGGGAGCCTGCAGTCCCCTCGCATGGTGCGGCGCTTCCAAGTGATTCAGAACCTCTCCAGCCCAGTCTCCATGTCTCCCCTTCAGGCCCAACCCCCTCAGACTTTTGGTGGGGCGTTTGGCTCTGCCATTTCTAGTCCACCTGTTCAAAGCCCTCTTACAGCCACAGGTCGGACTTTCCAGTACTTGGCCAGTGCGGGACCCTCTGGCTCTCAGTTGTCCTTAGTACAACATCATGTTCCCAGCCCCACACAGACGCAGCAGCGGCCAGTCTCTCACAAAAGCACCCACTCCCTCCAAACAGGCAGCCTGAGCCAAGACACCAGAGCCCTGTCTGCCTCTCAGCCTTCACTTCCCCAGGAGGGAATGCCACAGGCTGCCTCTGCGGCCCCCAGCCCACCACCCTCCACACGCACATCCAACACCTCCATTGGCCCCCTGCAGCCCTCCCACCCCAGTGTGCCTGGGCCCTCAGGTGTGGGGCGGTCAGGGGGTCCCCAGCAGAGGGTGGCCTTTGCCTCCACTCCGCCCCCTGGTGGACCTGCCGTAACGGGGGCAGTAGCACCTCCAGACTCTGGAGTCCCCAAAAAAGAGTCAGTTGTCAGCCTTCCAGAGCTAGACTCTGCTAGATCCCGGCTGTCTTCCAATTTGTGACCCTGGTAAAGTTCAGGAAAGAGGCCTTTTTTGATGAAGATTCTTAGTTCTCGGTCTGTCCAGCTGCTTTGTCAGCATGCTAAGTGACCAAACGCGTCTTGATCACGCCACCAGTTGCTTGACACCAATCTGATGCTCTGCGTGGTGTCATCACAAGCAAAATTGAAAGTCTTGTGACATTATGGCTATAGGAGGAATCTATACAATTGAACTAGCGTGACTGAAGGTTGAACTGGTTCAGTCAGATGTGCCAGCACCCTTAGTCTTAGTATCACTCTTACACTGCTTCCAAACACCTACTGTATATTGCTGTCATGTAAAGATATGAAGAAACATACTGTGTAGAATCCATGCAATGCAATCTAGCAGGAGCTGGACTTATTTGAAAATCAGGGACATGAGGTCAAATGACAATGATTTTTCAAGTGTTCTGAGTGTGTTTTTTCCATACAAGCTGTCATAGCAAAGAAACATATTGCTCTTCATATTGTTTCAAAAAGTGAGCGTAGTGTTGTAGACCGCTGGTCGATCTTACATTGAAGTGTAAATATTTGCTGAGAAAAGAATGAAGGATATTATATTCATTGTATCTATCCAAACCAAAGGTGAGCTCGAACACAAAGTCTGGTTGTGTCTGTATAAACTAAAAAGAAACATAGAAGAAAATGCCATTTATTTAACTGCCTTGATTCAAAGTTAGAAGCCATATATTTGGTTTGTGTGTATGTGTATCTTTGAGTGTGTTTGTGTATGAGTTTCTGTTATAATTTTCAGACAATGGACTCACACTCTCTACACTGCTTTGTTGAGCATGACTGGTCTGACACAGTGACCATGAACCATCCAGCAAACACTCCTGTTTGCTCAGCGCACTGATTGTAAATCCCTGAAGATGAGGGTGAAATATCTGGTGGCAGTATGTAATCAGAGCTTGAAGGGATGCATTTACAACCCATACTGTATACTTGCTTGTTTTTGTCTAGGTTTATTGATTAACACATGCAATATAATTCTGCAATACTCTACCCTGCCTATATATAAACATATATGATATAAATATCTATACATATGCTGTACAGGAAAGTGAACTTTTTCATTTACTTATTGTGAAATCTTTGAGAATCCAGCAGCTATTGTGGCCTCACTTGACGTTTTTAAATCCAGTGACCATGTTGTTAACCAAAAATATTTGGCGTGACGTGCAATGTCAAAAGCAATTTAGAGTCCTTAAAATGTCACTTTAGGAGCAATTTTCAAAACAGCTGAAATTGTGACATGATGGGCTGAAATTAGGCAACATGGTACAAGAAAGGATGACTAGTACAATGTACTCTATATAGTACAAACCTCTTCCTTCCCAGTAACACTTACAACTTCTATGAATGTGTCAATTTTTAGATATAAAATAACCATAACATTTGGGAGTTGTGTTGAAGATGGGGTTAAAGCTTCACTCCTTGTCTTGCTGAATGTATGCTATAAGAGAAGCAAGAAAGCTAATCAGAATTAAACTGCCATGTAAATAAAGGGACAGATATTTTAATGGCTTTTATGATGCAAGGGTTTGTGTGTCAGTATATATGGCTGAGGGTCTGATCTTCTCTGGGTTGCAGGCACAAACTCTATCCCATGGGGATAGATGATTTAGTAATTTGTAAAGGTAGATGTGAACATGAGTGAGTTGTATCTGTGCTGAACTCCTCAGACCAAAGCAAGCACTGAGGGCATCCAGTTAAGCACCTTGTGTTGCACTGCAACCTTCAAAATCAAAATCAATGTCCTGTTTTCCTAAAATGGTTGCAGTACTTCTTATCCATGTAATATCCAGTTAAACCTTAAGGACAAATGTGAATCCAATTGGGACTAACAATAGGCAGCTCATTCAGTGTGTGTAACAAACACTGTATCCAACTTTTTGGTTCGATCCAGAGCTAAACTGTAAAATCGATACGATGGACATTTCACTCAGGTTTGCTACCTTTTCAGAGAGTTTTATTGATTGCTACAGCAGAGTTTTATATTGATTTAAGTGAAGCTGTCTATCCTTCCATAATCAACTTGTTGATATAACATGCTGCAAGATTCTCCTTGAATTTGATTGGCCTCGAGAAACAAGGAGGATCCAGTAGGGTTGTATGTTGGTTAATAGGCGAGGGATGTTGTTGATGCTGCCATTTTGAGTTGGTAACTTTTCCTGAGAGATGTTTAACTCTTCAACATAGTGAAGGTGATTGTTTTTTCTAAGGGCTTAAGTGTATGGCTTAGTGTAAACCCTGGCTCATTAATCGTGTTAATTTTTCATAGATGACATGCACTAAACTTCTTTGTCATATGTGGGTCACGGTGCTGCGACCTGAGTCATCAGCAACACAATAACTCTATATTGCTTTTTTCCTATGGGAAAGGTACATGCCAAATGCCAGTATGATTGTGAATGAACCGAGAATATATGAATCAATAGCTGTTGTATGTGCCGATACTGTTTCAGCCCAATCAGTTGGTCCTCTTCCCTATTCCTTTATGCTAATACCAGAGTTTGCCCTAATAAGCTGCTATCAGGACTGTGCTGATATTATTTTAATGTGTCCACAGTCAGTGAGAGCAAGATGGAGGGAGAGTTAAAGAGCTAATGTTTCAGGCAATATCAGGCACGTCTCTGTTCACTGTATCCATCTAATACTTTTACTGTGTAAGTCACTCCCACTCAAAGGATGGTCTTGTGGACACTTTGATCAGTCCTGCTCTGCCATAGGGCTGATACAGCCTGGCCAAGCACATAACCTCTGTCAGTCTGTTTTGTGTCCATGTCACACTCAGTTGGCTCATAGCCACTACTGACATGTTCTGCATGATACAAGGCTGCATTTGCCTGATGGCCGGGTGCTCAAAGTGTGATTGTTTTAAAGGTTCTTTTTCTGGACCTTGCTTTGACGTGGGTCTGAAATCCTGCGTCCATGTTTGCCACTGACTGACATTTACTGAGAGTATGTATGTTTCAAACCTCTCATTCTCACAGTACCAGATATAAAGGTACCGATTGCCTTGGTGTGATATGTTAGCAAATCAGGGTATTATTTTTTTTGTTTTTAAATGTGTCTATGTGTTATCAGTTTTTTGCTTTTTGTTGTTTATACAATGTGCCCATTGCACATAGACTGTATATACCTTGTGCCTAGTATATAGTTTCCACATAGTCTATTTTTGTGGTATGTATGTGCCTGTAAAATTGCAGATAAGTGTTTTTATTTATTAACTTGCAATATATGTAACAACATTAGCTATGGACTAGAGATGAATTAAATTGACAATGTCAGTAAATATCATTTTCCCTGCTTTGGGAAACACAAAATTGCACATTTTTGTTGGTTTGAGCCTTCCAACACCATTCGCGCTGTACTCTGTATGTCCATGTCCTGTACATACGGTATACACAGACATGTGGGGCACATTGTTGTGTTTTTACCACAAACTGCTGTATAAGAAACATTTTCTACCAGGACAGGTGAGCTCTGAAAGGTTTCTAGTGGGTGTCAGCAGTTTAGACGTTAGCTTATATTAACCTGCTTGCTGCAACAAGCCAAAACAGCAGAAAACAATAACATGTGGTAATGCACATATAGAAGCAACATTACGGTGTGAACATGAAGGAGATTATTTATAATGCCAAATGTTGCACATGTCTTTTACTCTGATGCTGGTTGCACACTGACCTGGTGTTTGCCATTGGAAAAAAATATTTGAGGATGGTTATGCCTCTCTGGAGTCTGACTCCTGGTTGAGTTACTTTGACAAATAACAGCAGAGTGCATGCTTGTATTTTCTTATTTAAGCAGAGTTCTGTGTACATTTCTTAGTGGGACCTTCAAACCTAGACATTGTTGTGTACAATGATTTCATTTAGTCTAACAGTTATACCTTTGTGTCGTAGCTACTGTAGCCTGCTTAGCTTACCTAAGCCTTCTCTGCTTCAGGACTCTGTCTCTCGTGTGCTTGAGTTTGTGTGTGTGTGTGTTCCTGTGCCTTTCCTTCTATAATGTTGGTCCCACTGGAGAATATAATGCCATTAGGGGTTTGAAACCCACATGAAGCTGAGAGAGACGTTGGCACAAGCTGCAAAGTGTTACACACTCACCACTTTATCACGTCTAAATAAAACACTGTAACGCTCCAATAAAAAGACTAGCACATCTCCATACTTAGTAGCATTCCACAGCCTGCACCAGCAGCATACGGTGTGGGTTCAGACAGACTACACCAGCACCATGTGGACTACAGCACAGATATAAGACACATGTACTCTCTTTCTCTGAATGCCAGTCTGCAAACATCTCAGGCTGTGCTTGACTTCTGCTTTCAAAGTGTTACAGACTTCTGCCTAAGTTGATGTCTATCATTAAGGAACAAATCAGCTCTCAGCCTAAGCGCAGCACTTCAAGATAGATCTGAGAGGATCAAAGTGACACTTTGAATATTGATAAAAGGAGATAAAGTGCATACTTTTGCTGTTCAGCCCATTCAGACAGATGCTGAGTTAGTAGCCGCAAGGGCACAGAGCTGATTTGAGCCTCTTCCAAACGGCTGTCCACCCCCTCTGCTAGCTGAGAACATGGAGCCACACCCTGGTCTCTCTCAATAAGCTGGTCTGTCAGTCAATGGCAGTATTGTTTAAGCGTAAAAAGATGATACATTGTTGTGCAATAAAAAGATGAGCGCATTGGCATAATAACTTTGTGTGGAGTTGAATTTATTGGGCTGCTATTGTTCATATAGCTGCACACAACACACCATAGAAAAGTGTTTCAAACTATCAATTTTACTAGTGTGCACACACACTGATTGGGCCACATTGTTAGACAAGAGTAACTTCCATTTGTAGCATTCCTCAAGTTCAAGTCTAATTGTTTTTATTTGTAAATTATTCAGTTTTAAAAGGTTCTGCCATAACTGGCATCTCTGTGCTTAACATGGTTTGCTATAATAAGCCAACCTGCCAAATGCTGCTGGATTTTCACATTGGTTCCTAATAGCCACTTTGGCTGGTTGGATCTTCATAAGTATACTATAATATATAACCAACAGTAACTCAGCGTGTTAGGTAGGAAAATTATTAGCTATTATTTGACCCTATACTGATTCATAGAATCACATTAATTAAGAGATGTTACATTACATGCCAAATCTACTATTTTGTCTTCGTTCTATTGACTAATTGTCATTTTATTTACTATTATATTTTCAAAATACTCTATATAGAAACTGACCAAAGCACTGGTTTGGTGTTAAAGGAAATAAAACATAGAATGACTGTCAGCTTTAATTATATACTAAACTACTATACTATTGTAGCTTACATATACAAATTTCAATAAGTAAATCAGCTAGTGAAAATTCTACCTAGCTTTCAGTTTTTGAAAAATACATTCTACAGAAGCCAGTGAGCAAAGAGTGTCAAGTCCTGCTGGTTAACTAAACAACAATGACTAAACAACAGTTTGTCCTTTAACAGTTCACTTAGTGACAGTCATGATTTTACCATTTTTCCATCAACAGAATGGAATATGGCAACATACAATCAACGTTTTAGTGGGTGAAGTATTTCATTCTTATTCTTTTTAAACTTTCTCATTTTCTATTGCAAAAACTCCAAACCACAATTATCACCTCTAATAATTAATAATAATTACAATGTCTATAATAATTGTATAGATATTATCATTGGCGGCACTGGTACACCACACAGGGGAGCAAACTTGGTCTAAATTAGACATTATGTGGCCAGTCTAAACCTTGTACACCTGCCAGCCTTTGCTCTAAGCCACATTAGATGAGATATCTTTTTCTCTCTTTCTGCAGACAGAGGCTCTGCTGCATCTCTTATGAGATGTCTGTGTCTGGGAGCTTTGATGGAGATGTGCAAGTAAATCCACAAAGCAGCTAGTGTATTCATTCTTATAACTACAGATACAAGCAGTACTCCAACTCCAGCTACTATTGTCTGAAACAGGGACTTAATGAAGCCGTAAGCAGGGTGTGTGTTTGTGCATGAATGGCTGGGTGGGTGCGTGCGTCACAGCGGAGGGCAGCCCAAGGACATACTCCTCTGTCCTCTCTGTCTGTTTCCTTCACATACATACACTCTATTTCATTAGTTCAGCGGACGTTGTATTGACTCACATTCATTTTCGACTAACTAGACCTAACCTCTACACCTACAGAATAATGAAATAAAGTTCAGTCTCTTTATGGTAACCAAAATCTCACTAATTTCAGCAATCCACTCAATTCTATTTTTTGTCCAAGGTTAATATTTTTCATTGGACATGTGCAATTTCTTAATAATATTAATTAATAGTAATAATAAATATAATGCCATTAGTTTTGCTGTGTCAAAAATACTCTGATGACACAGCAATAGTGGCTTGCATCAAAAATGGACAAGAAGAGGAATATGGGAGCCTTATGGAGAACTTTTATAGATGGAGCCAAGAAAACAGTCTCATTCTAAACACCTGCGAAACGAAAGAGATGGTCATTGACTTTAGGCACGATACACCCGCAATTCAAACTGTGGCCATCAGTGGAGAAGATATTGAAATAGTGTCCACCTATGAATACCTAGGAGTGCATCTGGACAACAAGCTGTCTCAGAAAAAGAGACTTGGAAAACCTAATAGAGAGGGCTGGTTTACCTATAAGAAGTAGTTTAGAGACTCTGGTTGAGGTAGTAGAGCAATGGACACTCAACACGATGGACGCTATACAGAACAACATGGACCATCCCTTGAATTCAGCTTTTGAACAACAGAGAGCAGACAGTCGACGTCTGAGATCAGTGAGCTGTAGAACAGAACGTCACAAGAACTCCTGCTTTCCAACAGCCATAAGACTGCACAATCAGTCAGTTTATGGCAGATGAAGATTTTGAATAAACTGAATCAATTAACTTGAAGAGACCTAACAACTGAATTTCCCCTTGGAATAATTTTGAATTTGAATTTTGAATTAGTGTTTGAGTTAGTAATTTAGGCTAATGTTTCCATAAGATAACACAAAGCCACACTTACATGAACATTTGGTTATCTTTATTGGACATTTTATGGGCATATGTGTATATGTAGGGTTAGACATATAGAAATAAACAATATTAACTGCAATCTATATGTTTATTTAAAGACCATTGTCCCTGAATTGGCATCATGTTCCCATAAAGGAAGTAAAACCTGGCTCTTACACAGCTGTCTGGATCCATGGTAATTATGCATAGTGCAGATAGAAAGATTAAAATTTACATAGAGGGTAAGGATTTAAGGTGAGAGCCACAGCATTGCCGTAGCCTCCCTATTTCTGGCACAAATGTGGGTGAGGCCATCCGCAGTGCGTGAGTCTTACCTTGACATGACATAATGTCCTCTCTCTCTCTCTCTCTCTCCCAGACTGATACACAGATCTCCACAATTCATTGTACTGATAATGACAATGTAAACTAGACCTACACTTGAGGCTATGTGTTGTGTTTAATTTGATCTTGTGTATGGAGAGGATTGTCCTCCACTAGCTTCCTCTGCAGTGCTGGTCCTCTGCTATGTCCCTGGCTGTCCTACTTCAATTAATCATATCTACCCACATCACCCCCTTCACTGTTTACCTCCAGAGGGCAATTTGCGTATTTAGCCACTTACTGGTATCCTCCATACGTTCCCATCTGTCTCTGTTTTCCAAGAACAGCGCTGGGTTAGCCCAACGTTTGTGTCCCCCAGGTGTTTCCAGTAGGTCAAATCTGCATTTTCAGCGTTTACAATTCATGCAGGTGCAGTTTTGTATACATGTGTGAAACTTTGAGTCTACCCCTAATATTTTATGCCTGCAGAAGCCTTGTCCTTCTGCAGCCAAGGAGCATCTAGAGAACACAAATATGAATGCCAGGATTAGCATTTGGTCCCAGCTCCATGGATGAGTCAGGCAGAGACAAGCAAAATAAGATGGATACAGTAAATCATCTTCGAGCCACAGGCAACCTCTGATATATCCCACAGACATTAAAACAAAGGGGGTGGAAGTGAATTCATTTTTACCATTTCAATGTTTAGTTTTCCTCATTAGGTCCAAAACAGTTATCAGTCTCTGCCAGATCAATGCAGTCTTTACTCAAGGACACTCTGCGGTTACAAATCATGTGACCCTGACCAAAGTGTAATTCAATCCGCCATTAAATTACACATTGGCTGCACGCAAGCAAGAGGGTTTACCACCACAGTTCAACCATAATCATTAATACCATAAAGTATCATTAGTGCACTCTACATAATAATACATGATAATTACATTTTTGCACTAGGTTATGCTTTAACACTTATAAATCCAATCAACATAGATTAATTATGTTAAAGTATTTATCAAGTTGTGCTATCTAATTTATGTGTGAAATTAGACATTTAATTTAGTTGTTTAAGAAAGCTACCAGATCTTAGGACAGTAGCCATTTATCCGCTTGTAACAACAAATTATGTAATGGACAGCATCCTCTTGGGTATAAGGAGGAGGAGGAGGAAGAGCGCGAAGAAGAAGACGAGGGCAAGGGCAGCTGATGCATGCAGTGTTTATGTAAATCACCAACCTTTTTAAATGTTGCCTCCAGATAAATAAAAAATGAAAGAATGTGGCCACTGCTATTTCCTAACATCAAAATTTGGTTTGGTAAATGCAAATGCAAACTCGATAAGCAGATTTAACACACTGAATGGCCTTTGCTATTTGTTAAATGTATTAAGTAAATAAAAAATTAACAGTCCATCAAAAAGACTACCATAGAAAAATCAATTTGTTTCAGTTTCATTTATGATTTAGTTAATGAAAGCCAAAATTCAGTATCTCGTAAATTAGAAAAGATATATATTAAATAATCATCATAATCATCACAACTAAAATAAATAAATGCTTGAAATATTTCACTGTGTGCACTATATACACTCACTTTTTGAATTGAACTATTGAAATAAATCCACTTTTCTATTATACCCTAACTGCGTGACCTCCATACCAGATTGGTAGAGATGGGGCCAGGTTTGCCGTGGCCCCTCTTGAAGAAGAAGGAAGTAGCCAAAAGGAAAAAATATAAAGAAAATTTAAAAAATATCTGGTGAGAGGACAGAGAACAAGTGTCAAACTGTTTTTTAGGCTTAATCTCCTAGTTGAGCCTGCTTATTTTGCAACATGAAGCAAAGTCCCGTTCTCAATTATTTCACTCTCTCGTCCACTTCCACTGATGCTATTTGCACTGGGCTGCGTGCAGAAGTAATGAGAGCGAGGACAACGCTGTGGCTTCTGAATCATCTCATCTGTTCTGCTCCGTCAAGGTCTGCACTCAGTGACATTGTGGTTATTCATCAGAGACACACATTCACACACAGGGACAAAAATATTCTCTCTCTGAACGTGGCTTTTTGTAAAGTTGTATTAAATCAGGCTTAAACCTAAAGGTGTAGGTTCTATATGTCTTCATTATCACAAAAAGACTAAATAGTTAGTCTTAGTTAGTCTTTATTTGTTTCAAGCAACTGAAGACAAATATACAGTGCAAACAGAATCATAATTATATTGATTACTATTTCTTTTAAGGCTCGAAAAGGAGTGGGAGGAAGAAAACTTATTTAATCCCACCCCTATATTACATAAAACAAATCAAAACAACTTATTTTTAACTTCCTGCTCATACCAGAATAATAACAAAACATATTTACATTTCAAGAAATAAAAATAACAAATGTATCAAAATAATAAGGCATTTCAGGCAAGTCAATTTTAAATAATAGATAGCTGCATAGATTGTGGGACACAAGTACTAACAGTGAAAAGACACAAATGTTAGAAAAGGTAAAGAAACATATATACCAGCAATGGTAAGGACACAAATACCAGCAATGGTAAGGACACAGATACCAATAATGGTAAGGACACAAATGTTAGCAATGGTAAGAACACAAACATATAGCAATGGTGAAGATGCAAATACCAGCAATGGTAAGGAAACAACAAGCTGAAACCAACACAAGGAAATGAATAAATGATTGCATTAAGCCCGTTTCTCTCTATAATCTGACCAGACCATTTGTTTATATAAACTTCGAAATGCATGAATATATTGGCATTGCTTTTGATGAGGATCCAGTGCATTCCATAGTTTAACTCCACATACAGTCACACAAAAACTTACAAGTGGTTCGAACATTTGGTCATAAAAAATTGCCATAACCTCGCAGACCATAAACTGTCTCTTTAAGTATGAAGTTTTTTTGTACATTGTAAGGTAATGATTGGTTGAAAGCTTTGAATAGCAACATTAAGGTACAATATTTGACAAGATCTGGGAATTTCAATAATTTGGAACGAATAAAGAGATCATGAGTATGTTCTAAAAAAACAACTTTATGAATGATCCGTACAACACGCTTTTGCAATATGAAAAGAGCATTTGTTATACTACGGTAATTATTCCCCCTAAACTTCAACACAGTAGGTGTAATAAGGAAAAATCAGTGAGCAGTATAATGTACGTAGTGCATTCAGATCCAGGTAGTACTTAGCTTTATTTATAAACGAGAGGCTCTTGGCTATTTTCTTTTTTGTATGAGTGATGTGAGCTTTCCATGATAATTTCCTGTCCATGATCACGCCTAAGAATTTGTTTTCAATTATATTTTCAATTTGTACATCATCGATTTTGATTTTGATCGAATTTGTGATTTTAAATTTATTTAGCAATTTCCTAAAATCATTGCTTTTGTTTTGCTAACATTTAATGACAATTTGTTCGAATCCATCCATTTTTTTATTTTTTGTAGTTCATTATTGACAGTATTGATGAGATCATTAACGTCCAAACTGCTGTAAAAAATATTGGTTTCTTCAGCAAAAAGGATTAATTTTAATTGAGAAACACAGAATAAGTCGTTTATATGCAAGTTGAACAGCAATGGGCCCAATACTGACCCCTGGGGGACACCACAGGCAATGCCAAGATACTCAGATGTATAGTCTCCCATTTTGACATAT
Source organism: Bostrychus sinensis (assembly GCA_020698575.1). Lineage (NCBI taxonomy): Eukaryota > Metazoa > Chordata > Actinopteri > Gobiiformes > Eleotridae > Bostrychus > Bostrychus sinensis. Next base: position 20,177,995 of record CM036256.1, on the reverse strand, counting down.
TGAGCTCTTTCTGTTAAGTAATTTCCAACCCAGTTTCCAGCTACTCCTCTAATACCGTATTTTTCTAGTTTATTAAGTAAGATTGAATGATTAATTGTGTTGAATGCTTTTTAAATAATAGCTTTGTAATTTGGCGCAAAGCGGTCTAAAATGTTAATGGTTAAACCTGTATACTGCACCTATAGCTTTAGTTCTGTTGCTATGGCACTTCCAAAGCAGAAACCTTGACAGGAAACAGCTTAACAATCTGCAAAGTTGAGACCATACACATTTTAAATAGCCTACTGCTGCACAATTCAAAATTAACAGTTACTTGATTGTTGACACCAAAATCTGTTGTACCCCCAATACAGGCATTATATTCCATAAGAGCAGAGGAGGAAATGTTTTGCTCAAAAGTGTTAGGGCAAAGATTTTTAAAAATATATTTCTTAATAATATGAAACAAATATAAACAACAAGGAACAAAACCAAAACAAACAAAAACTGCACCGCCAGACATTGCAACAAACTTATAAACTAAATGCAGCGCTCCCTTGTGCAGCAGCAGCTTGCCAGACAGAGGCTGCCACTCTCTCTCAAAAATAAAAAGGAAAAAGTTCACAAAAACACAAACAAGATAAACAGAGTGTTTCTTTGACCCTTAAACACAACAGTTTAACTGTGATGGTGTATGTCTTATTGTGCAGGTTACACACTATAGTCCAAGGAAACCTGGTATGCTCCATCACTGTGTTTGTCGATGTGACAAAAATCTCAAACATATTACTGAGGGGGTGCATGGGGGTAAATTTTTGAGTGGGATCAAGGACTGTGTGTAGGAACAGAATCTCCCAGTAGTGATTTTAAGGTGGCCTTAGAAAAGATGTATGAGTTCCTGAAGCAGGCCTCTGTTTCAGAGTGTGCAGGGCAAAGGCACTGACAGTCTAATTGTCAGGGGGACTGGGAAACCCTCACAGCATCCATCACCTTCATACAGGCATGCACCAGGCCACTCCGCTGCTCTGAGGGCCTTTTTATCATTATTGGACCTTGGCTTAGCCTGGGCTCATATGAAGAGGTGATGTGTCAATTTTATGAAAGAGAGAGAGAGAGATAGTAAAGATTGTAACAACACATTTATATGACATAAGAATAGCATCACTGTGATTTTTCAGTTGTGTTTCTTTCCCCAAAAATTATTGTAATCCTGTTTACAACTCACATTGCAATGGTGGGCTTACTGGTTGATAGAATGAAAAATGTCAGTGTCAAAGAACAGAAAATAAAAATTTGGATGATTCTAAGTTTTGCATTTTGTATATTTTTGGGCCTTTTTGGCTTTATTATATACTGACAGTTGGTAGATCAGAAATCAGAGATGTGGGAATGACGGAGCAAGTTTGCCCAAGCTGAGAAAGAAACTCTGGCCATGGGTTTGTATGGTACATGTTCTACCAGGTGAGCCATTGAGGTACCTTGAGATGTGCATTTGTTCTCCAAGTTTTTTGGTGGGTCTAAACCAGAGGTGTCCAAACTTTTGTCAAAGAGGGCCTGATTTGAAAATGGTCAAATGTTCGAGGGCCAACTGTAATTCCTGATATTGTCAGGTAACTGAACGCACATACATTATACATTCAGTGCACTGTTTTATAAGCATTTTGTTTTTAAAAGCCACATAATTATAAATTATTTTCTCTGACAAGTCCCAACAAAATAACATCATTCAAGATAAAAACTGCAATTATTTTTCAATCAGCTAATTTGAAAATACACTGCATAGAGTCATAGTTGAGATGCACAAATGTACAGACAAAGCTATGGAAACACACTATGGCAGTGCTGGTGGCCATAAGTAATGCATTTTGTCATTGAAGCTGAGGGCCAAATGAAATCTCAGTTTGTGCCACAAATGGCCCCCGGGCCACACTTTGGACACGTCTGGTCTAAACTAATGTTGCCTTGTTTGGTGGAGTCATTAACTTCCCTCTCCTCCTCAGATGCAACTATTTTTGTGGTTCTGAAACACACATTATCACAAGTTTATGTCATGACCCAGTGCATGCTCATGTCCCTCCACTTCCTCCTACTTTATTCATTGTCTTCAGTGCTAATTCCCCACCGCACACGGCTGGATAGTGTGTTATCTGGGATGTCAGAATACCCAGGGCCTCTCTCCTCTCTTCCTCACATATCACTGCATGGTCTATTTCTGTCCTCTGTCTTTCTATGCTTTCAGCAAAGTGCCTCTGACGTCTCCCGGCACTAAACCCATGAACGCTGCCAGTGATGAGTTCCCAATGCAAACCAATACAGCTCTGACACTCCTCTATAGGTTATTATAGCAGGAAGACAATCATTTGGTGTTTTGTAATTTTGCCCCATTTTTTGCCTAATTGAGTGTCATTAAATGATGAGATGCCATTTTTAAATGCAATTAACTAATGAGACATTAATGATTATGTAGAGTTTGCAAAAAAGGGCCAAAAGGGGATAAGAAGTAAAGAGGGGATTATTTACAAAATTCATCTGTGAAATTGCTGAGTCACTGGATGAGCTAGCGACGCTGCACACCACCACTTTTCAGCTCCTTCTGTCTCCTCCGACAAACACAAGCCACCCCCCATGCTGAGACACACAGCTTGTCCACAGCCGATGCCGTCATCACCACACACACACGCATGCACGCACGCACACACACACACACACACACACACAGAGAGATAAAGGAAGGAAGAAGTCTGTTACTCCTTCTGACCCTGTGGAATCGAAGTGGTGCTTTCGTCAGAAGCTCAAAGAAAAAGAAAGCATACAGACACTTATTTACAACTAGAGCAACTGTTTTTTTTACTCATGTGACGTCTGTGGTTTGTTTTAGTCTCCTCCCAGAAACTGTTACATATACTAGGTGGTAGGAACAAAACACAAGCAGGTTGTATGGCCTTTTTATGCAATTTCTCATGTTACATGTGCCTCGGGTCATAGTTGAAGTTTTGTAAATCAGAAGAATTTCATAAATTGTTTCCACTTTATTTACAAGATGTTAGCGTATCGGCCTTACTGCATGTGCACACTCCATTTCCCTTTAGAGCTGACATTAGTATAGAGAAACTGATAATTGGTAGAGCTTTATAATCCAATCTATTATACAGTTCACTGGGCAGAAAACATTTATTTGATTGCTCACAATGAATTATATTTATAGAGCAACTTGCCAACAGTATACAATAACAAATGTTCAAAGGCTGCCAGTAAAACTGTAACTACAAGTTATAGAGCATTTTATGAGACAGATTTATTGTGCTAATTGTATCCTACCATAGACATATTGTTAATAAACTAACATGAGCCAAATCACAATGAACCTGAGTTTATGCTCAGCTCTTTCTAGTGACACTTAGTGTCACACTAGTGTCTGAGATGTGTCTGAAATGGAAAAAAACCTGGCTGGTTTATTTCAAGTCTAGGGTTAACAACTATTTAAATCTTGAGTCTGGTCTGTTTTAGTTCCATTTTCTGAGGTGGTACTTGGTGTGAAAAGTTTGAGAACCACTATATTGACAAATAAGGTCAGGAAACACAAAGTATCAAGGTGAAGTTATGAGTAGCTAGTTAGTTAAAAAGCTTTGAAAATTATTTATAATGAAAGCAGCAGATAAGCTATAACCTCACACAAAACCAAAAATGTGTTTATTGGTGCAATAATTTACAGCTCTATATGATCAGTATTTCCTTGTTAAACCATTTCTGCTCATAGTGTAAACTGTGCACTCTGCATCCTTTTGCCTTTTTTGCCTTTTCAGTGCTGTTTGCCTAAAGTGTTTTGACTATGTGATAGTGATGGTTTAGATATGTGCATTGTTAAAAATACTATTGATTGCTACACTAAACCTTTAAGACACATTACTAATCTTTCTTTCAAAACAGGTGTCTTCGCAGACAGAATGAAGGTAGCTAAGGTTATTCCACTTTATAAATCTGGTGACAGACATTTTCTCACTAATTACAGACCTATATCTTTGCTTTCTCAATTTTCCAAAGTTTTGGAGAAACTTTTTGTAAAAAAATGTGATTGTTTTATAGAAAAACGTTCACTGTTAAATGATACTGAGCACTGACTTTATTGATCTTAAGAAGGCCTTTGATACCATTGACCATGGTATTTTGATATCAAAATTACAATCCTATGAAATTAGAGGCATAGTATTAAAATGGGTAGCTAGTTATTTAGAAAATAGAGAACAATATGTTAACTTATCTGGATATGTATCTAAATGTGAAAAAAATCCTATGTGGAGTCCCTCAAGGCCCTGTACTGGGGCCTAAACTTTTTATTTTATATATTAATGATCTTTGTGATGTGTCAAAAATATTATGTTTTGCTCTTTTTGCAGATGACACATTTTTTTTCTGTTCAGGAAAGAATTTAAAACTCTTATTGGGTAGTATTGAACATGAAATGGTCCTACTTCAGAAATGGTTTGATAATAAGCTTTCATTAAATTTAAATAAAACAAAGTTTATGGTGTTTACAAATCAAAAATGTATTGACATGGTTAATCTGTGTTTCAATGGAATTGATATTGAAAGAGTATCTGAGTTTAAATTTTTAGGAATTCTCATAGATGAGAAGTTAAGATGGAAGCGGCATATTGCATATGTTAAAAAGAAAGTTTGTAGAAATCTTGCTGTTCTGAGCAAAGTTAAGTATGTGTTAAATTATAGGGCGATGGGAATTTTATATTGTTCACTCATTTTACCATATTTAATTCATTGTTTGGAAGTGTGGGGAAATTCATACACCAGCAATTTAGTGCCTTTAACTCTATTACAAAAGAGAGCAATAAGAACTATACACAGAGCTGCTCCAAAAGAACACACTAATGGACTGTTTCTGAAGTCAGGACTCTTAAAACTGAAGGATTTAGTTGTTTTACAAACCCTGCTAATTATGCACAAGGCAAAACATTGATGATTACCATCCAGTCTGCAAAACCTCTTTACAGTAAATGATGACAGTAGTAGAAGAAAATTTGATTTTAAACATCCCTTTGGCAGAACCACACTCAAACAAATGTGCATTTCTGTGGTCAGTGTAAAACAATGGAATTCTCAGGAATTGCAAAATGCTTAAAAAATGTTTAAACTTTTCTCAATTTAAGTGCAAGTATAAACAAAAAGTACTAAAGATGTATGGTAAAAATGAAAATAACTAGAGGGAATTTCTGTATGTGTGGATAACTATTTCTTTAAATAATCGGTCTGTGCTTGGGGCCATCTATGTTCTGTAAATTATGAAATGAGAAGGGGGTAGGTTTCATAAGAATAGTTCTTCGTCCTACTGTCCTTACATGGAATGTATTGTATTGAATTTTTCTATATACTGTAAATATATATATATATATATATATATATATATATAATATATATATATATATATATATATATATATATATTACCATGAACAAAACAAATAAAAAATTAAAAAGAAATGAAAAAATATATAATTATCTACATATTTGTGCAAAAATAGCTCCCCTTCTTACAGAGAGGATATAAGATGTACTTCTATGTAAATGAGCAACGATTTGAACAGTGCAGTATCTCCCGCTGTCTGTGCACTAGTGACGGGAGGAGCACACTGGGGAGAAATACAGAGGGAAGAGCAGTGGAGAGGAGTCTGATACAGTATGACTCAGGGCGATGAAGTCAGAGTGGGTTTATGCAGAGATTAAAGGATTGAAGAACAAGGCAGAGAGAGTGTTGTCAGACACATCCAGAGTCCACTCAGGCTGCGTTCATACTGGCCTATAAAGTGTCCCTTAATGTGGCATCTGGTCAGGCATAACAACATGATCACCTGCTTGTTATTGGTGGTAATAATGCAACCACCTAAGACGTAGCCCTATACACAAAAAATTCTGATATATTGTGTATACCTTTTTATCAGAACCAGCATCTGGTTCTCAAGCAATTTGAGCAGTTGGATTGGACCACACAGGCCAGTCTTCACTCCCCACGTCTATCTGTCGCTGGTTCACAACTGTTCCTTCCTTGGATAATGAACACTAGGAACAACCCACAAGAACTGCAGTTTTGGAGCTATCACAATTTGGACCTAACCCACTCATATCCTTAAAGGTGCTATGAGCAGAAAATATTTTTTATATTTCATTAATATTACCCACAAGTGTGCAAAGATATGATGTAAACATTTTTAAATCAACTATTAGTTTTACTGATAACAATGGTACCGTTGATTTATTATCAATAAAAAATATATTTTACATAATGGCCAAGTTGTTTTTGTTTACTTTTTTTTGTTGTTGTTTTGGTTCTAAAACTGCATTGCCAATCATCCAATCAGAAAAGCAGACAGTTTGGCAACCCACACACCACTGTTTTGATTTAGACTGAAGTATCATTTTCAAATCAGTATGAGTTCATGCTGCTTACAGTACCTTTAAGCTTGCCCATTTTTACTGCTTCACACATATCAACTTCGGACACAAAATGTGGTGGAATGTAACTAAGTAAAAAGTACTTAGTTACTTTACTTAAGTACAATTTTCATGTATATGTTCTTTACTAAAGTAAATTTTACAAGGGGTACTTTTACTTTACTTCACTACATGTATCTGTACTTTTTACACCACTACTATTTTTGAATTGGTTTGAAGTACAAAGTATTTTGAGTTTGGTTTAAAATCATAGTTTTTGCCCTGTCCTCATTGTAGACACAGTACATGAGTATAAAAGATGCAGTAAATAATACTCACAGACAGATTCAGTCTCCTCTGTTGCAGTTAAACTTTAGTTTTCAGCACAGTTTTTCAGCAAAATCCCTCACATTTAACACATTCATTAGTTCTTGAATCTGTGCAAAATACTTTTACTTTTTTTACTCAGAAGTACATTTGAAAATAAGTACTTTACTACTTTTACTTAAGTAGAAATGTTAAGGTTATACTTTTACTTTTACTTGAGTAAATTTTTGCTTCTTTATCTGTACTTTTACTTCAGTAAAAGAATTTAGTACTTCTTCCACCACTGCTTGCTGGGTAAAATATTCCACACAGTCGATAATCTGTGTTATTTACTTCACCTGTCAATGCATTGGTCATAACATTATGCCTGATTGATGTACATCAATAAGCGAATTCAGAAAATATAGAGCACACTTTTCTTCCAGTGTGAACATATAAGGCTGCAGGATTTGTCTCCAGTCACACAAAGTTGTAGTCACTGTTAGGAGCCAGATTTGAGGGTTGCTGAGATCAATATATTTGTCAGCGTATTATCTCAGTGGGGAAACATAGTGCTTTGGTGCTTGTCTGCGGCATCCCGTGGTGGCAGCCTCATGGTGAATGAGACTATCCAGTAAGCAGACGGTGTCAGATTGCATCTTCAACACTCTATCCATCAATAACAGGCAGCCGAATGTCCTTGACAGGATGTGTTAGGGACCAAAACGGACCATTACATCCCAAAATATTTCCACTTTTATAGCTATTATTAGGAGGATATAAAGCATTACAAGTCCAGCTGTCTGACTTGAGTAATTTATATGCTGTTGACCTTTTACTGTAGTTGTGGCCCTAAATAACTTTCCAACAATGGCAGTGCGACAGAACAGAACCTGCCTCTCACTCGCTGCATAGAAGTGGGCAAAAGACATCAAAGAGATTTTTTTTGTGGCAGAGTGGTTAATGCTCCTGCCTCTCAGCCAACAGGCCCGCCAACTACACTCTCACCGTTCAAAGACATGCATGTAAAATGGTGACTTTAAATTGTCCCTAGTGAGTGAATGTGATAGTGACTGGCCATTTACCAAGATCTACCTATGGTTACTGGAATAGGCTCCTCAAGTCTAACAATAAAAAGCAGAAGAAGATGAATGAATGAATGAATGAATAAACGAATAAATACAAGCTATTGTCTTTGCAGAGGTGTCATATGATGAAAAGAACATTTAAAGGGATGCACAGACCACCAGGCAAGTTTTAACTAAGTAGTGTTAAACACATAGTGATCTAAATTAGTGCACCAACTACATGAACTTAATGATAATGTACCACAATCACTGTGTAAAGATGTTTTGATTTCATCTATGTGCCCTAAAAGTTTTCTCTATATGGTCAGACTTGGTTAATTGGGGTTAAGAGATCACATGCCATAGGACTACAAGAAAAAGACAACATTCTTTTCTGGACCCTATGCTACAGTTAATTATAGCTGAGTATAAATTATGCTCAGCTCCATTCTCGAGGTCAATTAACTGTGACTGTAACAGCTCCACCACCCTAAAACCCAATTAATGAAAGGATTTACTTATTATCACATTGAATGAATACTTCACAATGCCCAAACCACACTTAAGCAAGACAATAACATTAAAATATTATTGTAAGTGCAGATGCTACAGATACATATACTGACAGAATATAAGAATAGTGTTAACTGGGGTTTTTTCTGAACCTTTTGAGACATAATTGACCTCTATCCTTACTTCAAAGCTTTACTGACTTCCAACAGGATATGCAAACTGCTGACAAAGAATACTTACGGTCAATCATAATATGATCAAAGCATGTACAGAAATACCCACAACTGGCTCATTATTTGTGGGGTAAGTAATGAATTAGTAAAACTAGGGATGCCCAAACTGCAGATGTTAGTCATAGCATTTTTCATCAGACACAAATGTAAATATGCACATACAAACCAAATATGATCTAAACTGAAAATTAGAGATCTCCACACACACTTTTCAACTTGGGTTATCTAAAGCAGTACTGTTAAGCATTCTTTTATTTAACATTAAAGGATGCTCAGGATAGCCTGCAGCATCTTGAAAGACATTTGAACATATATTGTTCAACATACAATGACCCTTGTGTCTTAGGAGACTCTTTGTAAATTAAGTTTGTTCTCTGCATGCATGTTTTCTTGTTTGGTTTGATCTCGGTACTCTCCACAAAACAAAGGTCAGTTATAATTCAGGAGGAAATAGAAAACGGTAAATTAAAGCATGCTTCTCTTTTAGCAACAGAAGCTAGATACAGCTTCAGATCCTAAAGCTACAGCTATGATACAGCATCCCTTTTAACCTGCTATAGTTCAGGTTGCATAGGGAAGTTGCTAATAATAGAGATATCTAATCAATGAACACACGCACACACTAACCTTGGCTTGACTTTCTTCATCAGTCTTCTCTGCAATCTCCCTGCAATACTTCACAAAAACAGTGTTTTTAGCTCAGTGCACATATATTCTTTGTGTGCGTGATCAGTGTGTGTTCTCATCCCGTAATGCAAATTAATGTGACAGATACCTGGAAAAGGAGGTTGAAAGGAGACCTCTATTTCTGGAAGCGGTATTCTCATGATGTCCCAAGAGAGAGGGCCACTGTGGGCTACCCTTCTCAGATGATAGAGTAGAAGAAACCTGAAGAAGTACAGACGCAGCTTGAATAACTCCTAGAGACACTTACAATGAAGGGAGCTATTCTGGGGCCTTTAGCATTAAACAATTTCAGGGAAGATGGTAAAAGTCCAACCCACCTCTGAAAACTGACAAAACTCCACTGATTGACTTGATTGTGCACATCAGCACTTTGAGCCCAACCCTTTCTTTTAGTACTCTTAAACATCCTGGTTTCTGTTGCTGTGACAACAACATGGACAAGTGGAGGAAACCTTGGATGTTGGGTTGTTTTGTCAGTACAACACTTGCATTAGAAAGCACTGATGCACCCCCAGGAGCAGCCTGTATTAAACTGATCTGTGGTCACAATGTTTTAATTCCCCAGATATAAATTAACTGTTAGAAAGATCACATTGAAGCCCAGCACAATTGATGCTAATGGCAGACTGTTAAGATCTCTATTTGGATCTAATAATTAAATTAAGTCATTTAGCTACAGCTAGCCAACAGAAGCACATTGAAGCCTGTGTGGCTGATTGTGGATGAGCCCCGTGAGAGCTTAGGTTTAACTTACATTAGCAGTTTGCATGTGAAGTCAAAAGGACTTTTTTTTTTTACTTACAGCCTATTTTAAGAATTGGTGTGAGAAAAATACCATGCAGTTAAAAAAAAAGAACTAATCATTAAATTAGCACAGAAAATAATAATTCAAATAGATTTAAAGAGTATTTGCAGCCCAAAGCTGACAATGGGATATTATTAAATATTAGAGAGGCACAATACACACTATATTTGCTTTGGCCTCATCGCAGATGAATCATGCACATACAGGTGATCTGGCACAAGATAAAACCAAAAGCTTTCACCCTGACAGACAGGCACCCAAGGGTACTGCATCACTTATTCTCCACACAGGCCAGTTCATTTCCATCATCAGAGGGCTGGCTAGAGACAAAAGCAGAACTGTGTTTAGTATGACATCTTGTGGTTGAAATGGGCACTTGAAATACAACTCCACATATACTCCACATTTTTTTTTTTTTTTACCAAACTTGTATTAATTATTTATGCTAAACAAAGTTATACGTAACCCTTTATAGAGATTTTTTCTTTTCTGCTGCATTCGGAGATTTAATTGGTGGCATTTTTAAGAATTAGGCTACAATAAAACTGCGTACTGTAGCTGGTACTGTAGAGAATGCATTGTAGCCATAGTCCACTCATTTACGTTACACAGTCTGATCTTTTATTTTTGGTAGATTATAAGGAGATACGTACACAAATGAGCTCCAATATAGGTCTCTATGACGCGGAAAATGCGTTAATATAAAATCTTGCATCTTTATGGCAGCATTGTATTAATAATTTACTAATCTACTAAATATTCGCGAAAACCTACTTGTTATCCCGTCGTGCTTTGCGGGATGATGGGTGTTGCTGGTAGTTGTAGTCCATGGCTGATCGTTTCCGTGTCCACAGCCTTCTGGTGGTGGAATCTGCTCCGCAAAGACTAACATATGTGAAATTATTGACCAGGTAGGATAAACAGCTAATTCCGGTGGTCCACAGTCTCTCGTAATGTCAACCGAATTTAAACCTTGATATAGTCTATTTCCTCAATTGTGTTTTTTTCCCCTAAAAGTACAAGTTGCAAAATCAGCGCTTACATGGCGATGCGTTTTCTTTTGTTCGGCTAGCTTATGTCTATAAATGCAGCACCCAGATTCTTAGAAATGTTACTCTGTTAAAATAAACACAAACCTAGGGTCTCTAATCTATGTAAGTGCGCATCTGTTTTAGTTGAGAAATATGGATGTTGTACGTTTCTTGTGGTGGCACTGAACTTACGACTGTCTTAAATTAGCTAGCCTCCCTGGAGTTATAAATTTATTAGCCGCATAGTTACATGTAGCTATAAAAAATGTAACCTGTAGTACGTTAGCATGTAGCCGCAATACTTAGCATTAGCATGTGGCTTGAGTTAATGTTGTTTACATCCGGTTATAGCTAAATGTTTTGCTAATTTCCATGTTGGACTTATTTACATAGTAAAACTGTTTTAGTCACGCCTTTATTTTGCAGGTTAAGTTTGCTTGGTATTATATGTGTAAATATATGTTTTGTTGTAACTGTGTTAACTGTCTCTATCATAAACACTCTTGTTATGTCTTTTCCAGGGCTGTGTGAATTTATGGGAACATGTCAAAAAAACGGGCCAGGTAGGTTTGTCCACACGATTTGTTTGTTTTTTCATAGTTTAAATATTTTCTCACTTTCCGTTAAAGAAAAATTTCAAGTCACTAGCCAAGCTGACTTAATTTTGCATAGACCTAGTGTTGTTGGTGGACCATTTTCTTTACAATATTCATTCTGCCAATTTACATTCCACAGTAATTTTTTCTTTCACACTTGCATACTACAAAGCTTAATTAAGTCTCATTTAAGGTTGCAAATTAATGAAATTTAGTGCATACTTTATTTTGACAGTAGTCAATGCTATAGACAAAAATATGGCGTGTTATGTCACTAATGGGCCACCACAACTAGATAGAGGGTATGCTGCTGTAGTAATAAATCTGATAAGTTTGCAGCAGTCTGTAAATAATTGCATTATGTTATCTTCTGTGAAAATATGGCTATTTACCATTGCTGTTTAATATTTGCATACTATGTACATGCAGCACCTCAAGTTTGTTTATTGAATGCAGATATTTTTTTACCACCTTGTTTAAATACTTAAATTTTTCTGCTGCCCTTAGAAAGCGTAGCAGTGGAGAGCTGAGTGAGAGCTCAGCATCTACTCTGAGCCCAGATCCAGACAACCTACTGGGTCGCAGGATCCAACACACCTGGAGAGAAAAGGGTAATGTGACCAAGTGGAAGGGCACTGTGCTTGAGCGCCTCACGGTAAACAATTCCCTCTATATGGTGAAATACGATGGCTTCGATTGTGTCTACGGCATCGAGTTGTTTAAAGATGGACGTGTATCAAACCTGCAGGTGCTTGCAGAAAAAGTTGGTAAGATGTTATGCTGCTAATAATAAGTCTTATTATTATTATTAGCATTATTAGTCTTAAAATAACAAGCAAATGTTCGGGGAACAATAAGATATTATCATTAAATAGCTCAGCAAACTGTCCTGCCCTTTCCATAGTGAATAATAAAATAAAGGTGCCACCTGGGGCGGAGGAGCTGGTGGGTCGAGCAGTTGAGCATCTGTTTGAAAAGGAGGATGGTGAAAAAAATGAATGGAGAGGAATGGTGCTCTCCAGGGCACCCATCATGACTCACTGGTATTACATCACCTATGAGAAGGACCCAGTGCTGTACATGTACCAGCTCTGGGATGATTACAAAGATGGTGATCTGCGTGTTTTACCAGAGTCAGGTATGCTAAGTTTAATTTGCAATAAAGTTTTGCTTATGTTGTATATGTATTTTATGTTCACAATGTAATCAGTTATTAAAACTGTATTGCATAAAACATTAATTGCTGAGCTGTTTCAACTGGTTGTGTGTGAGAAGCACTTTTTGCTTTGTTTCATGTTCTGAACATTATGTACTTGATTTTTCAGTAACATTGTGTAGAAGTAGACACTACTTATCTTTAAGTATATGCGCTATCTGAACTACAAAGTTTTGGAAGACACAAAAACAGCATCTCAAACATAGGCTGTAATTTACTATGAGCCTCAGTGCAGTTTTAATTTTTGTCTAAATATCTTTTTCTTTTACAGAAAACAAACATTTGCTCCCAGCAGACAGAAAACCAGGTGAGGAGCCAGAGAGCCTTGTGGGTAAGCAGGTGGAGTATGTCACAGATAATGGTCTGAAGAGAACAGGCTTGGTTATCTACCAGGTTCCAGCCAAACCCACCGTATACTACATCAAATATGACGATGATGTGCATATCCATGTGTACGATCTGGTGAAGACCACCTAAAACTGAACAATATTGGTCCTGACCAGTCGTTACCTGTCATAGTGTTAAACATTTCCTGAGGAGCAACACCCCAAAGGATAAAACGCCCTGTCTTTTTTATGACAATGATGAGATACAAGGCTATTGATTTTGAGTTTTTATTTCACCCCAACTGCTAAGCTCTTTAATGTAAATAAAGCAGGTCTGAGACCAGCTGTATACTTTAGCAAGTAAATAGAGCCAGCCGTTTCTTTTGGTTGTCCAACATCTGAATGGTCCAGCATCAATTTTGTAAAACTTTGTCAAACTACAGTAATCAGCTTTCTGTCTTCTATATTTTACTTTCATTTCCTTTTTTATACCTGTGGTATTTATTTTTACCTGAAAATCTTTGTGTGCTGTTGGATAAATTGTGGCTTTATGTGTGTCACCTATTAGGCCTCTGTTGGTTTATAGAAATAATCATTTGAGCAGTAAGCTAATTTTGCCATCATATTTTAGTTCAATTGTATAGGCATCAACAGAAACATAATCCCATATTATCAATGTAAAACACAGACTTATTTATTTATGTTCTGATTGTGTAAAAGACAACATTTCTACATTGCATCAATATTTCAGATACAGACGATGTAAGGTTGTTTCGCTGGTGTTTGTGCTACATGCTATCTTATGAAGTTTTAATTTCTTCAAAACCTTTAGCTTTTTGAACATTATTATTTGCCAAAATTGATTAATGTGATATAATAATATATTGAGGCCTCAAATTTTGTTATTTGTGACCCATATGTTTCATTCTGTAAATATAATCTGAAACATTTTTATGTCTGTAAACAAAGATGTTTAAAAAATGCGTGTTGTCCAGTTACTGTCAAGTGATTTTTTTATTCATTGGCGTTTTGTGTGTGTTTGTGTTCCCCTAATGCGTTAAACTCATTCCAGCCATAAAATATATATACACATAAAGCTGGTAAATGCACATACAGGCAACACTGGGTTTTGTTTGCAGGCCTAACAGGGTAAACTGTTTATGTTAAGACTAGTTTTTATCACATTACATAAGTTACTTAAATCTGGACAAGCCACTTTGAGGCAACCCATGACAAATTAATATATAAAGCAAGCATAACAGTATGCCGAGCCTGTCATTCAGAAAGTGGTAAAAGAGAAAGTTAAGTGCCTCAGAACCAAAACATCAACTCCAGCTTCTGAACTGAATCCATTGACAATCAACTGTTATAATGGTAGCGCTATATTTCCTGACCATTAATTCAACATGTGTTAGGGAAAAGTTCATTCAGTCTATTTAGCATTTGCAGTAAGGTTTACATTATGACTCAGTTTTAGGGTTAATTAACACATGTTTTAGCACATGGCTTAGTGATTAGATAGTTCGATGTCTTTACACTGGTCATGCAGTAGTCTTAATGGGTGTTGAGACAGTGACACCTATTGGGGAAATAAAGAAAAACAAAAGGACTGCGTTTTCTAATTTCATAGTTCTTGAACCTGAGCCACAAAAAACGTTATTTACAAGCTAACTATATGATATGTTGTAAAATTATGTAAAATGTACCTGTATAATGGCAACAAATTGGACATTAGATAGATAGCTTATTCAAGGGATGAATGTGTATAAAGTCTTGTTAGTTCTGCTTGTGTGAGACAGACATGTTCACTCACCATCCATGCCCTTCTTGACCACACTGAGAGGCCGGGGTGCTAGTGACAGCTGCCAGTTCAGTCATGGGGGAACAGTTGGCATACCATAACACTAGGCTCAATGCCCAGTCAGTGATAACAGCAAGGAGGAAGTATGTCCATTACTCAAAGCCTGCACTCTGTCTGATGCAAGTTGTCACCTGTTGTGCACTTCCTTTACACATGCATTAGTATTTTAAGTCTTTGTAAAATCTGCTTCTTGGCAAAGCTTGTATTGTTCAGACATAATAACAAGAGACTTAACTATGTGTGACTGTGTATCAAGCTCTGCTTACAAGGTCATCACAGCTCTGATGCAGAGAGGTAAAGCACAGGGAGAAAAATGGCACGTGAATTGTTTATATGTGATCATATATAGTGTTTAGTGAGAGAATATATATATATATTCTCTGTAGTGATTCAACAGAATTAATACTGCTGATGTGATGTTAAATTATCACTCCATATGTATCATTAGTATCCTCAAGCAGACAATGACACAGCTAATGATGACATTAGAGGAAAATATATGAATAAAAACTAATAAACATTGAAATTACCTACAGTATAAAAGATCTTCCAGCAGAAGTTTGAAACTCTTATCTTCAGACTCGTTGGCCAATAAACAAATGCACTTGACTCTTTTGTGTTGCTTAGCAACGCAAACCAGCCCCTGGTTTTATATATGAAAAAGCTGCAGGCTGCCAATCTGAGACTTACAGGGTGCAGTGAATGAGAGGCATGTTTAATTAAGATTCACAGCATTTATCAAAGGCTGATTGATTGAATTGTCTGTCATTATTTTTATAACAATTAAATTGTCAACTTTTGTATTATGCCAGAAAGTGCAAATATATAAATAAATAAAAACACAAAAATAAATGTTTAATCATGTGTTTCCTCCTTTGTATTGTTATAAATATTCATACGCATGAAGTGTCATTTAAATGTATACTTTTAGTCTGTGTTGTCTCTGTCAGTCATATTTCTCTAGTTTTGTGGACACTGCATTGACTGTCACAAAAGGGTTTGGTGCACAAGTCTGCTCAAATCCTGCTCATCTCGGCTCTTCTGGAAGTACCTCACTCTTAGACCTTTCACTGACTGTAGACGTCTTATTTGTTTGTTCAGGTCTATTTGCAAAAATTAATTAAATATTAGAAAGAGGTAGGTGTGCTTCAGCTCATAGACAGAGCAAACACTGCCAGTGTAAATTAGAGCAAAAACGACACAGGAGAATGGTTAGTATTTGTATGAACCCTCATTATTTCTGTTCCCGCTGAGGCCCTTACACCACGACTACATTCAGACTAAATCACTGCAGGTCTGCTTTTATATAGATACCTTATTAACCCTGCTAAATTTGGGTATTAAACTACTGACATGTACTGCCATTCATAAGCTTCTGTGCACAAAAAGTTTAGCCTGTTTTTTAGAGCAAGACCTTCATCCTCTTCAACACCCACATTAATGGAAAGAATAAAATGTTGGTTTTTCAAACCACATATTGGAGAACTACCGTAGAACTCCCAGTCATTAAACTTAGACAGTTTAGGTAAGTGTCTCTGGCAAAAGGGCATCTCAGCTCAGCTTTTCCTTTTGGTTTCAGGCAAATCATCTGCTTGATGTAACCCTCTCAATCTTTCTGGGCTTGGGACAGGCACACACAAAAAAAGCACTGGCTTGTGACCTCAGGTCCCTGGATTGCATTCCATCTAGGACTAGTTTTGACTAATATAAATGCTCCTCCTTGGTGTTAATCCTAGTGTTGGTGACACTATATGGATTGCAAAGTATACACCAATACACATTTAGTTTTTTATGTTTAATTGAGTTTATTTCAGTCAATAAAAAACAATAACAAGTATGTCAATAGACAATAAGAAATTTATATTTCAAGATAGTGTTTTAATCGGCTTGTATTACATGTGAAAAAACATTACATCAGATTTGTATAGCATCAATTGCAAAGTTAAAACACATTCAAAATCCTTCAACTACATAACTCAATATACAGAAACTAGCATGTGAGCCCAAGAATGGTCCACAGTACTTAGAATGGGTCTTTAAGCATAGTTGAAGTGCTACAATAAAGGATATCATGTGCACACACGTAGATGGATGAAAACTGTTTGTGCTGAGAGGCAGACTGGGACTTGTTGTTCTTTGATCAGCGTCACAACAAAATCACTAGTCTTCCACTCAGCACTACCAACACATCTCCTTTTAGGCCACGGGTGCATCAAGTCTGTAATGAAAGAAAGAAACAAACAAAAAATCTTACAAACACTACAGAGGTTGGAGGAGTACTTAAGCATGCTTGTACCCTATGGTACACTTATGTAGACATTTCATACTGTATAAGGTTTGCAGCATCACACATATGGATGAGTAGTTGGGTTAGGTGGACTCCAGGTGTTATACAGGTGTTCTGATTAAGCCTCCTAGTGCAATGATAGCATGTGAAATTTCCAAAATGGAGACACTACATCCAATTCCAATCTCAATGTTTCTCTCTGAAGCCTGTTGACATTCCATCCTTCCTTTGTTGTTGTAATGCCAACCTTTCAAATGCTCTCAAAAGCCGGAGATGGCAGGAGGAGGGGAGCGGGAGAGTGAGGATCACAGCCACAGCACTTAGAATAAACCATATGCAATGAACAAAAAGCTGTCACAATAAGCTGTGCACAATTTGTAATTATGCTCAATTTGACTGCGAAAACACATCATTTAAATGCATAACCATCATCTGGGTAATTTGTGTTGTCTTTCCAATAAGTCACATTTGGACTGGAGAGAGACGGCTGTCCTGCGTCTCCAGTAAGAGCTGGTAGCTATGCAACAAGACTGGAGTCAGTGGAAAGAGGGGGGATGGGATAGGAATAAGGGGACAGTTTAGAGAGAGGAAGCAAGGGAGCAACAGAGGGAAGGGTCTCTAGGAGGAGACAAGTGGGATGCTGATTATAGGGGGTGCAATTTGACCAAGAAGTGACCCCAGAGAAGATGGTTAATGACATGCAGTGATCTCATTCTGAAACATTTAAATATATTTCTCAGGAAACATATGGACTATTATGGTGTATATAGCTACTTATGTGCAAAATACCTCATAAAATACACAATGCTATATTGCCTATATATTAGCGATAAATTGGTGTGTTCCCTTATTTGCATTTAAGCTGAAAGAAATGCCTAGCCGTGGGAGCTGTCCAGCGTCCCTCGGTGCTGAATGACGCCCTACTTTTCGCCACGTCCCTCTGAATCTCGCTTCGATTCCGGCCTGGGAGAAAAAAACAGGCCACCTGTTGCTACACTAAAGTTTGGTCTCACGGGGTTAAAAACGCGTAGACTTGTAATATATCGCGTATAATATAAAACTTAGCTTATATTATCTCTATAGACTTGTTGTTTTCTTCTTCTACGGTAATCACAGCAACGTGACGACATGATAAACATTTCGCACGGGCGAGGCAGGAAGCTGAGGCAAAGGTTGTCATTTCGTTTTTATTAGGCGCAATTTAAAATATTTTTTATATCTCCAATTTCGACTGAGATCTTGAGAACTATTTCTTTAACAAATATAATGAAGTGATGAAAAGACAAGCAGGTAGGCTACAGAAAAGCTCATATTGCACGCGTACTACCAATACGCTGCTAAAGGGAGCGTAGCTTTGCATCTCTGTAATACACTCACCGTTTATGGGGCGAACAACAGGTGAATCCGAGGTGATGTGGGCTGCTGGATGAGTAGTCAAAGCTCTGCCTCTGTCACCAGTGTTTTTTCCCCTCTTCTTCATAAATCAGCCACAATCTGATCCTGAGAGCCCGCCCCGTCCCTCTTTCACGTAACGCTGGCGGGGATGTTACTGGGTAGGCTGGAGACAGATGGGTCACTGTGTTTATATACGTCTGCTGGCCGGAGGAGACGAGCGGGGGCGGGGCCACGGCGAGTGACGACACGCATAGGAGGCCACTTGACGTGATTTTTTTGCCTAGGATTGTTCTGGGTGCGGCCAAGTGAGGTTTATCAAGGTTTGGATTATCTATTAAATAGGACAGTAGAAATTTTACTGAAGGCCTATAAGAAAACACCACAGTAACCTGTTGTCTGCAAGAAAATCACACTGATAAACAAACATCATCATTTTGGCAGTGAATGTAGGATTTGGGCCAGCCTTAATTATTAGTTGGTCATTTTGGCCATAATTGAATTCACTAGGTAGTAATGTTGCCTTCTATAGTGCTTTGGGTAGGCTATTAAACAGCCCCTAAAACTTGCATTGCACTACGGAATAGTCAAAATCGTATAAAATACATTTTAAATCGCAAATCTGAAAAACAATACAATGTTAATATGGATTAGAACAGGAGTCTCCAACCTTTTTTCGCTTGTGAGCTACTTTTACAAAATTAAAATGGCACAGAGCTACTTGAGCTTTGTAAAATTGATCTTTTTCCACTTATGACCGTTAGGGGTCATGGGTACTTGACTATGGGCCTTAGGTGGGTTGCACACTGGACATTAAATTGGGTCTTCCATTGCCTTGAATCAATAACTAATCTTCATGGAAATAAGAATTTGTCAGAAAAGTAGTTTTTAGCCTTTTGGCTCAATCTTACTGCATATCAAATATTTTACATACATACACAAGTTGTTTTTCCTAATGATACATCAAATTTGACTGCTCAAACTTCTGTAGGATTCATGAAGCCTTTGGGGAGCTACTTGGACAGTGGTTGAGAGTCACTGGTAGCTTGCGAGCTTCTAGTTGGAGACCCCTGGATTAGAGGGTATGAGTTTGGACTCTACAACATACAAACCTTATTTAGGCCATTATTAATAATAACAAATATTTGTTATTGGCCTGTGATTATACTGGATAATTTGTGTGTTATAAATTACAAACTGACTTTCAAGTAACAAGAATAACATAATAAACTACATTTTACCTTCTAGACTGACATTGATTTGTGTGTAAACAGTAATTTTAAAATTCTGTTGACATGCATTGAACGAAGACACTGAACACATCAAAATGTTTGGAAAATATATTCATTCTTTGCAGTGGTCAGGCAGCACATTACCACTTTAACAAATCTTTAGATTTATTTTTTATAAATGTTTGTTGTATCCAATAAAACAAAACAACATGGCTTTATTATATATATATATATATATATATATATATATATATATATATATATATATATATATATATATATATATATATATATATATATATATATATATATATATATATATATATTTTACATAGAGGACCAAGAAAGGTTTGCACTTTTGTTCTATTTACATATTTGAAAAAAATAGCAAATCTGGGCACTTTTTTGAGAGCATATTACAAGGGGAAAATGTGTTTAGGTTGAATTACTTTATCACATAAATCCTCTGCAAACTTCAATTAGATGTCTACATGTTGGATCTGTGTGCCATTTAAATAAGCATCCTGTGACACCTGCTATTTGAGAGCTTGTTACAGTTCACAGGCTGTGGAAGAAACCATCCCCCATCTATATGAGCCACTGTTTGGCTGAGTGCCTTTTTGTAAATAACTTACACACAATATGCGACCCTCTTTGTGCTATGGTTCTTGTGACTTAATAGCCAAAAAAGAGCCTGGGTGGCCCAAGTTATTAGTGTGCACAAAATCCTCTGCTCTTTCATATTCCTCACAAATACAAGTCAAGAGTTGAGCTTAGGGAGGAACCTGGGGAAAGATCCTGCTCGCTGCCTTGTAAAGCTTTCATTGTGTAATGAACATCACATTCTGTGCCTCTTGATAGAAACATCAGGAGGTAGGATTATGCATATTAGCTGTCCCTCTCTGCTCTCCCCTCTTCTTTCAGGGCTTAATGTTAACATCTGCCCACCAAGATGAGCTACATCACTATTTCAATGTCCCCCATTCATATCATTTATTTTATTACTGTAATAGACCATGCATGTTATTTAGATTACATTATAATGGAGTCTAAGGAACAGAAAGATTCTGGTCTTTCTGGTGTGGTGAGGAGCTCTGAGTCACATACGCTTAGTGCCTTGTCTTCACTCCAAAAACACCTTTAATTTGAGGGTGAAATCCAGGTAGCAGTATTTTCCCTCATTGGTATATACATAAATATATGTATTCAGGTTTTTATTTTGTAAAATGGAGGGAAAAACTTACTTCACCCTTTTACTTATGTATTTCGAGCCTTAGGGCTGTTGTTTTACTGATGACACATTTACTGATTTAACGTGTAAGATTGAGTTTGAATTGGCCACAGGGCACTAACAGAAGTGTATGCACTTGGGAAGCCTCATTATTTTCCCTGCTCTGGGTCAAAACTAAACTTGTGTGGGCTGTGCTTGTAAAGCAATGAATATTTCCAGAGGACAAGGTGAGAACGTGAATGCATTCATATCATTATTTTAGAAATACACTTTGATGGGTTTAATGCTTTATGCATTGTCTACAGTCTGACAAAAGCCAAACAATATTCTTGAATTGTGATCGCACCTGTGTGATTTGGGCAATGCAGGGCAAAGGGCCTGAGCATGTACAAATTGGAATTTGTGGATTGAAGTGTTATAAAATCACTCAAATTTGAGACAGACTTTCCTCAATTTATTGCATAATTTCAGATTATGGAAAAACCAAAGTAATGCTTTGTCTCGTTTTCCCCTTACAAGACATGCAGTATGCTGTGCATTTCAAATGCTACTTTGGAGTTTGACACACCAACAAAAACATGCAGAAAATGATAGAAATGTACTAGTCAGTAAATTTACTTCACATTAAAGCTACTTGAACTATGTGTAAATGTTCACATTTTTAGGCCTACAGTTCATTCATATGGGAATATAATAGGGTGCTGAAATGATCATTTCTTTAATTCTCTTGGTTCTTTGGACAACGTAACATATTCATCTCTGCCTTTAAAGGGTAAGGATAGGTATGGTAGGTAAGCATGTATGGGTGTGGTTTAAGTCATGAACCAACTTATTTTACAGTTCGTATAACGGCTCCCTCTAGTGTTCACTGAAGGGATCACAAATATATCATGGCAAAGATTCTCAAGCGCCCTAGCTCTATTGGTTTGGCAAGATATATTTTGTGAAATAATCTTTGTATATCTATATCTATTAACTTATAAATATGCACGTCATCAAGCTCCGAGTCAAAACAACCAGGACAAAACAAAGAAGACATGGTTATTTAATTGTTAATTTTGCCTCATTACAATATTCTGTTACATACTTATATTTAGGTTGGCAGCATTATCCTTTCAGAAGTATTAAAAAAAAAAACATTCAAATTGAATGCCAACATTCAGAAACTAAAGAAATGTGAAAACTATGTTGCAAGAAATGTGGTTCAATTGAAGAGAAAAGAGGACAACTGTTAAATATTATGCTTTAGTTGTTTAAAAGTAAGTATAATTTGCTGTTTGAACTGAAAAAAGCAATCTCCTTCGTTGGTGGTGAATTGTGATTTCTAAAATAAAAAAATACACCCTTTTAGCATTTTAAAATGTCTTAATTGACTTTCAAGTTTTCATCAACTAATACTTGCATAAAATAAATGTTCCGTAGATCAGCTCTTTTTGTTTCAACTCTTTTTTCTTTTTTTTTTTTTTTACACATTGGCAGCTTGTACAGTTTCATCTGTTTACAGAAAAAATGTATTGCAAATACAAAACCCTGATTATTTTGGATTCCCAATAACTGTAGATAGAAAGCAAACATACTCCTAAGACCAAATCAAAAACTGCCATTACCACACTCAAATGTAAATATAACAGCAACATAAACACACTAGATTATGTTTACAAGAATAAAAAACAAAAATAAATAGACAATCAAGTGACAAATGTAATATTTGGCAGGGATGCTGAATGTCGGTCTGTAAACAACATTATGGCACCTCCTTTTCATCAAAGCCACTGTTTAAGAGACAGTGGCTCAATCACTGAGGTGGAACACTGTTCGCTCTGGCTACAACTTGGCTTAATATCTGCGGCTCTCTGAAAACTACACAGGTAAATACTCAAACAAGGGGCCCATCCATACCCGCATTAATACATGCGTGAGATGTATCCCCTCTCCAGTCTCTTCCCTAGTAGCACAGAGCTTTGATCACTACCGAATCCTGGTGAAAAGATTCAGCACAGACACCGATTCCTGACAGGAAAAAAAACACAAATTCTGATGAGTGTAAAAAATATAAAAAGACTAAAGCATGATTTAATAGGAAAGCCTCATGAAATACCTTAGTGGATCTCATTTTACTAAAAACATTCCAAAAGCGAAGCGTTTCATCTCCTGCTCCGGTTACTATTGCTTCACCATCAGGGGACATAGCCTGTGCACACATTTAAAAAAATATTTTATTAATATATTAACAATTGCAGGCTAGGAAAAAAATTGTAAAGTACAGCATACTGACCAGGTAGAGTACTCTATATGAATGTCCTGTTAGTTTGGCCACTTGAGTTAGAGAAGGATATTTCCACACCAAAATCTGGTTTTGAGAATATCCATGTGTGCTAACCTGAAAAAGCAGAAAAACATTTCTGAACAACTTACACGCGACAACTGTTTCACCTTGAAATGAACACAAAGTACTTAAAAAATCTCCAACTAAACATGCACCTGACTTACCAGTTCATTAGTGTGCTTGGACCAGGCCAGATTGCAGACCTGCGAGCCAGTGTCAGTGCACTGCAGGGGCTGTCCGGTCAGAGTGTTCCAGAAGCGGATGCAGCGGTCTGCAGTGCCGCCTCCAGAGGCCAGCAGACCATGTTGGTGTGGGGACCATGCAATAGCCTTCACTGCAGCCAAATGCTCAGTGTACTGCTGTACTGGGAGGACACTCGAGTGGTTCCACACTAGCAGCTAAAAACAACAGGAAACCACAATTATTTTAAAACAATTTCTACAAAAGCATAATGACAACAGAAAGTTACAATAAATTGGACTAGTTTATTTACCTTGTTATCATTTCCACCAGAGGCTAGAAGTTGATGGTCAGTGCTCCACTTGAGCCCACACACTTCCTGTCTATGTCCTTGGAGGCGTCGCTCTGATTGAAGAGGTGGGGCTCTGATGTCTCTCTGTAGAATCACCCGATCACGACTGCCAGACGACAGCTGGTCTGCATTCCACGCCAATGCACCTGTCAGCAGAAAAAAGTCCAAGTCAGTTACTACCACAACATTAGTATAAATTTATTGACATAATAATAATGCACATTGTCTGCATAAGCTCCCCCTCAAGCCTCACTCACCCACTCTGGCAGTGTGTCCTTCTAGTACAGACAACTTTTTTCCTGCTGCAGCATCCCAGATCTGCACATAACCTTTATGGGTCCCCACTGCAACCAGATTACCCTTGAATACAAAGTTCATAAATACAGTCATTGTTCAGATAAAAATTCTATTGTTTTTTTAAATAAATTGTTTCCAATTGCAACAAGTAGATTTGAACAAATAGAAAACAAAAGGCCAAAATATACCCTCTCAGACCAGCCAACTGATGTTACCGAATCTCCTTCCACAGAAAGATCACATAGACGAGTGACCTTTAGAAAGAGAAAAATACTACTGATTAAGAGATGCAAACTAAGGTTGGTTGATTGACTATCTATAATATGAAGACATAGTAAGCAAACCTGGCTAGTACAGGCACTCCACAGATAAACGCAGGTACCTAGACCAACACTGAGCACATTCAGAGAGGACCAGTCCACTAGATTGAGGTAGAAATCATCTTGAAGTTCAGGAGCATCCAAAACTTTGAAAGGAATTTTGGAGATTTTGCGTGTTGGTTTTCTAGGCGACCGCAACAGTTTCTGGCTGGAAGATCAAACATAGTGAGGTTAGGGCTATGGTGGTTCAGTAGTTGACAATGAAATCAAACAGACAATACCTGTTGCTACTGACTGGAGATAAAGAATACGGAGACACAGTGTTTCCATCTTCCTCTGACAAAGCCCTTTTCGTACTTACAGAATACTACAGAGACAGAAAAAAATATGGATCAATGCAAACTCCATAAAAATAAAAATGAGAATCTTTACATTAACAACTGTCTTTACACTAAAAAGGCTTCTCTTAGCAGGAGTGGATGGCAGAAGACGGCGATCTTCTGACTGCGGGTCTTGGACTTTTTCTATGCCAGCCCCCAGCAGCTCATTTTTGAGAAGAGCTGAATAAGCCAGGCCATCCGCTAAAGGCAGAGGACAAGACAAAGAAAAACTATCAAACTGTGTCTCAATTATGTACAACTTCATCTAGTGAGTACAGGGATTAATATTTGAACTATTCTGTTTCTCCATTTGAGTAAAGTTCAGGTTTCTACAAGTAGTAGATATGGTAACAGATAACAGTAAATCTGTCCTATCTATATAGCTCGATCGATCGATATCTTAATATATTACCTTTGTTGCTGTCTGTTGTGCCATCTTTGGTTTTTCTGTTTTGATTGTGCGACTTTTCAATTTCCTGTGACAAAAGTGGTGCAAAATCATGCTACTTTAAGAAAAACTATAATATCATAATTTAATACACCAAAACTGAAATAGGTAAAAAAGAAAATAAAAAAAGTTTAAGAAATCTGCTTTCACCTAGTGAAACAATCAACACTTCACCAACTCTCAAACAATGCTCATTTTGTTGTGAGAACATCAATTTAAAAGTGTTACTGCATACTCACATTGATACGGTGAAAGTTGACACTCCAGTTGGCTCCTGCCCGGGAGGGAATGAACCGATCACCATGCTTACTCGGAGAGGACAAGGGGGAGCTAGTGGGTGTCAGTACTCGCACAGTTTTCTACACATGACATGAAAGCAAAAAGAGAGGCCCATTTATTTTAAGTGCCAACAACAAGCAGCAAAATTCTCTGCTATTTGGCTTGTAAGGTTATGCTTTGGTAAAGGTAAATGGTCACATTTTTATATAGCGCTTTTCTACCTCCCTGGGCACTCAAAGTCAAAGTGCAGCTTTGGCTCAACCCTAGTGACACTGTCAGATAAAATATATATATAATAAATAAATAAATACATAAATATATATAGTATAATTATGATGTAAAGACTATAGCGCTGCTACAAACTCAAAGGGTATGCTAAAAAAGCTTCTGTGTCATAATACAAGATTATACTTACAACAGGACTTGCGTTCTCATTTTGAATATTGATCTGCCTGAGCAGTCTGCTCTCATAGTCCTGATCCATGACACCTAAATATAAGACAATTGTGGAAATAAATGTATATATACACAAATAAATGTATTATAATGGAAATACACCATTTAAAATAAAAATTGCTCAACTAAAACACATGTAACATTAGAATGTTTAATCAATTTAGTTGATAAAAAAAGGCAAGCTGAAATAATAATTAAAACATGAAATTTGTAAATAGTGGCGTAAACAAATAGGGATTCACATGGAATTCAAGACAGTTCCCTTAGCTTTATCACAGTAATGAGTACATACAGTCCATCCGATCAGCTGCTACAGAACAGCTCCTTACAAACAGAGAATAACGCTGCTTTGTGTTTAGCAAAGCAACCAATTCATATTTAGCTTTACAACGAAAATATCGATGCGTTACAGAAGAGCTGACCACAGAAAACAAATATTCTCGCTGGGTTATCGTATTACTGTATCAGAATAAACGATAACAAACAAAACAATATGTACACAGACTAAAAGAAAGCTAGCTGGTGCTAACCATTGCTGGGCCAGTATAATAAATTACATAGCCGCCCGGCTATTGCTTTAGCCACACTGTTTGTTCAAATCATACGACATATTTTCACATACCGCGCCTCCGATGAACGCTGTCTGCGATTTCTTCTTCTTAAAAACACTCGACTGAATTGTGTTACTGTCGATAATACAGCGTACAATTCAGCTAGCGTTACTATTTTTTACTTCTGGGGTTCATTTGTGTTCGCAAAGCACCACGGGAAATATGTGACGTCATCACTTTTGAATCACAATTGGTTGTTTACATTCTAGAATGTTTCACTCTCAGATGTGGGGCAGGAGGCTGTATTCCTCTGTCGGTTAGATGTCATTTTCATAAGAAATATCTGCAAGGAAAATTCACAAATGTTGAACCTGATCATTTGTATTTGTGACAAGTCCAGGATCTTACTATGGTGGCCCTGAAGGGCAAGTCACACAACAAATATGAAAACACCCACACAAATTTGGAACCAGCACACACATTTGGAAACATGCACACAAATATAAAAACACGCACACATTCTAGAATGTGTACAAATTTGGAAACACACACACAAATTAAAAAAAAAAAAAACATACATTTTGAAACATGCACATATTCTAAAATGTGTACAAAAACACATACACAAATTTAGAAACACACACACAAATTTGAAAAGATGCACACAAATACAAAAACACGCACACAAATTTGGGAACACACACAAAATAGAAATACAAAAAAGTGCACAAATACGAAAACACACAAATTCGAAAACATGCACACAAACTCTAAAACAGTACAGCATAAGCTAAAACATGGCAGCAAATGAGATTACAAAAAGGGTAGGACCTTGGTGCTTGACTGTGATTGGACAGAAGACAGCTGTTTCGGTTTGTTTCCTGATTCGCTTGTGTGCTGTTTACACAAACATCCCTATTTTATGAAGCAGCTGAGCAAATTTCAAAGACTTTTGGGTGTAGCAAAATTTTATTAACCTACAATCATGGAATCATAGGTCCTACTCTTTCCTTAATCTCATTTGCTGTAGTATATTAGTTTTTTCTGTAGTGTTTCAGTTTGTATGCATGTTTTCGTTTATGTGTGCATGTTTTCAAATTTGTGTGCCTTTCTGTATTTGTGTGCGTGTTTTTCTATTTGTGTGCATGTTTCTGTATTTGTGTGTGTTTCTGAATTTGTGTGCATCCTTTCTGAATTTGAGTGTGTGTTTCGTTTTTTGTTTGCATGTTTTTGATTTTGTTGGTGTGACTTGTCCTTCAGGGCCACTGTATACCACAGCAAAAAATCTGCATATTAACAATAAAAAATCTGCCTGCCCCTCATCTCAGTTAAACACTACAGGCCTATAGAACGTTGTGACATCATCTGAAACCCTCCAGTTGTTGTGGCTAAGGGAATGTGTCACAATTATTTTGACCTGTGCTTTTAACAAGTTATCTACTCTACTCAAGTACTAAATATAAATTTGAAATATGAAGTACCTATCTACATATTACTGACCAAACATCAACAGTAACATATACATTAGTTGGTGCCAAATAAATAGCCTACCAATGCATATAGCTTTGACCTAATTGGAAATTACATAAATAGTTGGATGTGACTTTTTTCCAAATAAAAAAAAATGCACATTTTGAATAAATAAAATAGTTTATTACTGATACAAAACACAAGAGCTCTGGCATCTGTGTGTATCAGTAATGTTGCTTATAGGGCTTATGGGTCTTATTTTTTTGTTTCTCCTGTAAAGTTGAATCAAATATTTTTTATGGCCTTTTGGCTCTAAGCACTCCATATTGTATATGTGCAAGTTCTGCTTCAGATCTGTTTTCTCTGTGTCTGACCAAAACCAGACATTCCATATCTTTGCCATGCCCCACAATTACTTATTTGGAATTCCTGAGAATTAGTAGAAATGTTGTCATGATATAACCACAAATTTTTAGGTGTGAACAGTGTGATGTGGCATGATTGCTGAATACAGTAGCTTACTTGACAGCAGAAGATTGATTCCCACACCAGGTGGAGCCTGTTTGTGTTTGCATGTTCTTCCCTTGTCAGGGTGGGTTTTCTCTGGGTGCTCCGGTTTACCCCATCAACCTTATAAAATGCATTGCACACTATAGGCTAATCCTCTAGCTAGGTACTCTTGACCAGGACCCCAGCTCAAGGGTCCTTGGGCAGCGCTCACTGCTTCGCCCACTGCTTCTGACAGATTGCCTCAGAGACATTGAAAGAAGGGTTATATGCAGCTATTCCTAAACTATTCCTACGGGGACAAAAAATAATCTCAATTCAATTATATATCGTACCATATTATTTTACAGTATGCAAACAACTATAATAATATACAACACAACATTTATGTAACTTCAATTGAAACATACACCATAAACACATTATAGTTTTCATACTATTCTCACCTTGTCAATATGTTAAACCTTAGGACTGACTTAGGTCTGAGCCTGCATACAAGCACCACACATAAAAAACAAAGAAAGTAGCTAATAAAATAGATGCAAGTGCTGCCACACATACTGTATAAAGAAACATGTTTACAACTTGAAGACAAAGCAATGATCTATACAAGAATAACGATTTCAAAAGATTTTATTTGTAAAATATCCAACAAGATTCCAGTGAATTAAACCTATTTAAAATATAGTACAACTGTAAAGAAATATGTGCAAACATTTTTAACAGACACATAAAGTGGTAGGTTATCATAAAAAAAACAATTTACATGTAGCAAGGCCTTTAAAAAGAAATAATAAAGGAAGAAGAGAAGTAACTTGTGCAAATTAGAATCATTAAAATGTCTGATTTTAATGATAAATATATAGACTAAATATATTAAAATGAATATTTTATTGCAAGTTGACAATGGATTGACATATGTGGCTCAGCGTGAAAATATATCACATGTGCAAATGTAGCCCTATTTCGGCATTTCTGCACAAACTGGATTCTCACATTTTGAATGTTTAAGTAAAACAGCATTTGCATATTTAATAAAAGAATATTGTGTCAGGAATCAAAAGACAAAAATGACAGGAAAGTGAATTGACCATGATATAAAACATGAAATAAAATACAGTGAATTTGTCAAACTAATCATGACCTACTTGCATCACTCTACCTGACTACAATTTTCAGGCAGTGCATACATTCAAATGACACATGGAAATGTGTCATTCAGTAAGGAGTGATTGCTGTAATGGTAGATAAACTAAAACAAGCATTTGGACACAGTACACTGTCTACAGAGAAGAGGTTTCTCTGGCTCTTAGTTGCAGGCCATTACTGACTTGAAAGCGAGTTTCATCAGATATACCATACTGCTCCAATGGGTCCTTGGAAAAAAAATCATACACATGCATAATTGGTAAATACTTCAAGATATCAGATATAGATGTAGAGTTCACAAACAAACACACATTTCATCTGTGTTAACAATTAGCCCACAATGGTTTTGATAAACTTACCAAAATGATATACAATATGTTATGAATATCATACATCTGCCTTTATGTTACGAATTAGTGCATAGTTGTGCATGGTCTCACCTTGCCCGTAAGCCTGTGTATTTCAGTCCGATAAAATATGAGGTTCCTTCTCATGAACTCATAACTGCAATGATAACAAATTAATTTCAGGAGACATCCTAATAATACACACTGACTTGTGGCCTCATGTTACAGCCTGATGCTGTGGTATTTAAATACATATAGGCTACAGTTTTAAAATAGTATTTATTTTTTATAAATATTCTGTAAGCACACAACTCAAAATACAAATAGTGCATGTCTAATTTTCTCTATTAGGGCAATAAAAATGCTAATTTACCAATATGTAAAACAGAGAATATCTATACCTCGCTTTGATGATAGAGTCTATCCACTCTCCACATTGCTCCTTGGTGTCACACTCAAACTGATACTTCCTCTCTGCTTCATCAAGAAAAACTACAAACAAGGCATACAAAATAAGCAGCCATCGTTTTCACATACTTTCACTGAATGAAAAGATACTCACTTATAGAGAAGGTCAAGCTGTCATCCCTTTCCACTCTGCATTGTTCCAAGAGCAAGGCTCCTATAGGCTGAAAAAGACAGACATCATTTTAACCTCCTCATGTTTAGTTCACATAGTATTCAGATAGTATTCACATAGTATTAGATACAAGCACTGTATAGATAATTTATAAGCATAAAAGCTCAGCCACAAGTCTCTCACCTCCTCTTCATCCGTCCGGAAATAGAAGAGAAAGTTAACGACGAGTTTCACTAGCCTCTTTTTTACAACTGTTACATAAAAAAAAACTCGTGATACGTATCAACATACACACAAAGTACAAAGCTAATATAAACTAAACTCATATCATGGATATATAAACGTCTTGTCGGTGTCTATATGACATAAGGCGGAAGTAAAAGCTGTTAAAAGGCTAAATTTACCGTCTCCTTTCTTTGGTCCTCGCATTCCCAGTTCAGCTGCCATCTCAGAGGGTTGGCGACTCAAGGAAACCAGCTCTTTCTCATTAAAACGCATTATGGACGCGGACAATAAACCATAGACAAAATACAGGTTAAAGACAGTCACAGCACCACTACAGCTACACTTTGGTCACCAAACCCATAACATCGTCAGGTAACAGCAATACAACGCCTCGTGAAGTTGGTTCAAATAATCAAAAACTTGTCAAAGCCTCACTATCTGAGAAAATAACAAAGGATAACCCACAGTTTGTAATTTTTAAGGGCATCAGCACCATCGTCAGACGGTCAGACTACTACTGTGAACCAACTGTGACACTCCTCTCTCCTCCTTTTATTAGTACGGTGTTCCACGAGGCTCAACCTAGGCGAAACGCTACTCTTACTTTTTTATTTTTCTGCATTATTGAAGGTGTTTCTATACATGCTACTAAAAATGTCTACAAATAAAAACACGTTCATAGAGCACGTTTGTAGAGACTAGCTAAAACTCAAAAAAATATACAACGTGGCCAGCAGATGGCGGTAATGCGCTAAAAACGCCTTTGTAACGTTTTTAAATTAGAAGAAGAATTTGCGCATGCGTTATACACATCTCTGTTGGCGTGATCAAAACGTTTGGATTTAGGTAAGTATTGTTACATGTGAAATGTTCCTATTTCAGAAAGATGGTTTAAGGTGTTTTTTTCTTACCTTTTCGCACAATAAAGAAGTGTACAAAGGTGTAAATGCAACCCGTATATTGGTCCTTCAAACTGGCTAAAAGATAATCATCAGTTTCTATTAGCTAGCTTACCACAATGCTAGGCATTTACAAAGAAGCACTTTCCTCCAATGTTCATCATATCAGCGCTATCGATTTTGGAAAGTGAAAACTGTATAATTCAATTTGTAGTATAGTGTTCTAAAAACAGTGTCCCATGCTTATTTTTTATTAACTAAACTTGGATTAGATAAGTTAGACTGAGTACGCATAGTCATTTCTATTTGAGTCGTACGCATGTTATGTTGTATTACTAACTGTGTATTTACACTTATATTTTGTATATTTTGGTTAAACTTTACTCTCTTAAACCTTAAGTTGTCTTTGGTACATTTTTTGTACTTTGTTCATTATTCAAAATGTTGAATCATTTTGTCTGTGTTAATTAAAAATTTCCCAAATTTGGTCAGGGTTACTATTTTTTATGGAATTTTAGTCTCATTGTCAGTTCAGGGGTATATGGAGTGGAGGAGCAGTATGAAGGGAGACAAAAATTGTACTCAGTTATCACCTGTCTCTCAGCCCCTCTCTCTAACAGCTTTCTCGTGAGTCCTTGACTAAAAATCTGACTCAGACAAACACTGATGTGAGAAATGTTAAAAATATTGTTATGCTCAGAACTCAAGTTGACTAAAATATTTGAGTGATTAAAGGTGAAAAAGATATCTTCAATAATATACTTTTAAGGATGTGAGCACTTTTTGTACTAAAAGAGTGTTGCATTTTTCAAAAAGTCCTGTCCAAAAAATAAGAATTCATCAAAAAAAAAAAAGTTTGGTGTCAATCAGTGTCATGTCCAAGACGATAATAATATGTTTTTAAAAAATTCGCATAGCACTTG
This sequence comes from Bostrychus sinensis, assembly GCA_020698575.1. Lineage (NCBI taxonomy): Eukaryota > Metazoa > Chordata > Actinopteri > Gobiiformes > Eleotridae > Bostrychus > Bostrychus sinensis. Next base: position 20,145,104 of record CM036256.1, on the reverse strand, counting down.
TTCTAAATGTTCTAAATATTTCATTTTTTGTGTTTTTCTGATAGCGGTTTTCAGTATCAAAATGGCACTTAAAGGGTTAAAAATATTTAAAAATATATAATATAGGTTTCATAAGAATTGAAGTTGTTTAGGAGCACTTTTTGTACTAAAAGTGCTGAGTGTAAGTTTTTTAAAGGGCTGCTTAAAGGTTACATGCAATTAATATGGACATTTTTGTTTTCTTCCTCCTCTTCAGGGGACTCCTTCCAGTGTTGATCTTTTAACCCCTTGTAAAAATGGATTTTCAGCATCGGGCTGGAGGGAAAACAGGGAGTGGAGGGGTGGCCTCTGCTTCAGAGAGTAACCGGGACAGACGTGAGCGGTTACGCCAGTTGGCACTGGAGACAATAGACATAAATAAGGACCCCTACTTTATGAAAAATCATTTAGGGTCATATGAATGCAAACTTTGTTTGACGCTGCACAACAACGAGGTATAGATCACATAGAAATGTCTATAGATTTACTTTATACCTAAGCTTCTTTTACAAAGTGTTATTACCTCTATTTGACAGGGCAGCTATTTAGCTCACACTCAAGGAAAGAAACATCAAACCAATTTGTAAGTTAAAGTAAAATGACTCCAGATGAGGTGGTATGTTGCAGTAATTTAAGAATGTGTTTGTTTCTTTTTTTTGGTTTGTTTTAGAGCGCGAAGAGCTGCCAAAGAAGCCAAAGAAGCTCCTGCTCAACCAGCCCCAGCAAAAGTTAAAGTTGAAGTCAAAAAGTTTGTTAAAATTGGACGACCTGGATATAAAGGTGTGCCTAAAATGTTTCCGCATTTCTTTCAAAGTGTTTGCTATTTACTATAAATCACTAATAATAGTTTTACTATACTACTAAGATGTGTAATTCTTGTATTTTTTAGTAACCAAACAAAGGGATCCAGAAACAGGACAGCAGTCTTTACTTTTCCAGGTCAGTAAATTGTCACATTTATTAATTTCTAAACCATCAGAACCACAACTGATGTAAGTGCACTTGGCTTATTCCCACTTTTATTTATGAGGCGTGTATTTTTTATAACTGACAAAGAAACTTATTTTCTCTTTAGATTGATTACCCAGAAATTGCAGAAGGTATTGGGCCCAGGCACCGTTTTATGTCTGCATATGAACAGCGGATTGAGCCCCCCGATCGTCGCTGGCAGTACCTTCTAATGGCTGCTGAACCCTACGAGACTATTGCCTTTAAGGTAATGAGATGTAGATCTATTTTTACAAAATAGTTTCTAAACTTTGGATCAATAACTTCTATCTAATTGTAATATCTAATCTTTTCTCTTTTCAAACAGCTTAGTGCTCATATTTAGCATCTAAACATTGGCCTTTCCCTTAGATTTTACTGTAGTTTTTCATGTTTTGCTTTGTTGAATGTCATTTGCAGTTGTAAAATGAGAAGTGTGCTTCAAACTGTTGGTATGGTGATCACAGCAGTATGTTTTGTTTTAAGCAAATTGCATTTGTAACAACAAATCCAAGAGGAATCACACTATTTAAATCAGTAATGTAATCGCCAATGATTCTTTGGGTTTTAGACATAATCTTTTTATTTTTACCCAGGTTCCCAGTCGAGAGATTGATAAAGCAGAGAACCGCTTCTGGACACACTGGAACAAGGAAACGAAGCAGGTACAAACCAAAGACCCGAGGCTGACTCAGTTTGTAGAATCTGCTTGGTTAAACTAACATTCTGTATTCTTCTTTTCATTAGTTTTTCCTTCAGTTTCACTTCAAAATGGAGAAACCTATTTCTCAGTCCGGGCCTCCACCACCTGGCGGAGTCAAGCGCCCTCCTCCTCTCATGGGTGGACCTCACCAACCAAATGACGGCCTTCCTCCTCCCCCACCAGGAGGCATGACTGTTCCCCCACTCCCCCCTGGAACGCCTGGTGCCCCACAGATGCCCCCTCAGATGGCAATGCCTCCGATGCCCATGAGACCACCACCTCCTGACAGCTTGTCCATGGCTAATAACTGACCCCTATTGGCTTCTTTGCTTTTATCACGTACACCTGCTCATCCTCAGTACTGTCTCGATAGATTTTTATTCTTTTTTTGTTCTGTGAACCTGGACAACAAGTTGATTGAAAAGTTATGTTAGTATCTTCTGTACAAAACACAGTATGTCACAATGATTTAAAAAAGCCTCAAGTTTTATTAATTTGTAAAAAAAATGAATAAATGCTGACTAGAAACAGATTTGTCTCAATATCAGATCTTGAAAGATTTTATGCATGTTTATTATACATGAAGCACAGAAAACTGGATTGTATAATACCCATTGCACTAATATAATTACTTGTTGGAAGCCAAACAAAGTAAAATGTATTTATTAAATTACTTTTAAAGATTCAAAAAACCTTCATGTCTAAAAGCCTAAAAAGTAATAAAACCTTTTTTAGCATAGTATAGGTTATTTTATATTGCCTGGGCAGTGCAGTGTACCAGAAAGCCATCTTAAGTGATTGCAGCCTTTCAAAACTATTGACAAATGGTTTATTGGTGCATTTTCACTAATTTGTTATTCGTGCATTTTTGAGTCTTTTTCTCGCTTTTTCCCCACTGAGTGTTCCTTTGATTCTTTCTCCACATTTCTCACATCCTCATGTTTGTTATCTGCTGCCACTCCCAAATGTTTTGATTTTTCCACTGATTTCTTGACCTGTCTGCCTTTTATTTTTCCATTTCTTTGCTTCAGCAGTTTTATGTCTGGCAGTGGTTTGTTTCTGAGGCCACTTAGTGTTTTTGTTGCTGTTCGTCTCTTTAGTTTTCTTTTCTTTACTCCCACATCTTCATCCTCCTCGTCATCTTCATCTTCATCATCGTCAAGGTCTGGCAGCCAGGAGAACATTACTTCCAATAAAGTGGTCTCAGGCTAAAGCCAGAGAACACAAAGGCTAATAAATAGTCTAGTACATTTTAAGCTTAATTGATTTTAATTTTACCTCTGTTCTATGTCGCATTGATCCTGATCTTCTCATGGTCAGCCCAAATTCATCTTCCTCCTCTTCAGTTGCAACCCCACGGCCATGCAAAGCTTCTGCATATTGAATGTGCAAAAGGTAATTCAGTCACAGAAAGCAAACAAGCATTTATAGTAATTTCCTGCTTTTGTTAGCTTAGTTTTACCATGAAGTCTCTGAAATCCGGAGGTTAGCACAAGGATGGTAATGGCTATGAACAGACAGCGGTTCAGTGTCACACTTTCCCATGGTACCTCTGTCTGTCTGGTGTTCTGAGTGGAGACAGGTTGAGGCATGGACGCTAGAGTAAAAACCCAACCAATGAAAATGCAGTTCTTCCAGATCTTTTACGAAAAGTTTTGTTTTGACTTACTTGACCTACTGAAACTAGCATCTCTGGGTAAAATCTTGGGCTCTGTTTTTATTTGCAGAGGAACTGATGCCATTTCCTATGGGAGAGATAGTACTTTTATTTTCTTTTTGAAATGGCATTGTGGAGTTCATAGATGAGTCTGTATAATTGCTGGTTTTGTTCCAACTAACCTCCTTGATTTTCCTCGTTGCATACATTTCTGTAAACAGACAGATGGGAGATTTACTCATAAATCACATACAACAAACCCCAAACAACCAGAGCCCCAATCTGGGAATTATGTGTTGACATTTTATGAGCATCTCCAAACCCCGCTCTGCTAAACATTATGTAGGTTTTAATGTACAAACACAAACAGATCGCATATATTCCACTACACGGGATGGTCTTCTGAGACAGAGTTTGCAAAGGAAATATTTTAGTTTCATGTATTCAGTAACCCACAATGCCAGCTAATATAAGCAAACCTCAGTGGCTGTTTCTGCTTCATGCTTGTGAATATTTAGATGCACATAAATACACAAAGGGTGAAGGATTTTACTTCATGGTCAGGCATGTGTGTGTGGCCACCTGGTTTGCGGATTGGTCGACTTGGCCTCTGTGGAGGAGGATTTGCTCTTTGTGGCTCTAACTCCTCCTCAAATGTCTCATAGCTTTCCTCCATTATTATCCTGATCAAAAAGTTAAAACATGAGTTAGTTCTGGATTCAAAACACAATGTGGTAGATCAAAACACATCTTCATTTTCATATAAATCGCACCCATTCTAGTGTCAGATAAGGTCAGAAGATCAGAAGATATTTTACAGAAGATTGTAACAGGATTTATAATCTCTAAATAGTGTATGGAAACTAGTTTGCTGCCATATAAAGCCATGACACAACACAAATGAAAGGTTAAATGTTAATGGCACGGCTTGGCTATATAATTGTAATACAATTTGGATTTAAATTTGTCTCTATGAAGATTTGTTTGCGGACTCTTACGTTTAATTGAACACAGACAGTCCCTTATGCCTTACATGACATTTCTAAACAGCTATTGAGCTAATGCCCTAGCAGGACTATTAATAGATGAACCAAAGCCAGCAGAGACATGGATGGATATTCACGGCATATAAATACACACGCAAAGAAAAGATTAGATGCAATCATTGCGCCTGGCTAATATATTCTATTGATGATATATGACCTTTGACCCCTGATAAACCTGAGAGAAGCCTACCTGTCTAGGCGTTCACGTCCCTTGGGTGGTTTTTGGGAAGCCTTTGTTGCAGAGCTGTTGTTCCTGTGCACAGTAGAAAGAGTCACTCCAGGGGCTGTCTGACGGCCCGGCACAGGTGCTGCAAAAAGAAAAAACAAAAAGCATTGACTAAGGCAGGCCTTATATTAGTGTGAGGTTCAGCTGTCACAGAGCAGTTTCCAAAAGAGTCCAATATTAACCCATTTAATCCCAAATTTTTCTCAGACATGAAAATATAAAATTCATATGTTATCAGTGCTCTAATGAAACAATCAATTGTTATTTTTAACAATTTTAATAGAAAAGTGGGTGAAAAGCTGCGTTTTATGCTTGGCAACAATTGTTGCCAGTGGGATAACATGTGGTTAATGTTGAGTATTGACACTTTTAAGGTATTTAGTCAGCTTTTACGTATTATATTGCAACATAACAATGTATTACAGTGTTTATCTGTCCTAAAAAGATGTAAAATTATTACTTTAAACAATAATTGTTACAAAGTGTATTTTTATAACAATAGTGCACTATTTTAAGCCACATTTTTCATAAAATCATGTACTGAAAATAAAATTAATTAAAGCATTTTAGTTTCACATGTTGAGATTATAAATAATATTTGTATTTTCAGTTTGTAATGTCACAAATAAGTCCTGGACCTTATTTTGTGCCTGTCTGTATTGAAGATGTAGTTTGGATTTATTTATTTAGTATGTATTTTAGTAAAAAAAAATTGGCAACTTATAGTTTCAATGGCTTAAAAAAAAGATGCATAAATACAAACATGGAGCACCAAACATGTTCTAATTCTGAGAGATGAACTTTATATATAAAACACTACATGGCACTATGCTTTAATATGGGACTGACAATGTGTGCCACTAACAATCGTTGCCGACCATGTTTTGTCTCATCCTGTGCCCAAACCAAACAAATCAGAGGAATTATAATTACATATCTGAACACTAGAGACCTTAAAGATGGTGAGTACCAAAAATCATCCTCCTAGCTTTATGTTGACATACTTGAATAAGATTTTGTTTTTAGACTTAGACAGTGGCTGAGCTCCTCTCCAGGTGTAACTTGTGAAAAACACCTGTGGTAATGTGACCTTTGACCCTAAAACATGTGAAACTCACCAGACTTCTTCAGAACTCCGCGGTTGTGCTATATGTACTAATAAGACCTTATTAAATCATGTAATAACAACAATAGAGCCTTACAAGTGAGGGATCTTTTTTCGGCAACAAAATTGTTGCCATTGGGCGGGTTAAGTTTTACATCAAAAGTAAGTTAATATATAATAATATAGCCTAAAGAGTAAGGAAAGTAAGTCTAAACGATTGTCAACTGTCACAGTGAAAGCTTGTTTATCGTCACAGCGCTGTAGAAAAAGTGAACAGCAGAGGGCACCAAAGCACCAAGCAGCCTGAGCCCAGGCTGAAGATCCAAATAGCCGAAGATGGTTGGTAGTCTATCTTATATTTTGTTTCAAGATATTTTTCCCCTTATAGGCCATTGCTCCATTGTCATGTCCAACTACTGTGGTGAGACTTCTTCATCTTTTGTGAGTCCGGGTTTATTAGCTAGCTGCTAAGAAGTCCTTATTTTGGAAGCATTTATTGAGAGACACTGACGTAAATTCTTGTCTTCACACTTGATGCGCAGGCCAGTAACAGGATTCTGTTAACAGATGTACAGGTGAGTACTTTTTTATCGGGAGCCAAGACACTGTGTTGGCTCCCGATAAAGTGGGAGTAAACAGATTTGTAGCCATTTCAGACTCAAGCTTTTGCTGGGACTCTGCCAAATTGAAGTCATGATATTGTTGTATAATGGCTTCTTGTTTGCAACAGTGTGCAGCCATACATCTTGGTGAGTATTTAACGTGTGTTAGCGTCCTGGGTATACACTGCGTGGGCACTATGTCAAAAGTAACTTGTAGCCTGAGTGGATTCCTTTCTCACTATTACTTTGCTTTGGATTGATGTCTGGCCCTGCATTATGTTTTAGATTTTGCTGTTGACGCTAAACACAACATTACAGTGTCATCATGTGCTGACATAGTTTTATTCATGCCTATAATGAGGCTCTTTGGAGACCTAATTGATTACATGCACACTCTGAGTTGCTAATTTGTCAGTGCTCATTAATCACAAGGATACAGCCTCAGAAATAGTTAGGAGTGCATGCAAGTGTGAAGATTTCAATTACTACTGGCCTGGCATATGGGCGTATTTGGTTTGACTGAAGCTCTGTGCCATCACTCTACAAAATGGAAGATCTTATAAATGTTCTAATTCTCAGTTGGTACAAAGTTGGTTGAAAGTCTTAAAGAATATTTGAAGGACAGCACAGGCCCCTGTGGACACTTTGTGCCTATTAAAAAGGGCAAACATTGCTGGAGGATATCTATGCTCCCAATTCAGACACTGGAGTTATCCAGGTTGGGTAAGACTTTGTCCTTCTGTAATGGGCTAGTGCTCAGAGAACACACTGTCCAGTGCCCAGTCAGAGCTAAATAAATATGAGCTGCTCTGTAAAGCGGGAAGTCTGTCAAGCTGCCCATCTAAAAAGTATTCTCTGTAGATGCCTTTTCTCAAAGCACTTGGCACAAAATCTGTTATTTCTGTTTGCGTCAAAGTGTTTCATTCAGCTGTTTCTGGAGCAGTGTGCCTCTGTGAAGCCTCAGTGGAGCAGTGTCAGCACTTCATATTCTAATGATTCACACAAGAGAACGAGCCTAATGTGGGTTACATGTTGTGTGTTCAAAGCAGAAATATGCTTGGTGAGTGCACTACACTGTAGGCTCACTAAAGTAAACTATATTTTGTGCTTTACATGCTTCTTGCCAAGCAGAGCAAATCCCCTTAGGAACACAGGACTGTTATGCTAAATATTGCTCTGGAAAGTGTAATTTCAGTTGGATTATATGTATTCTTGATTCAAATAAATAAAAAAAGTATTACATAGGTGGATCTCATTCATTGCTATTTAGAAGCTGTGATTATATCCAAGTAACGCAAGTCTGGCCTGTAGTTTGCAGTAACCACTTGGATTGTTGTGCCAAATGTATTACTTTGACTCTTATTCTAGGATGACATTATCAAAACCATTCTTGCTAAGCTAGTCAGAGCTATTGCTAACCATTATAACTAACTTACTAACTATTTTTAAAGAGCTAAGGAAACCACATTTTATCAGTTGGTCTCACATGACAAGCTGCCTTTCTTTACCCTACGTATATATTATGTATTTACGGCCCTGCATTTGAAGAGAGACAACTCCTCCAGGACTCGTGTCTTATGCCGTAAATGTGCCTGATGTTCTGTCAGCCTCTGTGGGACTCATGTGTTTCTCTGTATCTCTGTAGGCAGCTCCATTTCTCCATTCATCCTTTAATCTTAGTAAGACTGCTACATGTAACTGACCCGTTCCCAAGTCGAGGTTCACCAGGAAGAGCTGTGTGTAATCTGGACTGATGCCCTCAGGGAGGTAAATGTTCTTCAGTCCAAACAATGTGATAATGTGTCCCTTACGTCTTCACCGCAACAAGAAGCAACAGGAAAAGTCACAGCAGGAGTGACACACTGCACATTTGAGTCACAAAGATTAGGTGAAAGATTTTCATCATGTGCTACTTGTGCATTTTCTTCCATTGATCTTGTCCCTCAAATCTTAAATCCTAGTTTCATAATTTCAGAAGATAAAACAAGAAGCAAAGCAAATGCATAATTGGTTAATAATGTTGGATTTCTTAAAAGGCAACAATAATCCAGTTGGTTATGTTTGAAACAGATATTATTTTGGGACAAGGAGATTAGTGAAAAGCCAAGTGCTGCTTAAGTCATAGGTTTTATTTATTTTTCTCACAGTAATGCTTTTTGTCTATCTTTTGAGGCAGTATGTGTCTACTTTGTCATTTAATGCACTGGTTCTTAACTAGTTTCATTGTGGCACCATTTTTTTTCATAAATATTTTATTATAAGTTACTTTTTCCCAATTATTTTACTGCAACCTACATCACTGTTTCTTGTAATTACAACAATATTGAGTTCTTCAAATAAGTTCAGCATCCTCACAACCCACTTTTGGGTCTTCATGCACCACCTGGGAAATGTGTGTATACAGGAAAAAAATGTTGCAGTGTTGTTGTTGTGAACATTTTGTTTTTTCAATCAGCTATATCTTGTGGCACAAGTCTGTCTTTCCATCTGTTGGTATTATGTATTTTCTTCTTTCTAAATCTTTGGAATTTCACCTAAAGTCCAACACCTGAAATACCACCTGCTGTTTTTAGCATGCACAATTTTACAGCCTTCATTACCTCCCTCCCGCTGTCATTCATTGTATCTGTGGGCCATTTTATTGATGAAACAATTTGCCCTGAGATGGTGCTGCAGTCTTTGGAGTGCTGTGTGTATTAATTACCATCTATTCATGTTACGCTGTTTGCCTCTCAGCTCCTGAGTAGTGGATCCAGGCCAGCACTTCACAGCTTGAGTCACAGCCCTGATGCTACAGCAAAGGTCTGAGAGCCAGAGGGACCCCAGTAATGTAAGTCCTTGTGCAAACCCAGACACAGTGATTTATGGCTACACAATCATTATCACGTTGTTGCTTTCTGGACAAGTCAACAGTCCAGTGCAGATTTGTGCTCTGATTGTCTTTTGACTCCTTTCAGGACGTTTATGTGGGGTTAAGTGGCCAGGCCACTGATCAATAACTCATCGCTGTTCTCAAAGTAATTGGTAAAATCATTTTCTGCGCAGAGGAAAGATGTGATGGGGGAGAAAAATGGAGATGGATGATATGAAAACATTGTAAAGATCAGGCGGATGCGTTTAAAGCTGCTGACTGCTGCAGCAAGTCTGTTATCTGTAGACTTTTAATGTAAGCTGTGCTGGGAAAGCAATTTTCACTCTCCATTTCCACTTTACTAACACCATCAGTCTCTTTTACGTGTGATCTAAAGCTTTGAGAGTATATGTAAAATAAATTATAGATTTATTTCAAAACATTTAACATGGATTATGCACCAATAATATAGGTGCCCCTGATAAAACTCTATATAACTAAAATGAACTATCTTCAACTATTTGTGATGTTAAGAGGACAAGCAGCTGTATGGCAAAATTTTAAACTCTCCTCTTCCTCATCCATCAGCTTTCTCCATTTAGACATGCACTTACATTTTGTAAATGTAAGCAACAGCCTTTCAAGCACCAAGTGCAGGATGCAAAGATAACTTATTCTGCTTACCCAGCACCACTGCTGAAATTATAAACTTGAATTATTGTTTTGTTAGGTTAAATCATTATGTTGAACCCACGTATAATCTCAGTGAGCCTGTGAAACCTTCATAGAGAAAGAAGAAAAAAATTACAAAAATTGTAAAGCAAAATCAAGCGCCACTATTAAATAATAGATTGTCAGTGTGTTTATGGTTGCAGTTGAATCTTTTCTCCAAAAGTGCACCAGGGCTTCCCAGTGCCTTGCAATTTTGAAAGCAAATCGGTAATAGCTGTTGTGTCTGCTAAAAAAAAGTCAACATATGGACACATGCTTCTGTCTCGTAATTTGGGTCTTCTGTTGGGGCCATGCATTTCTGTGTATAGTTTGTTTTTGAAAACAACAGTTATACAAGGACTACATTCAGAAGCTATAGAAGCTCTTGGAGAGCACTGACCTCTGCCAAAGCATTGGCATTGACCTGGACTCGAGTTTTAGTTCTAGTTCAGGAGTAAATGCTCTATCCAGGTAGTTTATATCTCACAATAGTAAAGACTTTACCAAAACAAATCACATTTTCCTTTTCTGAGCCCTATGGCAAGAGTTAGTTGCAATGGTACACATTTTTTTTAAATATCTGGATCTGGATCCACACCAAAAAGTAATAATTTCCTCCTTGGTCCATTATATTTCCTAAAAGTTTAATTAAAACTGTCCATTACTTCTATAGAGTTATCTTGCTAACAGACTAACCAACCAACAAACCCAAACTTGACAATGAAAGTGAACAGAAAGATAAACACTTGGTGGTTAAGCAACAAGTCTCAGTACTATAATGCTGGTGTTCTCGTCTTTGTGGATGGCTCTGGAGAAAACAAACCTGTTAGTACTATTCACATGCAGCATTTGCGATCTCAATTCCTGCATGTTTTCTTCACAACCTTGGTGCCTGATTTTGAAACTAACACACTGCCATCTTTTTATTTTGTGCCATATTTTCGCCTCTGTGGCCCTTGAAGTCTTTTATTCTCCCCATTTCAAGTTATGTTTGTGTGTGAGCAGCCTTTCAGCTGGCCCCTGGTTGTCAACTGATTGTACATAATTACAGCTATTTGACTGCAGCTTTCACAGCCAGTTCTTTCTGAAGGCACTTACAGGGGCAGAACATGCCAAGCTCTGGCTCTTAACTGCCTCCTACAGAGAGAATGGTATTCTGAGAAGAAATAATATATCCCTGATGCGCTGTTATAGACATGTAGGCTTATTTTACAAAGCAGTCAGAGCTGGAGCGAATTAGGAATAGGAGTACATTTTGTACAGTTATAATGAGGAGTAAAATAACGTCATTCTGCACTGATGTGAAGATAGTCTTAAAGAATATTCACTTCTTTTCCAGTTTAATTTTTGGTAACTGGTCTTGCATTATGAGCCTAAATCCTATTTGAAGGAATGTAATTTTTCTCAAGCTGTCATACATTAGCTAAATGCCTTTAAGCATGGTGCTATAACCAGAACAGAATGAATGAGACTCTTTATGGTGACTGCTCTGTCTTCTATCTTCTATCCTTGATTTGTTTTTTACTGTTAGATGTGTTTCTCTTCTGCTACCTCTCCTATTTGGATTGGTCTCTTCCTTACATAAGATAGACTGACAGTGGAGCAGGCCTCACTCAAAAGGAACCCTCTTCCGAGCGTCAGCTTGTTTCTCAGGGAGCCATAAAGCTGTGCACTTGACCGCGGGCAAAAGTGGATAATAGCATGAGAATCAAAGCATGTAAAGATAATCACACGCAGAGGCACAGTTACTGGCTTAATCTTCTTTAAGACCCCTGCATGCAAACACATCTACTACTAAGTATTTTGTTTATATTAGAAATTAGCACAGTTTTGGAAGAAGATATAGTGGAACAAGGCTGAGAATTTTTAGCACTCAACGCAAGAATCCAAATGTTAGTAACTTGGCATAGATGAGTTTGTGGGAATATGTCTTATGCATTTCTTTAACATAGAAAATACAAGAAGCCCTTGTTGTGCATAGATCTTCACCAAGGCATAGGCCCTATCTCACAATGGTAAAGATACAGTGCCCAGACCTGGTCTTGAACCAAGGACCTTTTAACTCTGAGGTAAATGCTCTTGACCAACATAGCCCTTATTGTAAATAAATATTACAATTACATAAGCAGGGCAGTTGAGACACATAAAAAGTAATACAATGGTAAACAATTGCATCTTTGTCTTTATGCATTGGTACAGAACCTTTTAAAAATGTATGGCTCTAGACAATGATCCGCATCTGCACCAAAAACTAGTACTTTATGTGTTATCTTGCTAACAAACTAACAAACAAACCAGTACAATTTAAGATTAAAGTGCAGATGCATTTTTTGCCAGTCTCCCTGTTTTAGTAGTTCCTGTCCCCCTGCTTTATCACAGGCCTGGGTTGTTTTTACGGTTTTAGAAATAAGGCAGCCCTGGGTAAAAAGGAAAGATGGCAGTAAGTAAACAATAACTGAACTGAAGCTCTGTGTGCCGGTGGATTCCTTGGGGCCTGTATTGTCCTGGTAGAAACACACTAAACCTCACACAACAACACACATGCAGTGATGTACACACTGACAAATGAGGTAGTCTTGTTTATCTCTCCACTGCAGGCACTCTGACAAACCCCTCTGATTCCACATGCAGCCTCACATATGTGATTGTTATGGCTAGTGTGTTCACTGGCACCTGACAGCACATTACTTATTGCCTGTTTGTCGGAACACACGTGCCTGGATATATCTATGGTGCCAGTAGTTTAGTAAAAATTTAGTCATGTCATCACTTTTAGTCCCTTTTTGGTCTTTTTTTTTTACATGTGTGAGTGGCTGCTGCCTTCCAAGCCTTATCTCCTGTAGGTGATTTGAATGATTGCAGTTTTGTAATTTAGTCACAAATGTAGACAGTTTTGTGATTATTTGGGTCATCTTTGCTTTACTGATGTTCTCTCTTTGATATATTGAAAAGTGAAAGTCTTTTCTGCAACTATTACAGACTTGTGTCTGCTGGTTTTCAAAGATTTTATTTTGAAATCCCTAATAATATATGCAACTCAGGATGAACTGTATGGTAGCAGAGTGGTTAGCACATTGCCTCTCAGCATGAAGGTTGTGAGTGGTATTCGGGGGTGGCTAACTCTCTCTGTGTGGAGTTCTTTCTGGATTGTCAGGCTTCCTTTCAAAGACATGCATGTGTAGATAAATTAGTGACTCTAAATTAGCCATAGTGAATTAAAGTGAGTGAAAATTAGTGTGAGGGGTCTCTGTGTCTGCCTCGCTACTTACAGGCTATTGTCCTGGGTGTCTAAGGTCCATAGTTGCTGGAATCCAATCCCCTTTTGTATTGTATATTTAATTTTAAGAGCTGTCTCTATTTTAGCAGTGTGTAGAAATTTCTCACTAGGTGCTAAAACCAAATAGTAATGCATTAATATTCTGATTGCTGCTAAGTGTGATAATTAATGTATGAACCTAAGTCTCATTAATCAGTGGATTTGGATTGCATGCAGATGTCCCAGTGCTCCACCCTTGTTAGTTTGTTATATCACATAATAGTAAACACAAACATAACTTGAAACTTTTGCCTCAGCCATCACCCGTTTTGCAGAATGGACCATTATAGCACAAAAACAAACCACTGGCCCGGCTTTAGCTGGACTACCATAGCGGCTCATAACTCTCTCGGTATGTGCGCTTTATAACAATGAGTCCTGCCTCAGCTGTGGCACTGGTCTCAGGTGTGAGCTGGTTGGCGCCCGGCGAGAGCAGCTTGGCCCGCATCAGCACACATCATCTATCCCCTCCATTTGTAGTTCGCTGGGAAAATGGCTTCTCATCACTCAGCCCACTCCATCAGGCCTGCTGCTGATTGGCTTATTATCAGATGTCCTGCACTGAGGAAGAATGGGCCATGCCTCATTGAACACATCTTGGCTTCCACATACACAAGCATGGCACCCCGAGACACACATCACATCAAAGCATCTAAAAATGGTGACACATAATTTTTTTCTGATATAATATCTTGGTGGGGTGCACTTGTGAGATTGATAAAGGGACTGATACGCAATGATATATAAACTGATAGCCACTAATTGCAAAAGGAACGTACAGATGTAATTGAAATCTGTAACAAAAAGCCTTAATTCTTTCTCTACCAGTGAATAAAAGCTTGCCAGTTTTAATAACACAAGACTCATCAGCCCAGCTCTTTGTCTTCTTATCACAATTTCTTTTTTATTTTTGTTTCACTAATTGATGTTTATAGCTAGACTACACTCATCTCCACATTCACATCATTTTTGTCCATGTTCCCATTCTTTAATTCACACATGCATATTCACATTTATAATTCTCCAATCCAACCACAAGAGATCGCAAATCACTGTACTTCCAAGCCTGGATAAATGGAGAGGGCATCCGATGTAAAAAAAAATACAAAAAGCTAAACCAATATGTGAATCACTGCACTTGAGCAAACAGATGATTTGCTATGGTGACCCGAGAAGGGAAAAGCCCAAAGGAAAGATTCACATTTAGAATATTGCATGAAAGCCACAAACAATGGGCAGCCATATTTAGTACATTATAGTATAGTACATTATTTTAAGCTTGTTTGTTCTATAACTGTCACAAAAATCTCTTTATAAATGCACTTTGGTATCAGTGGAAAAACATACATACCATAGCTATATGCATCACAACTGAGGTGGACTATTTAAAGCCGCAGTGCTGTATTACATCATGTTAAATCCCATCAAAGGCTTCAGTCATTTGCACCATGTTCCAGTTGTTACTACCTGTCACTGTTTTTATCGTATAGGAGCTTAATGCCTTAGTCAGAATCTCAGTGGGAAAAAAAAGATCGGCAAACAGTGACAGAAATGGCAGAGGATATTGGTTAAGCTCTTGCCAGGATGCATCTGCAACCGAGCGTGGTTTGGGTGGACTAAACTGCACTGTGCTGGAACAATTTTGCGTGTGTGTGTTTCAGGCCCGATTTCCTGTGAAGACTGTGATAGACACAGACAAGCCGAGAAAGTGAGGAGGCACAAACTCTATGTTGGAGACACAACAGGAGCTGCATGTGGGTGTTGTTTTGCCTGGAGCAGAACATATACAGTACTCCTTAGGCTGAGGTGACTGTAGGTACCAACCAGAAATCTGTCTTTCATGCCCTCTTGGCTCAAACCATTTATTTTTTTCCCTCATATCTCAAAATGGACTCTAATTCTGCAACCAATTTCATAGTCAATTTCTGCCAAAGCCACATTTTCCTGTCACTTCTGCTGACTGATTTGTCAGCCCTCCACCGCTTCACACTCCATAGTCTTCCTTTTAGATGTCCCCTTTCAGGACTGGTAATCTATCCCTTCCACCTTTCCTGGATCCATTGGCACTTTAAGGTAGTAGGGCTTTTCAGTGCAATATACCTAACCTATTCCAACTTGCTTTAAGTCCTTGTTTAAAAGGTTTGTGCCACTTTTTTAAGTCAGGCAGGTATTTATTGCATTTCTTAGTGCTTTTATATTACGACAATCATAAGAGCCTTTTAATTATGATAATGTTGTCACACCAAAAATAACTGGGGGTGGGAGATAAAAAGTTAGATTCCCAACCTAAACCATGGCATCATAATGTTTTCCATCAATTTCCTATTTACCATGCTTTTCTAGTAAATATATGAATGACTTATTTGCAATACAATTTACACACCTTTAGTCTTTTTGTAAAAATCCAACCACAAGGAGTCACAAGTCAGTGTAGTCCTTGAAACAGTCCCAAGCGTGGTTAAATGGAGAGGGTTGTGTCTGGATGGGCAAAAGCCAAAAAGAAAGAAGTCCATTTCATAAATGTCAATGTTAGTGAACCATCTCTAGATCTTGAGCCAATATCTTGGTCAGGAGAACCTAGCTGGAGGATTAGCATATATTCCGCATGTTTTGAAGGTTTGCCACTGTGCCGCCGTTTACAATTAAACTCACTTTCAGAAAACTAGTTGTATATTTTACACTGCTCCAACCATTATTGTCCTAATAGTGATTTGCCAAAGCTGTAGGTTTTGTGAGTCTTTGTGTGTTAGATCTACGTATGTGTGAGAGTTTCTTAGATTGCCAGGAGAACTGTGAGGGGTTCCAGTGGTGATTAATGGGCCTCCTTCTGCACCCACCATCATGCAGATACTGAAGCCAGAACAAGCACAGGAAGCGGCCAGCAGCAAGAAGGTTGATTTAATGAAAGCACATACAAAAAGGTTTGTCTTGAATAACGAGTATTTGAAGGGTATTAGCTTCTATGTAAATATTTTAAGTATTTTTTGACAACACCAACACTGTCTGTTTAATACTTGCTTTGGTAAATACACAAATAATAATCCAGCCACATGGAGTCACAAACCAGTGTACTCTTTGATCTAGTCCAAGCCCAGATAAATGAAGACATTCCCAGGTTGTAAAATGAGGCACTGCAAGACAAGTGGTAACTGTGCTCAATCCTTCATTTTTTATAGGAGTTTTAGATGGGTGCTTGAAATGCAATTTGATAAGGCTGTTGAGGAAACATTTGCACTGTTCACTCATCACACCGGTCCAGGCTTGCCTCCAGGTTGTGTTATATTCACCCAGCCTACCAATGCAGGCACATACAAAGATGATAATTAATTAAAATTTCCATCTCCTGCATAAAGACTAACCACTCAGCGCTCAGGACCACGGGGCACAACACCACTAAACTGGGAGAGGAGTAGAGCATAGAAGTGGGGAAATTGTTGCAGTGAGACAGAGGAGAGCTGATGGATGGCAGTGAAAGATTAATAACAGCCTTGTTCATAGCTAGCAGGCAACCAGATGTACATATACAGGGATATACAATAAACTAAATGGACCATATATTATTCAAATCTGTTGAATGTTTGTGAAACTTGCACAGTACTGTATGTATGAAGATTTTCTTTATATGCTCTTACATCACTCACTGTGCAATCAGACACAACAATGTGGTGCTTTGTAACCTGCTTTAGTTTATCAGTAATCCTATTTCCATGATTTATTGGACACTATCAGTGAATCAATGCAGGAACTTAATAATAGAACTTAATAATAACAATGATGCTTATTATATTTTCTTATTTTTTGAACTTTGACCATTTTAGTTGTATAATCACAAGCTTATCATACTGTAGCTATTTGTAGTATGAGGCTTTGCAACACATTCCCTGAGTACATGAGGAAGACAATATGGCTGCCACAAAAATGTATTCTTTTGGCCTGAAGGAGATACACCTTTTATGGTAAAATGGACCCAGATGGAGGACAGCAGCAAAATGGCAAAAATGTTGGAGAGCAGCTGAAATGCATTAGGAAAATGGATATGACAAAAAGATATGATGTAAAAAGTAAAATTCAGAGGACAGAGAGAGCATTTTGTTCAGACGCTGTGGGGAATATTGCTGCAAAATAACAGGCTTGGTGCTGTCAAAACTGCTGTTGTAATCATTGGTTTATTCACAATATGTAACAAAGAATATAGTGGTGGCATTGTAATTTGAAGACATGGTTTAATTTCTGATTTAGTTTGCTTCTCTGTATTGACCTGGTGTCTTTTGAGCTGAGAATTGTAACGATTTCAAAATCAAGAGGAGAAGTAATATCTTTTTTCTCAGCAGGCATCGAAGGTGGGTGTTCATGCTTCTGATTGGCTGTAGGTGCTTTTATTGGTTTTTTAATCAGGACGTCACACTCTCGGTCCAGATTAGGTGCAGCAGGATGGTCTCGCCAGCCGACTGCCTCTGAACAACAGCCTGCACTAAAAAGCAGATAATGCTTGGACCCAAAGAAAATCAACAGCTCTCCTCTCTGCCTGAAAGATCAATTCTAGAGAAAATGGAGCTCCACAGAAATGTATAGCAACAGCCTCGGGTCCTGATGTGTCATGTCTCAAAACAAGACAAAGAAAAAGAAGAAAACAGGAGAATCTAATATGTGGAACCACTAATGCGATTCAGTGTTGTGTCCCCTGGCCTTCCACATGTCACAAACCATTTTCAGAGACTTAGGCTTTACAGATAGGCTCAATGTAGCACTGCAATAATTGTATGTTCATGTTTGCACTGACGGTATGTCATGTGTACACTTCATTCCACATGTCACAAGGCATTATTCGTGCTGCTTCCCATTAGTTGACTCATCTCTCTTTCATTTCAAGCTTATGTTGGCTCATTTTTAGTTTTTGAACAATACATGTAGTCATGGAAAACACCAGTATTTCTGTTTGCCTTGGTTATAAATAGATACTTAAAGTAAATATTACTGTACCAGTGAGGTCATGAAAGATGTGAATTACAATATAAAAGATAGAGCAGCTGTTCGTCTGGTTTCTTGGTACAATGATTTGCAGAAGTTCAATTAAGCTTCAGACACAATAGATGTAGTGGACACCTGCGCACCACACAGTGCCACCCTGCACAATCAATCCTGTGTGAAATGAGTATGCAAACCAATGACAATAGAATATATTGACATCATTATGTACATACAGACACATAGTGAGTTACTATTTATGTTTTTGGCATGCAGATCTGTTACATTTACAGATTAAACAGCATGTGGCAAAACACTGCAGATGCCCTATTTCAAATTATGTTAGTCCCATATGTGCATAATAATCAGTGTACACCCATGCTGTATTAATCTAAAGTGGACTTGGAATCATTGCATTTTGTTATATAAAGACAATATATATGTATTTATATATGTATATATATATGTATATGTATATATAATAATTTGACCTTTAACTATAGGCTCAAGACTGGCACAAAAAAAATACTGATTTGTGACCCTGTATGGCTAGATTATCTTTACTGTTGAAAATGAATATATTTTTATCATAGTCATCTGTCAGCATGCATGTAAACAACATAAAAACATTAAACATATTTTTCCTTATTAGGAAGCTGTTTGTTGAGGCTTTAGACTTTACCCTATTATTTGTGCCAGTCTCAGTAGTACTTCATACTTTGTTACATAGCCAGACAGTTGCCTACAGCCCATATGCTCTCCTGTGAAAACATGATGTAATATTGCATGAGCAACAGTGACAGGTGCCCTGTTATAAGACACTATTGTTGGGAGGATGCCTCCTGTCTGCCTCTTGTTTATTCTCCACACATTTCTGATAATGTGGATTTGTCAGCACGTGATACTGACTGCTGTGTGAACCATTAGATAGACTCTAGTCCCAGAGCTTAAACAATGAGATGGGCAGCCTCATACATGATCTCAGATGAAATCTAACCCCTCGTCAGGAAGAAGCACTTTGCCTCTCCACTCACTGTGCTGGAAGTGGTTTGGAGATTTGATAGTAAAGTTTTAATTATGCTATAAAAGGTCTCTCTGGGTCTGCCGGCTGACTCCATTTTCAGACGGCTGCTTCATTATCTCAATGAGAGGACCCTCAGGACCTCAGGGTCCCTAGCCACTGGAAATGACATTACACCAAGAGGATGCACTACAGCAGTACTGTTCTATTGTGCAACATGTGTTGAAATGCCTGGAAGTAGTTTCTCATATAAAGTTTTGCTTTTGTAAGACTGTCAAAGTCACATTATATACTATGCTATATTGTTTTTGACTACCAATTCATTCTTTCTATACTTCCTATAAAATATAAAGCTTTTTTCTCATAGCTTTATCACTGTGCAAGTAGTGCAGTCCTTTTGAAATAATAATAATACTGGCACAATATGAACTCAGTTCAGTTGTGTTTTTTTTAACCCACCTTATGATTGTGTGGTATGTATAACACATTTAGTTTTTTATGCAACATTGAGTAATCACCTTTATAATTTATATTATGTCTATACAAAATAAAAAGTGATCAGTGTAATACACTGTTGACTGTTTTTTTCACAATTAGCATATTTCTATAGTGATGAGAAGATTTAGATAAAATCATGTAACCTTCCAATAACAGCAAATTATTTAACTACCTAACTATGTGTATATTTTAAAGCATACAGTCTACTACAGACTACTTTAAATCTTGCAGTGTATTTGTTGTTTATGATAAAACTGAAGTCATTAGACTTAGCAGAAATCTCACTGTCTGGCGATATGTGAATTGAAGAAAAATGACAGGTGCGTTGCTGGCATGTGGGCTATCCAAGGCCTGAGTTTAGCCTTGTGCCACACTGAAACAGATGCAAATGAGCTTTTAAGCTGTGGCTAGTGAAAAGGCATTCACTGAAGCTACCTCATTTATCCCCTTATCCTCTTCTAAGCTGCAGATCCAGAAAGACAGTGGAAGCTTGTGCTTGAGTTTTTGAGTGGCTGGAGTCATTTGGGACATTGGGCTAGATGCCATGATCTGGTGTCTGTCACGTCTCTGGGTTAGGCCTGAAAAACTTTCATCTCCTAAAGCCGACATGAGAACATTTTTGCTGCATCTTTATTTTCACAAATAGCTATACTCACAAATAAGACATTTAAAGAAAACATCATAAGCTGAAATATTATGTGAAGCTGTCGAGTGCAAGCTGGCTACATGATACTCTGCTTTCAGTGGCACCCACAAAAGAATGAGAATTGTTTGAACACTTATTTGCAAGCCCATTATTCCTCTATTAAAAACTGTATATACACAGTAGATGGCCATACAAACTATACAGAAATCCAGCAGGGGGACACAAGCTAGTTTACTCTTTGTATCTGCCACAAGCCCCCATAAATGGAAGTATGGAAGATGGAACTGTATATGCCAAATATAAGTATAATATAATATCAATATGCAAATCACTTTACCCCAGGAGGCAGATGATTTGCTGTGGCAACCACAACGGTGAAAAGCCAAAAGGAAAGAATAGTGACTACACATGGCATTATCCCCCATGTCCTGACAATATAAGGATTTTAGTTTTACTTAACTGGCTGTTAAGATCATCAGATAAATATACAGCTATATCTACTGGTTCAATATCATGCTTTGTTTTTACTAATTCTGTAACCCATGAACCCAAAAATTTATTTATCCAGCATTGACAGCTCACTAACGCAGACATATCATGCTATTTTTCAAGCTTTTTGGACATTTGGACACTTTTGCATAAGCATTTTATGTTTTGTAACTTAAAATAATTTGTATTTATTGAAAACATCTTATTTCGGGAAGCTCTACTTTCATTTTGCTGAAAACGCTTGGAGTAGTTGTGTGTCCCTTCAAGGCACTCTGGCTCAGCCACTGCCTTCAGTCAGTCATCTCAAGCCCGTGTATACTATGTGCTGCAAACACTGGAATGTCCTATCAAGTTAGGTGGCCTTTCTCTGACTAAAGCCCTCTACCAACACTGCTGCCTCTTCATCATCTCCTTTGAGTTCACATGTAAATAAAGTTGACAGGATTTGTGTTCATTAGCAACATGAAGCTAACAGATAGATGAGCTGTCTATAAATACAGGTGAATCTATTTTATCTTATATTATCTTTAATAGTATCTAGTGTTCTTGACTTTGAGGTTGTCTAGCACCAGAAAAAGAGGCAAACCCAAGCTGGTTTTGGATATTGTTCCTTTTGGTTTAAAAAAGTGTTTCATCTGCATCTGTGACTGCACTGTCGCACCTGATATTTTGTCTCCCTTTTGTGGCGAGGCTTGAAGGATTACAGTTGCCATGGTTTCTTCTGTTTTGATCATCCTTATATAATGTTATTGGTGGCTGGTTGCCGTGAAAAAGTGAATACACACACACATACACAGTGAGTTTGTGTCAGTAAATGTTGCTTTCCACCCACACATCCTTGTCCTTTCGAGAAGAGAGCTGCCTGAAGACAAACAACAGCTTACTCTCATGCCTCCATACCTCCTCTGCCCTTCTGAGAGCACATTGTTGCTGGTCCTCCTCTGGCCCGCTTCTCCATCTTTATCACTCCAGCCATATTGATTTTTCTGCCGTCATATCTCCCAATCTTCTCATTTGCAATTTTTCCTACCTTGCAGGCTTGTGTCAATTTCCCCCACAACTCTCCCTCCTTTTATTTGATCTACATCTATCACTTTTAAGCACACACACTGTCTTCCCCTCCCTCTGGGTATGATTATTCCTAATCTCCTCTTGAAAAGATGCAGTGCACTAACCCCCTTTAGCTATGTCCCACTCACTTTTTCAAACACGGTTGACACTTGCTTTCATCTCACCTGTCTTTTCATGTCCGAGCTTTTACTAGGACTTCTAAGTTGAACTTCACATGGTCCAGCCCGCTGTACTGAGGGTTCACAGTGCTGCAGCAAAGTATCTCATGATTTAAGGGTCATGCAGGGCAGTGCTGAATTTGTAAGGCTAAACACATTACATTATTCTATGTGCATGTGCTCTAGTTCATAGGATTTTCTTCTACTTTTGAAGAATAAATAATTACGGCCAAGTAATTGTATGAAGACTTTGAAAAAGCATCTCAAAATAGGCATGAAAAAATCAGTAAATCAGTAAATTTGTCTGAAGGTCACATCAAGTAGATCAGAATTACTTCAAGACCAGATGAATTAATATTTAGCGCAATGGGCATACAGTACATCCAGGTGTACTGATCTAACTCTTTAGAATGTGTTTTGAAAGGTTTAAGATACTCAAACACTTGTCTGGCCCAAATAAATTGTACACAGTTTCTATTAAAGGAAGACAAATCCCACCACAAGGGATCATAAGCTAGTGTACTCTTTGTCCCAGTCCCAGGTCTGGATCAATGGGGAGAATTTTGTTTGGAAGGACATCTGGCATAAAACCTATGCTGAACCAATATATAACTCACTGCATGCTAAGAGACAGATTACTTGCTGTGGCAACCCCGGAAAGGGAAAAGCTAAAAGAGAATATTAGTTGTAAAACAGAATGAACTGACTATTACGATGCTCTTCCTGATGCAACCCTTTCCATTTATCCAGGCTTGACACTGGCACAAGTTGTGGGTGTAGTTTTTGGCTCCATGTTGGGGAATTGAACCCCTGACCTCTAAAATCAACAAATTTATTGTGTGGTCCACTAGTATCAAATATGTTAGTAATATTTGTAAATGAAAACAAACACATTCAAAGTAACAGGGGTTTTGGAACAACTCTTGTATGATAAATGTGAGCTTTACACTGCTATTACACTGCTAAAAGACTCATGCGCCTATTATAGTTTTACATCTTAGTGGCATTTAGCTTAAAAGTGCACAGCACGTTAAAGCTATTTACTGCTTAAGTGTTTTAATATTCACAGTGCACACAGCTCTGGGATAGGATAGTATGATACATTGGCCTATACAACACTGCAAATAAGCTCTCTGTACACAATAATTAACTCATCAATAAAGCTAACACAATATAACTTTGCAAAATATACTATAACAGAGAGATAGTAAATTGTCTGATTTTATGCATACATAAGCACTTAAAGTGCATATTACAAGACGTATGTTTGCTGTCATGCCATGATTACCTACAGCAAATCTGTGATGGCAGAGGAGCCCTTTTAAGAGGTATAAGAGGAGGAGGTATACTTCTTCATCTTCATTGCCATTGTGACATAAGGCAACAAGTTGCCTCCACTTGGTCCTGTCTTGGGCAATGGGCTGTGCTTCGCTCCACGTCAGACCCATGTCCTGTAGCTCAGCCATAATTGTGTGCCGCCAGGTTGTTTTAGGTCAGCCTTACTTTTTCTTACCAGGTGGAGCCCATCTGAGTGCTGCTTTGGGGATACAATCCTGGTCCATTTTCAGGACGTGCCCCAGCCACTAGAGGCGATCTCCTGTTCCACACTCTGACTTTTTAACTTTTTGTTTGTCTTATACAGGTCCTTGTTTAGAAGGTCTGTCTCTGTCCCCCGGAGTGTTCACCAGGTGTGTTGTGGTTGCCCTGTCTCCACACAAGGCTTAAGAATTTGTCCTATTTTGGATGACTGGCTCATGTGTGCACCGGCTTGCAGCCAGACTGTTCAGGACCCGCAGGCTATGCGGTTGACACATAGGCCATTTAGGCCTGAAGGTCAGTCTCGAAGAGCATTTGGTTCTGCCTCAGGTGACCATTTTTATAAAAATGGTTCTGAACACAATCACTATGACCACTTGATCCTCACCTCAGCAGGTACACAGCATCCTGGATTCTGCATTCCTAGACAAAAGGGCGTTATCCTTTGTTCTATTATATACCCATCTACTGGGCATGCTGACAGCCGCCTGCAGTGTGGTACCTCTGGGGCTACTCTCTCTGCACCCCATACATATAGCTGAACAGCCTTCAGCTGGACCTCATGTGATGTGCACACAGGCACATGAAGCTATGTGTGTCGCTTTGGTGTCTCAGGTCCCTGTCCCTGTCCCATTTGAGCCTTTGGTGGAGGAAGACCTTGAGGTTTCTGAAGTCAACATCTCTCTTTGGCAATGGCTTCAGAAAAACGTGAGAATTACAGGCTCTCTTGGTCCACAAGTCCTGCTGTCTCTGGAGCCCTTACAACTCCGGCATTACACTCTGGCTCAGTGCGTTTTTTATTCCCGTGGTGGCCTCATCAGTGGGCCACACCCAAACACTCCAGCTTGCCCATCATTCCATCCACTTGAGTGGATTCTGAGGCAGCACCCTTTGCCACAATTACAGTGGACATATTTTTGATGTGTAAATTCTTTGTGACTTTTTTGGTTTAAGTTCTCCAGTGCTTAAAGCACCACATTTAGCGGTCAGTAGAGATGAAATAGAACAATAAATCACCGCCAGAGTTCTTGGTCTCTTTCGCTTTTACAAAAAGATTAAGGTACTGACCATCTGTGGCCTGTTGCTGGAAGCCGGTTGAACAAACTCAGAGTTTTGGAGTAACTTCTGAGTTGACAAAACCATACAAATCTGGATAACTGGATAACTCTGGGTTAATGTGTTGTTAGAAGTTGGTTATGAACTTTTTCTTTCAACTCAGAGTTAAACCCTTCACCAATAATTACTAACCCTTATTATTAACCCTAAGCCCCAAATACACTGCAAGTGTGGGGCAGGGCGTTGCAGGATGGCAAGCAGAGCTTGAGGCTAGTTTCACCTCAGCATTTTTGTACACAGTGTGCACGAAAACTCTTGCCAGCAGAAAATACGCTCCAAGACGATTTTTCACAGCCTCGGCTCACACTGGGAAGCATTTTTCAGTCAAAAAACAGAGAAAATATGCATTCACTGTTGTATTTTGACTATTACCGTCAGCACTACAAACCTGGAGTATTTTTACACGTTTGAAGGATTACTGGCCCAGAAAGTCACTGAATTAGAAAAGTCTGTAGGCAATGACCAGCCTACAAAGACAATAAACATATGCCTGTTCAGTCAACTATAGTCAGCATAGGTCTATTATATTTAGCTGTATTCTCAAAATGACTTTTGAATGGCATTACTGTAGAGAAACACAGAGGAGGAGCTGCCAACAGCAACGCAGCACACATTAGCACTGTGCACACATTTGTATAAACACCACGCACCTGAACCGCAGCAAAAGTAATGCGGGCAGTGTGTTTGGGACCTCAGTTTGCTCAGAGTAAACCTGATCTTACCCTGAACTAAGCCTAAACCAGCTTCTACCAATAGGCCTCTGGTGGTCTCCCGTGGGTCACTGGGAGATCACAGGTGACTGTGTTGGTATTAAATTCTTGACCTGCGTATGCACAAGAATGATCATTCAGTCCTTAATGGTAGACTCACACCAACAGCAACTTGAGCAACTGAAGCAAATGGCAACCATTCGTTCATGTATGCTGGCGCGCGGAGGCGACAACTGTCTTGAACATGCTGAACAATGCAAATCAAGTGACTTGAGAGTAGTTTTGAGTTGAACTGAAATTAAATACGAGCAACATTACTGAGGTGACCTCCAACCACAGAACAAGATTTGATAGACACTCGAGAGGAATTGGTTCAGGCACAAAAGTCAGCGACCTGAGGGGGGCTGGCAAACAAGAAGCAAACTAAGCTTAGGAAAGAGATTTTGACGCTTTAAGTGTGAATCTACCATGATGCACCACCTCAGGCGGTAACCCGGGATTCTTAGATTCTGTTTATATAGGCAGAGTTAATTGCAGATGGACCACAGGTGAGTGATTAGAAGCAGCTACAGCTGGTGTAGTCTGTATGGCTACAGGCTAAGGTTTGTGAGATGCACACACAGGCACAAGAGAGAGGGGGAGAAAACTGGAGGATTATGACAAATGACTGTAATGTGATGTATAGTGGTTACGTATAATAATGAATGTACAGTGCTTGCAAAAATCGTACCCCTTAGCATTTTTCCTTTATTGTTCTTTACAACCATGAATTTAACTGGATCATTGAGTGGTTTATGTCAGTCACTTTACATCACATGCCAACAACTATGGAGATGCAAAATATGTTTTATTGTGAAGCAAATAAGAAATATGACAAAAACAGAAAACCTGTGTATTCATGGTCTATGTACCTTTCGTTCAATTGATTTTTGTTTGAGAAACAAAGTAAGTAATTCAATTAATTTAATTAAACAAAGTGTGTACCTACAGGAGAGAAAGAGAAAAACAGTGGCTCTGAATGAGCTCCATGACCCTTTTCATGCTGTTTTGTTAAATTTGATAACTTTTCATATTATGCGTAATGATCTTCAGAGCAGACTCATTGTGGATAGTTAATGTAACAGTGAGCAGTATCTCCAGTGTGTAGTCGATGCCCTGTGGCCGCTGTTGTCTCAGCCTGAGGAGCACTCGCTGGGAGCAGCCGCGCACCTGAACCAAGACCAGCCACGACTGTGCTCATTCTCCATTTGAAAACAGCTCCAGCACCTTAATGCATTGTACAGCACAGTTTGAGTCATTTCCTTCAGGAATTTTCCTGTTTTTAGCTCCATCCTTCATTCCTTCAGTTCTGAACAGTTTCTCCATCCCTACCATTGAGAAATATCCCCACAGCCGGTCACTGCCACCACCATGCTTCACTTTATAGAGGGCTCACAGTCAGGTGTTGGGTTTGTTCTAGTCATAGGCTCTTTCATTGATGGCTCATTTTAATTGTATCTGACAGAGGACCTTTCCGTGTTAGGGGAGTTTCCCATGTGCCTTTGAGCAAACACAAAACATGCTTTCTTGTTATTTTCTCCATGCAATGTTTTTTTCCAGCCACTCTTCCACACAGCCCAGCTCTGTGGAGTGTATGGTTCAGAGTGGTCCTGCAGATACAACCGTCTCTGCTGTGGAGCTCTGCAGCTCTTTTAGGGTCTCCTCCTTCGGTCTTATTGTTGCCTCTCTGACGAATGCACTCCTTGCCCACTTTGTGAGTTTTGGAAGGTCATCTCTAGGCAGGTTTGGTGTGGTTCCCTATATTTTACATGCTGTACTGATGAATTAAATTGTGTTTTGTGGCATTATGACAGTTGAACAGCAGACAGAGGGACTTCGAACTGTTTTTGTGACTTCTGAGGGTAAGTAACACCTGATCTTATTTAGGGGCCTCTTTAAAAAGGGCATGAATACTTTTTCACACTCAAGTTTTCTGTTCTTTCTGTCATATTTCTTGTTTGCTTCACACTAAAAATATTTTCTATCTTCATAGTTGTTAGCATGTGATGTAAAGTGACTGACAAACCTCCCAATGATCCATTTAAATTCCTGGTTGCAAAAAATGCTAAGTGGTATGAATACTCTTGCAAGCTGCTGTATCTCAGATATATTTTTTGCATAATGCACAGTCAATCATGTACAAAAATGCCAGATCACAACAGAGGATGGCTTTTTGATGTTTGAAACAGTGCTAACTTTTTGGACAGTAAGCTTTGTTTAAATTACTTGTAAAAGTGTTTGTGTTTTTGTACAGCTTCCATAACTGACTTGTCTGCACACACCATCTGCTTATGTTTACTTGCTCGCAGAGACAGAAACACATTCGCTTCAGGCAGGTGAACATAAAATCATTATCCTATTGAGTGGTACAACACTGCTACATGTTCAGCTTTATTTGAAGAGTAGGTCATACAATCACTAAAGAGAGTACTGTATAGGTAAATAACTGTGATCTTGTACAGGATTTGCTGTTGAAACATTTGGTGCCTTCAATTACTTACATTATTTTAATTCAAATTAATTCTTTATGCCAGACATATGGTGGCCTAACAGGCTCAGCATACAGGATTACTCAAACATGTGTGAATGAAACAAAATACTCCTCCAGGTATGTTTTTGAGGTGCAAACATTATAGCATGGTTAAAAGCTCAAAAATGTATTTAGCATAATAGGGCACCTTTATTCCAGTACTTTCTCAATGCAGATGTCTATCTATACCATCTCAGTACAGGGTTAGTTAAAGTCACTCTGAGTTTTTCATTGCTTACATGTGTGCATTATTGTCATCTCAACAGTGCCTCACTGTACCACCTGGAAAACTTCAGTCTAGTCACTAGTGTCACTTTTGGTCACAGTGAGTCTATGTAAACTATTTCTTTTATAGTTTGACCAGAAGTGAGGTGTATATAGAGGTGTACAAAAGGAGCTGAATAACGAGAGCACATACTAAATGTATGGATAAACATGTTGCCCTGTGCTTATAGTTTACAACATTGTCATTACATCAGTCATCAGTTACAAAGTGACCAAGGTATTTGACCTTTCTGCCTGTTGTGAGAGGCTTGTCACACAGATAAAAGACAGGAAAGTATAAAGTTGTACCCTCTTTACTTATAACAATCATGATATTACTCTTAGAAAGGTTATATTTAATGTCAAATTTGCTGCCTCCTCCTCCATAGATCTTTAATAATTGATGATCCCAGCACTGGTTCTCTACATAGTTCAAATATAAACATTAAATAAAACTGGGGAGAGTATTTGGTATCACAGAGCAATAATTTTTTCCTCTATTTTGCAGAGCTGTTCTTGAAATCATATACTATAAAGCCTTAGGTTTGACTTAAAGGCACTATAGGACTTTAAACTAGTCAGTGATTTGATATTTGAATTGGTACAGAAAACCAGTCAGTATCTTGTGTGACCACCATTTGCCTCACTCAGTGCAACACATCTCCTTGGCATAGATTTGATCAGGTTGTTGATTGTGGCCTGTGGAATGTTGGTCCACTTTTCTTCATTGGCTGTGAGAAGTTGCTGGATATGGGCAGAACTGGAACATGCTGTTGTATTTGCCGATCCAGAGCATCCCAAACATGCTCAATAGGTGATATGTCCGATGAGTATGCCGGCCATGCAAGAAATGGGATGTTTTCAGCTTCCAGGAATTGTGTACAGAGCCATGCATTATCATGCTGCAACATGAGGTGATGGTCATGGATGAATGGCACAACAACAGTCCTCAGGATCTTGTCACAGTATCTCTATATCTATGTCACTGTGCTTTCAAAATGCCATCAATAAAATGCACCTGTGTTTGTTGTCCATAACATACGCCCATGCCGTAATCCCACCGCCACCATGGGCACATACTGTCTGCCATCTGCCCCGTACAGTGAAAACAGGGATTCATCCAGGAAGAGAACACCTCTCCAAAGTGCCATCGAACATGAGCATTTGCCCACTCAAGTTGGTTATGACGAATTGCAGATGGTTTCTGACAGTTTGTGCAGAAATTCTTTGGTTATGCAAACCGATTGTTGCAGCAGCCGTCTGGGTCAAATGATCTTGGAGGTGAAGATGCTGGATGTGGAGGTCCTGGGCTGATGTGGTTACATGTATTGCCAAATTCTCAGAAACGCCTTTGGAGACGGCTTATGATAGAGAAATGAGTTCTGGTGGACATTCCTGCAGACAGCGTACCAATTGCATGCTCCCTGTGCAACATCTGTGGCATAGTGCTGTGTGATAAAATTTCACATTTTAGAGTGGACTTTTCTTGTGGCCAGTCTAAGGCACATCTGTGCAATATTCATGCTGTCTGAAAAGGATCTTGACAAATTTAATTTGATTAAATTTTTGTCCAGTGTATATGTACAAAAACAGTCCTCAATATTCTCTGTGGTCCACTTTCCTTTCTAATCACGTTCATTTTCTCGCCACATCCCTCCCACTAGCATTTTTTGTCTTTTATCTTCTGCTTTCTGCACTTGCAATGCATTATACTCTTTTGATATCCTTCCACCTCCACATGCTGTCACTGTGTCACATTTCTTTCCTTATCCTTCACTTTTACTGTTCCCTTCAAACCCAGCCTCCTCCCCCTATACCCTACCTCCTACCTCCTGCTCACTACCCAGCTCACGTCCAGGTCTGTTTCGACTGATAAGGCTCTCACTTGCACACAGGCAGAAAAAAAGATAATGACGTTGATAGTTAACATCACAGCTAACCGCTTCTCCACTCAAATATAATTTCTAATAAAGCTGTCATCAATCATGGTTCGATCTTAGTTGTAAAGCAGTCGAGAGTGGAAGAATAGAGAGAGAAGGGAAGTGAAGTTTTCTCTCTTGTTGCTGTGTTTCTAAAATCCATTTGCTTTGGAGCTCCAATGAAAACAGAAATATTACCTGTCATACCAGCTTAGGTAGAGAGTGGTTCATATTATTTCCCTTATCTGGGTGGATGAAATAGCAGTGCTATATTATGTAAATCAAAGTGGACATGGAAGGTTTCACTTCGTAAAGTAGCTGTGGAATTTCACAAATGAGACGAGAAGTGGTATTTGAGTCTCTGCTTTATTTGCATCAAAAGTTCCAACAAGAACTGCATAGCAATATTTGTGTGGTACTAAAACAAAAGGTATGTACAATAACAGCAGGGCTACAAAATCAGTTAGCAGAAGAGCACACTGTGACTGGCAACCCACAAGATTGTTGCAGTATTGTTTTTAAACCAGTATGAGAGTGTGCAACTTCCAGTACCTTTAAATCACTTCCTCCAAATAAGTTAAACATTAAATACTGTATATTGGCCAGTCATTTGAGAAACACTGTTCTAAATAACTACTACAGCACATTTTAAGTAATTGAATGGATCCCTACTAGGGGTGGGTCGATAAATGAATAAATTGTTTATTGCAATGAAAACAGTAAGGATTAATTGATCGTGGCAATTTTGTAATCATCGTGATAATTGTTTGAGATAATCGCCATTACCCTCATGAGAGAGTGTGGGCCTTCTGCTATTCACTACATTTACATGCAAAACATAGCTAAATGTTTGTAGCGCTAAATGCTAATAAACGTGGATAATTTACAAGGTAATCATAAGTTAACCAATAAATATAAAGGGCAACACCTCACAAAATGAAACTCAATAAAGTAAGAAAATGCGTTCCTCTCTTATCTCACACAGCCCCATAACTGTATCTAAGCTACGGCTAACAACACTTTCACTTTTAAACTTAAACTTACAACATGATGATCTGATGATCTAAAATGCGTTAAAATTGCTCTAAACTCTAGTCTAATGTTGTTCTGTCTGTAGTACTGCGTGCTGTTTGAATGCCACTCCTACCTTTTCTGAAGGACTCTGTACATGTGGCAGCAGTTCAAAAAGTCTTTTCAAAAAGTTTTTTCATCACAGCGTTATCCAGGTCACTAGAGCTGTTGTATGTGTGTTCTCAATTTTGAACTATTCTGAATTTTAAGCTGTTTGTTTGCAATCATTTATCCTTAAATCCTAAACTTAACCTAAAAGTCTGTTGTGCCACTGTAAACTAATTTCAGTATGTTTTAGTGGCATTTTCAAATTGCAAGCATAATTTTATAATTATTGTGATATCGTTTATCGCAATTATTGTGGTCAAGATAACCATAACATGAAAATCTAATATCGTCCCATCCCTAGTCTCCACTTCATAAAATAAACAAATAAATGGAAGTCAGTTGTATTGTTTGTCATTATAAAATTAATAATAAAGATATTGGTTGTATTAACACATCAAAATGCATTTCCCTGGGCATCCTAACCTACAACCTGTTTGTGACTAGAAACCAACAGAACATGAATGGTTGTTTTAGAGGATGTGCACTCCCTGGTCTCTGACTAATTCTCAGTGTCCTCCAGCCAAGAACAAATCAAAGCTACACTTTTGTTCCAGTGGTGGTGCACATGCCCAGGCTGAAATTGTAGTCACAGCTAAAAACTACATCTACAGTCCTTTTCACTACAGGTTCAAGTAACAGTCAAACAATTATGTGAAACTAATCAGAACAAAAGCCTATTAACCGCCTCTGAGTCTTTCATTTTGTTTCATCATTTTTGCCAAAGATAAAACTGGCTTGAATTACATGGTGCAACAAGAGGACACACAAAGCTGTCACAAAGATCTTAATCATTTGCCATTAAAATTAAAAATTGTTAAACTTTGTGTCCCTTCATTTTGTTGTATTTCACCCTAGTGTATACCTAGTTTATGTATGTGCCATTTGAGGGTCCCACATTCTCAGTTTAGAGTTACTTGATGGCAAATAGCTGCGGTCATATGAGAAGTGGCTGGTATTTTTCCGAGTGTGAGCGTGGTCAGAGAGGTAATTCCACTTGGCTTTCAGACCACCTTTTAAATTGGTTAAAATGCAGGAAGCTGCCAAGCACAACAATATCAAACAAGACTATGATTAGTTTGATGGCTCAGATGACTGTCTGGGACAAAATAGACAAATACACTACATTCATTATTGTCAGTGCACTTCATTCATTTATTCCACATTATACACTTTATATTACTTGGATTTATTTAATCTTGATACTATGACCAAGTAATTCCCGTTGTGGATCAATAAAGTTAATCAGTCTATTCAAGAACGTGGCTAGTTTCCAATGTTCTCAAAACCTGTA
This sequence comes from Bostrychus sinensis, assembly GCA_020698575.1. Classification (NCBI taxonomy): domain Eukaryota; kingdom Metazoa; phylum Chordata; class Actinopteri; order Gobiiformes; family Eleotridae; genus Bostrychus; species Bostrychus sinensis. Next base: position 20,112,450 of record CM036256.1, on the reverse strand, counting down.
CTCAGTGTAACATACTGTTACTTAAAAATAGCACTTAAGTATAAGTAAAAGTACTCAACAAAATTATTACCAACTACTACAAATACTACCACTACTACAACCACTACTAGTAACACTACTATTACAACTACTATTACTGTAACTACAACTACTGCTACCACATTTTACACTGAAGCCAAAATATACTTTTATTCATTTGGAGATAATGTAAATGTACCAATTACACAAGAATGACCTACAATGTTTTCTTCACAACATGTTAAGTAAATTACTTAAGTATTTACTTTTCCACTTCTGGTCATATTTATATTTTTGATTTATCCAACAATTTATATCTTCTTTTTTCCCAAATGATTTTATTTAATCAGCTCTTTCTGATACATTTATGTGTGACCTCTGTTCCACCAGCACTCACTTTTCAAATGCCATCCCATTCTGTCTTAAATGTCACTTCAACTCATAGTCCCTCCATAAAGTCACACAAAGAGACAAGAGACAAACTGACATTAAATTCCTACTTGTGCCTCATTATATAGCACTGAGTCTCCACTTCTGAAAGAAATTAAAGTAGGCAAAGTACTTTTAATATACTTCATCATATAGGCATAATGTAACAGTACAGCTGCTCCTAGTGGGACAGCATCAGTAATGTGGAAATAAGTTAAGTATGAAACATTAACCTAAAAAGAACTCCAGTAACAAATGTTCCAGCAGCTTGGGATGTTTGTCTATTTTTATCCAACAACAACATGTTATTTTCTTTTTTTTTAAGCATAAGTGGATCCACACTCTTCACTTTAATAATGCTTTTTGGATGACATTTTGAAAGCTTAATGGCACACAAGACTGCTCCAGGTTCAAACTAATTCAACAATTAAGAGACTAAAATGTGTTCAAATACAAGATGATAATGCTTAGTGTGCAACAACAACCTCAAATGGAAAGAACCACACTGCAGATAACCCATGCATTACCTACATTTTTAGGACAAGAGAAACAAGATGTACTTTGAAAGTGCAGAACTCTGCCATGTCATTGTCCCTATCCCGCAGGGCTGAAGATGGTAACGATACAGTGCCCTGGACACAAATGGTGGATCTCATAGTTCAAGGGTAAATGCTCTATACCTTGAACCTCAAAACTTTTATATTATTATTATGATTATGATTATTATTATTATTATTATTATTATTATTATTATTATACTATGGTAGAGAAACCACTAAAACTGATTATTTGCTTCTTTACTGGCCCCTTGTGGCTAGAGTTAGGCCTATCTCACATTTTCTTTTAAAAATTCCTAAATCCAGAAGGTGTTATGGGTCCACACCAAAAAACTTAACCCATTAATGACCTTTCCTAAAAATGTCAAAATTTCTCTAATTATGTTTTGAGTTATCTTGCCAACATGTATCTATTCACTTAATAACCATACATTTAGTCATTTTAGACATGGCTAACTAGTTGAATTACCTCTGACTTCCCAGTTGTTCAAACTGTATTAAGAAAACTAGGTTACAAATGTTCGGAAGCGGTTGAATCTGTCTGTCAAGCCTGTCTGTCTAATAATTTGACACGACTGAGAGTGACATCTAAGATCAACATAGAGTATGTGGAGGACAGGTTTCCACAGCTTAAAAGTATTAAAAAGGGCATCTTCAAAAGTGCAGATAAAGGAGATAAAAACACCCATAATTTGATGTCCTAATCTACACTTGTCTAAAATGTGCTGTATTAAAGCTGTAGCAGGTGAAAAACTGTCTCCACCATGTGCTGCGTGTTTACAGGAAGCAGTCTTTCTGTATCAGAGGTCAATGGTCAGACTTCTCCTTTCCTGCAATGAGCTGTTATCTGACCGCGAGGCAGATCGTCAGGATGGAAGTATTTCCCTAACATGATCTGATTCTACATGGCAAGGTAGAAGGACGCAATAAAATAAAGGTACACTTTATCATGGAGTATAAACACAAGAGAATGATTTTGTTATTGTTGTAAATACACATGTATTTATAGGCTATAGGTACAACTCAAAAATTTGGTACACAGAAAGTTAAATATGTATGTTCATTATTTATTTATTTTCATTATGATTTTGGTTTAGATATAATATACATAATATTGCATAACCATCACTATTAAAATGAATAAATGCTTGAAATATTTCACTGTGTGGTACATGGACAGGCTGACTGAGACAGGTGCCATATATTGAGTAGCATGAAGTCATGTCTAGACCAAACCCAACTTTTGTCTCAACTATACATGGGACCATAACATGCATTATCAGTTCTCCAAAATCCAGTTAGTAATCATGTTATGACTATAGGCAATGTCCAGTGTTGTTGCAGGGACATATTGGATCCTGCACTTCACTATACTAAATGCAGTGTGTGAATGCTGTGAATGTGGAAGGGGGTTAAGACACTTGCCTGCAGGCAGTTCACTCCAGATGTTCTATGTCACAGTTAGATTGTGGCTACTACAGAGCAGCCTGTACATTGCCTACTCACTCACCAGAGCACAACTGATGCAGTTATACATTATGCACTTTTAAATGACCACCACAGCCATTGATTTGTATACTTTTAATGTATACTTTTTATGTTGTTGCTCAAATTCAGCCTCAAGCGGTCACAAGCCAGTATACCCTTTATCCTGAAGTCCTGTCAGGATGAGCTACCTGTTGTAAACTACTATCCACTAACTCCTTTGGTTAAGTTTAGGGTGAGGGCAGGGGTTAACGCTCCATAGACAGAACATCAGTCCCATGCCCAGATAAATGGGTAGGTGGAGGGTTGTGTCATGAAGGGCATCCGATTTAAAAACCGGTACCAAATCGCAATACATTGCACACTAGAAATCAGATGATGGCAACCCCAGGTGGGAAACGGTAAAAAGAAAGATTATATTATATTGTTGAATATTGTTGCTAGGCTATATAGGCTATTAAATGCGCATTATTTATGTGTATTCCAATAATCTTAGCCTATTTTGGTCTTGTGTTTTCCACGTTAAAATTTGTGCACTCGAGCAGACTGGGTATATCAAGTAATTCCTTATGGTTATTTTCATTTGTGTATCGCTGGCTGCTTTGTGCGATTTCCCTGATGCCTATTTGGAGTGTGTCCCTTAAAGCGTAAACGCTGCACGGCGAATAGTGAATTTAAGCAGCCGGTGCAGAAGCAGATAGACAGTGAAGTGAGTGAAAAGAGATGGAGGGAGGGTCAGAGGGGAGGGGGTGCGAGATGAAAGGCATGCTAAGCGCGGGAGAGAGAGAAAGCGGCGCACACAGGGAAAGGAGGCTGGGAGGCGACGGCTCCAGCAACAGCGCGCTCTTCCCCTTCCCTCCCCTCCGATATTCAGAGTCTGAGATTCACGACGGGGAGAGATGGAGGGCACCGTGACTCTCTGAGGAGCGCGGTTCGCTGGAAAGGACAATATCACTGCATCTATTCTCACTCTGAATGGATGGACTCGATTTTTGCGGCGTCAAGGAGAGGGAGAAAGGGGTATGAGTGACAGATTTGATCCCAGAGAGTGAGACAGACTGACGTGCGGAGGAGAGGCACGTGTGGACACCAACTTGTGGGTCACATCTTTGCATATCGACACAGCTGGACAAATGAGGAGGCACCAGGGAGCGCGGTTTAATTCTGGGTATGTAACACACTATTGAACGTTTACGTTTGTCGCTTTGTAGTCGTGTTTTTTGCAATGGAGAAGCAACAGCGCAGATCACCAACCTTGACGACTACCCACTCTGACAAGTCTCCCTACTTGCCCTCAGATACTTAAGGCACTGCCTGTGTATGTGTGTGTTTGCCTTTTGCCGGCTCATGCTTCAGACCATATTTTTACATTATCGTTACGCACCATGTTGTATGTGTGCCCATACGCTGTCACTTTGATGCGTGTACACAAGGTGGAAGGTTGCCGCACAAATGAAACGCTGGTCTTTATGGCTGTAACAATTGCAATTACATTTGGTTGAGTTGTTTGCTGTGCGCAGCGCGTTGAGTCATAAATCGTTCTTGTGTAATAAATCTAAAAGGATAAGTTGTGCCCAAAAGCCAGCAGTTATTTTGGAGATTTGTGGGGCTCTGCTTACCCACGCTGCACTGCAGGATGCCACGGTGAAACATGACATGTTTGGCCATGTGTTATGTCACGTTGTGGCAGAGTGCATATGGCTGGCGACAGCAGGTATACATGAGCCTCATCAGTCTGCCAATGCTGTTCACTAAACCCTACTACCTTTGAGTCTCAATCTATGTCACACTACACTACACTATCTTTACTCCATTATGTTTCTTCATCACATGTTTCCAATTATAGGTTGTCACTCCTCACATTAGTCCTCTCTTCTGTTTTATATCTTAAGCAATTACCTTTTTCAGACTCTGCCCACTCCACTGGTCAACATGCCAGGCTGCTTCCTCTCTGTTGATCACAGTATTAGCTGTGATTGGGATGTTTTTTCCCCCTCAGATATGTAAATAGAATAGATGTTGTTTTTTCTTCTATTCATGCAATCAGCTCATTATTTCCTGCATCTCATTATTTTGTTTGGGTTTTAACTTTGTTGCTCGTGTCTAATCAAATACCCCAAAACTTTATTTCAAACCTTACATTATAACCCTGTTCACAGTAAGCTGGGTGGTTCAGTTTTGTCTTTCATCAAACATTGTACTTTCGGTTCCCTATTGTTGTGGTCTTAAAAGAGTGAAACAGTAAACAAAACATATTGCATGATGACAGGGTTAACAGGGAATCACTCACATATTTATTATTGTAATCAACAATCACCTAAAGTATTGACAAATGTTGAAAGGGTGTGCTTTCTCTAAAAGAGCAGTTTCTACAAATGTAAATGATAGTGTATGCACTTCACTCAGTGCTTTATAGGAGCTGTTTAACAGTGACACTATGTACTTTTTGTTGCAAAGCTGTAAAATGGTGTAAAAAGACATAACACTTTGTAGATGGTGGCTTTGATTGGAAACAGCACAACAAAGTAGGAGTAGAGAAGATTTGGCCAATAATAAAAGAAGGTGAGATGTCAAACTGACAGAAGGTTAAATGGCAGATAAATGGTCAAAGCGCAGTCGAGGCGATGGGCTGGCGTTGACAGATGCTGATGTCTTTTTCCCTGACTGGACACAGAAGCAAAGTGGTCGTTCTGAGGCAGCCCTGCAGGAGGACAGGAGAGATGGAGAGAGCAACAGGGAGAAGCTTTGCACCTGTACAAAGCCCAGCAGTGTTTGCCTTATGCTTTTTGATCATGTTCATCATGTAACATCCTTTACCAAAATATACAAAGTACTTTCCTCTTTTTTCCTTTTGGTCCTTACCTCTAGCAAATTATCTATTCTGCGCAGTGATTGATGCCCTTCTTGATGCAACCCACTCCATTTATCAGGGCTTGGATCTGTCACAAAGAGTATACTGGCTTGTGATCTCCTGTTGCTAAAAGTACTTCATTTTTGTCATTAATTTTTTAAATTGTACCACAAGAAAAATGACAAGATGTAGGCCTATTGGTACACTGATTACAGTATGTAGTGTTTTAGTGTGGGTGTGCTAGATGCAATATAAACTTACTGTTCTAAACTATCTAAAAAATTATGCATTCAGGCTTGAATATTTAGGTTAGGTCTACGAAGATGGCTAACGGCGATATCTTTGTCATAAAAACCAGTATTCACACAGAATAATGGACAGAGATTAGATGAGATGTTTCTACTGGTGGGCGCAGGAGATACAGAGGAGTAAGAGGACTTGGTTGCAAAAGTGACCGAGGATACATAGGCGTGTTTAAGGAGCTTCTGATCTCAGTGCACGCTTGTGTGTGCGTGTCTTTTAGGACGATGTTTGACCTTGAGAAATACTCTTCTTAAGGACTTCATGCTTGGAGAGGATTGCTCCGATTAGATTGCTGCAGAGCATGATTGAGGTGCAGCTGTGGACAAGGGCAAGGGGACAGGCGCAGAACAAAATTGCCCAGAGCATCCCCCCTACACACCAACACAATAAAACAAGTCTTTATTAGAGTGCACAATTACGGCGCACAGCCTGGCTTCAGAGGTCAATCACCAAACTGGATTTAATGGTTAGAGTCATAGTGTTATTGAAGAAAAGTGCGTCCATCTTGGGTGTACCTCAGGGCAGAGTGGATAGCAGAGCAGATAGGGCAGGTGGAACAAGGCCATAGAGTAGAAGACTTATGGAAAGATATACAGTAGATTGTGCTGTGGTATAGCTCAGTTGGTAGAGCTGTGGCACATATACGCAGCAACTATAGCCTGCCTTGGTATTGTGGGTTCATGTGTGGACTCCAACACTTTGCCCAATGTCTATCCCTGCTCTCTGCCCCATGATTTCCTATCAAGATTTCAACTTCACTATTCAATAAAACTGAAAAATATCTTTTAAAAAAGGATTGAAGTTAAGTATGAGTCAGCATCTTTGGTCCCATCTCGCAATGAGTTATTTTGCTAACAGACAAATAAAACAACCTCCCTGAAAAATGATCACAAAAATGTCAATATAACATTAAAATAACCCAGCACTAAACTAAGGACTAAAACAAATGATACTTAGAAACTATTGAAAAATAAAAAATCTCTTATCTTTTGGAACTTTTTATGTCTCAAATGTAGGCGTTGTGATATAATTTCTGATTGCAGCCTTCTGACATTGGAGAGAAAGAGTGGATTGGTACCTATGAGTGTCTGCAAAGGTTATAAGCTTTTAGGTTGTGCTGGCTGCTGTTATATGATGTAAAATAAATGGCACGATCCCAGTAGTCAATAATGAACAAGTGTGCGTCTACCTGGGGCTAAATAAGAGCCAGGTTAAAGTCCACCTCCTCTGCCATCCCACACTTCTCCATCACTGTACGCCGACCTCTGACCTCCCTCTGACCTCCCTCCTTCTTGTCTCTCCATCTCATTCCCCCTGCAATGGATTATTTGCTCTATCTCTCCTCTCTACCACTTCTGCCCTTTTCAATTCCCATTTTACTTTCTTTAATTTACTTTCCACACCACATTTTCCCACAAGTGACCCCAGGCTTTCCGATTCTGTTGTTCAATTTGTTGTTCTTTTCCTGTGCCGTCTACTTCACTTTACCTCACTCTCTCTGTTGGGCTGTTTTGGAGTGATATCGACTTTGGGGTCACCTGATATCTCCTGCTTAATCCTACTAATGACTAGGCATTTGTGGGTTGGTTGGCTCATTTATTTTCACAGTCTGTCTAAAATTAAACCTCAATTCCAAAACAAAAATATAACCAGGATCATAATGAAGTCTGTTCTTTATCACTTGCTGCCAGAGAAAGTCAGAGAAAGTGGCTATAGTGCTGGCAATGCCTGTTTACACAATCAGTGCAAAGAAGTAAAACACTGATAGAGAAGAGAAACAAAGTGAAACACAGATAAATATTGTAGATCTTTAGAAGGAGAAGTAACTTGATGGTTCATATTGGTCTAACATTAAATTCAGTTTTATACGTTTAGGCTTCAGCTCCAGTTGGGATAGATGTAATTATTTTTAGATGGAAAACTGGTTTTAATTTTGTCAGAAAAAATGGTTAGTGTTGCTTTAAAGTTATTATTGTTTTTTATTCAGGGCCGCAATGACTAAATGAATGTATTGATTATGACCAATTATTAAGATAATTGTCAACTAATTCAATAATCGATCGGGTTTCTGGAACATGCTATGTACTGAGAGAGGTTTTTTTTTTCCAAGACAGAGCAGTAAAGCCACAAAAACACTAAGACGTAAGAAGTGAGAGATGTTACCAAGTGTGAATGTAGAGTTTAAAAAATATGTGTTAAGTTGTTGCATCTTGTCACCTTCTGCTGTAAGTATAACAACCACAGTCCCTAGAGTTCTTTTTAGTGTTTGTTCAGCTGTGGTCTAAAATGGTGCCATTAGATAAGCAGACCACATTTTCTATGGCAGAATTAGCATTAACCACCAAAGAGCAAATTCTGAAAAATCATGATGTTTTGGCAACTGACAACCAATCCAATACATGTATGTAATGTAAAAGACTGTGTAGAAAACATGAGCAAGATTTTGTTGTTCAGATGTTTAATTGACTGTAATACTCAGTATATAAAATTAGTAGAAGGCTCTTCACTGTAATTTGTATTTGTCCTATTTTAACTCCTAAATTATATGTCTCGGTTAGAAAGTCTAAATGAAAATAGTAATTAAAAAGATGTTCCAGGGGTAATGATCTGGAGTGCTCCTCTCACCTGTTGCCTCAGTAGTCTTTGAGTCTGCCACCTGTCTCTGAGTCTGCCTGTGTCACACACCTCTCATTACAGGCCCCTGGTTGAATTAAGCACTCGTATTTCTCAGACTTCATTAAATGTTGATGTGGGTCATGAAGTTTTTGGCCCCTTCTCACCTGTGCCTCACGTCCCTTCGCAAATGTTAATGTGGGTCAATGAGATTACCCTTTCTACGTGTGCGAACGACTGAGTGTGTGCGCGCTGATTGTTCAACTGTGCAGATATAGCTAGTTGCTGTTGCTAATTGAATGTTAATGTGGGTTAAATTGTATCACCTTACGTTTTAATAATGCAGCTCAATTAATGGCCACACTCAACCAGAGAAGTCCTCCACTTTCTGCTGTAGGTGCCGGTCTGTTGTGTAGGCTGTCTTTAAAATAAAATTATAAAAAATGACTGTGTTATTGTTTATTTTTCATTAACCTGTACTTGTACAATTTAACAGCAAGATATTAGAGACCCATATAAATAACACTGCAAATAGTTTGACAGGCAGCCAGTTCAACCAGCAAATGCTTTAGACTTCTCTCCTTCCTGTGCATTTTATCAGGTGGACAACAAGTACAGTGCAGCATACCATCTGTATCCAGTAAAATATTAGCATCTGGGACTAGCATTATCACACATCTGTCTCATGATGGAAACCCACACCTCCAACTCATTACCGGTGCTCAGTGCCAGACAAGGTAATCCGTCACCTCCTCCTTAGCCCCGAGGTAATGTCTAGTATCTCCCTGGGCCAGTCCAATGAGTCAGGCTGGGCAGGTACTGAGGCCTGTAGTGTGTCTTTGGTGATAAAATGAGCTCACTGCTTGGTTTTTGTTCAATGCCTTGTGTGTTTCATTTTTAAGAGAACTAAAACAGGTAGAGTTTTTCGTATTCTATTTTTTGGTGGAGGACTGTGAAATCTGACACACCAAGCTCTAGAGTAATATAATGATAATCTTATTAGCCAACTGTCCCAGTAAAATGTCAATGAGTGTGCGTTTTGTCCGTTACAGTAATGCCATCTGTAGAACAGACCTCTGAGGCAGGGGGGACGTTATTCATTAACTGTAACCACATGACTTCCACGGTCCAGCACTTGTGCACACACTCTCGCACACAAGGTCAATCATTCTCACTCGTCTCATTCACTTTGCTTCCGTCACTTTTCATGTCGCTACACAGTGGCTTTCGAATGTTCCATGCTGATAATTAATTCTGTATTGCTATTGATTGCTTCCCTGATCTGTGTTTGGTTTGGGCCAGGTCTGAATCACATTTCCAGACACGGTTTGTGGAGTGAACAGCTGATACCTGTGATGGAGTGCCGTGACCTACTCCTGCAAATTGGATTTTAATGATTCAAATATCATTTCTTGAGCTCCATACCTGTGCCGAATTTAAACATGAATGGCAGAAAGGGTTGTGGCATTCTCACAGAAATCACGCTAAAATACCTTAAAGGGCATTTCTTATTAGAAATGGTAGCTATGATTTAACACGCTCAAATATACAACTCTAGCTCAGAAACAGTTGGGACATTGTGTAAAATATGAATAAATGACTTGCAATCTCATAAAAACATTTTATTCACAATAAAACATAAACATTTTAAACTTGAAACTGAGATCATTTACTATTTAATGACAAATAATAGCAAATTTAAAATTTTGAAAGCAACATGTCAAAAGGTTGGGGGGGGGGGGGGGGGGGGGGGCAGGAAAATAAAGTTCTACTGTAAAATATGTTCAAAGAAAATTACTTCTAAAAGTGTTCCTTATCCATGATTTTCATGACAGAATCTTGTTCTCTGTGTCGCTTGAGATCCTGAAGATCAGAAGCATTCAATACAAATACACTGACTTGACCTTCACCTGACTACACCTTTCTAAAACGCTCCTTTTATCCCCAGACGTCTTACTGTTGCCAGTTAACTTTATTAGTTGCTGCTGTTTGGTTTATTTTTTCAGCCTTTTGTTGCTCTGTCCCAACAGTTTTGAGACGTGTTGCTGTCTTTAAATTGAAAATGTGCTATTATTTTTCATACAAAGGTAAAATATCTCACATCTATATGTTGTTGCTTTATTGTAACTAAAATATTTATGGGATTTGTGCAGATCATTCTGTTTTTATTTACATTTTACTTTTACAGTGCCCCTCCTTTTTTGTAATGGGGGTTATAAAGAGGTTGGGTTTGTTTGGGAGTACATGGCCAGATTTTGTGAAAAGTCCTTGAGCGCTGACCCCTATTCTCTACACAAACATACATTTGGCTTTGAGGAAGCACAGATTCATGCATTACTTCTGCCTCACTACCACACAAACAGCCCTCTGAACCCCGGGGACTGTGCAGCATTGGTGCACACACATTCTCAGAGCCACACATGTGCATCACCCTTCTGTACTGTATGGAGAAGTCACCTGGGGATGCCTGACTATACATATAGCTTTGTCCTTTTTATGTGTCATTCTATAAAAAGGCCAAAGTCAAGAGAAAATTAAGCAGCACTACCCAATTTTATTACTGCCATCCCGGTTGGTGTTACACCTAAATCCAGTGCCTAGCATGTTTAACCTTATCGCTCACTAACAACAGTATACATAAGATAAATTAAAGTCAATTTGACACCTCAAAATATTAATATATGACATCAAACTGAAATTTGAAGCTTAGCATAAACTTCTTAAGTTTAGCATTAGAGTTTAGACTGATGCTAACCGGAAAATATCTAGGCCTCATTACACTTCACATATTGAATCAATAATTTTATGTGCTTTCCGTTGCTTCCCTAGTTATTCTCTAACTTGACCCAGCAGCCATTATTAACAATGAGAGCATCCCTTATTTGAGTGTGCCAGCAATTAAAATCCTTAATATTAAAGCCAGTATGATGTCTAAGAGTCTAATTTTTTCACGTTTTTTCACATGATTCCTATTACAATATACTATGAGATGCTTACACTGGTTTCTTCCAACCCAAGGGAAAAAAACTCAGGTAGTTTCCATTTAATATTTTGTAAAAACTTCAATGGCTATGCTCAGGTCCTATTAGTCCTCCTATTTCATTACATTCTTTTGTTACAGAACAACTAGAAATGCAAGGTATCCTGTATTTTATTGTGGAAAAGTTTTTATAACTTTTTAAAATTATAAATACAGTATTATGTAGTCTTTTTAAATTGGCTTGAGACACTGGTCCTTGAGTTTTCAGCAGCGTACAAACAAGGACAACTTAGTGTTCATAAACAAGGTAGAAGGTGTGTTTTATTCACTGATATTTTGCACTTTTGCTTCTCCTTGTTTCAGCCGATTGTGATCATTTTTATTACTTTAAGAAGACAAAAGGTTTGTGGTGGCCTGTCTCTGAGCATTTACTTTTGTGCACAAAATTCATTATTATTAGCATATTATTCAGTTTCCACCTCTCAGGCTTGTCAGCTCAGCCTAGGTTAATTGCAGTGTCAGTTGTGGCCTCATGTGTGGGAGCTGTGTATTAATCCACATTTTCTTCACTTTGTGTGTCTCCATTTTCCCTCTGCTACCTTCACGTTTGATCTGAATTTTTCGGCCTCTCAGAGCCTGGCCCTAGCCCTCAAGTGTCTGGCCCGCTTTCCCTCCTCCCTTTTGAACAGGCAGTCATGAATTTATTATGGAAATCAAAATAGAGCAATGACTCTTTGTCCGCTCTGCTGCATGTCATTGGTTCAGAATAAATAATTCAGTCACCAAGGGTTGAAATTAGGATCAGCCAGAAAAGGGAATTATTTTGGAGCTGCACAATTGAGGCTATTTTGGAGCGAAGAGCTGTCGACACCTTTCCTGAGGCGCCCATTCTTTTCTTCTTCCTCTTGTCTGGCTTTATTATTCCCCGCACCAGTTTTCCTCTTATCTCACAAAGATACAGCAGATTCTTCTTTGTCTCATCTGGGCTTTGATTTGACTGCATGCTAAGCAGATCGTCTTGCCATTTTGTATACAGTAGGGCTGCACAAAGATTTACAATTTTATTTATGACCAAATAAAAAATTATGAATCGAATGATTATGATTTAGCCCTAATTTAGGCCTGGCTTAGTGTTTAGTGAGATTTGATTTAGCCTGAGTTTTGACACGCGAGTCCAAAAGCCTTGTCTCTTTCTTGAATTTAACTTTTAATATGTCTATTGTCTTTGTTTAATAAAGCCTTAACCTTATTACATGTATTTAAATATAGCCAGTTATACCGTTATTATGACATTCTGCATAGTTATCACTTATCACATGTTTGTTCTAGTAATGTACAGCCTTAATATCTGCCACTTTTCTCCATGTAACTGTGAGTGCATGCATATGTTTGGGTTTTGTTCTTACCCTGAATGTTTTCCTGGTCTTCATTAAGTGCAATTTGCCCTTCCCAATCTTATGACTTCCCAGTCAGATAGTACACAAGACTTACTTTAAGTGGTGATTAAAGATGCTGTTTTGTTGCTGAATGGCTGTGATGGTAGAAGAGGAAGGAGACTTCTTCATCTTGTTACAGAGCACTTAGAGTCTAAACATATTTGACTTGAAACTGGCATTTTTGGTTAAATGGCAGGTTTTAATGTTCTAAATTATGTTTTCCTAGACTCTGTTTGCATTTGTTTCTCCTTCAAAGTGGGGAATTCACCGTGGAACTTGCTTTGCCCTTGTCTGAGATTGGGGTGTTAAACCATTAGGGCTGCTCAGTATATTTCAAAATTATTATTATTGCAATATCGGCAAATGCAACATTCATATTACGAGTAAGTAAATGTATTACAATTATGTTAGGGTCTTTCATCTGACAGAAATAAAGTGTCTGAAGCCTTAAATCAAATTACGATCATAGTTAAATAAAATCTAAAGAAATGTGCAGCGGCATAGCATGAATAACAATTTAACTGATTACTGTTTAATTAAACCTTCTTAAGGTGTTCCAAATATCACCGATCATATCATTATTGTAACCTTCAATAGTAGATTGCATATAGCATGTTTTTAAATATTGTGTGCAGCTGTCCGCATGTCTGTATGTATATGCTCTGACCAGGGACAAAGACATGCAAAAATATGGACATAAGGTCGATCATGCGCTCGGGTACATCCTTACAAACGCACATACACACTTGAGTGATTATTCTCCCGGGGCATCATTGAAACTTTTCAGCCGTGACCTTGTGAATGCAGAAGAGGAAAAAGAGAAGCATAATATGAAGTAATGATGAGTGTTTGAATTTGGACCTTCCGCTCCACAGGGAGGAGTACCATCATCTGTGTGAGCCAGAGTCCCACTGCTGCGCTCAGGAGCAGTCTATCTCACTGCTCCATATCCTTCAGGGAAATTTCACTTAGTGTGGAGATGCTTTAAAGAGAATAATAATTTGATTAATCAGTAGTAAAGGTCTTTTTGGCTCTTTTAGTTCAAGATAATGACATTCTAGGAGCTATGCAGAAATGATCCAAAGCCAAGGATGAACCACAGGACAAATATCACAGTTGTCAGTGATGAGATCATCCACCCAGCAGTTTTTTTCACATACTGTTCCCTTTAGAGTGTGGACGTAAGTGCTCCTAACTACATACTGAAATTTCTGATCCATCTTTTTGGTGAAGTACTGTTGTTTGCTGAATGTTTTTTTTTTTTTTTTTTTTTTTAAATAGAAACATTTAAGTATTTCACATTACAGGCTCCATGATTGTGACTGTTGGGTGTTGAAAGTGTTTCAATGTAGTTTTTTCTTGTACTACAGATTAATTCAACCACAAGGGTTCGCAAGCCACTCTTTATGTACAAGCCTGGATCAATGGAGAGGGTTGTTTGAGGAAGGGCATCTGGCGTGAAAACCTATGCCAAATCAATATGCAAATCGTTGAAAAGAAAGACGAAAGGAAAAAAGTACCAAAAATTGAAAAAAAGAATTTACAGATGTAAACGTCATTCCAAAGTGATTAGAAAACAATGGTGACAATGAAGACCACATCTACTACTCTGTTTATTACAACAATATACTGTGTTTATGATACTGTCAGAATTTGTTGGCACAAAGCATGCTTTTATTGGATTTTTTAAAAGCATAATTTCCAGTAATGACAGCAAGAGGTACATTTTTTTTTTTTTTTTTTTTGCATAGCCTCAATCTCATTATTATGCAGACACGCTGCTAGAGCTGTGAACAACAGATGTAGACAGCATTACAACACATCGGCTGTCAATCACCAAACCGACCCTGAACTGTCCCCAACCTGTCGAGCATTGCCCAAAGCTCTCCTCTCGTTTTCTGACTTGTCCTTGCTTTGATCTTCTCTTACCCACTCTTATCCATCTTTTTCATCATTCTACCATTTTCCACTCTCTCCGAATATTTGCTCTGCCTCTTTCGTGACCTTTCCAGAAATCTTGTCCCCTGTGACACCTTCTCTTCCTCCCACAACGATCTGTTTCTATTCAGCTTTTCACTGCAGTGTGTTTACTAAGACTTCACAGCCTTGCGTGTAGCCATACACGTGTAGGAAGGAGGTATATGTGGTCACCTGGGAGCTCTAGTAAGAAGAGGATCTTGGGAAGTGTTGTTGTGGCTCCCTCTGTCCTGTGAAGCACCATCTTCTTGCCCAGCACTACACACATGCTCATTCTCGCTCCATTGGTGAGCTACACGACATGCTTAACATTGTTATCAGTGCTCAGGGATTGCCGCTTTTGTTTCCTCACTACAAAGGATCCTGGCTCTTGCTTTTCTTCCTCCCCTGCTAACTCCCTACTCCTCATTTTCCTCTCCGTCACTGTGTCAAGTCTTAACTACTCCCTCTTATACCTCCTCAGTATTGCTCCCATTTTTACCCTTCATTGTGCCTCTTCATCCACACGTTTTAAATGGTAACCCCTATTGGTTCTGTCTGCAGAATCAAAGGAAGGGGTAGCCAATGAGCTTCCAGGATAACAAGGTCACTATTATCTGTGAAGCAGTGCAATTATTCTGCTGTCTTCTTCGGAGCCCTGTTTGCATATGTAATTCTCTTCCATTTCCCAATGCCTATATATCTTCACTGTACATGAGTATACCCTTTATGCATGTTTTATTCATGGCAGTTTGACTTAAAAAAGGAACCCTACGTTGGTGTATTTTGAGCCAACAATGACTAAGAGATGAGATTGTGCATTTTGCATGGAGTTTATGCATCCAGGTCAAAGCAATGTAATTTTAATTATAAAGTTTCCCCGATGTGGATCAGGCTTCATGCTGCTCTACAAAGACTGAAGAAGTCTGTCATGCTGCTCACTCCCTCTCCAGGATTTCTCCCCTCCTCTCATTTCTGTCACTGTTTACAGAGGGGTGTATTTTTATCCCACAAACTGGTCTGTCACACTGTCTTCACATGTGCAAATGATGCAAGTTTTCCAAGTTTATGTTAATGCGGTTAGAAATTCTCTGAATGCTTACATTTTTTCTAGTGTATGTTCAGACTGCCATTAAAATATGTTTTATATACGGGGATGCTTTCATAATTCCTTGTCTGTAGATTCACATGGAATGAGATGAGATTTAAGGGGGCCACGACCGTCCTGACTTTGGGAATGGCTGGTCTAAGCAATGTAGTTGTCCATTGAATATTTTTGAACTGTGAGAAAAACAATGTGTTTTTATAAACAGGCTGTATTATGTTTTCTCTAAAAGTAGCAAATTCAGTAACAGTAGAACTTTATTGCAGGCAACTGAAAATCACAAGACACAAATCATAATTTCTAAACTGTTAATATAAATTGAGAATATTTAAAGATAACATTTAGGTTCATTGTGTAATACCTTTTTAAAATGTATTGCATTAATCTCAATATATAAGCAAGGCACTTTGACTTGATGTTATTAGAACAATTCTGACCATTTTGCAGATTTTAACTGTATAATTGTATGAACATGTAGAGGAAGGTATGTCATAAAAAAGATAATATATGATGGTTGTCAACAAAAAAAATCAAAAGTGTGCAACAATTGGTGTAACACTTTCAATTTATTCTGTTCAAATGTGTTTTAATCAACAGTTCTGTACATTTCACTTTCCAGACCACAAAGATGATGCTATAATTTATCAGCTTGTATTTAATTGCATTGCCATGCAGTTGGAAGACACTGGCATTAGAGCAGCATCTAGGTAATAGGTGCTATGTGGGGAGATACAACTCTTTGCTATGTAATAAAGAAAGTTAGATGTTCACCACATGTAATGTTCCAACAAAGTATTTGATCAGTTTAAACCCAAAATGTGAATTTAGGATTTCAGTCAGACAGTTGCTGGTTTATAGAGCGCCATCAGAAATCTCCAACCTCTGGTGTGCCATCAAACCCAGCATCAAGCCTAATTTGCATCATTAGATTTCCTCAACTGTGCAATGGCTTTGACCTTCCTCCATCATTAGTGACAGACTGAGACACACTGCCCCCACCCCACTTCTCTATCTATCACATGCACTTTACTGTCCTCATTGTCCATCATGGCCCTCCTGATGCACTAGCCATCACATTATGCAGCCGCTATTTCTATTTCAATATTCAACCTTCCATTTCCTTTCATCTCTTTTTCAAATGCGCAGTCATTGTGGTATCAAGGAGCCACGAGCCAGTTTAAGATTCTCCCATTTGCCTTTCACCTATTTAACCAAGCGTAGAATTGAATTACATTTTTTCTACTGATTCAAAAGAGATACAAAAACACACACACACACACTTACATTGAACTGTTGTAGAGGAAGAACGTGCTTTACCTCCCAATCATGAGCCCCTGGGATCGTCCTACCATTTTCTTATCAGCAAGCTCATTAGCCTATAGAAAGGAAATGACACCCCACTCTATATCCTGTCTACGGCTTCGTAATCAGACCGGCGATGACTGAGTTTTGTGTTTACGTGAAGGTCGTTTGCCAGTTTTTTGCAACAGCCTCCGTAGTCATGACCTTGAAATAACTTGTAAAAAATACAAAACCGTTTTGAGTGCAAACACCTCCAAATATGGCTTCTGCTCTTGACAAAGCTGCTTGGATGCATGTGCGAGATCACTAATGAGTCATGCTAATCCTGCACCAGTAATAAGGGCACATAGCTCTGGAGGGCAGGTCTAATTCCAGGCTCGTCACTCACTTGTCAAAGTAGATGCCACTCAAAATGAATGGATTTTTTTTTTCCCCTCGAAGACAGGTCATGTTTGATTACTTGTCATTTTTATGTTATTTTTACCATCTGTGTAACTTGTACTAATAGTGTGATAATCCCTGGACATGCTAGTCAATTGCAGTTTAGGGGTAAATGCATTATCCATTGAGCCACAAAAACCTGAACTATCATAATAAAAATATATAATAATATAATAATAAAAATCTGTTATTCTACTCCCTCCTTGTGGCTGGAGTTAGTATCTTTGGCTCTATCTTGCAGTGGTACCAAATTTTTAGACAAAAATCCAGGATTCAGACAATTTTCCACTCCAAAAACAAATTATTTTTTTCTTGGCCCATTACTGACCTCTCAGACAGATCTAATCTTGAATGCAATGTTTTTTGTTGTTGTTGTTGTTGTTGTTAGTTTTAACCTTGTGTGTAACTCACGCTGTTGCTAATAGTGTAATAATCCCTGCACATGCTGGTTAATTACGCCCCAGGAAAAACAAAATAAAATGCTTTTCTCTGCCATGTTTATAAAAAGCCCTGTAAATACAGGCTTATTGGTACGCATTAGCAGTACACATAGCAGACTTAATGACGTGTAAGTCGCTCACTTTGCTGAACAGCTGGCGTGTGGCCAAACCTCTGATCCAAAGCAAAGGAAGCTCCTCGTTTCTAAAAACATTACACATAGCGACCCATCCAGCACTGTGTGAAGACATCACAGCAATTGGGTTTGGACCTGAACTGAGAAAAGAAAGGTGATGTTGTCACATCTTTCAGCAGCAGAAGACTGTGTCTGTGTGGCACCTCCAGCCTGTTCGCTAATGAGCTCCATCCTGGCTAACAGTACAACAGTGACTGCAACGCTCACATAATTGGTTAATACATTTGAATAATATGCTAGACACTTCTCACCTTGTGACAGACAATACTATAAACAATATATGATCATTGAAAGCATATTTTAATATATCTTGTTATTACATCCATCAAAGACTGTTTTTGCCAGTGCTGGTTTGTTTGTCTGTTAGCAAGACAACCCCAAAGCATTTGTTTGATTTTGATGAAAGGTCAGGCATAGGCCAAAGAAGTATTTTGTTTTTGATCTGAATCTGGAACACTGTGTGGATCCAAGACTTTCTGAAAATAGTCTGTAGTGTTTCAAGACAGGGTTATTGCAGAATATACTAACTCCAGCTGACAGGGGTCAGTATAGGAATAAATTCTTAGCCATTGTGATATCTAAGGTCTTTGTGTCTCAATTGAGAGAGCAACATGCTGAACTAGAAGAATTCAGGTTTGAATCCTGGTCTGGACACCCCATTTTTACCATTGTGGGATAGGACCATTGCATTGGCAGAGGTCAGCTTTGTCCAAGTGCTTCAAGTTCAATGCATTGCATTTTGTAGCAATAGAACAAACACATATCTTGGAATATAATGATGTCTTTACAATAAAACTTCTTCTACTGGAAAACTGTAGGAGAAATTGTAACCTATGATCCCTTAAGAGTTACGGTGGCACGGTGGCATAGTGGCTAGCACTCCTGCCTCACAGCAAGAAGGTCCTGGGTTCGATTCCCGTACCATGTGGGGCCTTTCTGTGTGGAGTTTGCATGTTCTCCCCGTGTCTGGGTGGGTTTCCTCCGGGTACTCCGGTTTCCCCCATCAATCTCAAAACATGCACAATAGGCCTCCAGCCAAATGCTCCTGACCAAATGCTCCTGACCAGGATCCTGGCTCAAGATCTGGAGAAGGGTTCCCGGGCGCTGCACCGCAGCAGCAGCCCACTGCTCCTGACAGGTTGCCCCAGCAGGCATTGAGGGATGGGTCAAATGCAGAGAATGAATTTCCCCTACGGGGATCAATAAAGTTATCTGATTTTGTCTTAACTCTCCTGCCTATATTTACTTACATGTGAGATACACACACCCATGACATAATATACTGCACGTTTATGAAAGTGGCCTAAATTTAGTGATAACATGTGGGTGACTTTTGTAGGAATGTAATCCAATCTTCTCTTACAGCTTGCAGCTACTAATGCCTGAAGCCTATAAGCTAAAATGACCAACGCAGTGGAGATTTACAATAAGGCTGTGACCTTTGATCTGAGGATCACATGACATCATTGGGTTTTCGGAGGGGAATGCATGATGTCATAAGTCAGAAATAGCTGCAGTTTGCAAACAGCAGAGGTACAACATAAGAACACACAGTTGTCCGTAAGCCTCCCGTTAAGTTTTTGGTCCAAAATGTTTGCATGTGTTCATTACAAAATTTGTGGCATACAGTATTTCACTGGTTTGCCAGATATATAGTGGTTCATGGGTGTATTTTTCCTTTTTTTAATGACCAGCCTTGAAACAGCATTTGTGGTCATGATAAAAGGCAGTACAAAATAAAATATTTAGCAAAGATAACCAAAGTGTGTGTTGTGGTTTTAGGAAAACAGTCATAAGTCTACAGGGGAAGCTGAGTTACCCCAAAATAATATAATAATAAAATGTTAATAAATATAAACATAATAATCAATATAAACTTTATAGCAAAAATAATAACAATTGAGGTTAGGCAGGTTAGCATTTGTTGTCAGCATTTGTCATCATGAGGAAGGGAGTACTAAATAAAACATTTAACCAAAAAAAAAAAATGAAAACATGTTAATTGGTGATTTTCTGTGGCAGGGAAAGCCTAAAGGTTAAGGAAGACTGAGACAGGTATGCAACACATTGTTAAAATTAGCAATCAATAAGCTGTGCGCCCTGGATGCCACTTTATGGTTCATTTAGTATATACTTCCATTCCTGTCTCTGTGTGGATAGTACTTGGTCTTCACACTCTCAGTATGCCTCGCCACGTGCTTTGTTTTGAGCCAGAGAAAAGCAGGTCAAAACGCCGCTGGGTGTGAGAATGATGAGGAAAACTCCAGCTAATTAAAAGTGCCAGGCCTTCAAGTAAAATAAAAAGATTTTTTATATGCTCAACTGTTTGCCATTGCATTATAGTTACATTTAGATCTGCAAAACAACAACATAGTCTGTTTGAGAGGCATCAAACTTCTTCCAACTTCACAAAGGATGCTCTATAAAGATGCAAAAGAATTATTAGTAGATTCACGTTCTTACAAATATGTCTTCAAGCATGTCTCAGTGTTGTCACATAGAAATATAATGGTGGCAGATGTGAGGCTTTGAGTTCATAAATAAATTCAGGAATTTTTGTTCTACTTTTGAAGAGAGTTTTTTGAAGTGATTGCACTGCACTGCACTAATTTGTTTTTGTTTTTTCATATTAATCCTACTGTGTATATTTACTGCAGCTGTCAAAGGCAGTACTCCCTTTCAGCTGTCAAAAAGGAGGACACAGATGAAGAAAGTATTGGTTTCAGTACTTCAAATACACAGGGAATATCTCATTAAGACTGAGATATGATACTCTGAAATGCGGCACTATGGTTAGTTTGGTTTTTGGCATGTTTCCAGTCTCCATCTTTATAGACTTTGGTTAGCACTGCAGTGATCAAACCCACAATAGGCATCTTCTTTTCGACAGGTGGACAGCAAGTAATTTTCTGTCCACATTGAGCAAATAATTACACCAACAGGAGCCCACACACACTCAAGTTTGTCATACATTTGATGACGGGGACTGCTCACAGCGTTGGCTTGTTATGAAAGAGAGGGAAATAACAGCCGCTGTCTTAAGTGCAAGCAAAATGAAGACAGCTACAAAGGACTGGGAGTCTTCAAAGAATCAGAAACATGGTGCCTCCATCAATATGCATGTTTCGTTTCCATGTTTGATGACAGCGAGTCTGTTTTTCAACACACGGGATAAAATAGTTGATTAATGAAAAGAGGTTGCAGCCAAAATCTATAAATATGAAACTAGTGGCAGACTGAGTTGCTGCATATTCCTAGAGTAAAACTTATATATTGTAACTTTTAATTTCAAATGGTAGATACAGTTTCCCTGCAGTCATGACTTTATTTTATTTAGTTTCTCAATTGTAGATTAATGGTAGTGATGACATATGTTTCTGCTGGCATTGGTTTGTTGGTTGGTTTGCAGAGATGGAAGAAGTATTCAAAACCTGTACTCAAGTACTCAACAAAATAAAAATAAATACTACTACTATGGTTATTTATATTACCACTACTGCTACTACTATTACTAAGGTGATATACTACTAATAAATAAATAGATACATAAACATTTCAGTAAAAGTATGTTTTTTATGCAAGCTAGGGCCAAAAACATTTATTATTGCCAAACGGAGTCAGTAACAGAACAAGTGATTACTTTTAGTAGATTCTTTACCACTGTGGGATATAAAGGCTTTGTGGCTCAATGGGGAAAAAAAGCATATACCCTTGAACCAGAGGATCCCTGGTCTGAGTCCAGGGCTGTGTCCGAACGTCATCCCTAGCCCCTAACCCCTCAATTACTATATAGTCCAGCACTATATAGGGGACTATATAGTGCTGGTGCTATAGTGCTTTTTGAATCATTCGGACACTCGCACACTATTTTTCTCTTACCGGTGATCATGTGACTCTGATGCCTGTGTAAAAAAGTCTGGCAAAACTCCGCTGATAATGTTCTTCTGTGATAAATCCCAACTACACTCACTTGATGTTTTAATATTTATAACTAAATATTAGTCATACGTGTGATATTGAACACGAATTATCGCTATAATGAATAAAACGGACTGGATTATTGCAACTCTGTGCCTTACGTGGGGAGGCTGAATGCTGGGTAAGCTAACGTTAGCAATTTTACACTGCAACGGTTGATTTAAGAGCTTTTTATTTCTGATTACGACGTCATAGAAGCACAGTTTCTAACTGGTTTCATTCAGACGTGTTGTGTACAGTTTAAAGACCTATCCAGGTCCTGCTGTTCTCCTCTCGCAAAGCATTCTGGTCTATACTGACTGTCCAGTGACCATCGCTGTCCACTACTTTTCAAAATGCATTGTGGGAAATTTTGAGTGCACTATTTTTTATCCACTAGACATTCAGACACCACTACAAAATGGCGTGACCACTATATAGTGCACTATATAGGGGTTAGGGATGACGTTCGGACACAGCCCAGGTCTGGGCATTATATCTTTTATACCATTGTGAGGCTAGTGCCTTGGTGGAGGTCTGTGTTCACTGTGTGTGTTTCTAGTTCTTTTCAGTTTCCTAGTAGCAGAGAAAGAAATCAAAAGCTTTTTTATTGTTAGATCCTTTAATTACTCATTCTGTTGTAATGTTTGGACTAATGAGGAAATCGGAGGGACCTGGGGCTGCAGTGTAAATGATATACCCTGGTGCTATCAGTGTCCTGGGACTCGCCAGTTGGACCCCTGCTGGGCCCGCCACCCCTCACTGCGCTCTCAGTGTTGTTGAAGTTCAAAGAGAAAACGCAGCACACACACACACACACACACACACACACACACACACACACAGTGATGAAACGACCTTTCGGGCTCATGTGCACTTCTAATCCACTTAGTGTTGTCTACTTTCTCCTTCCCACACACTGGAGACCAGACCACTCATGTCTGAATCTGCACTGATACTGCTGCATGTAAGCTCTTACTTACAAAAAATTCACATTGGAAATATTTTGAGCAAGGCAGTGATTAAGAAAACATTTTTGGCTAATAGATGTCATTGTGAAACATCCCCAGGAAATGACTGTCATCAAAAAAATTTATTGCAAGTTTTGTTTAAAATAATGTTTTAATATGCAAAATGTGCATTATCTATTCAAATATGCACTCATTTGTAAAGTTTTAAAAAATCTGAATATTGGATAAAGCCAGATGTCCAATGTGTAATTTGGACATTTTCTGTATGTGAAAGCTTTCATATTAAGGGAGCAAACTGGACCAAAATTTCAAAATTGACCACTGCATTAAAAAACTATATTTTTCCTCTTGTTTTAATCAAATAAAATGGCTTTGGGGTGTGATGTTTATTGAAGAACTCATTTGATCATAAGCCGAGCCAAAGATTGTCTATGCAACAGAGCAGTTTTTTCTCCTTGTCCTCTGGGTATTCATAACTCAATTTAGTTTTGTTTGCTGTTTCTTTGAGGTTGGCAGGCATTATCTCTTCTGTGCATGGATTCTTCCTCTGGGTGTGCGAGTTTGCTTTAAAGCACTCAGAACGGGAGCTTTCTGAGTGGGGCTTCCTCACCTTGATTCACTTTTGTAAACTTTTCAGTTCCCATGTGGGGATGAGTATATAGTGGGACCACAGTGAAGTATTTCAGGGATCACCTGGGAAGAACAGTTGGTAGTTAAATCAGGAAAGATGCGTGTTTTTGCCTTTGTACATTTTCAGAAGACGCTGAAGTGAGTCTGCAACAAGAGTGTTGTCCTTAACACATGCCATATTTGACATGTTGTATTTTGTCATTGCCAAGGAGGTTATGACTTCTCTGGCTTTGGTTTGTTGGTTGGTTTATTTGTCTGTTAGCAAGATAACGGAGATATAACTGTCAGATTGTAATGATTTGTTGGTAAGGGCATTTTATCTGAATTTCCTTCAGAATCCATTACATATCTACGTATCTGGTATGATCATTGTCTGATAGGGTCAGTGTCTTGGTGGAGGTCCACTCCCTACTAGCATACAGTGATTTGCATATTGGTTTGGCATGGGTTTTACACAGACATTCCTTCTTAATGCAGCCCTCTGCATTTATCTGGGCTTTGGACATTCAAAAAGAGGCTTCTAGCTTGTGATCCTCTGTGTCTGGATTACGTTTTTAAATACATTAATTAAAAAATGTAATAGCCTTCTGTCAGTAATTTGAAATAGTGTTTGAATGTTGTGGTTTAAGTTACGATCAAAGATAAGAGTATATTTGACATTTGTCAGGATCGCTTTTTTTAAATTATTATTTCTAGCCCGTTGCAACAAGCTGGAAACACGACAGCGGCGGTCAAGTTAGATGTTCACACTTTGGTCTCTAATCAGCTAAAGGTCAAAGCAGGCAGCGTGTCAGTCTCAATCAGTTCACACTGGCTGCTTCAGTGAATCACAGTTGTTAGAAGAAGAAGAGTACATACAGAGGAACCCTTTAGGGTATATGTATTCACACTTGTTTGCTTGGTTTGCGTCTATCGAACCCTGGCACGTTTCCTGGGAAAGTCCGGTTTGTTTGTGCAGGTGTGAACACGCCACCATACTCTGATGTGGACCAAACAAGTGAACTCTGATCCACCAGTGGTCTCAGTGCAGAGCCATGGAGCGCTCCTGGTGTGGTCCTGGTAAAGTAAACACAATGCAGACCAAGCTACGGACAAACAGCAGGAAGTGAACTAAAGCAAGGCGTGAACACAAAAAAACTTACTAGCATCTAACATGACAAAGAGGACGGATTACAAAAGATTTGATATCTACAGTAGCCTACATAAAGTGTCAGCTATTTGAAAATGTTGCTTACATATCAGATGTAAAAACACAGCAAGCACAACACAGATTTCATATTATTCACATGAAGCTCAGAAAAGTCAATTTAGCATAATAAATCTCCTTTAAGGATATTATTCAGTTCATTTGGTATATTGATTTGTCAGGCAAACAGCACAGATTCAGTAGGACCATTTCCAAATATTATCTACTAGGACTGTGTATTGGCCAGAACCTGACAATACAGCACATATCATGATAATGTAACAAAGATGAAATACTGCTTTTGACCAAAAAAATAAAGACAGAATAAGATTAGAAAGTTTACACTGAGTTTAAAGTATACAGTTTACTTTCTGCTTCAAACCCTTATATCGCAGTTTTACTGCTTGTCTTTCATTGCTGATGTTACACTTTCACCTCTTCGGGCACCAAGGGTGCAGCTATACCACAGATCCTCTATGCTATTCCACTCTTGACTTGGGTTTAAAATAAAGTGAGTAAGCACATGTTTAATATAGGATTTATTGGTACTTAGCAATGGAAAGTACAAACCGTCAGCTTTCCGGTAAGATGTAAAATCCTGTCAGGTTTGCTCTGAGGTTTGTATTCAACAGTAAAATGTGAGTCTCTGCTGATAACCTGCTGGCTGCCTGACTGCTCTCCCATCACGGCTGCTAAATTGTGTGTCTTTGAGGAGAGAGATAGACAAACATCTTGAGCTTGTGCTTTAAAAGGATGCTAGTTCTGACGAGATCCACGCTCTGCTGGCCAAATATAAAGACTCCCAGTCTTCATAGTTGACCTATTTACTGTATACACTGCCACAACCGCGCATGTTTTCTTATTTAGAAACACATTCAAAACGAGGTGAAAGTGCTTGTGTTTGAGACATCTGTTCCCAGTCATCTGTGTTAAGGGATGCTGCAAGTAGCTGATGATGTGTGTGACTTGGAAGAGATGTTGTTTTCCCAACATCTGTCTGTTCATTAGGTCAGTACCTAAAACACAGTTATTTTTAGCTCCTGGGTAGGTTTTTGCTATTCTTCCTCCTCATTCCTCCCTGGACATCGGCACCTGTAAACTTTGGCATCTTTGCAGCTGGAAGTGATTTGCAAGTGTTGTTGCCATAACATCTGGTCAATATTAATTTAGCTGTGTGAATTTCAGGAGACCTGCTGTGAATCAGTGCTTTAGTGTCTATGTACAGTATATATGCACAAGACAATACAAGCTACAAGACTGCACCTCTGCACTTAATACATAAGCGGGAAACAGCATAGGTATAACCTGTGAAAGGTTATTCTCCAAAGGAGGCGTATTTATCTGCCTACTCGCTGTATCATGTGCAGGTCCTCTGGGCATCTGAGTTTGATGGACTGTGTGTTTTAAGGGTCCTTGGCCGTCCTTGAGTCAAGCAGAAAGGACCTTGTCTGCCTCACCAGCGTCCCTCTCTGACTCACGCTGCGACTCTGCCACTGAACCGTAGGATGCTCTGAGGCGTGTGTGAAGACAGGCTGCATCCATCACAGAGCTGAAGAGCCAGACAGATGCTTACTGACACTAAAACTATGTTTTGGGGATTTTAGATGGCTTTTAATGTTATTACTTCAAAAAGCAACATTAGAATGCAGAACTGTTCAATTTTGCATCATCAATCTTGCACAGAATAACAATTACAAATTACTTATATAAATGTTCTTTCCTTTCACACCCACAACAAAATGTTCTAATAGGCCTAACTCTGAGTGTGAGTTGTAATGGCTCCATCTGGGAGGCCAGTGAGTCAGTGTGTATTTGTCTGTAATACAAAATATTACCATCAGGTGGTGCACGACTTGTGGGCTTTGTTCCATGGGGGCAGTGAGGTTTGTTGTTGTGGTTGTCATGAGTAGTAGCTGGTTGACAGTGTGAGGCTGTCTGAGCTGTTGTTGAGATCTGGGTCAGTCTGTGCACAGCAGCCGCTCAGTGCCCGCTCTTTGTCTCCCAGCAAGAAAATATGACACACTTTTAACCAAATATTTCACATACGAGTTTAGTAAACAACATTTTAAAGACAGTCTAAAATTACAAGACTCTCTGGGGCTCTCAGTGAGCATGGCTTTGTGTAAATATGGAGAAAAAAATGATTTTGGGTGATTGTTTAACAAATGGTCAGAAATGGTAAGGGCAAAGCCTGCAAAGCTCCTCTCACTTTGCGTCTCGCCCTCTCAACTCTGCCCATTAAGCACAAACCAGCCCATACATTATTAATATGTTTGGCTCTACCTCTATACTCTGCCAGCATCAGAGTGCATCTTAACATGATACTCCCTGGTAATGATACGTTTTCTCATATTTCCAAAAAAGTTTCTTTGTAGAGTAAACTTTCCAGTTCCCTCCAAAGTTTTTTCCTGTAGTGAAAGACTCCCATGTACTTTTAGTTGATTAGTGGACATAAAGTTGTTGCAGATTTGGTGCCAGGTGCTCTTTGACTGTCTCTGAGTTAAAGCAGTGTGTGGGAGAAATGACAGGCTGCCTGAAGAGATGTTAAAGCCCTGATTCATCTCATCTTCGTGTGAGGAGGACTTGAGTGATTTTTTAATTCATACTCACTAAATGGCACATCCTACACATGCTCACATCAACACATCACTTTTCAAACATACAAGTCTACAGCATCTTTATATTTTATTTTATATAAACATGATCAACTAGGCTTTGAGACATAACATGATTGTCTTGATGCTCACATGGTGTTAATGTCTGCTGATGATAAATTTATTGTGTTTGTCAAAATGGGGCAGACAGTCAGCACTACAAGGAGGATATGCAGCATTCATAAAGGAAGCAGAAGCAAGACTCCCACTGCATGAGACACAGTGGCCTAGTTTTTTCAGACCAAAATCAGGAATAAATTAGGCAAGACAAATTATCATAAATTTAGTATTCCTGAAGTTGGATCTCATTAGTTTTCACAGTCTCACTCCAGAGTTTTTGCTACAAAACTATGCTATGTGTAATTTTGACTTTTTATTTATTTAAGGGCTCTTTTACATTCTTTTTCTGACACCTGTTTTCTCTGCTCTTTCTAGGTGGATGGTGTACTGACCCTGCCTGTTACAGGCAAGGAGTCAGCTGCCCAGGGCCATGATTGGCTCCCCTGGCCCTGGTGGGTGTGCCTTAGTGCCATGGCTTAGGGTGTGGCAATGGGTGGTAGCTGTTTCTCTGGTGGCTACAGTTACTCTGACGCTACCAGGGAGCAGCGTAGCATGTCCACCGCGGTGCGAGTGCTCGGCTCAGCTGAGGTCGGTGTCGTGCCAGCGGAGGCGCCTCACTAACATCCCAGAAGGCATACCCACTGAGACACAACTCCTAGACCTCAGCAAGAATCGGCTTCGCTGGGTACAAGCGGGGGACCTGACCCCTTACCCGCGGCTGGAAGAAGTGGACCTTAGTGAAAACCTTATTGCCACACTTGAGCCTAATGCCTTTGCCACCCTGCTGAATCTCAAAGTGCTCAAGCTCAGAGGAAACCAGCTGAAGTTGGTGCCAATGGGAGCCTTTGCCAAGCTGGGCAATCTGACCAGTCTGGACCTGAGTGAGAACAAAATGGTGATTTTACTCGACTACACCTTTCAAGACCTCAAAAGTCTGAAACATCTGGAAGTGGGAGACAATGACCTGGTCTACATTTCACACAAGGTTGGCTCTCACCATCTTCAGTTGCTATTGTAGCACCCTGTTGTAATTTACAGAGCAAACACAACATGCTGAGATAAGCATTAACCATGCTCACGTCTAGCCCTTACTTCAGTCTCTCACAAAATGACCTTAGAATAGCCTTCAAGGTATAAATAATAATAAAATATAGAGCTGATTCAGGCTAAAATGCAGTCAAGGTATGGTTAAACTAATACTTCTCTATGTGTAACCAACTTTATAATAACAAAAGATGTTGTGTTGATTTAGTCTATAATGTGTGATGGCATGCAACGTATAATCACATTACTCCTATACATTATACACAGACCCAATGTCTTCTTCATTTAGGCATTTGCTGGGCTGTTGGGGCTGGAGGAGCTCACAATAGCACGCTGCAACTTGACATCCATCTCGGGCCAGACGTTGTCCTACCTTCGCAGCCTGGTGACCCTTCGCCTTCATCACCTCAGCATTTCTGCTTTGGAGGACCAGAACTTCCGCAAACTGTCCAACTTGCGTGGTCTAGAAATCAGTCACTGGCCGTACCTAGAGTACATCTCCCCTCTTAGTTTCCAGGGCTTAGACCTGCACTGGCTCTCTATCACTAACACCAACATAACGTCTGTTCCTTCTGCTTCTTTCAAGAATCTAGTTCACCTTACTCATTTAAACCTGTCGTACAACCCCATTTCCACTCTTGAGTCCTGGGCTTTCAGAGACCTCCTGAGGCTGAAGGAGCTCATCATGGTCAGCACAGGGTTGACGACAGTAGAGCATCATGCCCTGGGAGGTCTTCGTCAGATCCGAGTCCTTAACTTTTCCACCAATCATCTGCAGACTTTGGAAGAGGGCTCCTTTCACTCGGTCAACAGCCTGGAGACCCTCAGAGTGGACGGAAACCCCCTGATGTGTGACTGCCGTCTGTTGTGGATCCTGCAGAGACGCAAGACCCTCAACTTCGACGGCAGAGTGCCAGTGTGTGCTGGGCCGGTGGAAGTGCAGGGAGTCAGCCTCAGCACCTTCACCGACTCTGCACTCTTCGATCACTTTACATGTCAGAAACCCAAGATACGCAACCGCAAGATGCAGCAGGTAATACTGAAACTTAGAAGCAAAGTTTAAAAAAAAGTATTTTTCTGGGTAAAGATTGTATATTTAGAAGTATCTAAACCGGGTTAATCATAGAATTAAGGTGAAGACTTGGGTTAGGTTCTGCCAGTTTGCAACAGTCATAGTATACATTATTGCAAAAATATAAGCATTTGTTATTGGGGACAGAGAAACATTTTTTTGATGTTTTTAAATTTGAAGCTTGTTTTTCCTGATAAAGTGTATAGCAGATAAGACCTGTGATGACATGATTGTGTTACAACCCCTGTTGTTTCTCTGCATTATCTCTCTCAGGTCATTGCTCGTGAAGGGCAGCCAGTCAATTTCCTTTGTCGTGCTGATGGAGAACCAGCGCCTGCCATTGTGTGGATTTCCCCACAGCGGAGACGGATCACATCTAAAACTTCAGGCCGCATCACTGTTCTCCCCAGTGGCACTCTGGAGATCCGCTATGCCCAGCTCACTGACAGCGGCACATACATCTGCATCGCCAGTAACGCCGGGGGCAACGACACCTACTTCGCCACGCTCACAGTCCGGGGCCAGCCGCTAGATGCCACCTCAGCCTTCTTTCTCAACCGCTCTCTGTACGGCGGGGAGTTCTTCAACGACACAAATATGAACAGCACACGGGTGTTCCTCAAATTCACCTTGGATCTGACCACCATCTTGGTCTCCACGGCGATGGGGTGCATCACTTTCTTGGGAGTTGTGCTTTTCTGCTTCCTGCTGTTGTTTGTGTGGAGCCGGGGGCGTGGCCAACGGAGGAATAACTTCACAGTGGAATACTCTTTCAGGAAATCTGAGCCTGCCACCTCTGGCACCTCAGGAGGGACCAGGAAATTTAATATGAAAATGATATGAAACAACGCAGCCAGGGGTCCTTCGGGGGAGGCATGAGCACGTCCCATAAACGTGTTTGACGCACACACAAACCCACACAGCCTACAACTTGAAAACAAGTCTGAAAATGTTGCCTGTCATGGCTCAGTGTAATCATTGGAAGTCACCAAAAAGGAGCCATGACTCAAATTTGTTTAAAAATGACCCTGATCTCTCTGCCTTGCTGTGGTAAATGAATTTGAATCCTGTATGAAATTACAGCTATTTGTAAATTCTACTTTAAAAAAAACTATAACTGTTATTAAGAGATTAGCTTAAATTGGCACAAGCTGTATCAAGATAACCATGCATCATATGTTTGTCCATTTCATTCAAACTTCTTTTAACCAAAAGAAAAATCTTACCTGGAGTACTTAGTTGTCATTCATAACTCATACTTAACTCATAACTCATACTCACCTTTAAATGTCTGCCTTGTTACAAGTTATATGCATGTAGCGTTGTAGTTAAGTTGTACAAATCACAGAATAAAATACATATAGTTTTCTGTTTTATTTATTCTGACCACAGCTCAACAGTCAGGAAGGTTGTGCCGGGTCACACAGTTAATATCAAATTTAAAAGCATCCTGCATGTGATAAAAGCAACATAATTTGGCATGCCTTGTTTGAGCATTGCAACATTTGCTGTGTGAGTTTGGGACGAGTGCACTGGCCGACAGCCACAACTACCCATGTCCCAATGGCTTTGGTGAGAAGCCCACCGGACATGGACAGCTATGGTAACCACAGCAACCAGGGCAGAGGAGAGAGAGGAGGGGTCCGGCTGGTGGCCACAGGAGAGTAACATGTAACAGTGTTGGAGAGGAACAAAGAAGTCAGTATGACCTCTCCTTTCAGTCGCCTCAATCACAAACCCAGATCGTGGCCTTTTATCAACAGGAGAGGCACCACCCTGGCCCCTGACCCCTCCCTCCTCTGTGCTGGTCAATGCCTGACCTTCAGAGCTGCCAAGGGGGAGCAGCATGGAGAGTCAGACCCGGCTCAGAGGCAGACAGGTGACAGTGCTTAGTCTGTTAACATATAGTGCACACACTACCTTTCCAATACAACATTACACTCTGCACATTCATAGCCCTTTTCTCAGGAAAGGTGAAGTCACTAGCCACAGAGTGAATCTATTTGTTACTCTGTTAGACTACATTCCAGCAATACTGTACGTAGAGCCATAAACCAAAATAACCTAGAGAAACGTGTTGTTTATTTGTGACACTGAAAGCCATAGTATGTATAGGTAATTTTTCTAAAGTAGACTGTGCATGATTTTGTTATAAAATAATAATTATTGCTACTGCCATCTTACAAACAGTCATGAAGACTAAAAGACCATGTGCTGTCTCTAGGCTGCAGATAATTGTGGCCCATACACTTACATGCTTATTTACTATATACACATATATATGGTACCAAGCAAAGGTTATGTGGATAGATTGACACTACACTATGCTGTCTGACTCTGATGCGGTCAGTGTGCAAATGTCTCTGCCCCCCTAGCCCAGTGCATCCCCCTACTCACCCCATCCCCACACACCCCCACTGGGTCCTCCTTTGGGAGGGGTCCCTGGCTGGAGACCAAGAATCAAATGTAAATGAAGTCGTGTTACCCTACCCACGCCATGTGCATCGTATAGTGGAGAGTAGTACTGTGATTTTCAACAACAAAAAATACTAAAGATTTGTGTTTTGTTGCTTCTTGTTTGTCTTTAATTTTATTTTTTGGAGTTGTTGTTCTCTGCGACCTTTTGACTAATTAGCTTGTTGTCCTCTGTGTGACACTGTTCTGTTCTCAACACTTATCAAAGTTTCCCTACAGGAGGGCATGTCCTTATACTCTTTTTAATGTGCATGAAAACCAACCAGGCAAAATAGTTCTGCTGTGTAAAGGATGGGGTAATTATACAGTATCATAAAGGGAAAAGGGGCTATAAAATATCAAATTGACTTTGGCCTTAATTGGCTAATAAACGAAAGTCTTACTTATGGCAGTAAAATGAACAATTAGTTGCTTAATTCGGGTCCACTTTTCTAAATTTCAAATCTCCAAAGAATGTGGTGATTGTAGCATGTTCAAAATGAGTTGCTTTGCTTTTACAATTTAATTTCAAATGCAAAATGTTTCCACCTAGAACATCTTTGAGGATGGTGTGAGCATGTTTTAAATATTTCAAAGCTATGTTGACGTGTTTTGGGGCAAGTGTGTGTAATTAGTGAGCAGAAGTGGCATTAGACTCAGCTCTGTGATGAGTACTTTCTCTCTAGTCCTCTCTTTAGACACATCGAATGCAACTCTAATTAAATAAAATGCAATAATGTAGGAGAAACACGTTTCTAAATAGCATGGCTGTGTTTGTGCATCAAAGTTAAATTATTAAGAACAAAGACAATATTTGTGGGTCCCAAATTTATTCAACTATTAAAAATGAAATTATGAACAGGTTTAAATTCCACGAAAGCAAATGAAACAGCTTTTGTGTGGATCCTAGCCTTGTATTAAGGGTTATTCTATATTACCTTTTAAAGAACTGAAAGTAAATTTATAATGGTCCATTTTTGTGCACATCAAGAAGATATGAGACACTTACCATATATATATCCTTTACCATATATTGCTGCAAAGTAACCATACACTGGCCATTCTATTAACTACTGATCCATAGACTAGTTTCTATTATTGTGCAGTTAAATTAACAAGTACAAGTTTTAAATCCAAATTTAAGGCATCTGGTGAGGGCTGATGAAATTGGGATACCTTTGTCGAAATGACTCACTGAACAACTGTTAAACATTCATAAACCTAGTGTAAGAATAGATGAACAAATTGCCCTAGTTTCTACAATATTTCTACAGTTTCAGACAGCGTTGAGGACAGAACAGACGTTTCATGGACATTTTCTCTCCTTAGGCCAAACCCCTTTGTCTTTCCATCCCTGTATTTCTGTAACTAGGTTTAGAAGACAGTGAGAATGTCCGTAGTGATCGTCGATGCTGTTATTGTGTAAACATCAGTCACAGGTGTAATGCTTAGATGAGGGTGTTTTTTAATTTGCTCTTTTTGCTTCTTACTTCTCCACTTTTCTTTACCCCGTCTTCATTTCCAACCCATGCTGTCTCTGTTCACAGTAGACTAATTTAGGCTGGAATATGGTTGTGTGGTAGTAGACACATGTAATGAGTGGTTGATGTTGTTATGGTTTGATATGAACAAGCATCAGCTGGGACAGTGGAGATTTAAAACAACAAAGGGGCGACCCAGGTTCCCTGTAAACATTGATTCCCAACATCATTGTTCACCCATTTCTTGAACTATCCAGCTCTTCACAGTGCGGCTCTGGGATCTCTCTGTGGATATGGAAGCTGTATGGACTGGCATTTCAAACTTACAAACATGGAAAGAAGGTGTGGGTTTCTGTTGATAAGCCACACTTTTTGCATAACATCATACATTAAGTTCTTTGATAAAGAAGCACTCAATTTAATGGGACCGTTACAACGATCATGCATAATCTTGTGACCACTGACAGGTGAAGTGAAAACACAGATTATCTCTTCATCATGGCTCCTGTTATTGGGTGGTATATATATATTTTGTGGCAAGTCAACATTTTGTCCTCAAAATTGATTTGTTAAAATCAGGAAAAATTGGTAAGTAATTGGATTTGAGCAAGCCAAATTATGATGGCCAAACGACTGGATCACTTGTGTGAGAACACAAATGCATTTCAGTTTGTTGCGTATGGAGCTGTATACTAGCCAGATAGGCATTAAGCATAATGTTAAAGCCACCAATACTAGGCATGTGGTCATAGTGTTATGCCTGATCAGTATATATTGGTCAAGGTTAAAAACAAGCATATTTAACTAAAGTTCTTGAGGGCAAGTGTTTAGTTGTTGCACTCACACTTCCTTTCCCTATCAAAGATTGGAGGAATATAATTTTAATTATTACCACTGCTGCTCTGCCAAACAATTCTTTAGCAGCTCACATCCCCCAAAAATAGTGCCAGCTCTAACAGCTCTGGTGCCAAGTCGTTGGAAACTAGGCTAGAAGAGATCCCTTGCTTTTTCCAATCAGTCCCTGCCAAAGTCTAGACCCATTTTACAGACTTTCTGTCAGATTTGGTTCACTAAATTACCAATGGTGTTATACCAAAACCAAAGTAATGTTACTGTATTTTTTTCTTTCCTGGCGGCTTTTATGGTCTGGGGTCACAACTGCAAATCATCTGCCTCCTAAAGTGCAGTGATTTCAATATTATTCTGGCATAGGTTTTTATGCTGGATGCTCTCTTCATTTATCTAGGTTTGGGATTGGCACAAAGAGAACATTGGCTTGTGGCCCTCTGTAGCTGAATTTATTCTATTGTATTAAATATTGTGATATTTTGTCTTAGTTTTACATTGTGCCTTCATATGGCCTTGTGTAACGTGACTCCATATTAGCTGGTAATGAATCCATCTTCTGCTTCAGACCAACAGCTGCCTGTCTGATTGGATTAGGCTTGATTGAAATTATCAGAGCTGAGAGGAGCCCTAATGGGATGAGGGAGAAGTGAGCTTGTCTGATTGGGTGATAATTTGCCTTATTAGTCCTATTTCCAAAATGCACCTTTGAAAGCTCCTGTCAACAAACACACACCTAGTATTTTATTCAGGCTTTTCAGGCTTGCACACATAGCATTCTGATGTAAATCATAATTACTGTATTTTATTTATTTGATTCGAGGGAGCTTGCTTTGTGGAAAGAGATTTGATTCTTTTTAACCTTGACCAGACAAGGAGTGTCATTGGATCCATGTGACTTTACCGCTCCCCAGTGGTCAGAGTAAGTAATTGCATTCAGCGACTGCATAGACGGGCCTACATATTGTACTGTATTCACACTCACACAAGAGAAAGAGAGCTGACTGTTAGCTGCATCTTTGAGCCATAGTGCATGCATGTCCAAAGTCCAGTAAAATGTGTAGGCCTTTCTAATTTGCTACATTTGTAAGTGCATCATCAACCTCCCACCAAATCAGGCTGATTACCCTAATAGCTCTTTACTAAAATATAATATAGAGTGTGTTGTTGTTTAAACAGTGAGACAGCAACAAAAACTTTTGTAGTCATTTGGCCTTTAATGACCTTTTAGCTGAAGCTTTATTGGGGTAGTTCATAGTTTTAAAAAGTGACAAAATAGAAACAACCATAGAATTAACTAAAAAACTAAATCATGCTTCTTATCAATCAGTACCACAAAAATGAAACAATTTCCTAATTTAACATTTTATTATTTATAGAGCATATGAAAGCTACACAGTAACTAATCCAGTCACCAAACTTTGACTTTTGACATCTGGACATTCCTGCCATAACGTTACCCTTTCTTTCGAACAGCATTCTCAATCACCCACCACACCATATAGTTTATAGTTTACATTACAACAATAACATCTAAGAATGTCAGCTCCTCTTTTTTCTGGTGTTAGCAGGTTTAATCTATGCATGCTTTGTATATACAGTGATCAGTTTAGCCAAACTCTTACTTTCACAAATTATATGGAGAATGACAGGTGCCATTTCTGCTGGCCATGGGACTGGTTAGAACAACGTACCAAAATGTGTATGGTTTTAACTGGACACTGTAAACTTATAGCACTGCATTTGTTTATTTCTCATGATTGTACTAACCATACACAGCTGGTCTGCTCCTGGTACACTGTGGAGTGATTGATAATCCAAGCAGGTTGGTGGGACTGATCAATGCTGCATGGTGATAGGATTATTAATGGCAAACCTCCATTGATCTGTCGTGAATCGCGTCATTCCCAGAATCCCTCTGGAGTAGGAGGAGGAGGTGTGCACAGCTCTCAGATCTATAGTTCTCACTCATTCCTGGGTTTCTATTTTTAAAAACGAGATGGTGCCACATTTTGGTTCTTTTTATTCCAGGTCTGAGGCAAATGTTGCACTGTTTTTTTCCTCCCACTCCACAGAGATGTGTGTATTTGTTGCTCTGTATTAGTTAGAGCCAGCTTTGAAACATTTAATTTATAAGCAAAAAATTCTTTCCTCTCTCTGTTCTTTCTCTCTGTCTGTCTGTCTGTCTCTCTATCTCTCTTATCTTTTTACCTGGCACCAACCTCGTCAAACAGATTTTACTTTTTCAATGATTTTTAATTAGTGAAACCCAGGGATGAGTGCAGAACACTCCGACCAAATGCAGAGCAAATGTGTTTCAGTTTTGTGATAGCAATTAACTGCGATAAAGAGACTGTTATAGTAGTGTAGTAAGTAGTGGTTAACATGGACTTCCCTGTTTGAAAAACAAGCAGGTCCTTGGATGTGAAGAGCACAACTGTAAATAAATAGATCTATTAGCCATATCATGTCATCCAATCTGTGTAGACCTTTTGCCATGTCTGACAGAGGAAATGACTGTTTAACTGTAAATAGTGTAGTTATAGTAATATAGGATTTAAGTGCTGCTTCTTCAGTCCAGGGATCGGCCCGTGTCCTGGTCAGTCCCATGGCTGCTTGGTGTCAAAAAGAGAGAGACAATACTGTATTTGTATAAAACACATAAGTTCTTTTTTATTTAAATACATGTTTTATATACTGTCTGTCTTGTAAAGGAAATCCTTTTTGTCATAAAAGCATGATGTGACTCTCACAAGTGTCCTGTCTTATATCTCACCACAAAGTCATGTATTTACTAAAGAAGGGTCCAGAAATATTTGTGCAAAACATATCTGGCACATACATTATTTTAATTTCATCTTAACACATTTTTAAATATCAGATGATAATACAAATATGGATTAAAATTATAAATAATAAAATTATTAAAGAACACCAAATTTTGCATGTGCAGTTTGCATTAAAGGTTTGTAGCCTAGTAATGGGGGCTAATGTCTAAATTGTACTATAGGTATAGATCAATTTGAGAAAAAAAGAAAACAGAACTATAATTTTCTTAATTAGCCTACTATTGGTGTCACTGGAACATCACTACATTTGTTATAAACAGTTGTGCAAAGTGCAGTGGGATAAACACTAACAGTCTTTAAGATGGGTTAATTCAAGTCAACAAAAAATACAATTATACAATACCCCACCTTGTTGTCATGGTGTTGAAAAAAAGGTGAAAGAGTTTATTTTATTTTTGTGCTACATGCTTTAGAAGAGCTGAACATTTTGTGAGCATAACAGAGTCCCTAAAGTCTTGGGGAAAATGTGGCAAAAGCACAAAGTTAGACTATGTTGAGAACTTTCTGTCATGTGTCCATTCATATTTCCACAGCAGTAGGCCTTTAAAATATTATACTCTTTACTGTATCTGGACATATGAACTATGGTAAAGTAGCTATTGTACAGTGGCTTTTCAGTGAGTCACCATATTATTCAGTGTTTGTCTTAAGGACTGTAGGATAGCACAATTTAGCAATTTTAAGTCTGTAGAAGAAACATTTTTTATTGTTTTAATATTAGCCTACTTGTTGTGATTTGCATTTGCATATTCTTATTTATAAATAAATACACAGAAATACACTCCCTAACCTTTCCCTGGGCTACTATTTTTACTTTGTGGCACTAGATGGCAGCAGAGGACCTAAAGTCAAAGAAAGGCACCAGGAAAAAAATGTAAGACCAGTCAGCCAATTGCTTGTTTCTTTATTTAAGTCAAAACACACAATTTAACCATACTGGTTTTTCAAACTTGTATTATTTGTTCCAGTTATTACTTGATTCACTCTCCATCGTTTAAAGGCAGAACAACATGACTGACAGACGCACTGCATTATGGGAGATGGAAAAGGAAGGCTCTGTCCAGGATGCCTGTGTGGACATATGGGCTTGTGTGCAGGCATTTGATCAACGTCTTCGATTACATGTCCACTTAACAAGTCTGATCCCCACTGCCCCCCTTCCTGCAGCCCCGGGAGGGTCCAGGTTGCTTGGCCCCCACCACTATAGGTCATTGCAGAGGTCAAAGGTCACCACAAACACACACAAACAGCCAGGGCCCTCCTTCCTCCTTCATCTCTGTGCAGTGCGTTTCTCTGCCATCCTCCTTCGCTCTCTCCGTCCTTTTTTTTTTTTTTTTTTTTTTTTTTTTGTCTCTGCTCTATTTGAAATTGATTGTCTTCTACCATCACAAAGACACTTGGTTCTGATTGATTGATCGGTAAGGGAGAGGGAGAGAACTGGGGCTGCCATGGCTCTGAGGTCTGTCTGAAAGAAAGCAAATGACGCCATTTTGATGCACAGGGACGGAGCTGTGTTCTCAGCTGCCTGTCTGCCTGTTTGTTCAGGCGTCGGCCGGGGCGTCTACGAGGCAGACAAACATCAGGATCGAGTTTAGCAGAGGATTAAATACAGATGAGTCGGAGTACAGGAACTCAAGACAAAGACTGAGCACAAACAGACCGATCACATAGCAGCATCTCACGCACACAAATAAATAAGCACACAGAGCTACAATCGTATAATGTGTAAACCTAGGAGCCAGTAGTTTTTCCATTTCTCTCCCTCTCCTCTATACCATTCGAGGTACAGTTCATCCTGCAGTTATATACATTTATATAGTATCCATGCATAAAAGAATCCCACCTCCAGTGACTGAGGTGCTTTGGTTGTTTTTTTAAATATGGAAATCACTTTAACACACATAAGAGTCAGAAGCCTAAAAAAATATGTTAAACAGAACGTCTGTGATGTATCAACTAGGGCTGCACAGTATAATCACAAATTTACTGTCATCGCAAAATCAGTCATGCAAAAAACTAAATGTATTGC
Source organism: Bostrychus sinensis (assembly GCA_020698575.1). NCBI lineage: Eukaryota > Metazoa > Chordata > Actinopteri > Gobiiformes > Eleotridae > Bostrychus > Bostrychus sinensis. Next base: position 20,073,107 of record CM036256.1, on the reverse strand, counting down.
AATAATGTTGTGGTGTTCCATCTGGCAGACACTTGTCATAAAATCAATTGAGTGTATCTTATGACCAAATAAACAAACTTCAATTAATTTATCATGATGTGGTCCTAATTCAGTCCTAACTTTTGACCTGGTTTAGTTTTTAGTAAGTTTTGATTTAGCTCCAGTTTTGATCTATGAGTCTTGAATAACTTTATAAATTAATACTGAATTGAATTCCTTGTCTCTATGTCTATAGTGAATAAAGCCTAACCCTAATTAAGTGTATCAAATTATAGTCAGTTGTATAGTTACTGTGATATTTAACATAGTTATAGCATATTTTCCCTATATTGTGCAGCCCTAGTACCAACTTTCCTAAAAATGTATTTCTGCTGTGTTTTAGTCCTTTGTGAGAGATTTTGCTTTTAAGTGCACAAAGGACAACGTGCAAAAATGTATAAACAACTCAGAGAAAGCCAACACAAAGACAGCTTGTGTCTTACACTCTGAAAATAAATAAAAGATTCATCGAACAATCATTTTGCTGTGACATACTGTCATTGCTAAACATTGTCATTATTGTCTACTACATAGTCTTTACAATAAAGATTTGAGGTATATCAAGATGAATTGTCTACACATGCCTCCCAATCTGTGGTGCTACCCTGGACGGAGGGACCAACGAAGAGGTTTTGGAGTGTGGTCATTGGCAGGCATCATCATCTGTGATAATGATTAGTAAGCTCTGTTGCCAGCCAATGAGAGAGCGAGATCAGACGGCATTGTAAACAATCTGGTACACACGTGCGCACCTACACTCACATTACAAATTACACAAAAATATCTCTGACTGGAGTGTGTGTGCCTGTGTGTATCATTTACACTTGAACATAGAGCCATAGTTGCAAAAAAACAAAATGGTGGTAAACACTCTTTTTCTATCACCTGAAAAATGATCTATTGAATTTAAAATAGAACATTCAAAGGGATTATATGTAGTATTTGATCTGTAAATATATAATAATATTATGCAATAATAGTCTTATTCTTGATGTTATGCCAAAGACCGTGTATGTAAACATATAGAATTAGTCTGTCCGTCAATTATCATTAATGTTATTCATAACATCCACCTAGTGTTATAAAAAAAAACTTTAAACTACATATAATCCCATTAAAAGTCATGAGGACCTCTTGCCCCACTGTTCCCAGAAGTCGCCCCTTCACTTCAAACCCATGTGTCCCATGTCTGTATGTGTTCAGAGCAGTCCAACCCCTGGTTGAAAGAAAAAGGCACTCAACTCTTCCCACATAACAAACACGTACAAGTGTGGAAATGTGCATCTGTATGTGATGTATCTACTATTTGAACATGTGCATGTCCCAGGTCCAGTGTGAACACGGCAGGCTTGTATCTTTGGTATTTATGGCTGTGTCACAGTCCGATCTACTCTGTGAGGTAACCATATGCACAGTTGTTCCCACTACTTACTCACGTCTTTGCTTTGGGTTTAAATGCAACACTGAATTGAATATCTAGGCTAAAAGTTTACAAAGATTTTCCCTCTAGCCTCTAGAAGAAGCCCTAAATGATAACTCCAAGTGTTATAGTGCACTGCATATGGACCGGAGCCACTTCATGGAGGAATGTCATTTAGATCATTTCTTCCGGGCCTCTGATGCCTGTGCCCCACTTTCTCTTCTGCCTGCTTGATGTCTCTAATATGATTATCTCCCGCTAAGATGCTACACAAAATGTGGCTTTGACCACAGAAAGAAGGACAAAAGGAATGAGGCGGTACCATAACATCATCAGCAGAGGAATGCAGCGATAGTCCAGGTCAAAGGGATCAAAGTTCAGAGACCAAGGAAGAGGTCCTCCACGTCCACAGACTGACACACAAATATTCACAAAAATGCACAGTTTGTCACTTGCCGTATCCCTTCCTTGTCTGTGCATAGGATCAGTCTCTGACATTTCATTTGTCTTTTTTTGGTTTTAAATTATTTTACATTTTGTCAACAAGGTGCTTCTTTACATATAGTTTCAGCACAACATAGCACAATAGTCACGAGAGAGAAACCATGTGTCTATGGTACTATTTTTACCCGCATCAATATTTAAGAGAAAGAAATTAAGGAAGGACACAACAAGAGGGCAGATAAATAGAGAATAAATAGACAGAGAGAAAGAGACATAGGGTGAAATGAAATAATATTTACAGTATACATTTTCATTGTGTTGATGTTGAGGTATGGAGTAGGCGGCGTGCCTCTGGTGCTTGCACTGTGAAGGTCGTAAGGTCAAACAGCGGGGCGTGTGTGGTGGAAAGAGTGAGCTGCACCTGTTCTCTGATTATCATAAAGAGGCAAACATCATTGGCACTCGGGATCCTGTATTGTGACATTTGACCTCTGCGTTTGGCCACTAGAACAGGGCAGGACCCCCTCAATCACTGCCACCGCTCAGGGATGACACAGCTAACATGTCATCCCCATATTGATTGTTCTCTTTAATTTAACCTGAAATTATCCTCCCGTAGTCTCCAGCCGTGAAGCCATACAATGACACAGTCTTAAGGAAGCAACATTCAACTGAACAGTACTGTGCAAAAGTTTTAGTGAGGTGTGGAAAAAATCCAGTTAACTAACAGTGCTCTAATAATACAGAATTTTATTTTTGTTGTGGAAATTGGAAAGGTCAGTAATGGGCAAAGGACAAAATAATTAATTTTGGTGTGGATCCAGATCACAGTTTAGAGCCAGGAGTGTTTTAAGGGATACTGTACTATTGTCAGATACAGACCGTATAACTTCACTGACTAAAAGAATAAATTATTACTTTATTAGTGGAATAAATAAAGTGGAAAATACTTCCAGAATTGTTATAGGACACTAAAATAATCTTTGATGTTAGTAAAGGCAATGCTTTAATTAGCCTAACAATCTAAGATTCATGTCTGATTAATTTTGTAGAGACAAAGATTGATGTAGATTGACTGATGTATGTGAGAAACATGATATCGCCAAGTTAACCCCCCACCGCCACCAGTAGGGGAATACGGAGGGCTTTGTGACGGCGTGAGCGCTTAATGAAAATGATGTTTCATCTGTACTCATGTCATGGATTGAAATATTTGGTTTGTTTATTTACCAATGTGCATTTGGTTTGTTCAGAGGGGAGCTAGCACTGTCCAGAATTCCTCGTGAGTGTTCACGCCAGTCTGGACAGGCTGTCTGTCATTTTACTGTGAGTTCAAGTTCACTAATGTAGTAACGTTTTTATAAATGAATTGTGTTGTTTTTTCAAAGTAATGTGTTATTGTACAAATGTAATTTGAATGCATATTAAGTGGTTCTTATTCTGTGTTTTATTGTAGGATAAGCCCACTGCTGTCGTCGTGTCTTAGGTGAAGTTGTACTGTTGTAAACCAAGACTGTTGTTTTGAGAGAAGCCTTGAATAAGCCAGAGATCTAGTTGTGGTTTAAGTATGGACACTCATTCTGATGTAAAGGAAGACTGAAATTGTATTTTTGTTTTGAGTGTAATATTTGAATGTTTCTAAAGCACCTGTTCACATATATTTTGAAAACAACAAATCAAATCATAATTGGTTTAAGTTGTCCTATCGGAGACAGTTGGGAAGTAAAGATCTACAATATTTTTGGAGCTGTTTTGGCTGGCTCATAATTGTACACCTGGCCACATTAGTATTCTTTACCACTGTGAGACATAACCATCTCACTGGTAATAGCATTTACCACCGAACTAGAGGATATTTAAGTGTACTTTATATTTACCATTGCAATTTAGGACCAGACCCATGGCAGAGGTCTAGGTTCTCTTAGTACCTCTAGTTTTGATTTTCTTCTATATTGTCTGTAGATTGATACTCATTGCTTTGTTTATAGTCTTTATTAAAAACCTGTCTAAGACATTTTGCACAGCACCAATGGACGCAGAGCAGGTCTACTTTCACTACTCTACTACTGAACATGTTCACTCTCTTGGGCAGCAGGTGGCGCTGTTTATTTGGCGGGACTAAGTTCTCACTGCAGAGGGGTTTACAAGTGAACATTACGCACACGCACGGCGCACGAGCATGCAGTGATTCAGGTTTTGGGGCGGATAGCAGGTCAGACACGTAACACTTAACGCACACCTCTTAATCAGCGATAGCAATGACTGATCAGGACTTAACACTTGACGACTTGTGATTTGCCGCTGATTTCTGAAAATTGGTTGTTGTTTTAAAGCTAAAGTGGTTCTTTGGTGTGACAAAAGGCATTTTAAAATTTGCTCTAATCAGCACAGTGCATTTAGTTGCTGTAGATGCATCTTTGGAGTAGAAGAGCCTCTTGTTGTGTTTTAAAGCTACCAGATCTTTGGTGTAAAAGTAAAGTGAAATAAAGCAATCCGATTCACCCGCACAGGTTAATCCGAACAGGTGGATCGGATTGGTTCGTGGCTACACACCCTGTAACCTCTTAATAAGACCTCACTGTGAAGTTAGCATATTATTATTAGAAATGATGGGAAAGCACCTCCCTCAGTGGTCCGTCAAGCTTTGGAGAACGTGGTCGCGGATGAGGTTCCGGGTTGAATCGGCGAGGTGCTGTTGTTGTTGCTCCCGTGAGACGCGTGTACGTGGCCGTGCACCCCGTGACCGTGCTCGTCCGCGTCCCAGCGCTCCGGACAACGACGGCGAGAGTTCATGAAGAAGTTGGAGACGGTGGAGAGCTCCAGGCCCAGCTGCTGCGAGATGGTCACCTGCATCTCCTTGGACGGACGCCGGTTCTCCCTGAAGATGGCTACCAGGGTGCGACGCTGCAGGTCTGTGAACACGAGCCGCTGCTTCTTGGGGACCTGGCTACGCTCGCGTCCTCGGTCCTCCTCTTTACGTTTACAGGCTGCAGACACCAGACGGGACAAAAGTTTGGATAGGTCAGCAACAAGTTAGCAAGTGGATACAAATGGAACACGATGCTACACGTGAGTATTATGAAGTCAAGAGAATGTATGAAGATGGAGAAATGTTTTTAGTCATTTTGAAAAGGGACATCGGTGAGCTATAACTAGGCTTCTAAAGGAGGCTAATTCATAAAGCGCACCAGTAAGACGAATTAAACAGGCCTAGTCCTACTGACATAGTCACAAGAGGCTAAATGATTTAAATGTACTCTTGACTCAATCCTCAGCAACATTTGTCAACTCGGGATAGAAAAAGCTTTTACACAAAATAAATGAGCCTATATTTCCAGTGTTATAAGCCACACACCTGCTGAGTACAAGATGTATGCCCATAAATATTTTACTCTGAACTGCCTCCACCGGAAAAATCTGTAGGAGTCCAGTGTTTGGCCTGGTTTATGAGAGTTTAAGACAAAAACATGCATGAAAATTAGTGGAAGCCAAGAGTGGGTGGCAAGCATAAATTGTGACAAGGTTGTGTGAAGGCCAACCATTATGTTGGTCCTTAGAGGGGAGTTTTTATTACAATAGTTACTTCTCTATAACCTTTCTATACTCCTGAGTCATTCAGAAAATAGCCAGTAAAGAATTAATAATAAGGTTACAATGTAAGGACAACACTAGGTAATAATTATGAAAACATAAATGGCCTGTTACAGCAAATATAAAATAAAAAAATATGACATTGGACGTCCTCAACCTTTTTATCAAACTCAAACAATCACCCTTGTCTTTAGCTAAATACCACCACTAATTCACTTATATCAGAAATAACCATTTTCATTTTCTTTGTCTGGATACAAAGGCATGGTTCAGACATTGTCTGCTTCTTCATGTAGGTCTACTTTTGTATTCAGCTCTACCTGTGAGTGAGGCTTCTTCTAATATTAAAGCTGGTTCAAGAACACAACATTAATCTAAAAGAACCTTAAAGAAGTTCAGCTCTGGCTCAGGTTCATGCCAACTTTTGTATCTCGCAGGTTAGGTCACACATTTGTAACATCATAACACACTTTTTAGAAACTATTTCCTTTGTAGATTATAGGCTAACTAAGAAATATTTAGAAAAATGCCACATTCATTACATGGTATGTCTTTAAGGGTATGTGTTTTAAGGTAGCCCATTCCATAATGTAAATTACTTACAGGCCTAATCATGATTCAAAATAAAATAAAATAATAAAGAAAACACAAAGCCATATTATGGCAATGTTATGGTCATAGGTAATAAAACATCAGTTAAAAAAAAAAAAGTAAAAAAAAAATAAGTTTTTGTAAAATCATTTTATATAGGCTAACAATAGGCTTACTTGATAATACCTAGGCCTACTGTTACCACAGTGAGGTGGGCTACAACTACGTTAAAAGTAAGAAGATGGCGACTTGATTGTTCCTTCTCTCAGGTTTCACTCTAATGAGTTGTTTAAAAGGCGCTGCTGCCGAGGTAAACACTTTGCACTGTGTCCGTGCGCAACCCGTGCGCCCTGGCTGAAACCGGAGGAGCGTGATGTGAAGTGCTGACAAAGAGGCGCTGTGCCGTGGCTGCATGCACTGTCAGGAGCCTGAGCTCTGGCGGTGGAGACTGGAGGGAGTCCGTTCTGTTCTGCTGCCCTAAAAAGCTGCAATGATCGATTTTCTGCGGTTTTCTCTCGAACACGTGGTCCAGTAATCAGGGCTCCCTTCCCCACCACATCGATCCCTATCGATCGGCGAGACCGAGGTGTGTGTGGACGCGCGCTTGTGTGTCTGTGGCTCTGACGCGCACTGGGGAGTAAAGCTTGGGAGCGCGCTTTGTGACAGACAGACGTAGACGAAATTGTTCATCAGTGGCAGAACAAAGAGATATGATAGAAGAGTGGCAACAGTAGACCCCAAATCAAGTGCAGCATGTATGAAATGCTTCTAAAGACTGGGCCTACATGATCACAGTTTCAGGGAGACGTCGCATGGTTACATGAACACATACTTCTAATTGTTTGTGACGTTTTGTTAAAATAGTGTGTGTTGGGCACAAAGAAAGGAATCTATATAAAATACTTTGTACTCAAATAAAACACTTAATTCCTGTAAACCTAAAAAATAGTGTCATGTCAGAATAAATCGGATTTGGTATTTATCAGGTGTGTGGTATCATTTCAGGTTTAAATGTATTTCCAGCGAAAAGAAGTTAATTGTTCTATGAAGGCAAATTTAGATATTTCAGGAAGATTAATTGTATTCACTGTATGTGTATGTAACAAAAATACATATTCCTCCACTTTTATTTAAAAAGACTAAATATGACATGTGACCTTTTTCATTGCTCTTTGTGTGGTGATCTGATTGTGATGGTGGAGAATGCAGCTCAGAGGGAATGCAGTGTGGAGGTGGTGTATGCAAATGATTGATGACTTTACAGCAGGTTTAGACAACAGCAGTAAACAGATTTGACTGAGGAGGGATCGATATAAATGCATGTGTGCACATGTGTATGCACGGCTGTATGTGGGCATGCATTGTTCAAACTGCAAACAAAGGCTCATTACAAAATGTATAGATCTGCTATTGCGTCGTTTGATTACAGCATCACGGCTTCCCCTCCACATCACTCTAAACCGTAGACTTCCTTCACTGTTTTCCTCTTGTTGTTTTTCTCAATTGTTTTAATTTGCCCTCAGATTGATAGCCCCTACATTGATTGATCCGCACTTCAGAAGCATTTCATGGAACGTTTATTCAATTGGTTGAGTCCCAGCCATGCCAGAATCACCTCGCGGCTCTCTAAGTGCCGTCTCGGACCAAACTCGATACTCCCTAATGTAATGACTGAATGCTAGTGCTAATATAGTGATAATTTAATATGTAATGCCTGTTTTGCTACAAGTTTTGCTGCCGGCTATTTTACAATGCCAACACCATTGTACTTGATAGCCCTCCACCACAGACGCAGACTGTGGGATGTGAGCAAACACAGCCACCTTCCTAACCGAGTGAAAGCCAGGAGTTAGCACCGGGTCAATACATATTTCAGATAATCAATAGGTCTATTTCAAATGAGGACCCTGAACACTTCCCTCCACGGCAATGAATTGGACCACAGAGAGGAGACAGAGGGAGCTGCTCATTAAAGCAACCTCTCTTGAGACAGAAACCAAAGCATTGCTGCTATCTATAGTTGCCTCATTACCAAATGGGCTTTTCTGAAGAGACAAGTCGTATGACGCTGACCAGTCTCAAGTGGCTCTTTTTCAGTCACGGCGCCTCTTTCCATACAGTCTCAATGCTAAAGGTATCAACAAACTGCCGCTTGGCTCCATTCAACCTTACACACATTCAGTGATTAACTTCCCAGCCATGCAGCATGTTAAAATGCATTTGTGCCTTTTCTAAGAGCAGCTCTACTCTATCACTTAAGTGCTTATTGTTTCTGCTTCCCCCTCTTATTGTCTGAAGTGAGTCAGCATAGTGCTATGAAGATGCTTAGTGCTTAGTTATATATCCTACAGGGCCATGGGTTTAAAAGTACAAAATGCAAAAAAAAATGTAAATTGTATGTAGGGCATATATTTTGATAGGCTGGGATTTCAGCATGTGTGACATTTTATATATTTAGTACAAATTAACATTAACAGAAACTATAATAATTAATAAATAATAATTTAGAAACTATGCTAAGTGCTAAGTTCATATCAAAACTAATTTTAAGACTCAGAGACCACAGTGAAGTCATTTTACAACCAATTATGCAGCTAACAGTAAAGATACTACACCACTAGCCAAATGAAAGTAATAGTGTAACCTTGTCTGTGAGAAATTCTATTGAATTGGTTTAAAATATAGTATATATTTAGTGATTTCTAGCCCTGACTGACTTCTGTAAATACTGTCTTTGTTTTGTAAAGCCCTGAATAAGTAGTTAATATGAGATTCTCAAAGGCCATCTATCCTCAGTAAAATGCCCAAGAAGTGATCCATATAGTCCATACTGTGACTGTGGTTGCTACAGTAATTAACTAGAAAGTGATAGGAGACATGAACAACAAACATATTATAAACATATCTTTACAGTGTGGATGGATGTGGAGGGGTCATGTGGTGGTGGGAAGTGTATGAGGGGCAGACGGTGAACTAACCGCACCGTGCTGCTGCTAGCCGACGCCTGGACAGACAGCTGAGATCGGGCTTTGTGTGCGGTGAGACGGGCCCTCTCGCGCCCTGGACGGACTACTGCAGGCGAGAAACAGTTTGTGTCAATCACTCTGTGTCACACCTCTCCCAAGATGTATGCTCATTGACTGTATTGATCATATTATAGGCCTATTCATTGCTGGGGGAAGTAAAAAAACTACTAAATCACTCCACCCATCCTGCGTTGTTTTAGTGTGCACAGTGGATACGTATGCAACTGTACCTTCCCTTTAAAATACTTCCCATTGATCAGCATTGGATTATTTGAAAGCTTTCGTTGAATTGTCAATGTTGGGCTTGTTTTGTCTTGTTGAGACGAGTGAGCGGCAGCTTTACAACCGATTAGATAGTGGCTCAGTCTATAAAGTCTGTGACGCCTGTCTAACTTCAAAATAGTCCTACACTCCCTAAAAGCTCCCCTTTATACTGCAGTTTACTCACAAACGTGCATAAAGATTTGTGCTACTGTTGTTTAAGGAGCAAAGGATTTGACAATTTAAAAACAGTAGAATAAGTCAAAACACATTTCACATTTTAAGCAATATTAAACCACACACATACTAGAACTCTATACTAGTTCAGTGGAAAATCGGTTTACATATAAAAAAAGTAAGCAAAAAGTACATTTTTACAGGCTTTTATAAAAAACTACCTTCATCCAGTACTTGTTCTTCTGCTTGTCATCTGTTATATATGGTAATAGATCTCAAGGGAACATGGCCAGATCACTCAGTCATTAAATGTAACATTTCTTAAAGATGTGTTTGGCACATTGTAAGGTTATTAAAAGCTGCTCCTCGTTTGCTTTATAGCAAAAGTCTCCAGGTTCCTTTTGAACATGACATATTTACTGTCATTCATACTACGTGTCAAAACATCTCCGAGCTGTGTGCCAAAAGTGGACTGTGCCACATTAGTTCTGTTTCAATGAGAGGCAGAAGCGGAGATGAAATAAGGGTAGGAGGCAGTGGTTGTGCTTTGCTGATGCTGGTGCAATGCCATGAGTGAACGATGGAAGAAAAGGGGGAGGAAGGAAAGAGAGAAGGAGAGAGCGAAGGAGACCAGGAGAGAGGAAATCAATACCGATTCAGAGCGAGTCAGATAAGCCAGAACAATGTATAGTGCAGACACACTCTATAAGTCACACGTGTGCATGTGAGCGCACACACGCGCACTCAGATGCCCGCATGTCTCTATAAAGATGCATTACAAACCCCATAAAGCATAGCAACCTCTAAAATCAAATGACATCACAGCCTTGGATTGCTTTGAGGATTCGCTGACATGAGCAGAAAGCACTCATTACAACTACTCGATAGAATGGCATGATCTGTGCTCTGTCAACTGTAGACAGCAGTTTTAGACCAAAAATTGTATGACAATTTTGGTAAAATAGGTAGTAAAAGGATCCTTTTCTTGTCACTTAATTTTGATGATGTACTGCCATAAAATGTTCTTGAAGACAGGATAGGCATTGTCTAATAAAAAAAGAAGATATAGTTGTGAATATGCCACTGAAATAAATGGGCTTCTTTGTGTTGTCATTTATGTGGAGCTGCTCAAAACTGTATTCAACATACTTTTGTGTTTTGTTGTACGCAGTCATCTTTTAAGTGTTTATAAAGGTGCAAGTATATAAAATTCATCTGTACTTCACATTCTCAGCCCAGGCTTTTCCATTCTTGTGAATTATGAGTGGGGCTTCTTTTTGAACCTCATAAATATGTTCTGATGTAGGTTTTGCTGCTGCTACTGGGTAGTCTACACCTTCCCTGTGGCTGTCTGTTGTCTGTTATTGATGTTTCTGTGGATGTTTGGGGTGTAAACAGCGTTCTTCCAAACCGCTAACACACCCAGCTCTGTGGGCTTAATACTGTGAGATGGGTGTGTGGTCCTCAACCGTTAACCACATGATCAGACTTTGCTTACCTAGGAGATGCTGTTACAAGCACCAACACACCAGCCCGTTCTGCCTCTGGCTTCCTTCCCTCTTCCCTCCATCTCTCTTAGACTTATCAATTATTAAGGTAGATATTGATCCTTTCACTAGCCTGCCTCTATCTGGCTGTTCACACAAAGCCCAAACCTACCTTGCCTACGCTCAATCAATGGCATCTCCCAGCTCTTCCAACTCCTTTTTCCACATGTCAGTTTTGCTTTTCTCGCTTTTGCACTTAAGCAGGGCTGACTGAAGTTTTGTACATGGCGATTTTGCCTATTTGGGTTCTTTAGAAAATATGAGAAATAGCAGACTGGTATGAATCTTTTATGGGGCAAGCAAGTTTGATGGGCATTAAAAGATGGCTCGGGGAAGAGGATGGAAAATGGCTGCATGCATTGTTTGACTTTATGAATCAGCCGCTCTCTCTATCAGCATCATGATTTTGTTTGGTGTTGCAATTCTTCTCCTGGAGCCAAAACAACATGTTGCCAGGTTAACCAGTTAAAATTTTTTGATATTACTTCATATCCTCCAATGATGGGAGAGAAGGGAAAGAAAAATAAGGAAGGAGAGGGGAGAGCAAAGGGGGTTGGGAAGGGGAAACGGTTTTATTGATCTCTATGTGCAAAGCCAGGCAAACATTCAGAGGACACAGCTACACTATTAATGACACTCATAGCCTCAGCTATTAATCCTTACTCTATAACTCTCTTTCTCTTTATCTGTCTATAAGTTCATCTCCCTTTATTATTATTATTCTTTTTGTTATTATATGTTTGTTTTTATTTTTTATTTTTGTTTATACTGGTCCCAGTTACAATCAATATTTCATCGGAGCAGTTCATACAGCGTTACGCTCTGAAATAAGCAGGCATCATGGCGCATTGGTTGAACTCGGGTAGTGGCTGTAGACAGACCATATTATAATGCTTGAGAATCGCGCTCTATCTACACTCTTGTTGCACTTTGAGGTCATGTTTTTACGTCTAATTCAAACTAGAAGAGCCTGTTGCCTAAAAAGCGCACATAAGTCGTGCATGTGCTACATTTAGAGCTTTTACTATAGGCTACTAAATGAAAAGCCAGAGTGCGCGTGTGGTTATTGCGTCTTTCAGCTCCCGATACGAGTATCGACTCGTGCGCCACATTTAAAAGGGAGAGTGGGAACTGGCGTATTGATTAGGCAGCCTGGGGTCACCCGCTTCTCTAGCGCGAAACCTGTCTACAGCCCCACACACACAACACACACCAAGGCCACTACTGTTTATAATGGGAAAGTACGAGAATGCACGTCAGGAGAGCGGAAGGAAACTGTTTTCATTGCAAATCAATGGCGATTTATTGTGTGTCGCTCAAAAATAGACCTACAGTTTAGTCCACATAGCCGAAATAAAAAAAATAAACTAATAATAAAACACTTAGCCTAACTTAAAAGCCTGAATTCCACTTTCACTCCCGTTATTACGATATTGAGATGTTCTGGAATCCTCATAATCACCACTTCTAAAAAGAGTAATAAAATCCCAAAAGTAGCTTGCAACGGTAGCCTTATTTTAATCATTATTTCTCCGTTGGGACAGGCCCTCACTGTTCTTGTTCATTTCTACAGCGCTTGGCCGCGCTGTGTTCTCTGCGCGCCGACCTGTCCGTGGTGCTGAAACTGTGAGGCCTCTGTGAAGTTCATTGTCAGCTTTTACGCGCACACGTTTCTGTGAAAAGAAGACACCTAGGCACACGTTTGGTTTCGTCTTTTGGGAAACAGAACCCAATTTGTCTTTTGTAAATACAGCCTTCCCCCCCTGAAGCAGAGGTCACAAAGGGCCATCTCTGAAGTATTTTTAACCACTCCTTCTTCTTTTTTTGACTGTGCGTAAAACTCATTTAAATGTCAAAAACTTGATTGAAAACAAAAGGCACTATTCATTATTGGATCAACACCATAAGGAGTTGCTCCCTTGTTTTCTTATTTAGCGAAATGTATCTAAGATTTTGACATTAAAGACGGGCCCAGTTTGTGTACTGTACAGTTCTTTACATTGATACAAATGAACAAAATACTGTCTTTAATAAGTCTTACCTGCCAAACGGAGCGCAGACATTCTTTGAAACTCAGGCTCCTGCAGCCACTTCCACATTCTTCTGAAGGTCTCTCTGCCGGACTTGAGTTTACTCCAAGGTTTGGGGTTCCGCAGCAGATCTGAGAGTGTCCCCTGTGAGCGGCTCAGGATCCTTTGCGCGAAAATGGCCTGTGGTATGGAGTACCTTTTTAGCTCGGCCGTTATCCGCTGCGCTACTTCCTTTGTATTGATCTCATCCGCTTGAATCCCCGACCCGGCTGTCCCCTGCCCGCCTCCGTGCGTGTGGTGGTGCCTCTCCATCACGGCGCCGTTAGACTGCGAGTGGAGGTGGCTGTGCGGATGATGGTGCATGCTATTCAAGTTGGAAATCATGCCGTGGCTATGGCCACCTAAACTCCTGGCCAGGTGCTCTTGGTCACTTCGGGAGAGCAAAGACGCGTGGGACTCGAAGCTCGGGGAAAGCATCTTGGCGTCCGAGGAAAGATGCGTGCTCGGCCCGTAAGCCGAGAGTGGCTGCTGGGTGTTGTGCAAAGAGCCCAAGCCGCTGGACAGAGGCGACAACGAGCTGTGGCCCATGCCGGACATGTCTTTGGGGTAGTGGCTGTAGAGGTTACCCATCGAAGCCAGTCCTCTGTGGTCATCCCGCATCAGTGTAAAGCTCCCGCTCACGTTGCTGGACAGCCGTTGGTGATGATGGTGGTGCGGGTGGTGAAACTTCTCGGACACCGTGGAGATAGGGGGCAGGTGCTGTAGTGGGGTCAGTGTCGTGTACGTGTTGCTCAGGCTCATGCCCGAGTCGCACATGCTGATCGACGGGCCATGGATATGTGCGGGCAGCGCGGAGGGGTCAGTCCTGTAGTCGCTGCCGGAACCCCCAGCATCCAACAGCGAAGCCATCCCAGACACCATGGCCGAAGAGCGCGCACTGTGGGACACCAGGCTGCGAGGAGGCGGCGAGGGTCGCGAGTGCGAGGAACTCATGAGGTCCCCCGTCTGCTGCGGGTGAAGGCTGTCCATAGTGAGCTCCATCGCGGAGAGCATCTACTTGTAAGCCCTGGCCTCCCCGCCCGCTCCCCGGTCTCTCCTCGTGCTTTTGCTTATTTAGCCCAAAACCACCACGCGGGTTTGGCGCCAATCCATCGATCACAGGACCCTGGATCAATCCGAATTCACTCTATCCCTTTGGCTCCAAACTGTTTCCGCGCGCTTTGTCCGCTGTCCGCCGCGCTACGCTTTCATGTGGACGTGGTCTCTCCAGGGTTGGGTCTCATCTCTGCTCCAACAGCCCTTCCTCTATGAGCTGATGGAGCGCGTGGCAGAGAGATGGGGGCGCGCATTCATGTATTTAAAATATGGAGCGGGTACGAGCATAGCGTTTGTCCAACCAGGATTTAAGGAAATGTAATGATGATGAAATTTGAAATACTTGTTTTTAAAGCTGGCACTGTGTGTGTTTAGTGTTTTAGAAATTGGGCAGGCGTTTTGCATTTCAGAATACTTTCCCCTTAACATCTTGAGTTTGATAAAATGGTCTAAAATCAGTTTTCGATTGCGTACCTAAATAAATATATTAGCCTACTTGAAATGTCTGAGCTGCTACTAACATTTCAATAATAGTTTGTTGAACGCCGTCCTGCCCTGCTCTGTGTTCTGCCTTAATTGTTTCTAGGCGACCCATTCTGACATTTGACGGTCAAATGAAGTCAGTCAGAGATTCACTGAAATACTGCGTCTATCAGGGTCCGAGCTGTGAAGTGCTTTATCTAAACTTTGTTTTCCCACGGACTGTATGGTTTTGCATTTATGCGCTTAGTGATAAACCTGATCGAAGTATTGAGTGACAGAGATTAATGACATGGCGCGTGCCGGGGGGGCTGGGCGCGAGGGATGAGGCAGGTCACAAAGTTAGGATCCCGGGCTTGCATCAGGACCAATGAGGGCTCTGCATTAAGTTCTCCAAAGTCTATGATAGTTTACACTGCGACCTCAGGCACTTTTCTGGAACATGCATTTTTTTTTTTTTTTATTTTTTTATATATATATATATATATATAATTGAGGATAGTTACAGCTATTTTGACTAGGCTACTTCTGACTTTAAGCCGACATGGGCCTAACAGCCATAGTCCTGGGATCATGGATATTTCCAATGTATATGCACTCCCAAAACATTTGATAAATAGCATATTATAGGCGTATAGGGCCATAGCAAGTAAGTTTTGGATTTAGTCGTTTGTTTGTTCGTTTAAATCAGTTTGTCTTTCATAATAACTGATTAGAGAGAAAAAATAGCCTACCGCAACAAAAGCAATAATAATAATAATAATAATAATATAATAATAATAATAATAATAATAATAATAATAATTTTAAAGCGGAGTGTTTAAAAAAAAACTATATGTTGCAACTAAATAATCTTGTAGGCTATTTGTGGTCATTATTGTAGGCTGACAGCTGCAGGTTCGGGCCTGCTGCAGACATCTTCGCCTGAAGACTCACTCTGCCCACTCTGTCGGCTTCAGTACGGAATATGAAATACTGGGGGACTGTTGTTGTTAGGATACGTCTTCAAAAATATGGATCCGTTCACTGATGTGGTGAACTCCGCGTGTGGAACGGTGTCATAATACAACCATCAATAAAGTGTGTATCTTTTTCCTGACACTGGCAGAATGCCCCATATTTTGAACAGGACATGGACGGGCCTGTTGTGTTTTCTGGAGGCCTTCTTAAAACTTAAATTTTTACAGATCAGTAAAATTTAAGGCTGTATGCCAGGAGTGCTCAACCTTTCTCAGCTCGTGAGCTACTTTTAAAATCATCAAGGCCAGGAGATCTACCTTTATTACCTTTATTATTTTTATTACACACAGCATGGTGGGCGTTTAACATGGTTATAATTATTGCATGCGTTTTCGTGGCTAAATTGCAATATTACCTGAAAATAATTTATGGTTATATTCAGGTAATATAAGCATACATTTTAAAAGAAAACGGGAAACATTTTGTAATAGCCTATTGAAATTGAAAAGATTTGAAAGAAAGATGCTTGACTTTATGTTATGGCTACTGTATTTTTTTCTTAGTCGATTCGACTAATTTCATATACATATTTTATCATATTGTTTAATGTGTGTAAAATAGGCTACAATTAAATTTATTAACCAACAATAGCACGAGAACAATTGTAAAAGATATGCGTTAATTTTCTATTTAGCAGAGCACCGTTTTGCGCATAACGCGTCATTGTTAAGCTGTTCAGAAATGTATCTAAGATCGATATATTGATTATCAATAGTTTAAATCACGTGACTCGATGTTGTTTCCTACCTCGCGCACACGCACATGGTCTTTGTGTGAGCTCATGTTGACAGTTAGGTCTGACCTGTGGCTCGTGGTGTTTTAATAGGCAACGTTTGAAATAAGCGTCTTCAAACCAATTTTTCTCCATATTAGACCTGCCTGTACACATAGGCCTTGTCATTAACTGATATTTTACGGATCTTCTTTTTTGTCCATGAAGATAACTTTTATCCGTCAAGTTTTTTTTTTTTTTTTTTTTTTTTTTTTCTTCTTCTTCTTCTTCTTCTTCTTCTGGCCTTTAAGTTCATGTTTGGGCAACTAGACTTACAGACTGGAGTCTCCCTGATTCACTTAAAAATGACTATAAATACATACATCTGTAGAAACAGAGAAAAAGACTGTTGTGAATGGGGCGACAGACAGGAGGTGGCACAAAGTTTCATGCTGAAGTACGTTGCGTGCGTCATTAGCGCTTGAGTGAGTAAGTGCGTTAACCGCGCGCATTGGAGTCCTTGCATGTTTGACAAATGGTGGTAAAAGCAAAGGCAGATGGGAAACTTAAATATATTGATTTGA
Source organism: Bostrychus sinensis (assembly GCA_020698575.1). Taxonomy (NCBI): domain Eukaryota; kingdom Metazoa; phylum Chordata; class Actinopteri; order Gobiiformes; family Eleotridae; genus Bostrychus; species Bostrychus sinensis. Next base: position 20,056,090 of record CM036256.1, on the reverse strand, counting down.
GCTTGTTTTTGTCTTTTACTGACAAAGATGACAATAATGAGGCCTGGACTGAAAATGTTAAATCAAAGTGTAAATCAACACTTAAACCAAAGATGATTTGATCCTAGATTACTTTTTAACAATTAATTGTCTGGGCAAAATATTTAATATATATTAATATTAATATATATAATTTATATTGTATAATATAATCTTAATGTGATATTATTACAAAAGATAAGACAAGAACAGTGTGGTCTTGTCTAATTAAATATTGGTCAAGACCAGACATTATACATTATAATATAGGCTTTAGCTTTAAACTCTTATTCTTATACTTATTTTACTCATTAGATAGATAGAGAGGTAATCTATTAAACTTGTTTCCCTGTTAAGTAAACCTAAAATGCTGTTGCAGTGCTGTCAATGTGAAAGTGAGGTCCATTCAATTTTAGTCAAAAAACCTATGCCGTTTGGGCTTATAAGGTACATTATATTTTCCAACTTGGGGAAGAATCATCAGAATTTTACATTATTTGTTGACATATCATTAAATTAGATGCATGCCAAGTGGAAAAATATAAAATGCCATTTACGAAAGAATTGGATTAAATTGGTATTACTAATAAGTATTCCATGTTAAGAGGCTAAAGAAAACATTTTATTTACTCAGATTTGTCATAGACCCCTGCTGCACATAGGCTTAATAGACCATTGTCAGCAGTGTAATAAGCACTTCTGGGCATTTGAAGAAGAATGCTTAAACAGACTTCCGATTCATTTTTGATCAGAAGTACTTTGATTTATTGATAATTTACTTATAGTTGTTTTACAAAGAAAGAATTGAGTGATGTAAAAGCATTTTGACCCGGGTCTCGGTTCTGGTGTTTCTTTGTTATTCCTGGCTTGGTTTCACACCACACAGATACAGGTGACATTTCCATTAATCATATCTCTTTATCAAGTGAAAATGCAGAGTGGTCCAACTTCTTCAGGTCCATATTCTCTCAGGCTCAGGTTGCTAAGTAACAGAAGGAGAGATGTATTGAGACAGAATAGTCAATCAATTCTCCTGCAAGCTGTGTGTGCATATGTGAGGGCTGTTTGTCTTGGTATTGCACCGCCCTATTGTTACAGCTATCCAAAAACTCATTTTTGGGCTTACGGGAAGTATTTTATTTAAAAGGTGTCAAGTAATGAAAACATGACATGACATGGCATCTTAATTTTCACTGATCAACAGCAGAGATTGCTTTCCTTTTCTCTAATTTCTTTCTTTCATTAGTAAAGTTACAGTCTTAAACTATTTTTCTTAGTCTTTTTTTATTGTTTTACCTACTTAATTTTTCAGTGGAAATTGTATTGATTATATCTTTTGATCACTTGCAGTGGTGGAAGAAGTACTCAAAACTCAAGAAAAAGTACTGGACTACTACTACTAACCCCACCACCCAGGACCATCTGATTGCAAGGTGAGTGTGCTTTGCTATGAGGTCTTCAAACTTTAATTATTATGAAAAAAAGAAAATATACTAAGGAAAAGGTATATTTTAAACTTAAACAAAATCATAGACAGAAAGTATTATCGACCAAATATTACTTGACTAAATGCATCTAGTTACTTTCTACCTCTGATCTCCTGGCATGTGAATAAAAAGCAAGGTTTTGAGCATTTGCACTGTGTGTGTGTGCATTCAGGAAGCAAAATATTGTAATACTTCGGTTGTGAATGGGTGGAGTTTGCATATCCTCCCCTGTTTCTGGGTTGGTTTCCCCCATCAACCTAAAACATGTACTATAGGTTAATACACCATAGGTACCAGCATCCTGCCTCAGATCTGGAGAAGGGTCCCTACTCCTGACACCTTGCCTTAGCGGCATAGAAGAATGGGTCAAATACAGAGAACAAATTTCCACACAGGGACAATAATGTATACCTTGCCCTACACTTCTATGAATAAAACTACAATCTACTATTACCACCCTAGTTTGCCTTTATACACACCACTAAGACTTTTTTGAAACAGCATTAGAAATGCCCAGTTTAGTCTAAACTTCGCCCTCCATGTTGGCTCTGTTTTTCCCTCAGGTCTCCTTCATTGGGAGCTGGAGAAATATGCTGCTTTCATACACTCCATTGATTTTGCCCTGGAACAAAGACGGACAGAGAAAGATGGAGGCGAGCAAAAGAAACGAACCCTGGATAGAAGAAACCAATGGTGAATATGCTTTTGTAAACGGCCCGCATAGATTCTGCTAAGTTATTGGATAGAAGAGGACAATGAGTGTTTAATTTAAATTTGTGTTAATGGCAATTCAAATGTGGGAAAGTGCACGGCAGAGAGCAATGGGGTGAATGGGGAGCAACAGGGAATAGAGGAGAAGGATGGAGGAAGATGGAGAGAAAGAGTGGTGCTGGTGTTAAGGTGATTAGTCTGGTGGGTTGGCGATAGAGAGAGTTGATCAATAGCCTATCGATCTCCCATTGCGAGTGTCAAGGGGGTAGTGGGAAAGAGAGGGAGGGTGAAAGGAAGGATAGGGTGGGAGTCGGTGCTAGCTTGACTTTTAAAAATCCTTTACTCTGCAGATGACAAATAACCCATTAGACTGCAAGGAAAATCTGGGAATTTATTTTGGACATGCTTTCTTTAAAAGTCAAATATTTCCTTGTTTTGCAAAAGTATAGAATGGGAAATCTTTTAAATAAGGCTGTGAAGAAAGTTTTTAAAAAAATCATTTCAGTAGGTAAAGGTGTGTGGAGAAATTTATCGAACCTGATGCGGAGAAGTTACTTAGCAGACCATTACTTCAAAGAGTTCCTCTAGGCTGAAATATTCACTGGAGCAAGTCTCACTCAATACTTTCCCCCAAAAGCCTTTTTAAATGTTCTGCAATAGCTGTGCTAAATCGGATGACAAATTTGATGCAAACAAAGCTTTGTACATATTTTCTCACAGCAAGGAAAAGATAAATGTCTAACTATAAGGTATCTTCAGTGATTAAAGAGCAAACAAAGCTAGTGAAAATAATGAGGTGGTGACAAACACAGCTATTAAGCATACACTCCCTCAGGCCTCTGTGCAACTGGGAAAAATGTATATACTCAGAGAAAATGACTTCAAGTGATGATAACAAATAACACACAAAGATGACAGCGGCCATTTGCATAGTGTCTTTGCACATTCTCCCTATTGATACGTGTGTGGCAACAATAAAGGTCGTGGTGTTACAAGGTTTGTTGCTCCCCAGTGTAATCTGCAGCACTGGGGTCACTGTGAGGAAGGGTCACGACCTTGAAAATGCCCCACATCCAAATGGAAGATGTGCATTTTTATTGTCTACTATTAAAGCTGAAGTGTTTTGGAGCTGCAGGTTATGAAGGAAGAATGTTTTATTTGTTCTTTTGAGAATATGGCAGATCTGATCTCTCCACCCAGGATTACATTTGTACAAAAATACAAAAAAATGTGGGTGCATGCGGTAAAAGTAAGACATGCCAAAACTGTTTCTTCGTCAGACTTGTTTTTCCGGAATTGTAATTGCTGTCTTCACAACTTAAAATATTCGCCGTGGGTTAACAAGCTAAAAAAATACTGAGATATTAGGCCAACTACTGCTGGAGTTATCTGGGCACCAGTACTTTTCCAGTACTTATTTTTTACGATATTTTTGGCCTTTATGACTTTATTTGACAGTGGAGTAGTGACAAGAGAGCATGGGGGAGAGAGCAGCGAGAGACGGTTGGTAAATTGTCAGAGTCTGGACTCACTCAAACCTACAACATTGAGTCGCTCTGTATATCAACCAACTGAGCTATACCACTTACATTTTTTTGCCTACATTTTACAATCTTGTCTGCAACTTCACTTTAACCTCATGATAACCTAATCAAAGTCACAGGAAAACAATGAAACTAAATTTTCCCACAAGTTTCTCCATTCCATCATGCTACAATAACATGCCTGTGACCCACTTTTATAGGCCCCAGCAAATTCTGGATCTATTAAACAACAATTGCCATGAGTTTTTTGTTTCAAATTTCAGACTGTACATCCAGCTCCTCACCAAAAACCCAAATAATTTAGTTCAAAGTTGGTTTCAGCTTCTACATACTGTCTGTACTGTTTTAAAGCCGTCCTCTATTCTTTTTCTATTCTTTCATAATTCACCACTGGACTCCACTCCTTTTTGCCGACGTCAGGTGATTTGTTGACAGAGAATGATGAATTCTCCTTGCATCAGGGCCGAGCTCTCAAACAGCCATTATCATTACTGATAGCACTGACTTCCAGGATCATTGGGACAAATGGAGTGGGCTTTCAGTATATCGTGTGATGTTTGTGATAGCTGTGTGTACAAATGGTTAATGACAATAACACAGCCTCTCGTGTGGCATCCTTCATCCTGCTGCTGTTGCCTCATATTCCCCTCATTTTTCCTCCATGGCCAGACTTTCTCCTTCTCATGTCCTTGTTTGCTTTATGCCACTGCACTCCCTCTCAAGCCTGCCTCTGTCCACAGAGCCCTGCCCCCACACTGTATCCACTGCCACACAGTCTCTCAAATTAATGTAAGGATATTGACAAGTGATGGACCTGAGAGGCATACATCATGAGGATGAGCAGAAGAATGCTCACAGGAGTCATTGCCAACCTGCTCTGCACACAAATAAGTGTTCCTCCATTGCTACACAGCTGCTGTCTTTAAAACAGGCTTTACGTCTAGTTAACCTGCAGTTTTGGAGATTCTTTGACCCTTGTCAAACTGGCTCAAATCCTTACACTTACAGTATACAGTACATCACACTCATTAACAAGTGTCATGATAAAAAGATAATAAGTTACAGTGGGGCAAAAAAGTATTTAGTCAGCCACCAATTGTGCAAGTTCTCCCACTTAAAAAGATGAGAGAGGCCTGTAATTTTCATCATAGGTATACCTCAAATATGAGAGACAAAATGAGAAAAAAAATCCAGAAAATCACATTGTCTGATTTTTAAAGAATTTATTTGCAAATTATGGTGGAAAATGAGTATTTGGTCACCTACAAACAAGCAAGATTTCTGTCTCTCACAGAGCTGTAACTTCTTCTGTAAGAGGCTCCTCTGTCCTCCACTCGTTACCTGTATTAATGGCACCTGTTTGAAGTGGTTATCTATATAAAAGACACCTGTCCACAACCTCAAACAGTCCCACTCCAAACTCCACTATGGCCAAGACCAAAGAGCTGTCAAAGGACACCAGAAACAAAATTGTAGACCCGCACCAGGCTGGGAAGACTGAATCTGCAATAGGTAAGCAGCTTGGTGTGAAGAAATCAACTGTGGGAGCAATTATTAGGAAATGGAAGACATACAAGACCACTGATAATCTCCCTCGATCTGGGGCTCCCCGCAAGATCTCACCCCGTGGGGTCAAAATGATCACAAGAACGGTGAGCAAAAATCCCAGAACCACACGGGGCGACCTAGTGAATGACCTGCAGAGAGCTGGGACCAAAGTAACAAAGGCTACCATCAGTAACACACTACGCCACCAGGGACTCAAATCCTGCAGTGCCAGACGTGTCCCCCTGCTAAAGCCAGTACATGTGCAGGCCCATCTGAAGTTTGCTAGAGAGCATTTGGATGATCCAGAAGAGGATTGGGAGAATGTCATATGGTCAGATGAAACCAAAATAGAACTTTTTGGTAAAAACTCTACTCGTCGTGTTTGGAGGAGAAAGAATGCTGAGTTGCATCCAAAGAACACCATACCTACTGTAAAGCATGGGGGTGGAAACATCATGCTTTGGGGCTGTTTTTCAGCAAAGGGACCAGGACGACTGATCCATGTAAAGGAAAGAATGAATGGGGCCATGTATCGTCAGATTTTGAGTGAAAACCTCCATCCATCAGCAAGGGCATTGAAGATGAAACGTGGCTGGGTCTTTCAGCATGACAATGATCCCAAACACACTGCCCGGGTAATGAAGGAGTGGCTTCGTAAGAAGCATTTCAAGGTCCTAGAGTGGCCTAGCCAGTCTCCAGATCTCAACCCCATAGAAAATGTTTGGAGGGAGTTGAAAGTCCGTGTTGCCCAGCGACAGCCCCAAAACATCACTGCTCTAGAGGAGATCTGCATGGAGGAATGGGCCGAAATACCAGCAACAGTTTGTGAAAACCTTGTGAAGACTTACAGAAAACATTTGACCTCTGTCATTGCCAACAAAGGGTATATAACAAAAGTATTGAGATGAACTTTTGTTATTGACCAAATACTTATTTTTCACCATAATTTGCAAATAAATTCTTTACCAATCAGACAATGTGATTTTCTGGATTTTTTTTTTTCATTTTGTCTCTCATAGTTGAGGTATACCTATAATGAAAATTACAGGCCTCTCTCATCTTTTTAAGTGGGAGAACTTGCACAATTGGTGGCTGACTAAATACTTTTTTGCCCCACTGTATGCATTTGTCTGTTGGTGGTCATAATGTTATGCTTGATTTCTCATAAAGATGGCACAGCGACCATAATGTGATGTCACTTGATACTGGTAAATAGCCGTACTTTTTTTTTTTTCTTTTTTTTTTCTTTTTTTTTAGAGAAATGCCTAATGAGATTGGTTCAGAGTGTACAAAAACTCATTTTGAGAAAACAGCTTTTGAAGTTATATTTCAGGTAGAAAATACATAAGAGAGTTGACATAATGTATTGAAAATAACAGCTTAATGTGTAATTGGCACATTTTAGTCTAGAAAGTTATGTTAAGGCAGCAAACTGACCCAGCACTGTTTGATTTAGTTCTTTCTCTTTTAAGAGGAACTGAATACAACATGTAGTCATAGAGCAATGGTCATACAGTACCTTTCGCTTGGAGCTTTTTGGTATATGGTATTTGGTAAATGGGGAAAGGTGCTGCTAACAAAGCAGAGGTACATTTGGTCAATATGCCAATTACACAGATGAGGATATGGAAAGGGCAAATGATAGCCAATCAGTGAAGTGCTTTTACAGTCTTCTGGCAAGAACTGACCCTTTGACCACATCCGATGACCCTGTGGCCAAAGGTCACTTACGCAGGGTCAGAGGGCATCGCCGTGGACAGAGAGGAGTTTCTATAGTAACCACATCGGGCTCGTATGGCAAGGTGTGGTTACCAGGGGTGAAAGTAGATTTTTGCTTATGCCGGTACTATAACAAATTATGCCTACATATATATTTTTAATAGCAGAAAAAGCAGATAAAGAGGTTAAGAATGAATCTTGACTATAAATGAAAAATATAGACATGGCTTATACAGGGTTTAACAGGGTTTGAAAACAAATCAAACGCACGCTATAAAGGCCAACACACACACGGACGCACGTCAGAAAATACACCCCTATTGTTTTCTATGAGGCGCACACTTGGCCCCCGTACTTCTGCAGTAACAAAAACAAAGCAAACAGGTGACACCGCGGTGAAGTTAGATGGATATTGGATATTCGACATATTCGCATATTCGCCCTGGGAACCGCTACGGTACTCACGGCAAATGAGACCGAGCAAAGAGCATGACAGACGGCTTGTGCTGACACAAAGTGTCGGCGTCAGCCTCGGTTCAGCTTAGGGACCGTCAGTGAATTACTCTACAGCACTAATTGTCTGTTTTTCTTCAATAGCTTCCAGGTCATGTGACCCAGTGACCCCAAATCACAACTGAATATTTCTACTAGATGAGTACAATCGGGCACGGCACTTTATATTACGTTTTAATGCTTGTTCAATTTTATTAGAATTTTTTACTTAAATTTGACAGTTTTTTTTCAGTAGCTTCCAACTCATGTGACCTAGTGATTCCAAACCACAACTGAATATTACTACTACAAAGGTACAATCGGGCACGGCACTTTTTATTAGGTTTTCATTCTTATTCAAATTTATTTGAATTTTTTACAGTAAAACTGACAGTTTTTCTTCAATAGCTTCCAGGTCATGTGACCCAGTGACCCCCAAACACAACTGAATATTACTACTAGATGAGTACAATCGGGCACGACACTTTATATTACGTTTTAATGCTTGTTCAATTTTATTTGAATTTTTTACCATAAATTTGACAGCTTTTCTTCAATAGCTTCCAGGTCATGTGACCCAGTGACCCCAAACCACAACCGAATATTTCTACTAGATGAGTACAATCGGGCACAGCACTTTTTATTACATTTTAATGCTTATTCACTTTTTTTTTTCTACAGTAAATTTGACAGTTTTTTTTCAATAGCTTCCAACTCATGTGACCCAGTGACCCCAAACCACAACTGAATATTACTACTATAAAAGGTACAATCGGGCACGGCACTTTATATTACGTTTTAATGCTTGTTCAATTTTATTTGAATTTTTTACAGTAAAACTGACAGTTTATCTTCAATAGCTTCCAGGGCATGTGACCCAGTGACCCCAAACCACAACTGAATATTTCTACTAGATGAGTACAATCGGGCACAGCACTTTTTATTACATTTTAATGCTTATGCACTTTTTTTTTTCTACAGTAAATTTGACAGTTTTTCTTCAATAGCTTCCAGGTCATGTGACCCAGTGACCCCAAACATAACTGAATATTACTACTAGATGAGTACAATCGGGCACGGCACTTTTTATTACGTTTTAATGCTTGTTCAATTTTATTTGAATTTTTTACCATAAATTTGACAGGTTTTCTTCAATAGCTTCCAGGTCATGTGGCCTAGTGATTCCAAACCACAACTGAATATTAGTACTACAAAGGTACAATCGGGCACGGCACTTTTTATTAGGTTTTCATTCTTATTCAAATTTATTTGAATTTTTTACAGTAAAACTGACAGTTTTTCTTCAATAGCTTCCAGGTCATGTGACCCAGTGACCCCAAACCACAACTGAATATTACTACTAGATGAGTACAATCGGGCACGGCACTTTTTATTACATTTTAATGCTTGTTCAATTTTATTTGATTTTTTTGACCGTAAATTTGACAGTTTTTCTTCAATAGCTTCCAGGTCATGTGACCTAGTGATTCCAAACCACAACTGAATATTAGTACTACAAAGGTACAATCGGGCACGGCACTTTATATTACGTTTTAATGCTTGTTCAATTTTATTTGAATTTTTTACACTAAAACTGAGAGTTTTTCTTCAATAGCTTCCAGGTCATGTGACCCAGTGACCCCAAACACAACTGAATATTACTACTAGATGAGTACAATCGGGCACGGCACTTTATATTACGTTTTAATGCTTGTTCAATTTTATTTGAATTTTTTACACTAAAACTGACAGTTTTTCTTCAATAGCTTCCAGGTCATGTGACCCAGTGACCCCAAATCACAACTGAATATTACTACTAAATGAGTACAATTGGGCACGGCACTTTTTATTACATTTTAATGCTTGTTCAATTTTATTTGAATTCTTTACCGTAAATTTGACAGGTTTTCTTCAATAGCTTCCAGGTCATGTGACCTAGTGATTCCAAACCACAACTGAATATTAGTACTACAAAAGTACAATCGGGCATGGCACTTTTTATTAGGTTTTCATTCTTATTCAAATGTATTTGAATTTTTTACAGTAAAACTGACAGTTTTTCTTCAATAGCTTCCAAGTCATGTGACCCAGTGACCCCAAACCACAACCTGAATATTTCTACTAGATGAGTACAATCGGGCACAGCACTTTTTATTACATTTTAATGCTTATTCACTTTTTTTTTCTACAGTAAATTTGACAGTTTTTCTTCAATAGCTTCCAAGTCATGTGACCCAGTGACCCCAAACCACAACTGAATATTACTACTATAAAGGTACAATCGGGCACGGCACTTTATATTACGTTTTAATGCTTGTTCAATTTTATTTGAATTTTTTACAGTAAAACTGACAGTTTTTCTTCAATAGCTTCCAGGTCATGTGACCCAGTGACCCCCAAACACAACTGAATATTACTACTACAAAGGTAGTTGTGGTTTGGGGTCACTGGGTCACATGACCTGGAAGCTATTGAAGAAAAACTGTCAGTTTTACTGTAAAAAATTCAAATAAATTTGAATAAGAATGAAAACCTAATAAAAAGTGCCGTGCCCGATTGTACCTTTGTAGTACTAATATTCAGTTGTGGTTTGGAATCACTAGGTCACATGACCTGGAAGCTATTGAAGAAAACCTGTCAAATTTATGGTAAAAAATTCAAATAAAATTGAACAAGCATGAAAACGTAATATAAAGTGCCGTGCCCGATTGTACTCATCTAGTAGTAATATTCAGTTGTGTTTGGGGTCACTGGGTCACATGACCTGGAAGCGATTGAAGAAAAACTGTCAGTTTTACTGTAAAAAATTCAAATAAATTTGAATAAGACTGAAAACCTAATAAAAAGTGCCGCACCCGATTGTACCTTTGTAGTAGTAATATTCAGTTGTGGTTTGGAATCACTAGGTCACATGACCTGGAAGCTATTGAAGAAAACCTGTCAAATTTACGGTAAAATTTTTTATAAAATTGAACAAGCATTAAAAGGTAATATAAAGTGCCGTGCCCGATTGTACTCATCTAGTAGAAATATTCAGTTGTGATTTGGGGTCACTGGGTCACATGACCTGGAAGCTATTGAAGAAAAACAGACAATTAGTGCTGTAGAGTAATTCACTGACGGTCCCTAAACTGAACCGAGGCTGACGCCGACACTTTGTGTCAGCACAAGCCGTCTGTCATGCTCTTTGCTCGGTCTCATTTGCCGTGAGTACCGTAGCGGTTCCCAGGGCGAATATGCGAATATGTCGAATATCCAATATCCATCTAACTTCACCGCGGTACAGGTGACATACATCAGGCTCTGACACCTTCCTCACCTGTCTCCTCCCTGATACCGCTGCCTCTCCTCCTGTGTGTGTGTGTGTGTGTGTGGGGGGGGGGGGGGTGAAGTGAGCGGCCACAACTCTGATTGTTATTAAGTTGATGTATTCGGTTTAGTTCGTAGCTCGTGCGGTTTCCTCGCGCTTCCGCGGTGTCTCATGTTTTAGAAAGAATCTCAGACTGATCCATCCGCGTGTCATTCACATGCCATGGGCAAATGACTTTATTTGGAAAGACATGGCTCCGCGATCTACCCGCACTGCTTTTACGATCGACGGTAGATCACGATCGCCGGGTTGAGGACCACTGATTAAAACCTTCTCAAGCGTTTGGTGTAATTTGAGGCGGCACTCCAGGTGTGCTTTGGGACGCTTTAAGACGCGCATGCTCAATGTTTGTTTAAGGAAGTGAGACAATCAGTGAATGATGAGAGGGGAGAGGGACATTCTGTGCATTAAATCACATCACGGAGCGATCATAGGCCACAAAAAAACACATGAACACATATATGATGAGATAAAGCACTGCCTGGTTCACATGCTTTAGCGTCAGAGATTTTTTTTTCCTCATAAAAGCGTCCGCGGTCCGCGGCTGCTTTCTAATGTGTGTAAAAGCTGCCAAGACCGGTCGGACAGCTGATCTCTTTCTACCCGGTACTGCGTACCCCCTCTAAATCTTACCGTACCGGCTTACTTTCAGCCCTGGACTGGTTACCCCCCCCAAACTGTTTCTGCAAACTAGTGTGTACTTGTCCATGGTTAGGGTTAGGGTGGGATAATTGTGCCCGCCTTAACTTCAACAACATTACATTTCTACACTACTACAGGCATTTGTGGGAGTTCTTTGAGCTGATTGCTTTTCCCTGTACAACTTGGATAACTAGGCTACAACATGCCAAGTGGACAAGGGAAAGACTTTGATGAGGTGACGTCGTTTCTGGGCGACTATGGTCCTTTTCAGATCACAGTTATTGTTTTGTTGAGTTTAAGCGTTATTCCCAATGGGTACATGGCAGCGATGGTGGTTTTTGTTTCGGATACTCCAGAGTTTCAGTGCAAAGTTAACCGTAATTGGACACGCAACGGCACCAGCGTGAAGGAACCGGACTTCATCGAGCGCAACGGGACGACAGGAGGACACGGCTGCTTCAGACGCACAGTGGACCTCAAGTCGACCGAGGCATTGCCCAGCAATGACACGGAGCCATGTGCAGACGGGTGGGTGTTCAGCAATGAGATATACACAGCCACCATTGTGTCAGAGGTAACGCTTTAATAAAGGCTAGGCTATATCCTTGTAGTTAGCAATATATTACAAATGTGCCAACAATTTAGCTAAATTTAGATTTTTTTTTTTTTTTTTTTTTTTCAATGCAGTGGGATCTGGTGTGTGACAGTGCATGGAAAGTGCCATTTTCCACCTCATTATATTTTGTGGGCGTCTTGATTGGGGCTTTTATCTGTGGGGACTTGTCAGACCGGTAAGGATCACAACATACTGAGCATGTTCTAAACGTTTGGATAAATACAGTCAAACTGTATCTATTATCCTCTGCTTTTCCTAAAAGACAGCAAAAGTGTCGGATAAACTAAATGCTAAGTGCTAGGCTAGCCATGTTAGGTGTGGTGATGGTGTCAGTGTTTAATATATTACTTTTGTATTGTCTCTAATGAATTTGTACTTTGGTTTGAGATTGGGCAGAAAGCCAGTCTTATTTTTAACTATGGCAATGCAGACCATCACTACCTTGATCCAAGCTGCATCTGTGAGTTGGCTCATGTTTAGTGTGCTGAATTGTTTGAGAGGACTAGGACAGGTGCCCAACTACACAGCATCTCTTATACTTGGTACGTAAGCAAATACTTACTGTGTTGACATATTCATAATATATGAACACAAATGACTACACATATTATGCTACATGTTTAGGTATATAGTTTAGGATAGGTTTTGTCATGTTAACCTGGTGTTTCTCTTGTTAGGGTCCGAGTTATTGAGAGACAGAGCCCGTGTGGTCTTCACTCTGCTGGGTCACTGTGTAGGGTTTGGCTTCGGCTATGCCATGTTACCACTATTTGGCTACTTAATAAGAGACTGGAGGTTGTTGTTAGTGGTTTGTGCCATCCCTGGCTTCTTGATTATACCAATGTGGTGGTAAGTGCAATGAATTATGCATTGTACAGAGAGAAAATGCTATATGCTTGTTGCAATCCACTCCTCTTCTTTTGTTCAGGGTGATTCCGGAGTCTCCAAGATGGCTTCTGCAGAAAAATAGATTACAGGAAGCTGAGGCTGTTCTCTGTAAAGCAGCCAAAATGAACAGAGTGTTTACCCCTGAGGTCATATTCAAATCAGACGAATGTTTGGAGCTAAGGGTAATTCTGTGTTTTTTAACAGCTTCTATATACTTAGTGCAAATCTACTTTTTACAGTATTTAATGTTGTTTTGTGTCGATAAATTTTTTTTTTTTTTGTTCTCTATTTTGTTTACTTTTTTTTTTTCTATTTTAGAAAACTGTTTATGAAGAAAAACATTTATACACATGTTTGGACCTAGTACGCACCTCAAACATAAGAGCTATTACAATAATGGGATTGTTCATGTGGTAATAATTACTTGTATCTCCTTTATTATTTTGATTTTGAAACATTCAGATGCAAAAATCTTGACCATCATCAGCCTTTATTGCAAGTTAGGCCTCTTGAAAAAAAGGTTTGATTGTTTTAATTTTCTTTTGCAGGTTGTCAAGCGCTTTGGTCTACTCTGGTCTCACTCTTAATACAAGTAACCTGAATGGAAACATGTATATAAACTGCTTTATCTCAGCAGTAATTGACATTGTAGTTTATATTGTGACTTGGTTCGTCATCAACTGCGTGTCACGGCCTATCTTCCTCTTTTCCTCGATGATGTTCAGTGGCGTCTTACTTCTTGGAATCCTGCTGGTACCAGAAGGTGTGGTGTGTAGATTGCACAATGGTCAACAAAAATATTAAGACCTTTAAGAATGTTGTCTCTTGTTTTATTTTAAACAGACATGGACGTCATGTTCCAGGTGCTAGCCCTGAGTGCAAGGTTCGGGATAACGGCTGCCTACTCTATCATTTATGTGCTTTCTGTTGAGTTGATGCCCACTGTTGTCAGAAACACCGGACTAGGAGTCTTCTCCACAGCTGCAAAAATAGGCACAATAATATGTCCATATATCATTTACATAGGTAAGTAATAGATTACATTTATGCAGTAAGTCTGTAACGATTTTTTATAAAAAAACAATCTTGTGATTGTACGTACAGGTATATACAACAAAATCTTCCCATACATTGTTTTTGGTACAGTAAGCATTATGGCTGCTGCACTCAGTATATTTTTGCCTGACACCAGAAACCGGAAACTACCTGACCTGATCAGTCAGGTCCAACCAGTCAAACGGTATTCTTTTTATGCCTATTTTAATATCCATAAGTATAGACATTTATCACCATGTTCAGCATTGATATTAATCATGCATTTAGTTTTACATTAATCATATATCTTGGATTGCAAGTGATTGTATGTTTGTAAACAGTAGTTTACCAGACTATTAGTTCAATTACAGATGTTATTAAGATTTTAGATTTTTTTTTTTTTAAATCTCTTTCTATATTCTATTTTTCTTTTTATAATAAGATGTTGCTGTCTGAGGGAATCTACTTCAGCACTGTCCAATTCCAGTGGAAACTGCCATGAAGTGGAGAAGAGCTCCCTCTGTTGACCAATAATACTTACAGCTCCGGCTCATTGGTAATAGGCCTAAAAAAACACACATTAGTTGGCTGACAGTAAGTCCTTTAGAATGTTATTACATTTGTACCTTACTGTACATAACTAACACTAACTTTTTTGGTCTTCTTTTTCCCCCATATAATAAACATTACACAAAGAAGATGCTTGCTTGTCAGACTAAGATGCCTTTGAAACACGCACAGTATTTTATTTAATAAACTCCTGACAAGCGTTGATTTTTTTAATTAATCAAGCCTTCATTTTTTTGGATTAAAAAAAGCACAAAAGTAAATAAATTACAGTTTTTTATTTTAGAAATTTTTTTTTAGACATTGTTACAGCTTTATTATACAAACAAGTCATGGTTTAAGTATTATTGTTATGGGCAGAACAAACATGGGCAAAAAATCCAATCAGAGGAACAAAGGGCGGGATGTAAGCAGCACGCTGTTGACCGGTATCCATAACAAGAGATTGGGATTGTGACGTCACACCGGTGGTCATGCAAGATATTTTCAATAGCAAAACAATGGAGCAATTTAGGATGTAAATTACTCGAGTTAGTGTTAGCACAAAAGTATTTTGATTCTTCGTTTCTCTTTGTTTTAAGACCTACGTTCCCTATCTCTGTTATTAGCTATCTCTGTTATTAGCGCTCTTAGAAGGGGGCAGGAGCCAGTATTCCTGTATTGGTTGTATGCCGTTTTTATTAGAAATGTCCACAAGGAAACTGATTATTTATATTAGTAACAAGGTCCATGATGTCACTATAGGCGATGTATCCTACCACACCGAAAAATTTGCATCTTAACAACAGAATTTTTGCCTGCCCCCCATCTCAAGTAAACCCTAGGGGCCTGTAGAATGTTGTGATGTCATCTGAAACCCAGCAATTTCTGAATGGGACAGCAGCAAAAGTCAGTTGTACAAAGACATTTGGAAATGTTTGTTTGAATGTGGTTGTTACGTCGGACATCAACGGGACTTTACTGTTGTGAAAATGGCAACAGGAGGAATTAATGTTATTTTTTGTTGTTTATCTTCAACGTCTGTAAGATGTGCTGTAGGCATAGACATTAATTCAAAAGTATGCTCAAACCGACTGCGACTCAAGCGACTGAAGTGACCAGCGCCTAGGGATGCACGTTTGGTTAATTGGTCTTAACAAACGATTGATTAACTGTGAACCAACCACCAGCATGACATCATCTATCCTTAAGTTTGATTAAAAAGAGTTCTTTATTATATTCAGAGTCATCAATCATAATAGAAAGGTAGCTTTTTAAAAATTAGAGACTTGATAAAGGCTTGTATATTTTAGGAAACAGTTTCTTAAACTTCATTAACTCTCCAATGGTACTGTACCTTTACTTTACTGCACAGCATAACAATTATTAGTATTCCTTTCCATTGATTATGGCCATAATGCTGATTAACCACGAACACTCCTACTGGCGACCATTCATTTCCTATATATGCAAAGAGGCAACAAGTGTCTCAAACGTGCTGAGCGACGCAAATTAAGTGACTTGAGCATAGTTTTCAGTTAAACTGAAGTCATATTTGTGCAAATACGAGCGCATTGGCAAAGTGATCCTCAATTACAGAACAAGATTTGATAAACACGAGAGGAATTTGTTCAGGGCAAAAGTTGTTTGAAACCTTCCGCCCCTCGCCACTGACCTGAGGTGGGCTGATGACACGAGGAGGGCGAACTGAGCTTAGGAAAGAGATTTTGTCACTTTTGGTGTGAACCTGCCATGACTTGGCACGTGCGAGATGCTTGTCACCTCTGCACACCAGCGTACACAAATGATTGGTCGCCAATTGCTTCAGTGACTAACTAATGGTAGACTCACTTAAAGTGTCAAAATCTTTTTTCTAAGCTTAGTTTGCTTTTGTGTTGTCAGCCCACTAATCGTGGCAAAAACCTAAGTGACCAATGAGGCTTCTACGTATTTATGTCTATTTTTTTTGGTGGACAATGCCTAGACTGTCTTACACACCAATATAGGCTTTTATTCTGAAAGTGTTTACAAGAAAAAGGAAGTACAGGGAAACTAAATTTTTGGTTAGAGGTTTCATCCAGATTAAAGCAGAGACTCAGTTCTCTCCTCTTTGTCTCTTTTTTGGTGATTTTCCACATTGGTGATCTCAACATTGGAACATGTTGTTGGTAGAAGGTGAAGACGCCTCGACGTTGCCGCTTCTGCTGTTTTTGCGGCCTCCATTAACTCCCAGACTTCTTTCAGAAGAAATCTGTTCCTGCATCAGCTCCCGCCTCCTGTGTGCTCCGCTATGGCCAGCTCTCCCTTGGCATGTACCAAAGATTTCCGCAGTTTGCTTTGTCCCTTATTTTGATGCTGCAGTACAAGTTACTGTGTTATATCTGGGCCAGCACTGACTGCTGTATTATTGGATTTTTTTTTTTTTTTTTTGTAAATGTAATTACACAGGGTATATATACGGGATGGGATTTTGCACTCTTTGATGCACTTTATTACACCAATGCAATGCAGTGTATAATGCTCTAATAACATTTTGTTCTTATTAACTATGACAATTACAAAGTATTGTATTGAATTGAATTGAGGAGCTGGACAGACTGTTACTGGCATCCAGACTACTCAGTGCCTGCGCTGTTACCGAACTTGCCACAGAAAATGCCGGATGACATTGAAACTGTGGCTGCTGTTGCAGACTCCTTGAAGAAAGGGTGTGGTCTGTGTTTCTATCACCACGGTTTTGGAGTGAAGGTGAAGCACTGTATTTTGCTGTGCACATTGCAGCACCAGTGAATTGAGAGGGCCGTTATGTGTTAGCAGCTGTGTGCGCTAACCCTAACCCCCCCACCATTTAGATGCGGCCAAGTTGGTGATACCCAAAAAGGAATTTTCAAACATGGAGTGTCTTGACATGATGCCTGCACGAACAGACCTTGGGCTTTGCCCCTGCACATGGTCCCTAAGGCTAATGGGGGAGTGGCACCCTTGCCATGATTTCAGGGACCTTAACAATGCTATGACTAACGACAGGCACCCAGTCCCGTACATTCAGGATTTTTCTGTCAACCTATCTAATCTAATCTATCTACCACCACGTTCCAGTCTATCCACTAGATGTCCCTAAGATAGCGGTTATCACTACTTTTGGGCTTTTTGAGTTTTTAAGGATGCTGTTTGGTTTAAAAGGCACGGCACAGACGTTTCAGTGACTCATGGACTCGGT
The DNA here is from genome assembly GCA_020698575.1 of Bostrychus sinensis. Taxonomy (NCBI): domain Eukaryota; kingdom Metazoa; phylum Chordata; class Actinopteri; order Gobiiformes; family Eleotridae; genus Bostrychus; species Bostrychus sinensis. Next base: position 20,038,254 of record CM036256.1, on the reverse strand, counting down.
GTTGCAGGGTATGTGGTTTTTGTTTGTCTATCTGGATGATTTTCTGGTGGCTGACGCCACTGTCAAAGAACACATGTCACACTTCTGTCTGCTGTTGGAGCATCTCAGTGAGCACAGGTTAATCGCAAACATGGCTAAGTGTCAATTTGGCCTCACAGAGATTGAGCCCCTGGGTCACCACGTGTCACCGTGGTGTGCTGTTCCCCTTCCTGCTAAGTTGGAAGCTGTTTTTGTTTTTCCGTGTGGATCATAAACCTCTTATGTTTGCCATGGCCAAGGTTACAGAGCCATGGTTGGCTTGGCAGCAGCTTTCTGCCATTTCTGAGTTCACTACCGACATTCAGCATGTGGCCAGCAAGAACAACCTGGTGGCTGACTGTCTCTTGTATGCTGTTATCTGCTCCATGCATATGGGGGTAGATTATTTGGCTATGGCTGCTGACCAGTTTGGTGATACGAAGGTTCAAGCCCTGGTGTTAAAGCGTTGGTTAAACTGGTGGGGCCTAATTTGGTGTGTCCTGGCCATCGCTTTCCAGTGCATACAGGTTCAGTGGCACACCAAGGCGCCCCTGGAGCCATTTTTCATACCTGAGAGGCAATTTGAGGATGTTTTCCCCATCATGAGGTTTCACACATCAAGGCCATTCTCTTTTCATCTACTACTTCACTGGAGGTGGCCTGTGCGTTTATCTTTTCTTGGGTGTCGCAGTTTGGTTCCACTGGACATGACCTCTAACAGGCGACCCCAGTTTACGTTGGAGTTGTGAAGTGCTGTGGCTGATAGCTTGGGGCTTAAACTCCACCGCACAACGGCGTACTACCCGCAGGCCAATTGCCATGTACCATGAAACCTGCTCTTCGTGCCTTGCTGGTGGATGGTGGCTGGGTTGACCCTCGCCCTTGGGTCTTCTTGGGCCTGCGCCTGGCTCTTAAAGAGAATTTGTGGTTCTCCTTGTTCTCCTTGGTTGTGGGTGAGCCTTTGAGGATCCCTGGGAAGTTCCTACCGGGAGCCCTAAGTGCAGCTCCCGGTGCGGCTGCTGGCTGGTTTTCCAGGAGGAAGCTAGGGTTTTTGCACCAGGGCTTGTATATCACTGTCTTCTGCAGTTGTTTGTCCCTAAGGACTTGATTTCTGCCAAGTATGTTTTTATTCACCATGATGCGCAGCATTCTCCACTTCAGCCTCCATACGATGGCCCCTTTTATATTCTCAAAGCAGGGCAGAAGGAATTTTTGGAGGAATTAGGGGGTTGTCAGGAGCGGGTTTCAGTGGGCCATCTTCCAGGATGGACCTGGGAGCTGGCTCTGCCTCCTTATTGCGGCTCTTCTTCCATTTCTGCCCCCGCTGTTTGCCTTTCCCCCGCTCCCGTTTCTCTCACGCCTGCTGGTTTTTCCTCAGCATGTGTTCAGCCTAACCGTGAGCGAGGCTGCATTTCTGGTTTTCAGTGTGTCCCGGTGGCTGTTGTCTCTCATGTCGTTTTTGGTGTGAGTCCACCCTGGCTTTGTATTCTTGACATTTTGTGAATTAGTAAGAATAAACGGTCTGAATCCAGTAGGTGGCGGTAATGCATCATCTAAGACGGTGGTTACTACTCGTTTTTTGTCTCGTGTACCCCCTCACTCATAGGTGTTGATGGTCCTTCAAAAGGTGGTCATAAAAAATGTATGTCTTTATTAGTACACAGACATTTTGTACTTACTTTAATGTAAATAATAATTTGACAAAAATAAATAATAAAATGTCTAAAGATTTAACAATAAAAACTCACATTTACTTGTATATTGTGTTTGTATATTTTAAATACATTAAAAATTAAATAATTTAAATAGGTCTCTTTGAAACAAGCTATTAAACCTAAAAACAACAAACAACAACAAATAAAATATAATTTAGCAGATTCACTATCTTCCTCCAAGACACTTGCTTGTCTTTCATAAGATTGAACAGTTTAATATAAAAAGATAAACCTGCATTTGTTCAAACCAAGTATCAAAATGGAGGGAAAAAAGGGTGTTGACTTAATTGACTTTAATTATAGCATGGTCTGAGAATTTCAGAAACTTGTGATCTACTGGGATTTTGATACACAACCATCTGTAGAGTTTACTAAGAATTGTCCCAAAAAGCTAAAATAATCAGTGAGCAGCAGTTCTGTAGTGAAAATGCCTTGTTGATGCAGGGGGTTAGAGGAAAATGTCCAGATTCAATCAGAATCAGAATGGTGTTTATTGCCAAAGGCAATTACTTACTAGAAATTTGCTTTGGTAATTGGTGCATACATAAAACATAAAACAAGTAATGTTTAAGATAATAGAAACCAACAGTAGCCTAAATCAAATAAGCATTCTTTACAACCAAAGTCACACCATTTCTGAGCACACAACAGTCTTGTAGCATATGGACTCCAGCAGCAGTAGACCACACCAGGGTCCATATTATTTAAATAGTAGCAAAAGGCATGATTTTTTTTCTTCTTAATCCAATGCAACAAAAAAGATAGAATTAAATAATTAAGTTGCACTATTGCTTGCGTGCTTTAATATTCATAGTGTGGCTTGAAGGATCTCCCCAAGAGGTACAGAAAGCGCAATCTAATATTTGTTTCTAATATTTTACATCTTTAACTCCAGTGTAAACTATGTAAGAAAAGTATATACAGGATATATTTTATATCAATATGTTTTATATCTGTGTTGAGACATATTCAAGCTCAGCCTCTAACTATAAGCTTTGTCTGGTGATGTTTAGTCTAAGGCCAAAGCAGCATTGTCTGAAGGTCACGGTGATCTTAAAAAGTACTATTTGACATAGGGGAGACCGGGGATGGTTGTAACATGGGGAGAGTTGTAAAACCACCCGTTCCCCCAGTCAAGGAACAGATAGAGCTCTAATGATTATATCAGTTTTTAGCCACTTCGTCCCTGACCTCACCTGGAGATTTCCAAGCCTGGAAACAAGAGCATAAAGATTTTACTGAGAAAAGAGTGATTTTGAGATAAGAAGATTTTTTAGCCAAAAGTAAATTTTGTGTATTAGGCTAATATTTTTAAAGATACAATTACAGGACCTACAATAAATTAAAGTGTAGCTTCTCTCAGCTTATTTCAAACCACTTTACTGATACAGCAAGCAAAACATCTGCAGACCGGGGTGGGGTGGTTTGTTACAAAGATTTTAAAGGCGTTACAACCATCCCCATACTAAAAGCATATATAAAAATGTATTGATTTTAATCATTTTACAGCATGCAGGCAATGGATAAGAAAGACTAAGAAACCTGTGCTGCTGATGTTTTTTAAAAAGCATCTGATGAGGTCACAGAGAAGGCTAAGTCAACTCCAAGGATACCAACACTCTTTTGTCAACATTGTATTTCTTATCAAGAATATATGCACACTGGCTTTGTTTTTATACATATAAATGGACTATAGGTATAACAGAACTACATGCATTTAATACAGGTGCATTGTAGTTGAATGTTCACAAAGATTAAGACTTAAAAGTGTATTATTAGACTCATTTACATGACGCACACTTCTGAATTAAACTGTGTATGTGTGTGATTTATGGTCAGTTACAGAGAGACAGTGACACTGGTCTGGGTTGCCCCCCCCACCCCCCCCCCCCACCCCCCACCCCCCAATACACCAGTTTTGAAGCTTATTTTATGGTTTGGCCTTTGTTGTAGGTTCTTCTCCTGGCCATTACAACTCACCCCATCCTGTGCTACAACTCACCCCAGTAGTGTTGTAGGTTGTAACACAGGACCACTGTGTATTTGACACTAACCCACAAGGTCTTTGATATTCTTGCAGGGGGTTGAATAGGTGCCATTTGTAGCCAGCAAATCTGGGTATTTTGCATCAAAGTTTGAGAATCGTAGCTCAGAAAATCTGTGAGTTACAACTGCTGAAGCAAAAGCTGTTACAACCATCCCCGGTCTTCCCTACATGTCCTTTTTTAAATTTACCCATGGTCTTATGAATCATGGTTATAACGTTTTATACAAAAGCTTAGTTATTGTACACTTGTTTTCACCACAAGGGGGAACCATATTTGTAAAACAAAAAAGCAAGACAAGAAAGCAACCCTGTTTAGATGACTGCACAGTGATTCTAGTATTTGGACCAAAATAAAATGTCTCCCACTAGAATGTCTGTCAACTTCGGGCTGAGTGAACGGCCTTGGGCTCCGAAAAAGACGCAGTGTGCAAAATGTGAGTGTCAAAGTCTGAGCACTGTTGATGGGAGGGGGGTCTACTGCAGCAGAAAAACAGCAAAGTCTGCAGTCATTAATATGCAAATATGCAAATGAGGATGTAATTAAGATTGGGCGTTTGTCAGTGGCTCTTTGATTGCTAATGAATTCCAATCTGCAAGATAAGGGGGGAGGGGATGATGAGCTAAAAATTTGGAAGAACAGGATATTGTGCCTTGTCTACCCCAAAAGTGAGTGAATGATTGAGCTTCCTATACATAAAGAGCTTAGTGAACCAACAATGAAAAGGTTTATGTTAACAATGCTTACTGATTTTAGACAACTTTAGACCCTTGGCAGAAAAATTAGAAGAGCAGTCACAATATGGACACAACATGAATGCAAAATACATGGTGGGTACAAGTATAACACTAAATGTGGCTGAGCTGATGGCATTACACCATCTACATTATCACTGAGCATTTAGTATGAATGGATCCAGAACCACTGCATGAAACCAGGATGATTTGGGGTAATTAAGAGTGGTGGAGCTGACCCCTGTTGAGAGGAATGTGCAGGTATCTTGGCACGTGGTGTGCAGCAGCATCATGTTGTGTCACAGTGTTCGTTTTATTCAATCAATCAAAGTTTGTTTGTATAGCACTTTACAACATCCAAGCAATGATGAAAGTGCTTCACAGAAGTTAAAGATACAAAAACATCAATCAGAGTAAAATATCAATAAGAGCAATCAATAAAACAAATAGAATAAGATATAATAAAATATAAAAACTGATACATTGGCACCATCAGGCGGTCAAAGCCAAACAACAAGTATTAGGTTTAGAGGGAAAGGGGAAATGGAGAGCTAACATTTACACTTGAACTTGCACATTTTAGTAGTCCCTTGACACTTGTAAATCTTCCTCTGATATAATAACATGTTATATGTGAAAAACAATTAATTATTGGAATGAATGGGGGAGAACATTTGCTTTTGACATCAACATTCAACCAAATGACATGCCCTTACACCACACAACGCTTCTGCATCACCTTTGACATTAAACTTGGCTAAGTCTGATCTCAGCCCTTATGGGGGGAAAACTTTATATTTTTGAAATGGTGGCAACAGCAGCTGACGCCCTGCTGTGTTTGTTGTATGACGAGTGGTTATGTGCTCGAGTGTGTCTGTTATTGTGTGTGTGTGTGTTTATGCATGTGTACGAGAGGGGGGCTGTATTTTTGCAGGAAACAGGAAACCAGCAGTCATAACAGGATGCCTAAGGTTTTTATACTGTACCTGATGCGTGGGTGGCTGTTTGGGGGTAACCCATTTAAAATGCTGCAATGCTCGGCTAGAACTGAGGGAGCCCAGGAAAGTGTGGGTGGAGAGGAGGGTGAACTCTTTGGGGTTAGGAAAAAGGAGTTCCATTTTAAAAATAGCTTCAGTTGATATTTTGCTTGATGATGTTTTTGCCTTTTGCCTACATTTGTCCTACTTTTCTAAAAGCGAACATCCCAAACAGTGTTTGATGTTGTCATATGATCACATACTATTGTACATGCTCCATCGTTTCCCAGGTGTAGCTACAATTGAAGCGCCACACTGAAGAGCTGAACAGTTTTGTCATAATGAGGTTGATCTCTGCATCTTGCAATCCCATAAATATGTTAAAACAATAAATACCATATTTTACAGGTAGGCATTTTAAATGTTTCTCTACTTGGTACCAAAAGAATAATTGGTCTTTGCATGCATTTAATGACAAACAGGTGTGTGCCAAAATGCACGTGCGTGATGGTGAGCATGTGTGTGCATGTGTGTGTTTGTGAACCACAAAGTGAATGGCTGAGTTTTCTCGTAAAGGCCAGCACAGATGTTATTTAGGTTGTTTCCCCTCAAACCAATTGAGGTTTTCTCTTGAAAGATTTTCAGCAAATGCATGCCATAAACTGCAGTCCTGTTTACATAACCACCAAGGGACAAATTATGAAACGAAGTCAAAAACTATTTTGTGAATTTGTTGCTGTCTTTTTAATCAAGCTGTCTATTTCCCAAACCTTTGATGTTGTCTTTCTACTGAGTAGATTTTACTATACTAGTGTAAGAATTGTCCATTTTCTGTTGTAAGCATCAAAGAGGAGGATGATTCAGAAGTGTAGTCAAATCAGAAGGTTTAATGATTTCTCACAGAAAAGGATAGGGAGAGAGCCCTGAGACAGGAGTGTCCTTAGTTTTTATATTTCTGTATGACAATCTCAGCATAACGTTATCTTTATCTTCCTGAACCTACCACGCATCGGACTGGGCCACAGGGGTTCACATCTGCAGTCTTGAGTCTGATAACTTTGTAGCAGCTCTATTATGTGTGCAATTTTATAAATGAACAATGCACCCAACTGTAAGCTGACCTTACATTGGAAAAACATCACATAGGACCCACGTATTATTATTACTAATGTTGAGCTGTTATTAACCTTAGCAGTAGTACAAAATATAAGTTTAATGGTAATACGCAAAGCTATATGTAGAAATATTCAATTCTAGAACAAATGAATATCTACACTCTACAGTAATAGCCTACAATGAAATAGGAATGCGCCTAGTTGACAACTGCAAATATTTAGACTTTATTGTTTTGAAATGGGCTACCATTAATCTTTGGAAATAGCTTAATCGTTTTCCTGTGAACATGTAGCAACTAATAAAGATCTAAGGTAGTATGTCAAAACGCTATGATTAAACAACAACAAATGTTGGACCCTTTAACTTATAGCGTAAATAAAAAAGTATATAGCCTAAGCCCAAGTAAGGCTACGAAGGAACTTTGCTAAACAGCGCAAATCGAGACTTAAATTGAATTGTGTTAAAGACAGTTCTATCTCAGTCACTAATAATGAACAAGCATGCAGGCTCCGGAAAGTGGACTGCCCTCTTGTTAGCGTCAAAGCATATTTGGGCGTTTCACTTGCCAATCAAAATTTGGACGAATCCAATTGGCTCTCCTGCTAATATATCATTCCATCTTCTACTGTTCTGCAATGCTTTCCGCTGTCTCCATCCACAGCGCGATATAGTCCTTATCGGTCTTATTACTACGATCTTTATTTTCTTCACTTTACTCTTTTGGCGAAGAGACTGCGTATAGACATCACGTTACTGTAGTTTGTAGCACCAAACCGTCGGAAGCTTTGTTAGCTGTTGTGTCGGTTTACAGTGAAATTGGACACCGCTGCTGTTTTAGCGTTCACGTCCTCCAGTAGTAGGCTGTGCTGCGGAGTGATACTTCATTGGGACCGACAATGTGGAGGCTGTTAATGTCTACTTGGAAAATGAAATGCTTTAAAATTCAGCTTTAAGAGACAGGGTACCGTGAAACGTAATGAAACGCGTAAAAGACGCAAGTTGAGTTTTGTGACCAAGCCATCGCGAAGAGAAGACGTTTCATTTATTTCGCCTTTCCTCATCAAAAAAAGAAAAAAAAAAAAAAAAAACCCACAGTCCGGAGCACGGGGGAAAGGAAGGATCCTGTCCATAACTTTGTTTTTCTATCTTCTCCAAACAACTATCTCTTTTTTGAATGCAGTAAGCCTGAATCCAGGTAAATGCATTTATAAATACGCATTTGTTACAAGTGCACGTAGATTTTAATTTGTATGTTGCGTTGTTACCGGAGTAATAACCAAGTTGAGTTCGTTAAATGGTTCAAGTTGTACTGACTGCTTCGGCTGGGAAGAGCGGGGTCTAGGATTATCATTTCTGGTTCCTGGTGGACTTTGTGGTATTTAATGTAAATTTTGAGCTTTTGCCACTGTATGGCAGCCCCCCTTTTGTTTGGTTTTTTGTTTTTTGTTTTTTTTATTTTTTATTTTTCTTATTTAGGCCACGCGTGTAGCTCTCTTCAACTAGCGTAGCTCCAAGTTACAAACTAATAGCCCAGACATTGGTGTAAAAAAAAAAAACTAACGTAACATTTACCGACAGTGTTTTTATTTAAGGCACATTGCGTCTCTGGTATTCTTATTGTTTTTTTAATTGACCATTTAAATTTACCAACAAAAACCGATCATTTTAGTCAAATTTGTGGTTCATTTGTGTGGATGTTATGTGTTGTCTAAACGTATGATGCCTCAATCTGAAACGTTACTAGATGAACACACACTCTAAATAAATGAGAAACGTATAACTAACTTGCATTTAATTAAATAGCCAGACCATAACATCATTGAATGGGGTGTTTTGTTAAATGTCACAGTTGAACACCTAACTAAACTTTTGGGGGGTCCAGTCTTTGTGTTCATCAGTAGGTGTCCCATTCTCCTGCTCGACTTGGGGCAGTCAACAGGTTTTATTTTTTAACATGTGTCTGGCAATTCTGTACTTTCTAAGACAAGTAGAATTAAACCGGATGGTTATTGTATATATCTTGCTTTATAACACCAGATATATGATGATGTTTTGGTATTTAGTCCCTAAACTCCTATGGGCTGGCCGGGCCGGGGGTGGGGGTGTTTAAGACCATAGGCTATGTTGCGAACTTCCATTTGTTAGGAGGGGCTAATCCCCCATTTTGACCTCAGCTCAACGAGACGCAGAAAATGCTAGACTTTGTTGTGTCAGAGGCTTTAGTAGCGTTTCATTAGACTGAAAGAGAGAATTTGTCGTCTTTTTTGTATGTAGATTTTTATGACTTTTTACCTTAATGCGGCCTGTTGTCAAAGACTGGGGTAAGACTATTGTCATAATACAGTAATGTGTTATTAGTTTATTTCACGTAGATCTGGCATTCCCTCCACTGATAATGTAATGCGATGTGCTAATCACCGTAAAGCCTACAGTGCACACTTGTCTATTTCTGGTAGCTTATTACACACAATAAGGCTTACTGCCTAAACATAACATTGAGTAATTAGCAGCAACGAGATCATCTCTATAATATTTCACATACTGGTGCTAAAAATTGACTTTCACTAATTGTTGTTGTTGGCGTGATGTCTTTTAATAATGCCCCCAATGCCCACTGTTAAGAAAGATTTTATGCTGGCGGTTTTTAATCAAATTTTTTGGTAATTTTGTATAGCCTAGTACTTTGTATTAACCTACATATATTTTTCTACTTGTGTCATTAATAGCAAATGTATTATGAGTTTATTTTATAGTACAAGTTGTTAATCATTAGCTAGTATTTTGAGTAGTTTTGCCAATTTTAGTGATAGTATGTGTCAGTTTGAAGGTCCAAAATAAATTATATTTGATATCATAACCCTCAGTGTGTATTAAGTAGATGTGAAAGATTTTGTCACAGGTTACTAAAGATGTCAGCCTGGTATGCTAGTTCATCTTTAGCTGATCTGGTCTCAGCAGGTTGGTTTTGGCGTGGAGAGAGTAGCCCTTGCCCAGAAGGCGGCTAACAACGAGCCCACTGTGGCCTGTGGCTGAGCTGTGATCCTCTGTGTTAGATGTGGGCTAACCTTGAAACTCTTGCAGCTGGTGGCAAAGAGTTTACCTTAAGATTGATCTCATTTTTGAAACATTTTTCAGGCTAAATAATTTGTAGTCAGTGCTGGTTGTGAACCATTCAGTTTATCCAGTCCATTTTTATCCATAGTTTTTTTTTTCAGGTTTTGACACAACATTGCACTTACTATTACTATGTTTCTACATATATCTTTATTAGCTGAATTTTCATTATTCTATAATTCTCAATTGGTAATATGGTAATAGTGATATAACCCTCTTGGTTTTATTGTGGGTGTTATTTTAAAGCTACGCTGTAGTGGCATTGTTCTTTCTGTACTTATGTTATCTGGTTAACTAAATAAAAAATGTTGTCATTGTCTATGACAATTGTATTAAAAATGACACAAAAACTTTTGTGTTATGCACTGTTAGTTATTCTAACTATGGGACAATGAAGTGATGTGTTGCCTGATAGACAAAATGTGTCACTTTTGTGATTTTATTATTCAGAGCAACTGATGTTTTCCTTACCTCTGTCTGTAGTAACTTGCTGAGACTGAAAGGGCCCAGTGATCAGCAGCACAGAATGGCTGCGGTGGGAACAGACAAGGAGCTCAGCGATTTGCTGGATTTTACTGCGGTAAGATCTCTCAGAAGATTGCTTCGATCAGTGTAGTATTTGTGTCTCAAAGAGGGTTTTAAATTTTTATTAAGCCAGTAAATATCAGGAAAAATTATGACAGATGTTCAGCCTGTTAACATCAAAGCATTGGCTTCTTATGTGCATAGAATTTCCACAGTTTTAAAGATATAATAGATATTATTTAAGAGATAATATTAACAATTTTGTTGCTTGTAACTTCTTATTTTTTTTAGATGTTTGAGCTTCCAGTTTCAAATGGTAAAAATCGTCCAACCACTCTCGCCAGTCAGTTTGGAGGTTCGGGTAAGACAAAAGCAAAAATTTTTAAAAATTTCACTTCTCCTTCTTTTTGGTATTCTTTCCTTTAATAACTTGACTAGTTTCAAACGGCAATCTAGTACCTTTCTTTTTGTGAAACATGGCACTTACGACTCTGAACAACAACACTCTGAAAAGACGTCTGTAGTGTTTTGAATACCAATGGAAGTTGTTCTTTCCCACTCCTGTTATTTGAAAGACACAGATTCTCAACCAGCTTTAAAAATGTCGCCTGGCTTCATGCAGATCACCTCATCGCATCTTCACTTCCTCGTCCGTGCTTTACAGGTGTCCCTTCCCTCACCTCCTCAGCTGTTGTCATTCAATCACTAATGACAAAAACAGAGTGGGGGTTGATGGGGAAAAAAGCCAATTAATCTGCTTTGTTGACACTGTCAGTAAGGGTGCTTTTTCCATTATTTTTAAAGTACTTAATAAATTCAGTTCTCATGTTTGAACATGATGAGCTTGTATTATATCCATTCTGTCTCTAAGTTTGTTACAATCTATCTTGCCCACAGACACTATTGTCAGTCATCTTTGTCTAAATGTTGTAAGTCTTTCTGCTGGCAATAGGAGTGAAACAGAATATTAGGGTTAAGATGAAAGATTAGGCAAGTGGTGGCAGGGTGGGATACAGCAGCTCTTTTTCTTCTATTCACTTGAGGCCACTCGCACGTTCTTTTGTATCAGAAAGGTGTTCACTTAAAAAGACACGCTGATGTTATCGACCTCAACTCTGTTTGTGGCATTGTCTTTGGAGTTTGTGTTTAAACCCCACCCAAATGGTGATGCCTATTTCTTTGTGTAAATGTGCTCTTTTAATTGCTTACTTAGACTGACACAGTGGTCAGTTGTGATAGCATGCCTCACTTTTTATTTTGACATGTCAGAAGGTTACTATAATTAGAGGAGGTTTTTTGTTAATAATTGTTAAGGTGAAGGTAAACCCCGTTCAAATAACTAAATTCCTTCTTTTAGGGCTGTTTCATCTGTTTTATCCTTTCAATTCCTTTTTCCGATACTGTAAATTCACCACTCTTCTAATAAAATTTGCCAGGCCACTTTAAGATGACAGCTAAAGCAATTTTCAGAGCACTTTCATTTTTTGGTGTCTGGAAACCGAGAATCCTGAAATGTATTTTTAAACACTGGTATGGCCTGAAATGCAGAAGGAGAGAACAGTGAAATTTGCATGCTCACTTTCAGATATTTTTTTAAAAATTAGTGTTCATTTTTTAAACTGCCATTTATCAGTTTAATCAATTGTATGTTTATTTTTTTTATTCAATTGACCTTTCTTCTCACAATGAAAGGAACATTACTTAGGATATATGTTGTAGTCTGTTGGGGCACTCAGTGCTGTGTAAGGTCTTTTATGATTCACAGTTTCAAATGGCCAGAGTTGTGTTATTGTACATTGTTGAACATTTCATTAACAGAGTTGGGTCTCTTGAGAGCGAGTTGACATCATGCTTTGTGTCTGTGTGAGTCACTTTACTGAGGGAAGGAAGAAGGAGTGTAGACGAACGCTACAGTCAGTTACAGGCGCCCGGGGCAGTATTCTTGTTAAAACGAAGACCTGTCTGTGAGTTTGGTCAGTGCATGTGCCAGAGTTTTGCTCATGAAGCCGGTGACTCAGGCTGGTTGTCTGTTTCCAGTATCTCTTCCTGTGTAATTATAGACTAGCCATGCTGAAAGGGGCGTTGCATGCTGGGAGAGGTGCATTGGGGTTCACCAGAGTATTTGTCTCATGTTACTCACCCTTTTCTTCATTTTTATTTTTTTAGCCCCCGTTAACAGTCCAACTAGTACAGCTTGCATTTTGTAATAATGCGATTGTTTCAGACTTAATTAGAAAAGTTTACCTAGCAGATAAATGTAAAGATATGTTATGCTGTCAGACAGAAACTGTTCTGTTAAAAAAAAAAAGTTAAATTATATTGTTTGTGTCCAACAACAGACACCACCTGACAAAAATGTAGGGTTTCATTTGGTGAGATGAGAATTTAAACCCTTTACTTCAGTGTGTGTAGTCACAGTGTTATCGGCTTCAACAACATTTAATAGCAGCCTTGTTTGTAGTGAGATTCAGTTTGAATGATTCACAACCTAGGCAACGAGAATAATACTAGTTTCTTCTTTAGAGTGTTTGATTGACAGGGTGAGTGACAGTCAGCCATAACGATAAAACAAGACGCTGTCTTCATCTTTTATTCCACTGCCACCACACGTATAGATCATGGTTGTCACAGCAATCGTGCTGCTCTCTGCACTGTGGACCTATTATTCTGTTCTACTGCTGATCCTGTCATGATTCGAACCCATCTCCTCCCTCTCATCTCCCATCTCCGCTTTTTAATTAGACAACAAAACAAAAATATGAATATTCATAGTGCCTAGCTTCATTAATATGCACAATTATGCAAATCAGCACGCAATTAAGCTTCAGCTTTCCCCTAGAGATGCTGTATTGCAGTATGAGAGGAAATTGAGGGAAAGAGGACGGGCAGAAATTTCTGCTTCACCAATCTTTAAAATCGCTCTTTTCAAACACATTCACCTCTTTGAAAGCTGAAGTGCTTTGGCCAGGGAGAGCGCGAGTGTCAACTGTGCGTGATTGAGACGTTGTGTCTCTGATAAGCCAAAGGTGACTGCCAAATGTGAGAGAATGGGCGATGAATGACTGTTGCCATGGAAAACGTAAAGGAGTGGGAGAATGAAGGATGCAGAGGATTCTGTGAGGCTCGTACTGAGTTTTAATTATTCAAACTTCCTACACCTCATCATAACCTCACTAAGTTAGACTTAACTTTGTAAAGCCCGTGTGCATATTTATGTGCCATTTATTTGTTAATTGGCCTAACCTAGTTTTTTGTCTTTCAGATGAGAGGAATGGGTCCAATCCCTGGGGACAAGGAGAACAGAACAGTCCATCTTTTAGCCAGACAAGGGTACAGCCAATTCCTGAATTTCTAAGTAGCCTTGTAGATGTTATTCAGTCGTATTAACTAGCTGAATTAAACTATATCTAGGAAAAACAAGTGATAATAAAGTCATGAATACTGTAACTAATAGGAAACGATACAATTTTTTAAAAGGTTTTATAATCTTATTTATACACATTCATTTCAAACATGTTTTTAATAATGACATTATTTATAAAACATAAATAAAAATAACTAATAATCCAGATATTGTTGTTGAGATATTAGTAAATACAGTATATAAAATTGTTATTATAAAAACAGTGTTGTATTTGTTATATGTGTATTTTTATTAACCAAATACTAAATGGGTTAATGTTGATTTAATATTTATGTTTTCTATTGATTGTTGCAGAGTTACGGTGAAGAAAGCCTTTACAGTGCGCAAGATGGCATTACTTCTGCTCCCCTGTTTGGCTCAGGAGCTGTTGGTATGTTTTGTTTTTTTTTGTGTTTTTTTTTTTTTATTTTTTATTTTTATTGAAGATTTTGAGGCCCAGTTAATTTTCATTTTGCCAAAAAAACATTTTATTCTTTATGTAGATGTTGTGAAGTTGTAAGGCAGAACGATAAGGTACCTGTTTAAGAAAGCAGCCATTCACATGTTAGACACCAATGTGCCACTTGGGGCAAACCGTTTTCTGGTTAGATGGCAATGGCTGAAGTGAGGAGGGTAATGGGAAAGGGGGGCATGGAGGAGGGGTTTGTTTGTGTGCTCAGTGATGGAGGGGGTTGGGTGTAAAGAGCACCCATGCACAAACGAGGCTCCCTCTTGGGATTACTATGGCCTATGGCTCTTCTCTGTTTAACTGTCAGGGGAGGGGGCAGAGGTTGGGTGAAATTGCCCCAAAACCATTTATAATGGCCCAATTTGTTGATGTTTTTCTGTCCAGGGCCATAAATACTATGCATAATATACATTCATGTAGCAGATGGCATGCCCACAAACTGAGAAAGGGGCACACTTAACATTGACATAAAATTATTTTTATGACCATGATGACCTGATTATACCCCCTCTTTACACAGGGAAGGCTGATCGTGGAGCATACTCTTCATTTGCAACACAGGTAAATGTGCCAGAAAACACATATGCATACCCATAATCTCTATTACACATAAACTTGTGTGTCTTTTTGTTTCACTCTAGCCGGGCTTTATGCATAGTGAGATACCTGTGCCCAGTCCCGATGCCCTTTCCCAAACTGGCCACAAGTCAAACTCACAGTTTTATTCTTCTTATGGGGGAGCTAACCTTCGCCGAAGACCCTCGCAAGACCCCATAGGTAAGACTTTCATTAACGCTTGAAAGTTAAGTATAGAATCTTTCCTTTTTTATACTGTAAAGCACAGAATGCTTTGTGAACACTATGTTTAATGTTAATCTTAATTTTTATAAAATGTTTCTTAAGGTATGTTTGTGTGTGTTCACTATCTCACTGTTTTTCTGTTGTTAGAAACGCAGCCAAAAAAGATCAGGAAGGTCCCACCTGGCCTGCCTTCTTCGGTGAGTATTCACTTACCAAATCACTGGAGATATAAACAACAACCAGTTATTAATGGTCTATGTTTTTAAAATTTTCCTTTTTGCATAGACCAATTAAGTCATATCTCTTCGACTCTGCCTTTTGAGCAGTAAAAAGAATGCAGCAGAGTTCTTTTGCTGCTGCACCACTCAAGTAAAAAAGGAAAGAAGAAAACCATGCAATTGCCCGGTCACAGATTTGGTGCTTGTATTTATAGCTGTATTGGTGGAGCCGTTACTTTATGGCCACATGTCTGTGCTTCAGCCAAGTTAGATCACTGATGGTTCTCGCTCCACCTCATTTTTTTTCCTCCCACTCTGTCGCTGCACCCTATTTCCTCCTCTTGGGTTTCTTCCTTTCTTCCCGCCCCCACCGCCGTGAACAACAGCCCTCCCCTCTCACTCCCTCCCCCATCCCTCTATCCCAGCTGCCAGTGGAGTTGGCTGCTGTCCAGGATTCGGCAGATGGTTCAGTAATTAGGAGTGCATCTCTCCGTTTGCTCTTCTCTTCCTTCTTTTCCTCTCCTTTTTCTTTTTGTTTAATCAAATTACAAAAGAAAACTTAAGTCCATTCGAGTTTAATTTTATAGACACAGTTTGTTACTTGTTGTTTATTTATAATAGCGTTGATTGAGCGGGATGTACTGTTCATGACAAAGGTTGTCTAAAGTTGCACTTGCTAATGCACGGTTATATCTCAGTTGCCTCTTGCACATTATTTCACATGTATATGCCTGTTTAAGCTCAGAAACTGGGTAAATAGCAACCAAAACACCCAAACATTTGCATATACAACACCGCAATATGAAACCCAATTGAAGCAAGAATTTTTATTTTAATACTATAAGGGTCAAGTGCTTAAAACATTACCTAATATTTCTAATAATTAAGACATACAATTGTTAATATTATATTACATTCATACTCTGCACTGTAGGTTTATGCATCAACTACGGGAGAGGAATTTAACAGAGACGCTGCTGCTTTCCCAAGCTCCAAGGCAGGAAATGTCTACCCTCCGTCTTACTACATGCAAGGTTGTAAAAAATTATTTGAGACTTTTTAGACAGTTTTTAGACATTTAAAAATCCTATATAAAAGATATAGTAAAGGTAGTTTTCTTTAACGATCATATTAAAAGTAAAGAATTATTGTGTAGACAAAGCTGTGTGTGGTGTATGGCCATTATGACATATGTCTCATGTAGCTTTATACTTCTCCCTTTATTGCTGGTTATACCGCACACTTCATGCCCACTGCGTCCACTGGCTGCCTCGTGATAGAAGGTCTCCATCCTCCGTCAGATCCATGGGCGTCTGGCGGGTCGATGGTTCAGGCTGGTTATCCTGCCATACTAGGAAACACCCCCCATCTAAGCCAGCATGGCCCCTTTACTGCCATCAACCCCCAGGACAGAATGGTGAGCTGTTATTTTCTTAAGACTGGCCTTTCACATGTTTTGAGTGATTCCTCTTGATGAATTTTTTAAAATGTTCTTTATTTTGGCATTTTACAGAAACGGCAGCCACTGCCCCTTTCTCCCCAGAACTACCCCCTGCATGGTAGTGAGGTCAGTGGAGCCCATCCTGCTGGCTTTCAATCTGGCTCCAGCAGCTTTGGCGTCCCCAGCCACACACCTCCCATTGCTGGAACTGACACACTTATAGGTGCATTTCTTCTCATTATTTTCTGAAGATAATGCAGTGCAAGCATACACTCTGATTAAAAGCTGTTATCTTTTCAGGTAATCGTGGAGCAGTTCCTGGAAGTTCAGGCGATGAAATTGGAAAAGCACTTGCTTCTGTAAGTAATAAAAATTATGATCTAAAATTCATTATTCTGTATTATTCTAAATTTACTAAAAGATTTACTGTATTGCTGTAGTTTGTGATATTTGTGTTGTTAATGAAGGAAGCTTGGTTTTTAAAATTAAAAACATCTCTTTTCAGATCTATCCTTCAGACCCCAATAGCAGCGCCTTCCCTCCATCACCATCTACTCCCTCCGGTTCGCCTGAGGCTGTATCAGGTTAGTGAATAGCTGTGCTCAGTTTTTCCCGGGGCCTCAAGGTCATCTGGCTTTTTGTATAGAGCGTTTCCTGTTGTTGAAGGCTACAATAAAATCTTCAGTATGTATTGTTTTCACTGAGAGTTAGGAACAGCACGTAAGTGTAGCTCCATCTATTGGGTCTCAAGGGAAATATTTTGTATTTCTCAATGATTTGGACTTTGTTTTTAAACACAATGCTTCAAAAACATCACTGTGTTTTTTGACTAAGTCAAATGATGATTTATGCTTTATCTGTAAACATCATGAAGCATTTTCAGATACAGACATAACCTATTGGCATAGGTACACGTTGAAGGAACATTGTGAATCAAGCTTATTCTTTTAATTCTTTGTGTCTCAAACATTCTCCAGCTTCTGCTTCCCAATGGACTCGGTCTTCAAGCCAAACCACTCCTTCACCTAATTTTGAAGAAGGAATACAGCCCATGGTGAGACAACTTTATTTTGTGTTAAACATTTGTTTCTATGAGAATTTCATTATGTTGAAGATTGTATAGCACTTTTATTTAGTAAAATATGTAGACTGAAACAATTTACAGCTCTGTGGTTTCAGAAATCTTCTTGGATTCAACTTGGCTGCTGTCTTGAATATAAATTTTTTTGTTTGTTTGTTTTAAAGTACAATTTACCTCAAGATAATTTACTTCAGCCTAATTGCTATAGCCTAATACCCTTTTTTTTTTTTTTTCTTTTACATTTTGCAGCAAAGTAAAATGGAGGATCGCCTGGAGGAAGCCATCAATGTTCTTCAGCGTCATGCCAGTGGACAAGGAGGGCCAGGACTCAGCGAGATGCACAGCCTGATTTCTTCTGGGATAGGGTTAGCCCAGGCCTTCAGTAGTACAACGCTAGGACTGGGCAGTCGCCTGCCTGGACTGGTAAGGAAAAAATCATATAGTTACTGGAAAATATGTGTTCTATAATTTCAACATTTTAAGTCACATTTTGCCTTGTCCTGAAGGTGTCCAGTCACCATGAGGAGTCTGTTGGTCTGCCCTCTAGTGGAGGACTACTGAATAGCCACCTTAACCACCCTGCATCCATTCAACCTGAAAGTTTTACCAGTAAGTCCTGGTTTTGGGTGATGTTATTATTATTGCGTGTTGTGGTGACTAGACTGTTTTAGTTATGTATGCCACTGATCTCAGTAGTGACCTGATTTCTGTAGGTCTGCCTGGTGGATTAAATCGTTCTACTGCCCCTGAGATCAAACGAGAGAAGAAGGAGGATGATGAGAACTGCTCTGTTACAGATAAGTCCGATGATGAGAAAAAGGACTTGAAGAACCGCATTAGAACAAGGTACTGAATACTCTTAACATTAGACAATCAAAAATGAAAATGGTCTGAAAACACAGACAACATATACGTTTAATCTGAAAATTTCAGGTTAACCCTTATGCCCTGTTAAGGGAAATTTGAGCAGTTAGTTATTATGTTATGGAAATCATTTTGGCTGTGATTGTATGTAGCCATGAAAATTGGCAAGGAAGTGTTTTTTTGCATTTCCTTGCCAAGTTTCAATTAAAGTAAAAAGCAATTTGCCTGCCATTTCCAATGTCTCTGCAGCAAAATTATGTAAAAAAAAAAAAAAAAAAAGTAAATCGCAAAGTTGCCTCCCTCTACGGATATCTATTGTGGCCTTTTACAGTAAATAGGCATCATTGGATAATTCATGGCTGCAAACCAGTGAAAAAAAAATCAGCTTAAATGATTTTGATGTGTAGTTGGTGATAACCTCTTTGCGTCTGAATGCTTGTAGTGAAACTGTAAACTCACAGAAAGACATTAAACATGTATTTTTTATTCCTTGGCGTGGCAGGATAAAATCAGGATTCTTGTCATGTTTAGCATTCATTTTGAATATAAGTTCAAATTTGATGTTTTCATTCATATCTAGTTGATTTGCATTTTATGTGGTTTCTCATTGAGGAACATTCATTCCCCATGACACAAACAAACAAAAAAACAGCAATTTTGCCATATATATGGCACATTTTTTAATCAGAACGACAGTAAGGACTGTTGCCTGCATGTTCAAGACACAATAAGATTGTGTGTTGGGCTGACCAAGTGCATTATAAGAATTTGGATTTTGAAAGAAGGTTAGACGTGATAAAAATATGGCTATTTAGTAAAATTTTACAATTCTCTTTAGTTTTACAAAATTATACAGCGTTTGCTGCATAAAAAAGGGGAAATAAAAGACAATATTTTTCTTCACTTTTAATTAAAGAAGGGGGGAGTCTATTGTACAAATCTTGCAGTTAACAATATGAATGTAACTTTTTTATTCAGTCTGACATTATACAAAAAATAATAATGCACCAAATTCTGTCTTCTCACATATTTTTCAAATGGGTCAGCCAGTGATACTGATAATCAAAGTCAAATTTGTTTTAGAATATTGAATTATAGTGTATTTTTCAAAAAGCAGTTAAATGTATATCTCCAAAACTGGCATCTAAAAGGTTAATTATTAATTGTAATTAATTAAGTCATTATATCAATTAAACAAGAACCCTTTCATGAAAAAATACATCTTTTGGGAAAAATATTGATCGTTTATCATTTTATTGCAGTTTAAATATACATATAATACAATATACAAATCTTGTAGATAACAATACCAATGTAAAGTTTTTTTTAGGGCATAAGGGTTAAAGGTAATCATTATATTGATAGATAGCTCTTATTTTTTATTATAATTTCATTATATTTGAGTAACTTCATGCAGTTAAGTGTCCCCATACTGTTATTACTTTCTAACTTTATTGGCCATTGGCTCCTCAGTAGCCTGGATGATGATGAGGAGGATGATGAAGATCTACCAGTGGAGGTTAAGGCTGAGCGAGAAAAAATGCGGAGATTGGCAAACAACACGCGTGAACGGCTCCGTGTGCGGGACATCAACGAGGCTTTCAAGGAGCTGGGCCGCATGTGTCAGCTCCATCTAAGCAATGAAAAACCCCAGACCAAACTTCTCGTACTGCAACAGGCCGTTAACGTTATACTCAATCTGGAGCAGCAAGTTCGAGGTCAGTGGGTGTCCAGGACCAAAAAAAAAGATGGGGGAAAGCCTCTTTAATAAGCAGCCACACAGCCTCAGCATGTTTAAAGTATATTTTTTTTTTATATGATAGAGGAGTATAATTAAGTACAATTATGAAAACAGAAAACACAACTAAAACTGTAAAATTTATATCATAAAGCAGTTGATGCAGAAACAAAGCTGTGTGGCTGTTTTATGGCTGATGTCTATCCTCTGGTTAGCTAATTTTCCATGCATTTCACCTTGAAGTAACACATACAGGACAGACAGTCTTTTGAACTGGTGCTCTATGTGTTGCCTTGTCTTCAAAATTGGTGTGTTTTACTCATTACCTTATCCAAACATTTCTTTATCTATACATAACCTTGTTTTCCTTATATCTGTAACTGCTTTTGTCTTCTTTCATATAAACTTGTGTCTTTTCAACATGCTTTGTGTTATTTTGATATTTTTAATACTAGCTGCTTTCATCTTTACTAACCTCATTGAATTGGAGTCTATGTAGTGCATGCAACTGCTTGTCAGGCATTAATTGTTTTTGCTGTGCTGTTTCATTTCCATTGCTTTTATTTCCTCTCCACAGATGGCAACAGTGATCGTCTCTCCTCGCATTCAAATAAATACATCTCCTGCTGCTGATGTATTTAACACAATGGCTTTATCTTGTGGCCTTTTCTTTGTGCTGTACTTGGCAGAGGGTGTGCTTTCTTTCTCTTTTCCTCCCTTATATCTTCTATCCTGTTAAAAGTCATATCCCCATTACTATCGCCCTGGACCCCAGTGACCAATTAGGTAAAGTGTTGAATAATAAATATCTCAGCATTTTATTTTATCAGAAGTCTGTCAACTTTTATCTTTTAAATCTGGCACCACATGTTTTCAGACAAAAAACATATTCTCATAGGTGCTTTCTCTTTTTTTGCGCGAGGCCACTCCACTGGAATTTTCTTCATCTACTTCTCTTAATCCTTGAAAAATAACAATTTGGTTTATTTTTATTTCTCATAATCAGACAAAACTGCAGATGATTGGGGAAGTTTTAGTGTAGGCTTAGTGAGGCTTGTGATCTGGTTTTGTTAACTGGCCCCTTCAACCTCCTTTCTCCTGGCAGCAGCGTAGTCTCAGTGACTGATGAGAACCTGACTGCTGAGGAGAAGGAGCAAAGGGAACGTGAGCGCCGCCTAGCTAACAATGCCAGAGAGAGAGTGCGTGTGCGTGACATTAACGAAGCCTTCAGAGAGCTGGGCAGGATGTGTCAGGTCCACCTACAGAGCGACAAGGCCCAGACCAAGCTGGTCATCCTGCAACAGGCTGTCCAGGTCATTCTGGGCCTGGAGAAGCAGGTGCGAGGTAGGTCAACCAATACAAGAAAGCCCCCCCCCCAGTCCGTCTCAGATGGCCATCTCACACTAAACTTTAGTGAAGTAATTTTCCCTCCTCCTTCTTAACTTGTGTTACATCCGCTTCAGCTTTCCTCTTTAAATAATGAGCAAGGGAGAAGAGAGAGGAAGTGCCACTGCTTTTCTGCCAAGTTTTCTTCCTACTATTCTTCTGCTTAATGTTCATTTCTTGTTTTGATGTGCTTTTTAATTGCAAACTTTCAAAACATGTCTTAACAATTTTTTTTGCAATTCTCATAAAGTTTTAACTTTTTTTTTCAAAGAGCGTAATCTAAACCCTAAGGCAGCTTGCCTCAAGAGGAGGGAGGAGGAGAAAGTTACAGTTGTAGACCCACAAATGCATCGAGGTGGGGCTCACCCTGGTCTTGGGGGGGATGGACACAATCCTGTGAGCCATATGTAATTCTCAGGTGAGCTATACAGTATTGATCTTGCCTAAATAACTGTATTTTAATTTATAATAGTACTTGTCAGTTGTAATGTAGATGTTTCTCTTTATTCTTTTTCAGTTACAGTTGATTGTACAGCCCTGAAAACACGTGGCCTTAATGTATCGTCATGCATCTCAATGTGTGTTAGTCAACTTTTAAAAAGCACACATTCTTCATATCTGACAAAGCAGTTGGCCACATTCCTCATGGATTCTAGAGAAACAAGCAAACTCATAAGACGTTACTTCAATATTGAACTAAGGAGTAAAGTTCTGAGAAAAGGACAGTGACAACATTCTTATGATTATGCTTTCATATTGTTTTACAGACATTGCTTTACATGTTGGGAGCAAATGTTACTTGGATCAATTGCTCAAGTGAGCAAAGTTAAAATGCGTATTATTGGAATTTTGATCGGCATTCCTATCGTAAAAAGAAGGATTTTTCACAAGGAATAAAAGATGGAGGGAATTATTAACAAGAAAAAAAATGGCGAAATGTGCCTGAAAGTATTTAGTATTGATCAAAATCATTATGGTCATCTTTCAAATTGACTGAATAAAGTAGGCTTATGATGTCCAGCCATGCTTGCAACTTTAAAGGACTGACAAGGCAATCTCAAGGTTCTCTATTTCGAAGTGTAATTGTAATCCTGGCTGTTTTTGACTTACTATGCGTGGATTTTTTTTGTGCTGTGGATCCTGAGTCTTACCTCGAAGCGTCCTGTACATCTGTTATATTCACTGCCATGCAAGTGCAATGGAAAGACGACCAGAGAGAGACCCAGCATAGAAACAAACCTGAGCAAAGACTCTTCATAAATCTCAAATCTACAGCGATGTTGAATCAAATGTACAAATGGATCTCCAAACTATCCCTCTGTGAGGCGTTTATTGGACTCCAGCGCAGACATCAACATCACTGCCACATCTTCACTGTCAGTATGTCAGCATTGCCATGAATAAACCCTCTGACTCTGCTACCAACAACTTTGCAAGCTTCGGAACAATTTGTATTATTGTAATTGCCATTTTAATACCAGCCCAAGTCTGAGATGATGAAAGGGATCATGAGTTTAATGTGGAACTGAGTGGACAATTTACCTAATTGTCATTTACTGATGTGGAGAATTTGGTGTTTTGCATATACATTTTGAACTATTGCCTGTATAAGAATCTTCCTTTTGTGAAGTTTATTTTAAATGTTTTTTTTTTTTACCTTGTAAGATAGTTGCGTCCGTTGAAGTTGTCATACAAAATGATTTCTTTGTTTACATACAGTGCATTGAAAATGTATTCTGCCACTATTACTTTTGTCTTAATTCACAAATACTTTAAAAACAGTTTGCTGTTATTACCAGTATGAATGAGCAATTTTGATATTTTTCTTATCATGTTTTAAAAATCTAATTGTATTATACGTAGTTGGGCCTTACATTATTATTTTTTGGTAAAACACATGGAGCCACATTAAATATATTTATGTCCTATTGTAAAAATGAGTTGACATCTAAATCTAACAACAAAAAGTACATTCTCTATCCCACAGTAAACCCAAGACTGTGACAGTCTTAGTTTTTAAGTGTTTGGGGCTGAATATGTTTTCTATGCATTGTAAGGTAACTCTGTTGAGGTTCAAGGAACAAATTAGGTGATATGTGTTGTGCCAGGTGCTTAGATATGAAAATGGCATGATTATTTGGCTGTAACATCAAATGTTCTATTGATGTTTTAATTGCCTCTTTTTACACAATAATTTGCCAGGCCAGTTAATTGGATTTTTCTGTTGTATAACATAACCATTCTGTATAAAAGGGAACAATAGTTTTCTTCACTGCGTCATCTCTCCCCATTTTTTTTGGTTTCTTGTGTAAATTTAGCTTTTTCATAGAATTGACAACTGGGGTGCAATGACTGCACAGTCTGCAGCATATACATGACTTCACATAGAAAACTCAATCAAAAGGGTGGCCTTATTCTTTGTCCTGGCTTTGGATGTTTTTTTTTTCGTAATGATTACTCACCAGTGCCTGCATATATCTCTACTACATGGTGGATGATGATGCATTCGTGGATTTATAGGTTGTACCTTTATAATACAAATATTTAAAAAGCATGTACTTAATATCTGACAGTGTCTCTGAATATCTAAATGAAGAAATCCACTTGACACTGAGTCTCACAGTGTCTTCGGTTTGTCTTTAGATGCTGACCTCCGACACTTTTTCAGTATGAAGCTTAAAAATTTCACCTAAGTCTTGTGTACTCATTTTGTTTAATATTATGTTATTGAATAGCAACAGCTTTGTTTTGTATTCCCTGTACAAGATGTTCCGCATTACCATTGTAAACTGTTATTGTTCTGATAGAATTTGTTTTACCATTATTTGTCACCAGTTTTGCCCATTTTTTGTTACTTTTATTTTAATCCAGTTGTGATTTGATCAGTAATCTCTACTGAAGAGTTTTACTTTCTTTTATGTAAACAGCAGATAAATGAGCATTTTTTTCATAACTTCATAACGGATGCCTGCTGCAGATTCGTGTCTTCACTCATGTTTGGGGACAACATCGATGTAGGCTATGTCCTCAAAGTGCCTCCAGTTTCTTATTTTTTATATATAAAGTAGATATTGAGAGCTGTTGTGTATATAACAGTAATGTAGCAATAAATGTGCCATTTTTACAAAAACGTTTCATAGTAATGTTTTAAATAAGAAACTACTGCTAATACTTATGGATGTATAATAACAATGGAGGTCTTATTATACATGCCTATAATACGTTCATGTGAACCGGATGTAGATACTCGCGCATGTGCAGTAATCGGCATTTTCTTCTCCCGAAGCGCTACGGTTTAGCGTCAGCTGTTTGGCTCTCTAAAATGCTCAGTAAAGTTATTGGTCCAAAATATGTGGCCATCGCCAAAACATGGTAAGATTTTCTATAAATTGTGAATTCAATACTATAAATTTAAATTAAAAGAGATTGTTGCATATAACCTCGTGTCCTTAGTTGACGTTACCTTTTAGCCATTAGCCAAGACGAGGTCACAGCTGCTAAGAGGTAAAAGTCATGACAAGATGAGCCTGTAATATTAACTACATAGCTACAACCAACAAAAATACAACTTTCTCGTTCTTTTTCTAACATTAAGTTCACGTATTTATCTCTGGAAGCTTAAGACCACCAGCTTAGGGAGTTTTCTGAGCACCTAAAAATCGAGATTTATTACACGTCTTGCAGGTTCAATATCGTTTAAATTTGATCTTTTTCAGTTGTACATTTTTAAATGTGAAACTGAAAGTCAAATATTTTAACCCTTTGTTTATTTTTAAAGCGATTGGCAGTACCACAGGCTGATTGTCACTGATGCACTAATGTATATAAAAGGAGCCTCAAAAAAGTATTGAGTGTAATGCACACTGTACATACAGGTTATCATTTCTGTATTAAAAATCCTATTATTAGTCACATGCAATATTTTAATTTGAAAAAACTCAAATTAGGCTTTTTGTCAACTATAAGCTTTAATCAGCACAATTAAAATAAATACTTTAATAAAAATACAGTATGCATTTAATTATGTGTTTAACGCATAATACACCCGCCAGTGACTTCTGGTGCAAGTCCCAAGTCTGGATAAATGTAGACCGGTTTTGCAGACTTGGTGAATGGACATAGTGGTGATGAGGAAGTCATGGGTTTGATCTTTGGGATAGGAATGCAGAAGGACAGGTGATGGGATAGGAATGCAGAAGGACAGGTGATGGGAAACTTTGCAAAGAGGATGGAAATGACTGTAGTGAATACTTTCTTTCAGAAGAGGCAGGAACATACAGAGCAAGGACTGCAATAAGAATCAGCTCTGAGCCCCTTCTTGTTTGCTATGGTGAAGGACAGGCTTACAGAAGTTGGCAGGAATCTCCATGGACTATGATGTTTGCGGATGACATTATGATCTGTAGGTGGAGGACAGTCTAGAAGTTGAGGGATAGTCTGGAAAGGAGACAAATGAAGGTTAGTCGCAAGACAAAATATGTGTGTGAATGAGAAAGTTGAGGTAAAGAAGGTGCAGGATTTTTAGCATTTTGGGTCAGTGGCCCAGAGCAATGGAGAACATGGAAAAGAGGAGGTGTGTGCATGCAGGTTAAAATTGGTGGAGCAAAGTGTCTTGTGTGATAAAAGAGCTTATCACACAACACAACTCCTTTTATCAAAAATAAAAGGAAAAGTGTACAAGACAGTGGTGAGACTAGCAATGTTGTACGATTTAGAGACAGTGGCACTGAGGAAAAGACAGGAGGCAGAGCTCAAAATGTTGATGTTCTCTTAAGGAGTGATGGGGATGGATAGGATAAGGAATGAGTACATAACAGGGACAGCTAATGTTGGATGTTTTGGAGTTACAGTCAGAGAGACCATACATGTACAGAGGAGGGATAGTGAATATATTGGTAAAAGTGTGTTGAGTTTAGAGCTGCCCGTCAGTAGGCCTAGAGGACAACCAAAGAGGAAATTTATAGATGTAGTGAAAGAGGACATAAGGTTATTGTGAGAGAAGAGGATGCAGAACAGGCAAAAGGAAAAGAAGAAGAGTATGTGTGTACTGAATCTGTATAATGTGTTTACATTTTTTTATGGAACTACTGGAAAAAAAATAAACATTTTATTTATAGAATAACAGGTTAAAAACTTCAAGTGTTTTACAGCTCAAGTTCAACATTGTTGGTCAGTCACAAGACAAGCCTTTGACTTGTGATTGCTATTGAATGTCATACAAACATGAGCATACAGTGCTGTTCAAAGGTATGGGCACTGTTCTGAATGTCTTATATTTTTACATGCAGTATTTGTCACACTTAAATGTTTGAATCATCAAAAAGTTTTTAATTTATTTATTTTATTTATTTATTTTAATGTTGGAAAAAGATAACCAGAGTAAACGGGTAATACCATTTTTCAATGATTATTTTATTTATTAAGGGAAATAGCTATCCAAACGTTCCTGGGCTTATGTGCAAAAGTAAGTGCAACCTCTGTGACATCATGAATTACCTGTGATTAACTGTTTTTGGAAAGCTGAATGGAAGGAAAGGGTAAAGCCTTTTTTAATGCCTAGGGACTCCAGCAAGCCATGGTGAGAGCCATTATCCTCAAACTGCCAAAATTACTTAAGACATATCACCAACTCATCCTAGAAATAGACTCAGGAGGCATGCCTCTCAATCTGCTCTGGACCTGTGTGTACTTACATCAGGATGAAGGCGGTTGTCAGGGGGATTTGAGTACACAGATGAGAGGAGCATGTCCATGTGCTGTGGGGGGTAAGCAGAGATGTGTATGATGCTTAATTAGCCAGCTGCTAACAGATAACAGGGTTGCGTACCAACAAGGTGCACCTGAAGAGTTCAGGAGAGGGTTAGGGTGATGCTGCATATTTGTAAAGGCCCAGGTAGATGTGGATAGCTGTTCCACTTAATATACGAAAGAGCATTTTGGATTTCTCCGTTTGTCTGTTGTTAAAAAGTGATGAAGTGACGAATCAAAACATTAAAGTGTGTCAAATATGCACAAATACATCACAAGGTGTATATGTATGCACCAGACACAGATTAATACATTATTAAAATAGATTTTTTTATTTATTATAATAAATTAATTTGACTAGTTGTTGCAGCCCTAAAAGTGACAAAATAACATGAATGAAAAATAAATGGTTGTACATAATAATTTGATGTAATGTAAAAATATTGCACTTCTCTTTTCTATTTCCAGGATTCCAACTTTGGCAGTATGGGGCACAGCTGGAGGTGTAGCATTGGTCCACTTCACAGACTGGCGGGTAATACTGGACTATGTTCCTTACGTCAGTGGCAAATTTAAAAAGGATGAGTAGACGCATGGAGGTTAGTTATCATATCACCATATCACAAATACTATATATATACACCCCGTATATAGTTGCAAGAAAAAGTGTGTGAACCCTTTAGAATTAATTGGATTTCTGAATGATTTGGTCATAAAATATGATCTGATCTTCATCTAAGCCACGACAATAAACAAACACACTCTGCTTAAACTAATGCAAAAAATTATAAGTTTTCATGTTTTTATTGAACATTTATGTAAACATTCACAATGCAGGATTGAGAAAGTATGTGAACCTTTGGATTTAATAACTGGTTGACCCTCTTTTGGCAGATATACACACACACATACACACACAGACAGGCCTGAGAGCTTGAGAGTTCTGCGCAGTATCTTTGCTCTTCCTAGGACTGCGCTGTTCTGCGCTGGGAGCTGCTGTAGCCACTCTTCCAGTTTGGGGGTTACTGCCCCGATGACCACGGGCACCACTGTTGCCTTCACTTTTTCCAGGCCTTCTCAAGTTCTTGTTTGAGGCCTTGGTATTCCTCTGGTTTCTCATGTTCCTTTTTCCTGATGTTGCAATCGCTTGGTATTGCGATGCCAACCACAACGGCTTTCCTCTGCTGCTTGTCCATCTCCACAGTGTCCGGTTGGTTCGCCATTACCATTTTGTTGGTCTGGATCTTAGCTTGGTCATTCTCTATCACCTTTGGAAGTGTTTCCCACCTTGACCTCAGGACATCCAGTCTGTACTCTGCACAGATGTTCCTGCACACTATACCAGCCACTTGGTTATGAAGCTCCATGTATGCTTTCCCTGCCAGCATCTTACACCCTGCAGTTATGTGCTGGATTGTCTCAGGGGCCTCTTTGCACAGTCTGCACCTGGGGTCTTGTCTTGTATGATAGATCTGGGCCTCTATTGCTCTGGTGCTCAAGGTCTGCTCCTGTGCAGCCATGATCAGTGCCTCTGTGCTGTCCTTCAGTCCAGCCCTTTCTAGCCATTGGTAGGATTCCTCGATATCAGCCACATCAGTTATCTGTCGGTGGTACACCCAATGTAGGGCCTTTTCCTTCCATGATGGTTCCTCCAGCACCTCGTCCTCTGTTTTCCACTGCCTGAGACATTCACTGAGAACTTCATCCTTTGAGGCCATCTTCCGGATGTATTCATGGATATTAGATGTTTCATCCTGGATAGTGGTTCTGAGACTAGTCCGCTGCCTCCTTCCTTGCACTTAGCGTACAGTCTCAGGGTGCTGGATTTGAAATACAGGGGTCACGCTATGATATGTATCACAATACATTCTGAACAAAGCACAGGGTCAAACAGCAATTAGTACACAATATTATACTATTTTTAACCAGCTTTAACATAACCTTAACTGTCTTAACTGGCAGCTATGGTTTACCTACGTTTTGTCATGTTTTTGTGAAGAAACAAATGTATTCAGCTGTAACTATGTCCCCAGCAGTGCAGAATCCTCTCTGCTACACTTGTACTCAGGATTCAGTGATTATTTCTAGTCCAGTTAGACATAAAGGGATAAATAACTTTGTGCTCCTTCCAATCAGTGTAACACGTTGGCTCTGTGTTGCGCTTACATTACTCGTTGCTAACGGCAGATCGATGTACTGTCTCGTTGTCTTGTTATGTGAAGACAGAGATCTGTAGTGTTGCTGCAGTAAATCACTGCAGAGCCTACAAACTGCATGAGGCATGTCTAACTCCTGACCCCTGGTGTTTTTAAAAGTTCAAAGTAGATAATTCCCCCCCAAGTTTGGCTGACTGAAAGAAAACACTGTGTTCCTCCATGTTTGTTTACTGTGAAGGGACACACGCTGCTGTGTGCTACAGTGCTGCCACCTATGGCAGAAATGTGTACTGCACCTTAGGAAACCGCTTCAAAACTGCCGTTCCATATTGGATTAACGTAATTTATACAGCTGTTTCGATACAGTTGCATGCATATTAACGCATATCATCTAGAAGTACTTCATGATATATTTCCGTATCCATTTCTTTTAACACAGCCCTAGTGGCCAAGGCTTGAAATCTTTTTTTGGCAGTTTCCAGTGCTTCAGGTATGGGCATCTAGCTGTACCTCTTGGGTATTTGTTATTTCACTCTACCTTTCTGGAGCTCAGACAATTGGCTCACTTCTCTCCGAGCTGCCTTGATTTTAGCCTTCTCTTCCATGGTGGATATGGGTCTTTATGGTTGCTCTTTGATCGATAGCCAAGCACCTCAAGGATCACTGCTGCAGTGTATATCAGCTCATTGGTTTCAGTGATGGTCATAGTAGGTATTGTTCCCAAAGCTGCATTCACATCTTCCAGGAGATTTTCTGATGGTACTTCACTCAGCCTGTGTAACTGGTGTTGGGGTTGCCTGGTGTTCATTTTATTTGTATCAGCTCACCTGCCTTTACACACATATGACCTGTGACTGTGACATCCCATACTTAATCCATAGGATTTAATATGACGTCGGCCCACCCTTTGCATCTGTAACAGCTTCAACTCTTCTGGTAAGGCTTTCCACAAGGGTGGAAGAGTGTATTTATGGAAAATTTTGGCCATTCTGACTCTGTGCAGGCCAGCCAAGTTCTTCCACACCAAACTTGCTCATCCATGTCTTTATGGACCTTGCTTTGTGCACTGGTGCACTGTCATGTTGGAACAGGAAGTGGCCATTCCCAGACTGTTCCCATAAAGTTGGGATCATGGAATTGTCAAAAATCTCTTGGGGCTGAAGCATTCAGAGTTCCTTTCACACGAACAAAGGGGCCAAGCCCAGCTCCTAAAAACAACCCCAAACCATAATCCAAATTCAGTGAATACTGTGGGGTACACAGTACACAGTTAGGCACAAGAAATTAAATATAACAAGGATTAAATGATTGTTTGCTGTAATGAATGACTTTGTTGGCATCACATATAAGTTATTAAACAGATTCCACCAATGATAAACTTCAGTTCTTTGTTTGTATATAGTTGAATAGAAATTCTACTTTTATGATTTATTGCTTATTAACATGCATAATCATTGCTTGATGCTTCTCGTGATTTATTACAGACCTAATTTTTACTTGTGTTTACTTATAAGGTTTTTAGGGAGTGAAGTACATGGACATGATCAACTGCAGCTCTAGTCTCGGATTGTGGCCCTCCTGCATCACTGACCTCAGATCCACGGAGCACATAACATCCACTGAATACAATGCTGTTTCTTAATCTAGCTAGACAGTGGGAATATGAACTTGAGGTTATGCTCACACTGTTTAGTATCTCTATGTGCTGTTTATAATTCAGCTAATATAATATTTACTTGTGTTTTATGATTTGTTTTGAAGTAAAGTGTATGAGAATTAAGTTGTGCTTTAATTATTTTCATTAATACATTTGCTCTAAACATATAAAAATACTTTGAAGTGCAATTTTTGCAAAAATAATTAAGGCGTATGGATTTCTTTATTTTCAAGTTATACCATGCATCAGTTTTTATGTTTAGTTTCTTGTCCAAAAATGATATAGTATTCTTCTACAACCTCTAGAAATGTTTGATAAAAAAAATTAACAGCAAAATTAACTTTTTCTATTTGTCTGCAATTAATATACATTTCCTTGTAGTTCATAAAAAAGGAAAATGTACGTGATGTAAATTTAAAACTTTGTTGAAAAAAAGATCTCCTGTATAAATCTTTTGGACTAGATTTCAGCGCATGTACACGGCGCATTACTCTGTTATTAGGCCTGCGGAGTGATTGGGGATGTCCCACGGGGCCATCGACGACGGGAAAATAACAAACATAGTGGCACGCAAACTTCTCAAAATCTTTCAACTTTGGGCCAGCGAAGACTCATCAAGATACACAAGACTATGGACAGAAAGTGGTATGTGCTGACAATGAATGCGTAGCATTTTTCTTTTAACCTTTTGCTATAATTATCCCTGGCATCTACAGATACAAGTATTATTGTTTAAACCAGAAACGTAAACCCCAAATTCAAAGTTTATTGCGAAATTATAAACTAATCTAAGTACTTTTAGTTGCACTGGGACGTGTGCAGAACAGTAAAGTCTGCCTTTTTCCGTGTGTTTGTGTCGCGCGGTGTGGTGTAGCGTGAAACCAC
Source organism: Bostrychus sinensis (assembly GCA_020698575.1). Taxonomy (NCBI): domain Eukaryota; kingdom Metazoa; phylum Chordata; class Actinopteri; order Gobiiformes; family Eleotridae; genus Bostrychus; species Bostrychus sinensis. The sequence continues at coordinate 20,006,163 of CM036256.1, read as the reverse complement.
CTCGTGGACACCATGCGTCGAGTTCCGGAAAACTTATCCAGGCTTCTGCGAGAGGTACAACAGTAATTACAACAATGAATATGATTTGCATTCTTTGCATTACTAAACAAAACTAGTACACTTAATATAATCAGAAACAAATCATAAATCTTGAAGGGGCGTCTAGGACATGCTACGTACGAACAACACATCGAAAAATAAACAATGGGAAATGGGACCCAAGTGCCTCCCAGTGGTACAGTAACTTTGAATGTTAGCTACAGTTAACAAAAGGGCTTTAAAACTACAAGTAGTTTGTAGTCTATTAAAAAGTGAGAGATAATTTATTGCGTTACAGTTTCGAAGTATAAAGCATCAAGCCACCCACTGCTTTCAAGAGAAAAGCGTATCAGTTGGTGGAGGGAGTTATTTCAGCAGATGAATAATAATGTACAAAAAGTGGTTTGGCCACCACCCTCTCTTAACAGCTGCAAGGTGGACAGCAAGTAAAATGATACAATCGAGCTATTATGTCAACAGGGTAGACTGCTACGGTCCTACTAGTAACATCTTTACTAAATAAGGAAAGGAATACATCTGTCTTGGACTACTGGGTATTTGTGTGCTTTTTCTGCAGAGTAGATAATAAAACTGTTATGACTGAGCTATGAAAAGTGCCCATGTCCTAGTGTATTTTTTTTCTAGGATACAGCCCTGAGACTCCGGAGAAGTGACGGAATAAGTCATGTTTACATACATTTGTAAAGATGCCCAGCTGCAGTTGTCAACAATTTTGAAGAAGCATTCATAATTGTTTTAGTCTTTTACATATATTGAACAGAGACATTCAATAGCAACAGCAGCAACAGTGCTGCGTTTTGAGCTGGGCCCTCCAGTTGAACAGTCTTGCTGGACTCAGCCTGTCACCTGGTCATTGCTTTAATTTTCTTCCACTACTTTGAGTTCCTTCTACTATTCTGTTTGCTAATTTCAGCATTGTGATGGTGAAGATGTTCTGTAATTGTAACTAAAGGCACACAGATGCACAAACACTAGCTCTATTCTATCTATTCCCTTTGCCTTTATTCCAATCAATTGGCTAATCTAAGTTTAACATGCAGTGTTCCGTTCTGGTGTCATATCTGTAGTTCTTTTTTTTCCCCGTCGACTGAAATTACAATATATGCTACAAATCATTCTTATGTTGTAATGGATATTTTAGCATCCTCATTACAAACAATGTTGTTGTCTTTGTAGTGTACCCGTGAGACACTTTCTGAACAAGCCCCACATCATCCATGGTTTGGGAAACACCTCACACACAGATGCTAACAGCACCCACATGGGGGCTGGACGACTCCTTCAGACTAAAACTAAAACACAGCACTACAGGCAGAGAAATGCCTATAGCACAAGCCAATTAAAGGTGAGTGTGATTTCACAAGCAATACTGTGCTGGAACTTAAAATTTGTCAGTGTACATGGTTTAAAGACTCAGGAAATATGTTTTAGAAACACACATTGATGGATTAAATAAAGAAAATGTAATGAAAATGTAACAACACATTTTATAAACTAAGGTATATTAAAAAAAACTGATATTTCATGTTTTAAAAGACCAGACTTGACCTAAACACAACACTACCAGTGCGACAGACAGCATCCATCTTCAAACAACCAGTAACAAAGGTGACGAAACACCCCAAAAACACTGTGAAAACAGATCTTCGCAAAGCCCAAGATCCACCAAAGCAGGTGCTGTAGAAAATTATGTGGATTTAGAATTGTCTGTGAATTGATCTCGTAAAGTGGTAACAGTTTTTTGGTGTTTACTCCTTTAGTTGTTCTGGGAGAGAAAGTTAAGTGGGTTAAGTGCATTTAATATTGCAGAGGAATTAATCAAAACAATGGATCTTCCCAAAGGTTTACAAGGTAAGAAAAACATCCAAATTTCCATGCATGATTCTCACTAGATCTTGAATTTTTTTATACTAAGTTGAAAATGCGCACCAGTGCTTTCTGTTTAACTATTTTTAGACGTAATTTGCAGATGGTGAAATTACAGGGGAAGTACTAAAATTTAAGACTATCAACTTATTATTATTATTGTTATAATTTATTACAGCTGCTCCTTGCAACTTTTACCTGTTGTAAAGCTGAAAAGGTTTTAAACTGCTTAAATGGTACATGAATCTAAATATGGCAAAGAACATTACTCTATAGTGATGATTCAGTCTGTTTTAGCTTTGTTTTGATATGTTTTCTCCAGGTGTAGGGCCTGCATGTTCAGATGAAACACTGCTTTCTGCCATTGCCAGTGCCCTTCACACAAGTGCTACGCCCATCACTGGACAGCTAACTGCTGCAGTGGAAAAAAATCCTGGAGTCTGGCTCAATACAACTCAGCCACTTTGCAAAGCCTTTGTGGTGACTGATGAGGATATCAGGTACTTTTTCCAAATTTTAACATTATTGTTTGTTTTTATTAATTTTGACCTTCACACTCAATTGCTTTTTTTTTTTTTTTTTTTTTTTTTTTTTTAACACATTAATATAGTCCCTGTTGTTTAACTGTAGATGCAGCAATGTCAGCTGTCTGTGGTGTTTAAGAAAATAAATAAAACACATGAACTAATTAAAGCAGGGGTCACCAACGAGGTGCCCACGAGCACCAGGTAGCCCTTCTGGAGCTTGTGAGGTGCCCGCGAGGGATATTTATAAACAGTGACTACTGCAGTGTTTTAGTCATAATTTTTTTTTTACTTGTTTTTATGTTTAATTACAAGATTATTTTTATACACATAACACATTATCATTAATGCAAAGCAAACAATCATACAATCCTAGTGTCATTTGAAAGGCATGTCAAGACTTTAATATAGAGGATTATTTTGCACGAGTAGTTAGTTTGCTCAGTACAAATTCTCATCTTTTGGGTAGCCCTCAAACCCAAAAAGGTTGGAGACCCCTGAATTAGACCAATGTTTTTACTATTGTAAAAGTGATCATTTTTGGTAATTTCATAGTTCTGTTTGTCTCTGTTAGGAAGCAGGAGAACCAAGTTCAGAATGTCAGGAGGCGGCTGGAGGAAGCACTGGTGGCTGATACATTGGCTCATATAAATGACATTGCTTCAGACAGAGCAGCTGGCAAAAAGGAGGAGATAGTTTTGCAGGTGGACCAAAAGAAATCATAGCCAGTGTAGATAAACTATTGTCCATAGTATTTGGCGTAACTACATTCCTCTTGACATTTATAGCAATCTTGTCCTATCCAGTTGTCTAAAGGTTGTCTGCTGAAATATGTTTTCTCATTTTGATTTTAGATTTTTTTTATCTAATTTTAGACAATAAAATGTAGTCCCTTAGCATAATTTTTGTTTGTTAAAGAGTTTGTTTCATACCTCAATTCTGTGTACAAATTGAATGGTGCTTAATATAATGCAGTTTTACAGCAGTTTGTGACATTTTCTGTGTTCATGTTTGTGTCAGAAAATACTTTTATCCTTTTGTATAATGTGACTGTTCCACTAAACACACTTCATTTTCCACTGCAGTTTCTATATTATGTCAAGAAACAGAATTTGTGATTGTATACAATGTATTTACAAACAGTGGTTGCAGTATTACTTTGTCAAAATCATATTTCCTATGTTGTTTACAAAGTTGTATTATGCAGTGGTATTTTAAGTAATTTTGTACTGTTTAAGAATGGGTCATTCTTCTTACTATGCCATGTTTGTGTCTAAGCACAAAATACCAAACCTTTACAGTCAAGTGTATTTTTTCAAAGTCACATTTTTGCAACTTTGTACAATAAATTTGTAAGAAACTCATTTTTTATTTTATTGTTTCTTATTCTTTGGGGTTATAATATGTTCTGATATTATAAAAACAGTAGAGCATATTCCTTTGTAAACACCATGCAAGCAACTGCCAATCATGTTTAAAGTATGTGTTTTGTTTGTTTGAAACTAGTTTTCAAAAGTTATAAATCGTTACGAATGTTTGATATAAATTATTATAAAAGGTAAAAGAAGCATCCAACAATGCATTGGCACCAGTTGTACCAGATGGTGATGCTGTATTGTGGACTACATATACTCGCTGGTAGCCATGATGAACACACCCTACCAGGATCATACTTCATCAGCTCCAATACCGGTATGTATTAAAAACGTTCACGACACTGCCCTTGGTAGTAACAGACACAATGCATTGACAGCGGCGGGAATATGCTGATGCGCTTCTTTGCTGCAGATGGCCTTTGAACCCATTGTTGTGTCGCGGGTGACGTCAGTGCCGTGTGCGGAGCCGGAGCGGCGTGCGCCTCTTGTGTCTAATGTCTATGGGCGAGACAAAGGCGGCGGACCGGGGTCAGGCAGCGCACAGGGAGAAACACCGTTTTTAAGTAAAAGGTAACTACTTCTCTTGGATCTCGGTGCAGTCTGGCGATGACCCACAGGAGGAAGATCCAGTGGCAGCTCTGGGGTGTGCTTTGATTTTTCAGTAAGTGGGAAAACAACAAAGCCGTGCTTTAATCGTTTTTCTCCTACGCCCCCCGTTTAGCTGCTAGTGGCTAACACTAGCTCCTAGTGCTGCCCAGCACTGATCGTCTCCTCCTCCTCTTGCCTACTTCTTCTCATCTTACCCCCAACAACTTGGCTACAAGTAAGCAGAGGACCTGCTTGGCAAAGGCAAGACAAAGTAAGTTTGAGTGTTTTTTTACCTTTGCTTAATTTTGAAAATCAATACAGCTATCGTAGGAAAGAGTAGAAATTCGACTGTCTGTATACAGTTAGCAGCTAGCCCCAGCGCTCCCAAACAAAGGGGCGACAACGTGACTGGAGCTGACTCTATAGAGCTAACAGCTAGCTCTTTTTGTAAAGCCGATAGCCCTGTGTTTCTCTTTATTAAAACAGGTTAATATGATTCAACTTGAGAAATCTGTGTGTCGTATGTGGTATATTTATCTTACAAGGCAAGGAGGTTATTTACCTGCTCCGAAGCTAAAGCGAACATGCTGTATCTAACAAAACAAGCAGCTCTAGGATGGTTCAGTGTCTGACAAAAAGCAACAACAAAGCCAGGCGCTCAAGCGCCTCTTACTGCTAACGATACAAGACTTGTGAGTTAACGTAAAGAAATACAACTATATTTTTATTTTTTTTAAGGTGGCCCTTCAATACATGCTTTAGTGATCTGATGCGAGATCCCGGAGACTATGCCTAGCCCTTTATTTCACCCCGAAATCATGGACCACGACGTGGTGATCAGCAGCCAGCACAGCGGGGACCAGGAGTCCCGCGAAGAGGAGCACCAGGAGGCACTCCGCTTTGCCTTGGACCAGCTGTCACTCATGGCTCTGGACAAAGTGGACTGTGGTGGCGGGGGCAGTGGGATGGACCCCTTGGATGGGACCCCGACTCCGGGCACTGAGGGCTGTAATGGAGTGGGCGGAGGGGGCTACGTGGATCTGCAGATGCTGGAGCACCCCAGCGGGTCCCGAGACTCCCCTACGTCTAGCTCCCCGTCCCCGGAATACTATGGGTCTGGCGGGTACCACATGGCTGGCTCTCACAATATGCTTCATGGAGAACAAAGCTCGGTGCTCTGCAACAGGAAAAGAAGTGTAAACATGACCGAGTGTGTGCCAGTGCCAAGCTCTGAGCATGTGGCAGAGATAGTGGGCAGACAAGGTAAGCACCCCTTTCACTCCAGTTTATTTGCTGTTGGTGGGCAATATGTACATCATGTACAGCAACATGCAACCTGATGTTCTTTGTTTGGGTGGAAGCTGGGAGGAGGCTCTGAACTTTTACTACCCCACTCAGTCACTGAGGATGGATTCACTGTTTATGGTTCATATCATCATCATAAAGCGGGTGCTCTCTAAACTGCACATAGCCAGGGTATTTACATGTGGTTTTAACACTATTTAGACAATGGCTTGTCAAGAGAGGGGCTGAGGCAATGTGGTCGATGAGTAGGATGAAGGGGGAGGGGTGGGAGAGGGTCAGACAAAGCGGCAGATTGTCGGGAGTCTGGACATGTCTCGCAGCTTGCACCAAACAAAGAAAATGCCCAAAAACGTTGACATTGTGCGTACTTATAGTTTTAGTTAAATCTGCAAATGCCGAAGTGCACTCAAGATTAGCTTACGCGCTCGCTACACGCTGTAGTTGTTTTGGGCATATTTAGGATGAGCAGACAGTAAGCGCACTAACACAGGATTGGGCGGTGTTACGCCCTGCTCCCACCGCCGTCTGCCTCAGCTGCTGCTCACGCTTCAGCTGCACGTTCAGAACAGGCGTTTATTTTTCCTTTTTTATTAATAATGTCATATTAAACAACATTAAGTTAATCATATTTTTTGTTTAGTAAAACACCCGCAGTCGCTCTAGCCGTGCGGTATTGTTCTCTTTGTTTGAAAAAGCCATGCTTTCTGCTTCCCAGAATGACATCACAGTCAACGCGCCCCATTGGTCCAAGTAAACGACGCGTCTGTTTTTAAAGAAACAGAACACTTAAAATGTTGCTCACGCTGGTGATGAGCTTACACAAGCAGACTGTCAGACATCTACGTTAAACCTATTGAAGGGTGTACATTAAACCCATTGAAGGGTATATATTTGTTTATAATTATTTAAATGTTTGTCTTGTTTTTTTTAAGCTTGTTTCAAGGGTTGTTTACACTGCTGCACTTGAGTGTGCTCTGTAGTAGTAAAGTTACTGCTATATAGTTATATTTGAAATAGTACACACTTGACCACTATATTTTCAACCAGTAATGAAGGATTTGTAATTTCAGTTGTCAAAACTGAAATATTATGAAAACTATTTTACAGCACATGTCAAATTACAATGTATGAATATGTATGTATATTGCAGCATGAAAAATGGTGACTTGATCAATGAAACATTGACTCAGTATAAAGAGACTGCAATGACATTAAACAATAAACAATTTCTATTTAATTCATTTAAAAGAAAAAATGTTTGTCAATATTTCTATGGCTGCTTAAGCAGTGTTTGTTTTGGTGTAAAATTATCTTGTATCGTAATTCAATTTATGATCTGTCTCTGTTTTGTAGGTTGTAAGATCAAGGCGTTGCGTGCCAAGACAAACACATACATAAAGACTCCAGTTCGAGGCGAGGATCCTGTGTTCATTGTGACAGGACGAAGGGAGGATGTGGAGATGGCAAAACGGGAAATTGTCTCAGCAGCTGAGCACTTCTCTATGATACGGGCATCACGCTGTAAAGCAGGAGGGCCAGGGGGCGGAGGCTCGCTTCCCGGACCACCTCACCTTCCAGGACAGACCACCATACAGGTAACCTACTGCGTAGTCTCTTATGTCCTTCTAGTCTAGTGCCTGGTCTAAAGCATGTCCCATGTCTTTTGCAGGTGCGGGTGCCCTACAGAGTCGTGGGCCTAGTTGTGGGACCTAAGGGAGCCACTATCAAGCGCATCCAGCAGCAGACACACACTTACATTGTGACCCCAAGTCGAGAGAAGGACCCAGTCTTTGAGGTGACTGGGATGCCTGAGAATGTGGACCGAGCCCGGGAGGAGATCGAGACCCACATCACACTGCGAACCGGGACCTTCGTGGATCTGCAGGGAGACAATGACTTCCACACCAATGGCACTGATGTCAGTCTGGAGGGCCTGGGTTCGCTGAGCGGTGGCCTGGGGGCCTCACTGTGGTCCCGTGCAACTGGGCACCACTCTGGCCCCTCTCCCCCCTCACCTCCACCAGCCCTCTCCATGGCCATGCAGCACTCGACTGGGCGAAAGCTATCCTCTACCACAACCTACCACTCGCACAATGGCAACATGAACTCAGATAGTTTCAGTAACAGTCGCAAAGCCAACGAAGGTGGCAGCCCAACCAGTCCCTTTAGTACAGGTTCCAGCAGTGCTGGAGGGGGGCTTAGTTTTGGAGGTGACTCCACCCCAGGGTTGCCGTCCTCGGATGAACTGGGCTTTGAGTTCAGCACTTCCAACATATGGGCACCTTTTGTGAATGGGACAGCTTCTAAGACGAGCTCCTCGCAGCAGCCTCTGCGCAGGAACAGCAGCGGTCTAAGTGGAGGTGCCATTACCCCTCGTCTGTCCCCCACTCTGCCTCAGGACACAGCCATAGGAGCTCTTGAGCACCCTCTGGCCCGGCGTGCACAGAGCGACCCACTCAGCACCCTGGCCTGGCTTCAGTCAGGCAGCACCAGCGGTGGCTCCTTCTCAGCGGCGTCCAGTTCCAGTTCGGGTGCATCTTCCACTGGATACTCATCCTGCTCGGCATCTTCACTGCCAGGGGGCTCGCCCACCGACTCAGAAGGGGGCAGCAGCGGTGTGGGGCTCAGTGCTGGGATGCTGAGCAGGCTGAAGGGGTCAGGCCCAGGGGTGGGCTTGGTGGGGGTTGGTGGTGCGGTCAACAGGGACTGTTTTGTATGCTTTGAGAGTGAGGTGACGGCCGCTCTGGTACCTTGTGGTCACAACCTCTTCTGCATGGAGTGTGCAGGGCAAATTTGCCAATCGGCTGAGCCAGAGTGCCCTGTGTGCCACACCCCGACCACACAGTGCATTCGAATTTTCTCTTAATGCCCCAGCGGCAACAGGGATAACATTGGGGCAGGAAGAAGACTGGAGAGGCATCACCCGTGGGGGAGTACATAAAAGGATTGACACTAATCTTCACACACAACAGACTAACAGAATAATAAATGCATTATTATAGATGCTATACAGACATTGATTTGTTGCTGATAATAATAACAATAATAATAAGGACAATTATTTTCAGAATGAAGTAAATTAAACAGACGGTTGGGACCCTAACAGTCTCTTAGCAGTGAGCTTATGAAAGGAAACTAGTGTCTTATCTATCTTCACGCCTTCATTTCACCTGGACTGGCCTATGCATGGCTCTGTCTGGACTTTTCTCCATTCTGGCTTTTTCAGATTTTTGCCTGCTTTCCGTCTCACAGCCTTTCCTTTTGACACTTTTGTACTTAACAGGTATTTTTGATGACAGCGAGGCCTGCACTTTTTCTACTCTTTATTTTATTGTTCCTGAAGGGACACAAACTGTTCCAGCAATTCTCCGCTTTCTCCTCTGCTTTCTTACTCATGCTGTTTGTGATGTTAAGTGGCGGTTTGCTATTTTCTAAAAGCTCTGAACTTTTTTTCAAAGGTCAGCATGTAGTCAGGCGCCTAGCAGAACAATACACCCAAAGGACCTCTGAAGGATACATTCCTTTTTCTCATTGCCACATGAACATGTGCTGAGCTTAGCCATCGGTGATGCCAAACAAATGCTATTGAAAGGAACACCAAGCATTTCCTTAACCTGTGAATCTCATGACATAAATCCATGAGTGAGTGCCACATTAATTACCAATTTTATTGTAAAAACTGAGAAGCTAATAATGAAGGAATGTCTGAGGTTAGTTTTCTCTGTTTCGGGCTGCCGACAATCCCTTTTCATCTCTTTCATGTGTGTTTGGGGTCGTTCAGAAGCCCACTTATGCTCTAACTCACTGGCATCACAGTGTCCTTACCACAAAGAGGTGTGGTTGTTGTCCTGCTGCCTCTCTGCTTCACCCTCATTCTTAGAAAGGCAATCCATCCACACCTGAACATTTCCCTCCACTCTGTGTAGATTCTGTCTGTTACACTTAGATCTGTGTATTTAGTCTTTTCTACTAGTTTTATGACTATTGACTGTCATGTGTGTGGCTTACAGACATATTTTGATCTCTAGGATAAGATAGGGCTTTCTGACGTCACACATGAATGTGTTGCCCACAAGGGTTTGATTAGGGAGAAATGGCTGCCTCTCTATGTGAAACCATTTCAAGGGGCTTGATTGAACTATTTTTCTAATGCACTGTAATTTCTGGCCCCTCTAAAAGTAAAACAGCTCTTAACTGTTATTGTTCATTTATGGTCTTCCACCCCAATTTCACAGCAAAGCTGTATGGCACTCTTTTTGATGACACACTCTTGTTCCACAAAGCTGCTGTCCCGGCCAAAAGCAGCACATTGAGTGTGGTTTGAGACCTGTCCTGTGTTTCATAGCATTACTGAGTAAGGCAGTTACACCTGTTTTGTGGTTATGTGTGTTTTTCTTGAATTCTGTGTGAGTTTGCAGTAACTGCCTCAATAGTGTTAATACTTTTATGTGGTATGTATGATTTGGACGACATTGATGTGGTGGTATATGGTTGGTGTTCGTGGCCACTCTGAACATATTGGAATCAGCTCATAGAATGAGACAAGCCATGACACGTGAATTAAAAACAACACAGCTAATGATTAAGGGCTTCCTCAGACTGCACAGATTTTACCACCTTTTCAGGCTCTCAGTAGGAACATTCAACTTCTCCTTTATGGCAGCTAGTAGCTAGGTCATCCAGGGCTTCCAGACACTTTGTGTTCAAATCCCAGCAGCTGCAGAATGTTGTGCTTGTTTGCTCCAATGATCTTTTCTAATTGGTCTGTTCCTACACACATTCATTTCCATGTCCTCACCTATTTATAGGACTGTAATAAACGTGTGTCCCCCTGTGGACATGAATGCACATCAGGAAGTATTAAGAGGTTTTTGAACAAGGGAAAAGGGTTAATCTACATGGGTAAAAATAATACAACTACTGTGGTAGAACCCAGTTTTGTGCTTTGGGGCTCCATCTAGTATAATGTTGAATTGTTTGTGGAACCTGCATGCTTCTCCAGGTGTCAGACTAATTCTCTGAGACTTGGGGTGGGGGGCCTCTAAGTTGAGCACAGCTCTAAACCTATTTGTTGGTAAAATGTGTCGGGGAGCTGGACTGCTAATCTTTGGATAACTAGCTCATAGTGCTTTAGTGCAACTCCTTTTTGAAACGTAGAGCTGAATAAATGGTAACTGGGTGTTTGGTTAAAATTAATTGTAGACCAGACATCTCTGTTGTCATTGTTGTCTCAGTCAAGGGAGTGCTGTTTTGATAATGGCAGAAATAATCATTCAGAGAACATAGAGGGCTGTGAATAATCTGAATACACAGAGCAGTCAGGACTGTTGAGACCAACCTAAAGCCTATCTTACCAATATTCAAGTTGACATGTAAAAGGTATCAATTGTGTTGTTCGCCAGATCTTTGGTGCTGCACCAGGTTTAATCTGGCTATTGTGCGAATGTTAGGATTAATTCATGTACAGTAGTTTAATTGTTGAAAAGGTACATTTTTTAGATCACCTGCTGTTTTTTTAGCCAAAAGTATCTCCTCCCCCATTTCCTTTCTTAAAAGATTGAAAACAGGGTTTCCTGAGGCATGCTAGCCAGTGACCTCTGACCTTTTTTTTGTGACTCTTGGGGGAGAGAGCGAAGAGAGCCACAGTTAAGGGGTGACTGACTCTCCTCAAGCCTCTGCTCTCTTCTTTTGCTTTAATTCTCTTTGTATGCAGAACCAAACTAGGTATCAGGCCTGACCTGTGTAAATACCCGGAATACAATCATTGGGATGTTGTTTTCAAAAAGTGTAGTTTCTAAAGAACATGTATCATTATTTGTAAGTTAACCATCTGCATGTCTTCAAGCCATCTGGCTTTAGCTAATAATTTTTATGATGTAAAAAAAAAAAAAAAACTTTTTACACATTTTATTTTTTACAATTTATTTGCTTACCTAAATATCCCAGACAATAATGTGACCCTTTTTTTATTACTTCAAATTTATTTTTATTTCCATTTTATTTGCTTTATTTCCTGTGTACTACATATAGGCAATTTATAACAAAATGAGAAAATTATTGAAGAAATTTTAAAATTGAAATATATTTTATTTGAAAGTTTATGGACCTTTTAACCGTGAGCCGGGAATAATTGTATAATCATATAATTTGAGCTGGCTTTACGGTTATGAGAAATGTATCAAGAGTTTTATTTTTTATGCTTCTTTAATAAAGTCTTGTTTTTTGGTTTCATTTTTTACTGTAAAATTAAAAAAAAAAAAAAAACCGTCTGTGTCTTTATTCCATATTTTAGGCCAATAAGGCCTTTTGGCCACATGGGGGCAGCGGAGGAACTTGCATTGCAGTCGCAATGAATCTGAATGAAGACGTGCACACAGGACGCGGTGGGCGGCGTGTGCCGTCCTAAACCCAGTGTGTGTGGTTCGTTGCCACCGAGTTGGGCGCAGCAGTGCCGCTCTTGTGCGTTTCTTCGGCGCGACGTAATCTCGGTGCGTCCAGCCACAGACAAAGCGGTAGAAACGGGATGTTTACTATTTCCATATTAGAAAGTTAACTTAGCATCCAGGGGTGTAGGCCTCGTGCTGTGATTATGAGAGAATCGTTGTGGTCCTGAGCATTACTTTCACTGGGGAAAATAAACGAATACGAGCCTAAATTGCCTTTCTAAAAATTTGCCTCGACTACTACTTCCTAACACCACTTCCTGGTCTTTCATGGTTTCCGATGTGCGCGGAGGCAAGGCGTGCCAAGCGATGCGAAACAAGCGACTTGAGCCCATATGCCTGAGCGTAGTGTGAGTTGAAATTAAGTCAACTGTGCAAATACATCGCCGAAGCGACCTCTAATCACGGAACACGATTTGAGCTTAGAAAGAAGGTTTTGTCGCTTTTAGTGAGTCCACCACTGTGCAGGCATGGTCTGCGCTGAGTGCGCTCGGCTCTGCAGTCAAAAAAAATAAAAATAAAAAATAAAGCTGCGACTAAAATAGGCTATTTCTACAAATATTTTGGGTAAAACGTGTGGAAATAAATTAATCTTTAAATAATAGTCGAAAAATTCGGGTTATTTAGAAATGATCATTGTGCAAACACAGCAATGAAACAGACAATTGCTTGACTGGAAAAACTGACCATAAAATTATGACTGATTAGCTGTTATTAATCAAGACGTTAGTGTCAAATGAAATATTATGTTAAGCTGTTATTTAAATATCAGCATTTGTATTATAAACTTATACTTATTATGTTTCTATTATATGCATTATGCAGGGTTACAAAGATATGAAAAATGATGTCAAAGTAATGCAACATAAATGTCTTTTTTAATCAAAAGCGGATCACAATCAGCATTCCAAATCCACCTCATCATAATGCTATTAAACAAATTATAAACATCCTCAGTAGAAAATAATTTCTCTCATGCGAATTGTGTGTTTACACTACATTCATAATGATTACAGATGACATATTCACAAGCTGCTTTGAACAAAAATGTAGTTACATAGGAAATTGAAACAGCAGAGAAAGCAATAAACCCAGTTACAACAAAAAGACACGTGCCGGAACAATAAAGTTTCCCATCATGCATTTACAGTTGACTATATTCACAGGTCGGGCATCATTGGTCTCCACAGGTTTGCGTGCATGCATGTACTGTATGTCTTCTTACAAGTGCCCTTTTGTGCTTGAGCGCCACTGCTAAGAAGATAAGTCAGTGTACAGTATGTGTGATTATGGTATGGCATCCATTCCAAACAGTTTCAAGGCATGACTAAATCAGGGATAGAAATACAGTATGTAGGATTTAGACCAGGGTTTCCTTAAACAAACTGGGTCCTGAAAGTGGCTTGATGTTCGACTACAAATCTTCTTCTGCTTATCCTTGTTAAGTATAAGGCTGGAGCCTATCCCAGCAACTATGGGCCTTAGGCTGGGTACACTCTGGACTACAGTATGGCCATTAGTCATAGGGTTGACACAGGCGACATACACTGACAGACAACCATTCACTCTCACTCACTAGAGGGAATTCAAGAGTCACCAATTCAATTAACACATGCATGTTTTTGAACAGTTGTAGGAGGCCACAGAGAATCCACAGAAACCATTTCGAGAGGCTGTGAACATATTAGTTAAGGAAACGCTGGTTTAGATGCCTATATCAAAGGCAGGAGTTGGTGTTATTTCTAAGTTAGTCTTGGCTTTGTTTGGACTACTTATTTAAAAGAAGGCCCTGCTGAAAGGAAATAACATTCAAAGTGTTTTTTGGTTAGATTAAGCAGTACTAAGGACAACGTGTGACAGACCAAACATGGTGTCATCTCATCAACAGGAAATCTGCAGGCTCCATTCATTTCACTACAACCAACAGATAATCTGGACTAAAACTGAATCATCATCAGTGTAAGGTAACGGGACTGTTTAACACTAATAAAAGAACAGAAAATGACTGAACTTACATTGATTTATGCTGAAAAGTGACACAATGGCTTTTATTCTGTTATTACCTCCAACACAACGCCTGCCTCATGCAAATTTGGTCTTTCTAAGAGCAAATGTAACTTCTTGTTTTCCAATATTGCAGTTAAGTACATGTTTGGAATTAGAATTTTATGAGTCCATCAAAAAATAATATGATAATGAAAAATCCCAAGTTTCCCATTTCCAGGATGAAGATATTGCAGTTTGTTCTTATTATTGACAGTGCGTACAGTTTGTGGGTATAGTGAAGATATTGCTCTTAATCTTAGATCCTAAAGACAACCTACACAGACCTTCACATACAGCAACATAAGACAAAGCAGTGCATGTTAGTAAGTGAACATGTAAAAAAAATCAGTATCGCCCTCATTAAAGAGTGTGCAAGCTCATAAAATAACTTCCTCAAAACTGTCTTCTATTCATGATAATATAATCTATTTCAAACTATTAAAATATTTTGACTGATTTGCTTACTTTACTACAAGCTACACATTTACACTGACAGTATCTATTTTAACAATGTTTCATTCTCCTCAATTGAAATTCTTGTTTTGCTAAGTGTGGGTTTGACTGATTTGGATTGAGGGATGTCATTTTCCTCCATATGGCTTTTTTCAAGAAATTGTTCAGCTCTACAACACTTAGAAAACTCATCAAAGCGTCTCCATTTATGTGGCAAAACTAAGGTAATGTAGAAATCTGTGGTCAATTTGCCAACAGTAGCATGGGCAGTATACATTAGAGTGTAAACAGACAACCCAGTACACTTTTCCAATAGCCCTTTTTGAAAGTAAAGCTTGATCTGTATTTCATAAACTATGATGTATTGCTTTGTCGCTGTGATGCGAACAAAAAAAAAATGCCAGTGTTATCACAACTTTTATGTGACTATCTACCGCTCAGACAACTGATTAGGAAGGTTACATAGGTTATTGTTAAACCTTCTTGTACCAGGGTTATATGCACCATGCTCACACATATTAGAGGCACCCACCTATAATGGGAGGGGATAGGTGGTTGCCAATTGCCAAGTAAGTCACAGTGATCCTGGGGTCTACATGCAGGACGTTCGTAACGGGACAGACAAGCAGTGCCCATAGAGACTGATCAGCATTTTGGTGCTTCTCTTGGAGGAGAGGGGGGGCTTGACTTACAACACAGAGCCAATGACGAGAGATAAAGTACAACGGACTGAAAGAACAGACGGACTCAAGCAGGCAGGCAGACGGACAGACAGAGCGTAGCTATAGGTAAGGACCGCTCTCCTGAAGACACAGAGAAGCAAAGTGCAAAGTGGTATTTCTCAAACTATTCACATGGTTTTGTAGTTCCGTGTTGCATTATAACACATCTAAATGTACAGCGTATAAAAAGTGTGATGTTTTATATAAGAGATCAAGTGAAGCATTGACAAGTGCTAATGTAAGGCTCAACTGAAGCCTAGAGGTCTGTTTAGGGCAATGTATATAATATGAACTTTTATAAACATATTTATTCATGTTTGCATTGGTAACATTGCAATGTATGAAGTTGTATTTACAATAGTGTTTTGTGTGTGTGCTTACGATTGCACATACGTATCTATGTAGAGTGTGACCTACTACACTATAATACTTTGTGTTGAGTCTCTGGTATTTTTTGTGCCTGTGTGAGCTCCTTCAGCTGCGTCCCTCCTCGGCCGAACGCTGATCTGATTTGAGCTTGACGAACTCTTTGGCCACGTCATCGTTGTTGCGCTGAGACAAGATCCGTAGCACTGTAAGACCTGTTTCGTCCATGTGCACACGTCTGTCCAGCGGCAGCCAGCAGGTGATGCTGTTCTTGTTAACTATGTCTTTGACCTGCAGAACAGCCATTCCCACGCAGCGGTCCTCACGGGCGAAGCAGTAATCTTTCACACAAACCTGCAGCTCGTAGTTCTCCGGACCCAGCTCTGTGCCAAGGGAGCTGCACAAGATGAGCAAAGACAAGACACTCATTAAATCACTCATACTTCTCAAACATTTCACTCACAAGTAGCAGCTCAAAAGGAACTTGCTTTGCCAAGTACCAATCACAGAACTTTATTTGTATACAGTATATATTATTAAATTTCAGAATTGAGAAAACCTTATGGGTAAAAGGCAAAACATCTTCAACTTTAAAACAAAGTCCAGATGACTTCTTTTTAAAGCTTTTGTTGTGATTCAGTTAGCCTGGATGAATGACAGGCTTCATAGACAGTATAGAGTATAACAGAGTACAAATGTACTAAAACAGAGTTTTAGTACATTTAACTCGGTAGGTTGTGCATTTTATTCCTATAATGCAAAGTAATATTATTCATAATTATCTAGAGAAAAATTGTAGATAAGCACCCATCATGTGACCATATTATCTACTCTAGTCAATGTTAAGGATTAAACCAGGACGAACATTAAACCAGGACTGAAGCCACAGGTAAACAAAAAAATAAATTTCCTGATTGTATGTTTAAATTTAAGTCCTAAGAACAAAACCTCTAAGACTCTCAAAGTTCCACTGCATAAAGCCTGAGTGCCACCAGAGGTTCCTGTACCACAGTTTGAGAAACACTGTTTTAGGTCATGATTAATTCACAAAAAAATACAATAGATATGGGCAGATACTCACTACTGGAAACTCTCATTAAACTTAGGTGACCAACAGTTGTTTTTTGATTTAGTCGGCAAATTTCCTCTTCTTGTCGCTGAGGTGAGGGCCAATGATGTAGACCTCCACAAAAGGTCTGAATCCTTGTGCCTTCCACTTAAGGTCATTAGCCGCCACCACTGTTGGACACAGTTTGATTAAAATCTTTTAATAAGTGTAATGTGTTTTAAAACAGAGCATAGAAGTATAGTCTAAATTTTTACCTTTGATGCCAATCTTGTGTTCTCCATTCGGTTGGGGTAAAATGTCTACATGCATGACCACCTCGCCAACAGTGTCCACTCCAGATGCTGTAAAGACACGCCTAATTAATAGTTTATTCTGGCCGTATTTGTTCTTAAAATAATGCAGGCCAAAATGTAGGACAACTTAGAAAAATGAAAAAACTAGGATACGTCAGCAGACTGCAATCTAAATTTAAACACATGCATTTAGGTTTTCGGTGATAATCAGAAGAAGGGACATGACTGTGAGCTTTAACACTGAGGGAAAATGTAATACATGACACTCTATTGACACTATTAAAACCTTTAAATGTTTATAGTTTAGGTTTATATTAAGTAAGATACAATAGGCTGTAAACAATACTTCGTTTTTCTATTGTATTGGCTCATTGTATATTCCTCTGGAAATACTGATTAGGCATTACACTGATATAACATACGTTTTTCTGGCAGTGTGTCCTCATTCGCTGTATACCTGATCCCCTTCCCTCCGTGCACTGGCAAAAGACAGGAAGAAATTCAGGATTTGCATTTTCTGCCATTGTGTTAAGGTTAGTTAATGGAGCAACAAATGAAACATTTTTAACACTCAGATATATATATAATCCCACTTCTATCACACTTCACTCTTATTATTCTTATTACTCTTATTGTACTCTTATTATTCAGAGTACAACAGCAATTTCCATGACATTTTCTACACCCCAAAGTGTCCTGCTGTAAAGTCTTACCCTGAGCATGTTGTGAGAGGACAAACTTCCTGATGAGTTTGTCAGTGGCCTGTGTGTACAGGGACAGAGCGTAGCGCAGTGACTGCAGGTCCGGACTCTTCTCTAAGAAGGTTTTCTTCAGCCCCACTCCACCAGCATGGAAGTATTGCTATAGATTTAACACGTGGATGGAAACAAGAGAAACCATAAAACAGAGACAAGGGCATAACATTAATAGTATCTAAGGTTAAGATTTTTTTTTTTTTTTTTTTTAAATAAAGCCTTCTGGATTTGTCAAATATATATTATCACCATACCTTAATAGACTCCAGGGCGAGCTCTATTACTGCACACTGTTTAGGAGTCAGAGCTTTGGCCTCCTCTCGTCCCATATGCTCCTGCAGGACACAAAGCAATAAAATAAAACGCAAATATTG
This sequence comes from Bostrychus sinensis, assembly GCA_020698575.1. Lineage (NCBI taxonomy): Eukaryota > Metazoa > Chordata > Actinopteri > Gobiiformes > Eleotridae > Bostrychus > Bostrychus sinensis. Next base: position 19,987,923 of record CM036256.1, on the reverse strand, counting down.
GTGAAAACAAAGTTATAATGCAATTATCCTTGTAAAAGCAATTTTGTTTTTAATTACCTTTAGTTTAGAAAGCTGGCCCAACTCCTTAGCAGCATTGAAGATCATCTGGGTTCCCTGTTTAAAAAAGGGAGTTTAGTAAAAGAGGAACTGAAGTGGCACTAGGTGACTCAGAACAAAAGTGTGACTAAGACATGAAGTGTAATGACAAAGGCTGTTGATACAAATAATTAGAACACAAGACTAAGTGAAGCACTTAATTAATGTAAAAGTTGTTTTATATTGGTTGTTTTTTAGTGTTCAATCACTGTGCTGTGACATGAGCTGGGCCACCAAAATTAAGGTGGTCCTTTTACAATATTATGGACCTAAAAACCCTTTTTAGGGAAGTGTTAGGAAGTGTTTCTTCATGCTAAGTGATCTTACACACAGACAACACATATGTCTGCACAATACTTACAATGACCTAAGGCAGGAATGGGGAAAGAAAAGGGCAATGGTGAGATGGTCAATGAATAGTTAGAAATAAGGAAGAGCTAAATGAAAATGAGATATATTTGTATATACAGTGTATACTTAAAGTGTTATGCTGTACACACCGTCTGGTCAGTGAGTGTAGGAAGCACTATAATTTTCTCCATCGTGTTCATCACTAGCTTCCACAGCTCCTTCAGCACTCTCTTCAGGACCGTCTTTTCACAAATCTTTGCAAACAGTGACAGACTGAAACAAAAAACATTTTAATTTTATTCTAAAGCAGTGAACTACTTTATGTGACTAAAGTCCAACATACTTGCTGTCTAGAAAGTCCATGATGGGCTGCAGCACATTGTCAGCCTCCTGAACAACACTGCCATTGGCTGGAACAGTTTGACCTTTGACCTGTGCCAGGATATCTCCCATCTGTCTCACATTGTCGGTAATCTGGGGCTGGAAACTGCAAGATCACACACAAATGACACATAAGAACATACCTGTCAATCATGTGTGAACTGACAGTAAGTATTAAACTACACATACCTGACAGCAAAGATGTGGCTAAGATCATCCATAACATTATTAAGTTTGTTTTGGAGATCCTTGAGAAAGTCGCTGGCCTCAGGATTGAGCTACAGACAAGTATGTAAATGTTAAACAAAATATGAGGTAAAATAAAGACTAGCTTTTGTTATGTCATAGTGAATTAGCGAAATTATACTTACATCCTTGCCTCCCATAGCCTCAAACATTTTCTCCAACTGAACCCGCAGCTGCTGAATGTTATTGATGATGATACATGGCTGAGTGGACAAAACAACAAAATCATTACACTCTTTTCTCTGTAGCTCTCTTCCTGCCTCAGGGTTAAACCATACTCAATCAAGATTAACAGCCTAACTTTTTAGTGGCTTTTTGGCACGCTTGCGGTGATGCAGGGCAGGGAGTTTTCAGTAATTACTGCTCCTTTGAGGGTCCTGGTCTCTCTGGGAGTGCAGCCTCTTTCCCCAGGCCTATAGCACTTTCTGCTAATTACCCAACCCTAATTCACTTTGAAACACAACAACCTGGGCACAGCTAGAAGACTAAAGAGTGGTTTATTGCAATGAAATAAATCAGCCTGACCAAACAGAGGAAAGCATATATTTGGGTTTGATAAAATAGGGGTAACCAAATATATAATTTCTTAATATTTTATTGGGCTATACTGTAGTGATATATTATATTATAAATAATTCTTAGTATTAATTGAGGCAGACTTTAACCTTGGTATTTTTTTGTACTGAAGTTTGTAGTAGAAGAAGATTAGACACTGTGTTGTGTTTTTATCAATAAAACCCCATTCATTTTGTGCTTATTTGGAAAAAAGGGAACTTTTTTGTGAAATACAGTTGCAGTACTTACTGTTCTGTTTATGAATAAAATGTATAGTATCATCACATTTATATTGTGATAGATATTGTAGGGTCAGGATACATTGTAGTGCCTTGGTATGACTTTTTGATTGTAACTTACCACTTTCTCTTTCTTGACATGATTTGGAAACTCCTTTGCAATGATGTCGGCATATGACAGAAGAACATTACCTATGGTCTAAAAAAAAAACAGTATTGCAATTTTCAGAAAGAACAATTCAAAAGTGTTCAAAACTTCACGGCATGTGTGTTATTTTTTTACTTTGGCAAATCTCTTCATGTAGTTCCCAACAATTTGAGGGTCAGGACACTCCAGTTTGCGGATTATCTCGAAGCTTTGATTGAGCTGGGAGAAGACATCCACCACAGAGCAGGAGAAGAGAGCATGCTCCGATGTGACCTGGAACTAAAGAAACAAAAGAGACCATAGGGAGAAGTGTGAGAGGTGCAACAGCTGGACTGCTGTGTTGTGGATTTAAGTAATGTTGGCAAGACATCCTTCTCCAGTAATTACTGGTATGTGAGAACAAAAATATTAATCTAGCTTCTACAGATCAAGATACACTGATCAAGCATAATATTATGACCACTGACAGGGGAAGTGAATAACACAGATCATCTCTTCATTATTGCACCTGTTAATGAGTGAGATCTGCAGTATAAGACAGCAACGGTCCTCATTTTGTCCTCAAAGTTGATGTGCTAGAAGCAGTAAAAATGGACAAGCATAAGGATTGAGGGATTTTAACAAGAGCCGAATTGTGATGGGTAGACAACTGGGTCAGAACATCTCCAAAACTGCAGCTCCTGTGGGGTGCTATAAGCACCAGTATTAGGCAGGGAGGCTAAATTTTATGCCTGATTGGTGTATAATTCCATTAAGATTCTGTTAAGTTTATATATTTTTTTACTCTCCAAAGGTGGAGCAAACCAACAATACAAAAAAATCATTTCATTGGTATGGATAAAACTGTTACAAAGGTAATCAGTGTGTTGTGGTGCTGTTGTAAAACTGGATAGAACATCGAAATGTTACTGAGTTCAAACTGTATTAGAGCTGCCTATGTGAGAAGATCACAGCAGTGTACAAAGCCGACGATGGGCACTTTAGGAGGGTTATGATGGGGAACAGAGCCCTTATTACCAGCGCGACCATTAGCCCAGAAGTGAGTGGTGTTATGGTATGTGACTGGGCCTTAGGAGTGCTGTTCCGCTGACATAGGAAAGCAGAGGCTGCCTGAGGTGATGGTAATTGGACCCAAAGGATTTCTGACATACGACTTGGGAGGATCTTCAGGTGCTTTGTATCGACCTTTCATTGCATGGATCTGTAGAGGCAAGAGTGTGAGAAGTGTGTGTGTGTGCACCTGCTCTTCTCCGCAGTACATTTTTGCATTTGCCTCTGGTATTGAATCATTATTGATTGCCTTGAGGGCTTCAAGCTTCTCTTCTCTGCGTGAAACGTGCTGAGTCAGGGGGACTGATGTGAACTGCCTATTTGCATGAGAAATGCATGAAAATGTGGGATTGCTGCAGGTAGGGGGTCAAAAAGCTCCCATATTTTATTGCTGTGTGAGCAGAACTGAATTTCAACTTTAGCTCCATTTCACTACCTGCTTTTTGCTAGATATTTTTTTACCCCAAAAACAGACTGTGATGTATCAGTGGACGCTTGTTTTCTGCCACTAACTAATAGTTTTGATAAAGTGATAAAGTTACCCCATCCTTTTTGTCCCTCTCCAGAGCTCCATGGAGAAAATCTCTGGACACTTCCTCATTTTCATCCAACCACATGATGACAAATGGCTCAAACCAGCTGCAGAAAAAAGTCTGTCTGAATATTTGTACTGTATCATGGTTGGAGTGAAAAGGTAAATTTATAAATACTTACGCTGGATATTCAGGCACATGTTTCTGGAAAGTGGGCAGTTCCTTGCAGTACTCGTTATACAGCCATTTCACCTTGAAGTGCAAGTTCATATAATCTGCACTTTTACATAAGCGGTTCTTCTCATGCTCTAAGGATTAGAGAATCATATTTTTAATATTTCATTTATTTTAATATTTCAATAAATATGTCCCTTTCAATTCTTCACACACACAACACTGAAAACAACCTCCATTTATGCAAACTTACCCTCCATAGCATACTTCATATCTTGGGCAAACATGTTCCACATAACCTCTGCACTGATCTTGCCAACGTTCAGTTCTTGAGGAAACCTTTAGGGGGCAGAAGAGAGTTTAGTCTTAAACCCAACTCTCTATTTAGTAATGGTTTTGTATTATTTATTAACCCAGCCCTGCTTTATGTAATCCTCTGAGCTGCATCTGAATACCTCCTCAACATTCAAAGCAAATCCAAGGGAACTATTTCAGATTAGCGGGTTTTATTACAATCTTAATACTTTAAGAAGAAGACACAGATTTTTGTTAAAAGTGAGTTTCTAATGTTTTTCTAATAGATTAAAAACATTACTGTACTTACTGGTTAAGGCAAGGTGTGTAGGAGTTTTTGTCCTCTTCAATGATGGACACAATGAGAGTTATAAGTTTAGACCAGAAGTCCAGGTTTTTAATGCTCGGGCCCTGCTCATCTGGAGGAACAGCCTTTGACTGCACAGAGAAACATAGATCAGGTTTGTATAATAAGCTAAAAAAAAAAAAAAAATGTGTGTAGCATGAAATAAATTCAGGATCTTACAGGGTCTGTCTGGTATTCCCTGTTATACAGATCATGGCAGTTGTTAAAGATGTACTCATAGGTGGAGTTTAGGCAGGCTTTCACACAATCCTTCACCACTTGACTGGCCCTCGGGGGACTCTGCAACTCCTGGACCTAAACACAATTTGATGCTCTTAGCTACTGTTTATATAGGGAAATGCTATGCAAGTTTGTGCCTAAGGTTATGTCACAAAAAGTACTGGGAACATGCACAGTTTTATTTTAGAGTTGAGAGTGCTTTGAAAAGAAAGGAAAGTTAACAAATATTTTATACCTTCATTCTAAAAAATGTTATACTTGTCAGTAAGTCAACGGTAGACTTGAGATCCTGGAGCCTTTCAGGGCTACTGGCAGGGAAATTATTCTGAAAGTAGAAAGTAGAAAGCCAATTAACAAAACATTTAGACATTTTCTGTTGGAAAATATTAGTCAGCATATAAATATAGTATATGAAATGTGTACACTGGTAATTCTTTTTAAATTCCTTACCCGATACATGGACAGGTCAATCCTTAGAGAATTATGCAGCTGATCAAGTAATTTGACAAACCTCTCCTTCTACAAAAACACAAATAAGAAAAATTCTTCAGAAGCACAGATGACGAAGTGTCACTGCAAACCTACATGACTTGCAACTGACTTGTGTCAACAGAACAAATGAAGTGGGAGGGCCTTGCGATACAACACCAGAGGCAATGTACAATTTCTTTTTCTAATATTATTACACATTTTCTCAAGTAAATCATGTTACAAATGATAAGAAATGTTATAAATTTTAAGAAAACATGCAACATTTAATATAGAAACTTACACCAAAGTTGGATGCAGCAAATCTGTCTGAAGCAGAAACATTGTTTGATGACTGTGTGGTGTGAGCATAGTATGCGTTAATGTTGGCAAGAAGGGTGCTCATGACTGCCGGCACTCCTGGGCACATGTACTTCGATGACAAGCAGGCAAAGTGACTGGTGTGGGACAAAGAACATTTGTAATATTTTGACTGCTCATCCTTTTGTATGGACATGCTAAATCCACTTTTTTCATTGTTTTAATGTCTTAAAGGTGGTTGTTGACTCACGTCATAGCCTGGTAGATGGACTCTACTCCATATCTCATGGCGAATTCGTCCACAATCTCCTGAGCCGTCTCCTCAAAATACACCTTCCAAGCATCATCTCCTTTGGCATCAGGGATCTTTACAACACCACCGTTCTGCTCCTCAGTGGTGTACTGAAAAAGATGCTGAACACAACACAACAACAAAAGAATTAACCATTTAATTGATGTAAAATTAGACTATTTCTGCTGTTATGTAAAATTATATTACATAATAGCTTAAACTAGCAGTCAGTTCTCCAAAATAGACCCATGGACTTAAGCAATATAGATTACTTATGCCTTCAGACTGACCTCATGTAGACAGGTATATTGGACATGGTAAGGTGCAACTGTCTCTTCTCCTTTGATCTCCACACTTATGTGCATCCGAATGGCCCCAGACACAGCGGATTTATCAGTTCGCTTATCTGTCAGAGTAAACAAACATAAGCAGACAGTCTTAGTAGGCTGAAATCTACTGCTGTGGTGTGAGACAAGCAATTCAGTTATGTGTTTCTTGCTGCACCTCTCATCTACATTTAATTCTTAATGACTATCTTAAAAACTCACCCAGGTTGTACCAGACATCCATCTCTCCACTGAGAGTGCGAACTTCAATGATCGTCTGACCCAGAAAGTCATCGCTTTCACGCTTAAACCTTTGTTTTACTCTAGATTTTATGTCATCGTCCTCATCCCAAACCCGAACCTTTATGCGGTCTGATGAATTGTGGCATTCACTACAGGAGGCAAAGACCGAATAAAAAAAATAAATAAAGAATGACAAACACTACAAACAATTATTATACAACCACAGTATTTCTTCCTGTACTCACAAATGGAAGCTTTCTTCCCACACTGGGTTAAGATTGCCATAAATGGTCTTAGTCCTCTTTTTGGTCTTTCCCACTTGGACAGTAACATATGGGTCACTGGAGCCTGTTTTGTCTTTAGCCTGCAGGCCCTGGGCACATACCACTACAAAACAATTTCTGATCAAATTTTAAACTCACAAAATTTTTCTTGTAATCTACATTCATGATGCACCATTCATTTACCTGTAATACTGATCTTTGCAGACCATTTAGAGGTTCCATCCAGCACACTTTGCTTTATTTGTTTCATGTGTGTGGCATGTGTGGACTTGTCCAAGGCAAACACTTCCTGAATAAGTTCAAAGATCTCAGGTTTGTTTCTCTCTCGAATCTTCATCCGATCTTTTAGGACCATGATAATATTTTGTGTTCGGTCCTCTGCTCCATGCTTTGAGCTCTTCTCTGCAGCTCCTAATGATACACATAAAGTTGTATAGTCAGTACTACACATGGTAATCAAATATAAAAAATCTAAATATTACATCAGAAACTATAGTCAGTCAAAGACTTAGTCAAATAGGAAACTGAAGTGAACAGAATGAGCACATTTTCCTAGCAACATGATCTTTAAAGGCAGGAAACCAATGAATTATACATTGCATGGATTGACTCTAAAATCAGTATGGGATATAAGTCTTCCCTTGTGAAGCTGAATTGGACAAAGCAGCATGAATGCAAAGAACATAAGAGAGGGAAAAGGCAGGAGTATGACAGTACATTACTCTGGAGATAAATGGGAACGGAAGAGGGAGGAGAGAGGAGAGAGGACAAGGATGTATAATAGGATGTCAAAGGGGATGGCAGCAAAAGGTTTACATTTTTGTGGAAAGACAGTGGCAACATAACTGCGTTTAAGTATGAATGTAAAATTAAAATTATTAATTAATTTATTACTAATCATCCTGTTAAGGGTCATGGGGGGATAAAGCCTATCCCAGCTACAATGCTCCTCTTCTTCTCAAATGTAAACATGTATGTTATGTATGAATGGAGATGGGGGATAAACATAATAAATCTTACTCTGCAAACAGTCTGCATTGAGTAGATCCTGGCACTTCTCGTGGCATTTGACACCACACTCAGAGCAGCGCATTCCCTGTCGGGCAATACCCCACAGCAGACCCTCACATTCATAGCAGTAAGTGGGAGTTGTAGCAGTCCACACCTCAAAGTTGTGTGGAGTTGTGGAGGAGATGGGATATATGAGAGCCTGTAGAGTCTTTTTATAAACATGGCTCTTCTGCAATTGAGAAAGTGAAGTAAACTAATGTGAATAAAGGATCTTTAAAATCCTGGATATTATATTAATTGAAGGGAAGAAACTCACCAACTCCTCATTGCCAAGTGTGGTGGAAGCCATGGCAGAGGTAATGCCTGCCTTACGGGAGTTCTGCACTAAAGACTAAACAAAACATGAAAGACAGATGGATTTTTGTTATTGCAAACAATTGTGTATCTCCTTGTATAGCTTGGACATCACAGATTGTATACATGTAAAAGATCAAAAGCACTTACCATGGCCTGGCATTGTCATTAGGCAGCAGTAAAATATAGGGAAAAGAAAAGTTATATGTATGTGAATATATGAATATGAGCATACTATGCACAATTTAAAATTGAGTACAATTTTAAAATACATAAAAATATTGCATTATGAAAAAATTTAGGCAACAATATACAAATGTAATTCTTGTCTTATAAAGGTTAGGCTTAAGGTATACTTTATTGTGCCTTTGGGGAGATTTGTTTGTATTTGACCTAATTCCTACTGGAATGCTACTCTCAGGAGCAGTGGGCAACCACAGTGCAGCACCCAGGGACCCTTCTCCAGGATCCTGGTGCATGTTTGTGCATTGTGCATGTTTTAGATTGATGAGGGAAGTCTGATAACCTGGAGAAAACCTAACCACTGACAGAACATGCAAACTCCACACAGAAAGGCCCCACCCACCTGGTCAGGGACTCAAACCCAGGACTATCTTCCTATAAGGCAACAGTGCTAACCACTTTGCCAACATGCTGCCCATAATAATAATAATAATAATAATAATAATAATAATAATAATAATAATAATAATAATAATAGGTGCATTATTCATTCACTCCTCAGACACACTCAGTGACGGAAGCGTGGCTGCCATTTTGCGCCTATGGCCCCTCCTACCACCACAAGCACACAATCACAATGACACATCAAAATCTATTAGTGACACATGAGTGTGATGAATGGCAGATAGATAAACATATAGTTTATGGTAAAATGCATTAATAAATGTATATTTAGGATGGGTTAAGTGTGGGTGTGTATATAGTGTATGTGTGAGGTATGTTTCTCACCAAATCTCTGACAAGTGGAATGGCTTTCCTTTTGCGTAGGTCAGGCATGCTGTCAATACTGTAGAGTGCACCACCCATGCTAAACACAAAAACACAAAAACTGTTATTGTAGTAATGACATTTGTTAATATGCAACTAGTGTCCTGCCTTTAAACTCTTAACATGGGTCAGAGAGTTCAGAGAAGGCATCGGTCAGATAATTTTTTACAAAGGTTTCTTGAGTGAATGATGCTCCTCATATCAGTGCAATTGCCAACTAGATACTCTTTCAGTATGCAGCCTTACTGGAGGCTTTCCTCATCTACAAATGACCTGCCAGTTACGGCAGTGCAGCCCACTACCGCTCGATACAGATTGGCCAAACGCCACAAAAATAAGCCTCTGAAACAGAACGAGCCAAATAGAGGATTCCCGAGAAAGGCAGCTGTTTTCATTTGAGCAGCAGTGGCTCCTTTCCAGAATAAGTTTTCCCTATCCTATCTGCATGTTTTTCTTGCGCTGATATGCAGTTTTGTTCCTCTTAAAATATAATAGAAATAATCATGTAATTACATAACAGCGCATACTCACCCTCCCTTACCAAACCACAGAGAGTTGGAGGTCTCCCCTCGAGCCTGGAATAAACATAAGTTTATGATTGAGTCAGCCTTTTTTGGTTATCATAAGAGAGACACAGCTCATCAATACATATGCTTTTGAAGAATTATTTTAGACCATTTACTGATTCATGTTACTAATCCATTATGTGTTTTACAATAAAAAGAAGAGCTTATATTCAGTATAGAAATATCTATACTGAATATAAGCTCAAACAAACTAACAAACAAAATATCTTATTGCATTTTCCCTTTTTGTTTGAGCTTCTAGGGTGCACCTACCTCTCAGTATGCTCCAGTGAGGCTCGAGCAAAGTGCATGTGAATGTCACAATAGCAATAACATAAAACTGTAAAGAAACCAAGTGGAGTGACAAGAACAAAACATAAAAGGTGAACAAAAACATGTACAAAAATAATATACATCAAAATACATACATAAACATTGAGGGAAATGATTTATTTCAGCAAAACAGAAGTCAAAGGCAATGAATTTTAACTTAATGTGTGAATAAAATGTGCAAGTGATGTTGAAGCAAACTAAAATAATACTGTGTAGAGCATTTTCACCAATAAATTGTGAGGAGGTGCCTTAGAAATTACAAAATTACAAAACTATTCTCTGGGTGTCTTGCTAGAGATAAATCCAAACACTATAAATTATACAATATGGCGTACATTCAGAGAGCTTTCTAGAGTCTGAAACACTCAACTAAAACACTATCAAAATAGAACTTACTGTATGTGCCCCGTCCTTGCATATAAATAATGCACAACATATGCATTTTTCAAAGACTTAGCAGACACTTTAAGGGCTCCTTTGAACTACACAACTCACAATACTGAAGCCTTAGACTGGACTTTTTTGTAAGAACAGACTAGTGTTTGGGGTAGGCATCATAAACCAGTATAAATGATGTACTTACCTCACGAAGCTGGTCCAAAACCTTGTTGTAAAGTCTTAGCCAGTTCTCTTTGGCTCTGACTGCTGGGTCCACAGGCTCCTTGGGCTCCTCGTATAACAGGTAGACTGGAAGAAAAGCATACCAGTTATATATTTTTAATTAATTTACACCTGTGACTGAGATTTTAAAATGTCTAAAATCACATTATTTTAGTTTAACTTGGTAGCGCTCGATTCATTTTCTTCCTGCCATCCCTTAGATTCTTTCATAAAAAATACAGGATTTGGGATAAGATCAAATTTGAAGTACATTTTGAACAATTAGCATAATAGGCCTACAAAACCAAATTCATATGGGCAACTCATCTGTACTGAATAGACCTTTTCCAGCCTTTTTATATGCATCAGTGGACTTCAATGACCAAGTAACAGCAGGACATATACTACTATTAAATTAGTTCAGGAAAAGCTTTGTATCCTCATTTTCCTCACAAACCTGTTTCTTCTACGTCTTTCTGTAATAATTGAATAACATTTTACAAAGAAAAAATGGTCCATTCCACATTTGCTCTTTAAATTTTCTATAAAAAGACAAAGACACCTTCAACCAAATACAAAATGGGTTAATTTATACTGATTTTATAAGCAATTTCTAATGCAAATTTTAAGGTCTGTTGCTCAGTGTACCTCTCAGATGGCATCTCCTGCTCTTCCACTGGCGTTATGGGCCTGCTGCCCTCTCTACACTCCTCTCTTTCCTCTATGGGAGGTATCTCATCCGGTTGTGCAGGTGGTGTCCTAACTTCCTCCTCCATCATCATCTCTTCTTTCCAGTCCTCGTTCTCCAGCTGCAGTGCCTCATCTTCGGGGACTGTGGGCTCTGTGGCCCCCAGACCACTGGACCCAGGCTGTGACTGTGGAACAGACATTGTTTGCTCTTGGCCCATAGTAGAAGACGGTGGCTGTGAGGCTGAGGTGGATAATGTGGCTGGGTGGGACGGGGGGACAGAGCTGGCAGCAGTGGACTTTTGTTGGGACATTGTTGATGCTGGAGGTTGTGGTTGGGTAGGTTGGGGTGTCGGGACAGAAGATAAGAAAGAGGAGGCCAAACCTGTGACTGCAGATGTAAATGGTTTGGCCATTGAGAAGAAGGACGTGGCAGAGGGTGCTGGTTGTGGCTGGGCTTGTGGCTGTTTAGGAGGTTGAGTGGCTGCTTGACTTGCCTGTGCTGCGGGGGGTATGTTAGTAGGTTGCATCTGGTTAGGTGTTTGGTTGGGCTGCGTAGGAGGCTGTTGTTGGTGTATTGAAGACTGCTTCTCCAGAGGCGGTCTGGTGCTGGGTACATCAAGAGAAGGTGGGGCAGTTGATGTTGGTGTGGGTGTGAATGGAGGCTCCATGTCCTCACTGAGAGTCCCATCCAAATTAAACAAATCCTCATCATCGTACATCATTTCATCATCTTCATAAAGACCCTCCTCTTCGCCCTCATACAATTCACCGTCGTCTTCCTCATACAGAGCAGTGTCCTCCCCGCCATCTTTACTGTAGCCACCCTCGTCACTGTATGCCCCCTGGGTTTCATCCCAGTCTGGGGAGCCTTTACTGTAGCTGACAGAGGAGTGGCAGGAGTGGTACGAGTCATTTTCATCGTAGGGGTCCCTCTCTCCGTACTCCCCGCCATAATCTTCCTCACTCAACTGACTGCTGCATCGGCTGAGCTCTGCAGAGGATGCATAGCTCCCTGTTGGACTGAGGAGACAAAAAATAAACTAATTCATAAACTAGTTCATTGAGATTAGGTATTTTGTATGTAATCCTGAAAAGAATTAGAATAGAAATGTATTCATCTTCTGCTGCTTATTTCAGTTAGGGGTCACGAAAGGCTGGGGGGCAACTGTGGACCTGAGGTGGATGCACCTTGGACAACCCTGGCCAGTGGTTTAGAGGGACACTCATGGACAACCATACACTCTTAAATTCATTCACTATGGGCTATTTTTACCACTCTGCCACAGTGCACCCTCAGGCTTAGAAATTACTATGTTAATTAATACCGTGTTCTTTGCTAAAAACATTGAGAACTGTGTGAAAATGGCAGAAAACGATAAAACAAAATGACTAAAGAAGAAGCTACAAAAGGCTCTAAAAAGTATTTATGCACTCTTTGTTGAATGGCCCTATTAAACAACAGCACAGACAACAAAAATGTATGGGGGCATAAGCACAGTGTTGAGAGCTAAGAGGAGTTGGTGACTAATTGGCAGGGGTGTGGGGAGGTCACGCTGTCCAATACACTCACAGAGGCAGCTAATCTTATGTGGAGTATTGACCATTAAATTGCCACTTGAATAATTCATAAATTTAAAGGTGGAGAGATGCATGGTTCCAGTCTCAGTTTGTTAGAAGCATGCCAATAAACAATACAAAAGAAGAAACCCCTCCAGCATTATACTCACTTTTATAGCTAAGTGGTAAACACCCATATAAAGGCACCCACCTGACCGTCCTCTGATGGTGGTAATCGAGGTCATGGCTATTGCCTGAGCGGGGGTAGGAGTAACTTCTGGAGCTGTGATGCTGGTGGTTGATGGGATATTGGTGGACAGAGGCGTTGGGCTGTGATGTGCTATAATAAGGAGGAGGGATGCTATTACTGGTTTCACTTCGATAGTCGCTGTCTCTGTCATCCACTGCGCTGTCTTGGTCGTCATCTACACAGACATAAAAAACTTTTACTTAATACCAAAATATATATATATGAAAATAGAAGTATTAACTATTAAGTAAAAGGAAAGAGGGAATAAGATGAAAGTGATCATCTCAGTTGGCTGTGTGTCATGTAGCGCAAAGATAAGAGGCACTTATCAGCAGTGAACTAATCTTTTAGTACAGTAGAAATGGTGGGTAATTTAGATAAGGTGGCTGTCTGCCAGCCCAGCTCTTAAAGTGCATACAACAGGTCATACAGAGTGCATTCATATATGAAACATGTAATGACACCATAAGGGTTCATTTTTGCGAACATAAATCCACTACCACTCATCAAGGAAATCACATTCCTTGTGTCCCATACATCACAGCTTAACACCCCAAATGAGAGCTACATTAACAGTTCTACTTATCTACGTATTAACAGCTACTCTTATTCACTGTTCACCATCATCTCTGGCTCTATGACAGAGGTCTGCCCATGCCTTCATCTTCATATGCGTGATAAACACTAATTAAATGCACTGAACTGTTTTTCCCTTGCCCACACCTCCCACATTGTTCTTGTGCTTTGCACTCAGCCCATAAAGTCTACATCTTTAATTAACTTGGTGTGTCTACTACACTATCTGCTATGTCACAGCAAGAGACATGTCAACATAGAGTAGCCACAGAGTCCAGTTTTTAATTATTTCCACATAGGTTTCAGCAGTTTTTTTGAAAAGCACAGATGACTTTCCATGCAGTATATTCTAAAGGAAATATCGAGACGTGCACTTACTTTGTTGGTCTCCCCATAGACTCCAGTTACCTGGAACAAAACATATGCAAGTATTTACAACAAATCAATTTCAACAAAACTAATGGTCGCTCCCTTTTAATCTTTAAAGTTCCCTAAGATGGTGACTGGAAATCTCAAAGAGCACACCAGGCCTCTGAGTTTTTTCTGTGTTGCCCAGACAGCTTGCTCAGCAGGATAGGCAGACAAGTCCAATAGTAAAAACACATGGATATCTGATACCAATATTGATCTTAATCAGTGCAGAGGTGCAGTGCCTTTACACACACTTGTGTCTTTGTAGTTATGCACAGAATGTGCTTTGTTTAAATGATCTATTACATTAAAAGTATTTAAATTCTTAAACAAAAACAAGTGAGTGGTTAATTGAAACTGTTACTTACAACACTGGCTTCCCGGCATCCGTAAGGGCCGCTCCTGTTCTTCCTGGTATGAGTACTGGGATCACATAAATAACACACATAACACATCTACAAATGTACCAGTTCAATGGGGGATTACAGTGTTCCTCTAATTAATCATGTTCCTAAAATATAAAGAAATACAGTGATATCTTACATCTTGGTCCCTCATGGCATTAAGCTGCTCCAGTTTTTTAGCCCAGTACCGTGCCTCGTCCTCAGGGATATCTAAAAATTACAAGCCAGACAAACAGTAAAAAACAGCCCATATGCAAAAACCTTGAGCTTAAAATACTTTACAGTGAGCTATTTAATCACACAGATAAAAACTCTCAAAGCCTATTTTAACAACATCCATATCTCTCTAGGAACATTGTGACATTGAAAATTGGCATTTACACTAAGAGCACTCAAGCAAAACCTCTATAAATAGGTCAGTTGACAAACTGAAGAGTCAGGTGTGCTATATCGACTTGGGGAAAGGAAACAGTGGAAAAATGAGACTGAATCAATGCTCACAGGAACAGTGCTTGAGCTTCAGAGGAAAGGCACAAACACTCTTCTCTCCAACACACAGCATTAATTAAATATTCGTAAAATGTGGGTCAGTTAATCAGTATTAGTGGTGTTCATAAATTGTATATAACCAAAACAAATACATAAGTCATTTATTTAAGGTTTCATGACCTAAAGCATTTCTGATTTGCAATAGTCTCACATTTTGCCCCTTACTGACTCTGCTTATGATTTGACCATAGATTGTTGTTGTAGATGTGATGGATTAGTGCTGTTACCGAGTGGCAGTTCAAAGCGTGTGTCGAGCAGCACCAGGTGGAGAGTTGGATCTTTGGTGCCGCAGATCTCATTGTCAGCCATGATGACCTGAGAGTCTAACGTAAGCCACTCGCCGGGACCCTCCTGTGAACATATGCAATAGCCAAGTCAGCAACACTGCAAGTCCACTAGATTCAGCCCTGAACAGTGAAGTTACATTGTCAAGATGTGGCAGTACCTCATTAGACTGCCGGATGTTCTGAAGAGGTACCCACACCGTCCCAACCATGGTGTCCCAGATTAATCCTTTATTCCACACCTCAACTGTCAGGCCCAGGTCCAGACGGTTAATTTCACTACGCAGGGTAGGGAAGAAAAGGTAAAGAAAACAAAGACAAGCCTATTGTTATTGTGTTAACAGCAAATGCAATATCACAAGAAACTAAATAAATCCAAAATTTACACTGTCAAAATAAGAGCCTGAAATCAAATTATGTTATGACCAAAAAAGAAAACCCTAAATTAAAAGATCATAATTTAGGTCTAATTCAGTACAAAATTACATCCTTAGTAAGTTTTATTAGTCTTTAGTAAGTTTTAGCTACAGTTTTGCTAAGTAATGTATCCAAACATTGCCAATCATATAATGAATAACCTGGAAACCAAAATGACTTATGGGCTTAACAGTGGTAAATCTTTGGGAATAAGCCAATACATATCAAACACAAAGCATTTACAAGAGGACACAAAGCAGGAGTGAAGAGCTATGAATAAGAGTGTGACGAATGCAATGGAGGAGGTGATTGTATCACAAGTCCTGAGGGAGAGAGAGGGAACTTTAATTAAGAAATAAAGGACTGGATTTCCCATCTCAGTGGTGGTAACTCCTTTTAAGAAAGGTGCTTGTTTGATTCATGGCTTCAACCAGACAGGAACAGTGACTTGGAGCAGTTTAAGGGAGGGGACAAGCACTCTCTCTGCAGCCCAAACATTACATAACATTGGCCTCACTGATGCAAACCCTGTACAGTGCTCAACGCCCCCAAACATGATACAAATGCGCCGGGCTCTGCATCAGTGCGCCTCCTGCATCCCACATGCTGAATGATTCTCAACACTTATTACCCATATGCCACTGCACTGTCAGCCCAAACAATTAGGTTATATAATGGTTTTGTGGCTGGAAACTCTTAGCAAATTAACAAAAGCCCAAAACAAGGTTGTTTAAAAGAAGAAAAAAAAAGATAGCTGGGGGAAAGTAATGTTGAGATGGAGTGAGGACTAGCTGACATGATGAAGATAAAGGAGACATGTTTAAAGACTGGGACAGAGCCAAGGTTGAGAAGGAGGGGGGAGAGGAGTGAGAGGCAGTAAATGAAAAAACTAGGATGATGCTGTTGCTGGAGTAATGAAGAAGTTAGTAAAACAACGCAGGAAGAAAAAGGTCACAGGGGATGGATGAGGTTTAGAAACAACTACAATAGTCTGTGTAAGTGTATAACTCACAACATGAAGTCCTGCTCCCAGCTGGGCAGGTTGCCCCTGACAGCAATGGTTGTGCTCTTCACATTTTGTACCTTTAGAGTCACGTAGGTGTTGAACTTCTCTGTCAAAAAGAAATGCATTTACATAGAAATTGCAGTACAGTGGTTTTGTGCACAGGTTTCAATCATTTGTGGCAAATGTGGCTTTTTTGTAGTTTGTCAAAAATACAGTATAATGAGGAGATCTTTGGTTTTAGGGTTAAAATTACAATGGCCCAGTTAAGTCAATCCTGCTCTGTTCTTTTTTTAGCTGATCTTTACTTTAAGTGACTGGATAAATTCTCATAAACAAGTTTCAATGTTACACCAACTTTTCACATTTTAACAAGCAATGTCACCATTTTTAAATCATTCAGTTTGATTCTGACATCAGTGTATTGACTGTCTTCCTCTTCATATATAGTCACATAGACTTCGCACTGTGAATATAGCATTTTCTCTTCTGTATTTGTATTTAAGACATGTCACTGAATCTAAGTCATGCTCCCTACTGTGTTTTGTATGTTTTGATTTCCTGTCTTACCTTGTGGTCCATCCAGTTTGGCTTTCTTCACTGTGAAAACACACAGAGAGGGACACAGTCACACACAGGAGCACCATCTGTTTTCTGTTTTCCACCTGCAACCTCTACCCTATTTTCATACTGCCATGATACTAATAAAAGAACAACATAAAAACAGTAGGGATTATGAAGAAAATGTACTTCAAATATCCTGCATATAATATTTACATGTTACGCGAGCAATTTAGGAATAATGGAAAAGAAGGTCTAAAAACAGCATTCCCATTAGATAATTAAAAGACAAATGACATGTGCTTCCTGTTGTTATAACACAGCAGTTAAAGGCTCTGTGATGTGTCACTGAGGTTTTTCAGGATACAGTTAAAGCCCAGGCTTTCCCACTGCAGCACCTTTTACCAGCTTTGACGTAATGCACACATGCATTTTTAATGTTGTACTATGCACTGCTCTTAAGGTCCAAACACACACAGCTCTTACAAAGACCCACACTGTAATGCATCAGATGCACATCAATCAACATTTGATGTGTGCAGTTACACATGTTTTGTTAATCACTTTTTGATGAACAACATAGATTTCCTAAGTATTCCCCAAAGGCCAGACAAGCTGGGTTACCATAGTAACGAGAATAAAATGAACAGTGGTTTGAAATTGGCCTGACTCAGCAGGAGCTTTTTTTGTTTCGAGCTGTTCTCTGGACTTCTACATCAAAGACAAACCAAAGGTACTTAAATGCTGTTACATCACATACCACAAAGCCAGCACTGCAAGACACATGTTGTAGTGCAACATTTGATGAATAAATTAAACAGGCCCGTGCACATATTTTTTATTTATTTATTTTTTATCTTAGTAAGTAATATGCTGATTTAGCTTTATAAATGTATATTACTTAAAAACACATTTCCTTAGCTGGCCAACAAATTAGCAAAGGAAGTTTGGGGATTTTGTGTGGTCATAGAAGTCTTTAGTCCAAACCATAACAAGAAATATGTCTGAAATCATTTTGCCATAAGTAAAGAACAGCTTGAGCAGCACCACTGCATAGGTTCTGCACTGAACCATTTGAACAAAATGGTCCAAATGATTTACCATAGAGCTTCAAAGATATAGATTACAGGGGACTGATACTATTTTCAGACACTGGAGAGCATTTATAAAATTGCAGTGATGTTGAAAATACTAGGCTTTCTACTATGGCCACAAATGGTTGCACACAGGAACCTGCTTGTTCCTTGTGGTATTTGGGGCTGTACTAAAAATAGCCCTGAATATATATTGGTATGTGGAGAGGATCAATACGAGCAAATTGGCTTTTTGACAG
The DNA here is from genome assembly GCA_020698575.1 of Bostrychus sinensis. Classification (NCBI taxonomy): domain Eukaryota; kingdom Metazoa; phylum Chordata; class Actinopteri; order Gobiiformes; family Eleotridae; genus Bostrychus; species Bostrychus sinensis. The sequence continues at coordinate 19,969,426 of CM036256.1, read as the reverse complement.
CGGAAAGTTGAGGTTTCATAATCACACATGGCCATAAATCTTGGTGACAGAGAGAGACATGAGTTATGGTAAGTAACGTCCACAGGCACCACAGACATCATTTAGTCACAACTACATGTATCCACAACACAGGCAGGATGATCCACACGTGCATGTCCTGTACATGTTAAGCCCTATAACTCATATGCAATAAACCTGTTAGAGGATGTCACATAGAATCAATTGTTCAAGATATAGGTCATGGGTGCAGAGCCTCAGTGTAGGAAATGAGGGAAAAGCCATAACTAAACATGCTGATTAAAAGACTGAAGGGGCATAACCAATCAAGTTGTGTTTTTAATCAGTGAATACACAGTGCAATCTGGAAGCCTTTACAGTAAATTTTCTGCCTCCTCCTGACCATACTTCATCCAGGAAGTACCTCTGACACAGCACACTATGACTCATGGGAGCTAAAGAGACTGCCAAAAAACTCATGGGGAATCAAGCTCACCCTTCTCGCTGAATTGTCAGGAAAAGTAAAAGCTGAATTCAGCCGCCCCCTGACAAATAGACCAGCCGTGCCTTATTCTCGACAATCATATATAAACGGACAATCTGATCTTTCCATGTTGCTAACATTTCATCGCTCTAGTTGTAAGTCCAGGATCATCCCCCACCAAGATTAACTTATTATAATGTTTATTATGATACATACATTTGAGCCTTATAGAAAAGACCAGTAAATTTCAAGAGAAAAAATCTTAGTATTTTTAACCCTCTCTTTTATGAAATCATGTAGAATCCTTGTTTATGGTGATTAGGGTTATGCAGAGTTTTCCACCTATTTATATTGAATGTATGGGTGTACATTTTTAATAACATTTCAGATCAAGCAAGACTTTTTGTTTTAATTTTTTTTTCCATTTTATAATTGTATTTTTAAATTAAAATATTTTGCCACTTTGAAGTATTTTATTCATATTTTGCATTTATAAAACTATTATTGGTGTCAAAAATCTTCCAGTGAACACCACTTTATATAACTTTTTAGTGTCAACAATTTATAAGTTAAATATAGTACATGTAGCATCAAAACAGGCTCTAATGTTAAAACATTTTAAAGGTCTGTTTTAGACTAAGGGGGACAAAATTAGACTATGGTGAGCCACCGTAATCTTATGAATTAATGGCAAACACAGGGTTGCATTTAGGCTTCAAATCCAATGGGTCAATGTGTGGGCTTATATGTTTATTTGGTTATGGTTTGGCAATAAAAAATATGGTTATATTGGGCCACAGAATTAAATCTCCATCATTACCAATATTATGGGTAAATAAATTGGTGTTTTAGCGTTAAACCTTATTCATAAGTAGTGAAATACCACCCTATATTTTTTATTTGTTTTAGAGTATAAATCACCCGGGCCATTAGGGTGTACACTTAACACATCATAATAAGGTGATTGGTTGCCTGAATGGTCCTGGATCAACAACAGCTAGAAAGATCCTGAGATGTAAGCAACACGGGAATATCAGATTGTATAGACATAGGGTTCCTGATTTGTATCTAACTGAGACATCTCCTTCTCTGGATCTTCTTCACAGTCCAAATACAAACAGGACTTGAAAGCTAGTAAATATCCACAAGGAAAAAAGTGTAATCTGTCCCACAATTGTGCTTTGTCGGCAGATGCTCAAATGAAATGCTGGCTTTTTGAAGAGGCTGGCAGTGTTTCTAAAGAGGCTGGAAATAGCTCATGGTCAGGTAGGATGAAAGAAAGTAACGTTAACAGGAACAAGAGAAAGAGAGAGAGGGAGAGGGAGAGGGCACTTTGCTAAGTAAGTCTCACAGTCCACGACACTGACAACTGCAGTCTGTGTTTATGAATGAATGAGGCTAGAGTCTTAATGGCATCGGGGACTGACTCAGAGCACACAGACAGTCAGTGGGCGGACTTGGTACTGGCATTTACAAAGGCACTGACGTATAAAAGGTGCCTTTGAACCTCTTTACTTTCTATTTTTTTCCTACCCTACATTCTTTGCATCATATTTTATCTCACAAACAGCTACCTGCCTTCTGTCTTAAGCATTAAACACCAGCCAATAGCAAATTACTCTTGCTAGAAATGAAGAAATATTTTGCTAAAGCTTTATATGAGTAGAGAGGGTCAGGAAGTAAAACTGTAAGAAACACTTTTATAATTTACTATAATTTGTGTTGTTAGGCTTTTTTCTTGACCTGTCTTGGGACTGGCACAAAGAGTACACTGGGTTTGTGACTCACTGTGGCTGGATTTGTTGTAAACTCAATACTATGTGATCAATGTAATATTCCAGGCTCTATTAGACTATTGACTGCTGATAGATTTTAATGTGGCCCTTCCTTTAAGCCTTGGTTAACGTTGCTCCCTTATCACTGAATGAGCAGTCACACCAGGCCCCTCGAGATGCAACGGTGCATCATCAGCAGCATCAGCATCAGGTTATACTGGGGAGTGGGATAACTGGCTGGGGTGGTGGTTGTGGTGGTGACGCATCGTTTGGGGAGTGTGCGCCTGCGAGTATTCCCTCACGCCTACAGTAGAGCCGCGGCGAAGGCAGACAGGCGCAGGCGGGCAGGGGCTTTTCCTCGTCCAACTCCTCCTTCGGCTGCCCACGCATGAATGAACAGAAGATGACACACTCTCACAGCATCCGCAACAGGACCAGGGAGGAAACAGTGGCTTTACACCCCGGACATTTTTAGAAAGTCCACTCTCTCACTCCACTAGCCCTGAGTTCTAACGTAAAACAATCATACAACAAGGTCAAATAGTCAATTACATACGGTGTTATTTGGCAGTTTAACTACTGTTTTGTCCAGGTAATTGTATCAGCTTACCAAACTGGTGAGCTGCAAGAAACATAGCCTATGAAGTCTTTAAAAACTGAGTAAAATATCTTGTTTGTTCCTGACATATAGCTGGATGTGTCTTCCTGCCTCTGTACACATGGTACTTCGAAGTGTAGTAGGCAGGGGCACTATCCAGCATCTTGAAACCAAATGTTAGCAAAAATGGCTAATCCTAATCCTAAAGGCGGGAAACAGACTCAAAATACTATCAAAATCTTTGCTCTGGATAAATTATGAATCATTGTACTTGTCCATACCCAATTTTAACGTTACACCGCTGCGTCTGAAGGAAACGAGTTGGGTTTCCGCTCAGATTTAATGACTATTCAGCAGAAAACCTGAGCTGGCCCGGCGAGTTTTCCTCTAAGCGAACAGCTGTCAGCCCACTGCTGCAGTAGCCAGTGATAACCAAACACACATTTAGGAGATAAATATGTTGTCTTACCTCCTACACAGAGCAGGGACATCTCTGTTAGCTTTGTGAGCGTCCCCGCCTGTCCTCTACTGGTCCGTGATTTGTTTGCTCAGTCTGTCCGTCTCTTGGTTACGGGAGAAACTATAAAATTCAACCCGTTCTAACGTAAACTAAAGTGCTCCATGTCCGAGACTCGTTTCCGTGCCTGTCTGTTTCTCTGTGGGGCTGTTGCTCTTTTGGCAGGACGAGACGCGCACACAGGAGTAAAACCCTCGCCCCCCTCTCCTCTTCCTCCTCTGCATTGCCTCAACTCGCTCTGCGCTCCGCCGCTGCTCCACCTGCGCCGCACACAGCCATCTTGTTTGAGCAGAGGCAGCACACAGCACCCCGAGCCGAGGACAGCTCCCCGGTGCCCCGCCGCCCTGACGTCACGGTGATGAGGAGCAGCCCAGGGTGGGATGGGCTCGTTAATGTTGGTCCCAGTGACGATGCTCTCAATAGACTGAATGAACAATTCATTCATTACCTAATTTTCTAAAGAATAAAAGGGCAGCCTGACTAAACAGTAGTGTAATAAATATTTATTTATTTGTTTATTTATTTAGGAATGATAATATGTAATTACTCTAATTCATTTTATTATTTAAAGACGTATAAATGAACTTAAATGTAGGCCTGCATAATGCAGGATTCAAGGGAAAAAAATGTCCTCCACCATATTTTATTCCACGATATAGAACAATAGGGAATGTGTCCTGGACGAGAAGGAGGTTAGGTGATCTTAGCTCACACAAAAAGAAAATTGTGATGACAGTGTGGCAAAAAAAAAACAGCAATTTGACTTGAACTTATTTCATGGAAATCCTACTTCAAAAGGCATCAGAGCGGAGTGGCCTCTGTAACGCCAACAGCAAACGCCAGGGGGCAGAAAACACTTTTACTCTTGGTTAGGTGACTTGTAAACTACTAGGCGATGAAGTGTGTGTTGTTTACGCCTACGTCGGTTTCAAGATGGCTGCTGGAGACAACAGTGGCAGGCCTCCTTGCCTTAATTTCTCGGGCCCAGGTCCTTTGGGGAATAGCCAGCCGAGCAATAGCGTTTTCTCGATGCCTGCGTCCAATGGCGGAGCTGTGGGCGCTGCCGGCGGAGCACAGGGGGCAACAAGGCGCCCCAACCCGCAGCTGGGGCCTGGCGGAGGAGACAGCAGCGGTCTTTCGAGCGGGGCCCCGCCGCCTGCGCACAACTCTCTGCAACAGTCCTCTGCGGCAGGGGCTGCGGCAGCGGGAGCCATGGCTGCCCCGGCGTCAAACATGGCATCCACCACAGCTTCAAATGCCACCCCGACCACGGCACCTACAGCCACGATGGCAGCCGCCTCCGTGTTGGTTTACCGAGAGCCTGTGTACAATTGGCAAGCAACGAAAAGCACCGTGAAAGAGAGGTTTGCGTTTCTCTTCAACAACGAAGTGCTCAGTGACGTCCACTTTTTAGTGGGCAAAGGCATGGGGGTCCAGAGGATACCTGCACACAGGTATGTTATACGTACAACACTGGAGCTCTAACCATTTACAGTTTTATCTATAAGGTGAAAATATATAATGTGCCGTGTAATGTATGTCAGGTTTGTGCTGGCTGTGGGGAGCGCCGTGTTTGATGCGATGTTTAACGGAGGGATGGCCACCACCTCCACAGAGATCGAGCTGCCTGACGTGGAGCCTGCTGCTTTTCTAGCCTTGTTAAAGTAAGGTCCATTTAGAGAGACTGTCACTGAACCTGGTGGGCGTGTTGTTGTTATTTCAAAAAGGGCAATTCATCTCTAGACATAAACAAATTTAATGTTTATGTAGCAAGACTTCAAGCTTAAAGCTTCTTGTACTTAGATACGTGATACTACAGAAGTATAATGCATTTTAGGCTTTTTAAGGATTCTTCAATGTAGGCTGTAGGTCAGGGACGTAACATCAGGCAGTGCAGCCAGTGCAGCTGCACTGGGGCCCAGGATATGAGGGGGCCCTTTGAGAGTCCTTAACTATAGTCAGTTAGAAGGTAATGTACAGTCTGGGCTATAAAGTACACAGCAGGCATGACCCCAAGTAAGAACAAGCTTTTTCTTAAGATTAAAAAAGATTAAAAATGTACGATATGCATAATTCCTTGACAGTATTACAATAATACAAAATAATAATGCTTCATTCTTTTATTTTTAATTTTAGTTCATCTTTATTTGATTTTTGGCACTGACTATATTAAAGAAAGTATTAGTTGACTTTTAGAAATTACAGTGCACTTTTAATTTCCTAAAAATATCATATGTGTGGTCATATAGACTTACTGAATGTGCTTCAAAACTTTATGGTCCATTCTGAGAATCTGCACTGAGACCCCTCATTTCTACCTTACGCCACTGCTGTAGGCTTTATGACCTTAAGATATTATTAGATTGACCCTTCCAAATTCTAATAGAGAACTCATATCCAGACAACAATAATGATCTATATTTCATTCACACATCGCTTGTGTTGCATTGCATGAAAATGCTTTATTGGCCAATTTAATGTAGATTTATTATTATATTTATCTTTATTAATACACACTAAATGAAAATCCTTAAAACTGTATCACCAAATTGCTTTTAACTTTATTGAACATCATGAATTTTGACTATTGTAATCAATGAGATTTAATGGCATAATAAAGTTTAACTTCACGTTATAATAGCTTTGGCTTTCCTGCAGGTTTCTGTACTCAGATGAAGTACAGATTGGACCTGAGACAGTTATGACCACACTCTACACAGCAAAGAAGTACGCAGTACCAGCTCTGGAGGCTCACTGTGTGGAGTTCCTCAAGAAAAACCTGAGAGCAGACAATGCTTTTATGCTGCTTACACAGGTCAGATCTAGTACAAAATGTGAAATTATTAAGCACCCCAGAACAGCAGTGGTCAGCAAACATTTGTTTTGTTGTTTCAGGCACGGTTGTTTGATGAGCCTCAGCTTGCCAGTCTCTGTCTCGAAAACATAGATAAGAACACAGGAGATGCTCTTGCTGCTGAAGGCTTTACAGACATAGACTTAGGTAGTGTTTTGCATATCCAGAATTTATATTTTAATGAATCCATTGGATTTTCATGGTTGTCATTTGATTCTCTTCTGCTTTAGATACTCTGGTGGCTGTGTTGGAGAGGGACACTCTTGGAGTACGAGAAGTACGTTTATTTAGTGCTGCAGTGCGCTGGGCCGAGGCAGAAGCTCACCGGCAGCAGTTGCAACCCACCCCAGAAAATAAACGCAAAGTCCTGGGCAAGGCTCTGTCACTTATTCGATTTCCTCTCATGACCATTGAAGAATTTGCAGCAGGTGAACAATAGCTCAAAACATCAACTCACTTTTGCTTCCCTAAACATAAACTATAAGTTATGTGGTTTCAATGTAGGTCCAGCCCAGTCCAGTATCCTGACTGACAGAGAAGTGGTAAGCCTCTTTCTGCACTTCACAGTCAACCCCAAGCCTCGTGTAGATTTTATCGACCGTCCTCGCTGCTGCCTCCGCGGGAAAGAGTGCAGCATTACACGTTTTGCACAGGTGGAAAGTCGTTGGGGCTACAGTGGGACCAGTGACCGCATACGGTGAGAAGAGTGGCTAAAAAAATAAATTATCAATAGGTCTACAATAAGCACAGATTTTGTATAACAAATCCGCTATAAAGGTCCATTTTAAGTGTACCAACTGAAAATTGAATCCCTCACATTTCTCATATTTTTCATTTTGCTTTGTATTTTTCTTTCTCAGGTTTTCTGTGAATCGAAGAATATTTGTGGTTGGGTTTGGTCTTTATGGCTCAATACATGGACCGACAGACTACCAAGTCAACATACAGGTTTGTTTTTCTCATTCACCAGAGAGGATTATAACTCTATACTATAATGATATACTGTGATGATCTGCTATAGTAAGGGTGGTATAAATGTTAATTGTTCGAGTTATCAAGCACAGATCTCTGATGCATTAGCAAATGCAATATATCTTCATCATTACTTCTCCCATTATGTTATTTTCAGAATAATGGCTTGTTTTTTTCTTTTTGTGCTTGATTTTTTCAGATAATCCATACAGACAGTAACACAGTGCTGGGACAGAATGACACAGGATTCAGCTGCGATGGGTCATCCAACACCTTCAGGGTCATGTTCAAAGAACCAGTGGAGATACTTCCTAATGTCAACTACACTGCTTGTGCTACACTTAAGGTTTGTTGTAGGCAATTTAACTATACTAAAAGTGTTTTTATTTAGGGATTGTTCTAAATTTAACTAGCCCTTGGCTCAGCATATTACACTGGATCATTGTTCTTTTTTTTTTTTTTTTGTAGGGTCCAGACTCTCATTACGGCACTAAGGGAATGCGTAAAGTTACGCACGAGTCATCAACAACTGGCACAAAGACCTGTTTCACCTTCTGCTATGCAGCAGGAAACAACAATGGCACTTCAGTAGAGGACGGACAGATACCTGAGGTCATCTTTTACACATAGTCACCTCCAATGTGGTTTCGATCTTCCACCGAGTTTGACATGTTAACACCAGCACGGGGCCACACTTAAGCTGCCGTACTAGGAGCTAATCTGTCAAGACACCACCTTCCATTTAGTGAACTGCTGTTGGATTAACATGAAGACAAGAGTCACTACATGGGCATAACATGTAATGTGAGATGCTGTCTGTCTCCTTTTGCAGTCATTTCCTCTATCCTTTTGTGTCAGAGATGGCGGCCTCATAAACAAACACTGTAACAAATTCCACAAAGGAAGCAGGGAGTGAAAGAAGAACCTTGCGTATAAATCACAGTATCTCTGTCACTGCTGTGAGTTTATTTCATAAGAATTAACTCTGAATTCTGCTAACTATCTTCACTAAGCTCAACAGCATTGGAGTAATTGTGAGTTACAACAGTATGAATGTACAGATCAACAGATTTGCCAAGAAAAGTTTCCGCCTCAGCATTATATGCAAACCTGCATTTGACAGCACTTGATTACACTTAAACTGTAAATTACATCAACTCAGACCTCATAGGCTTTTGAGCACATTGGCAAAGTTGTATAATTAAACATGATATCGTAAGCAATCTTGGGGTTTCTACATAACGTTCAATATATATCTTGTGACCTTGCTTGGTAGTTGCCTATACTCAAGATAACATGCACTTCTTGGCCTTGCATATGTTTATTCAGTTGTTCTATGGATGCACACTAACTCATCTATGTTTCTTTGCTTCGTTCTTAAGTGTGGGTGGAAGAGAACTTTCCCTCTTGCTTTGGAAAGGGTTGTATATTATGTCATTTAATAACATGTATCTTTAAATTACTATTGATTAAAGAGTGATGAAAATTAGTTGCTTGTTGATATTTCAAAATGTCTAGTTTAAAGCAACCATTTCCAAACAGTAGGAGTATCATGATGGTTTTGATGTATTTATTTGTCACATACACAAAACAAAGGTGCAGTCCAGAAATTTTCAGCAATACTTATTGTGACTGAATGAATTTTGTACATGACCTTTATTAATGAGCAATATTGCAGCTATGTCACAGTGCACTGTACAGGCCCAGTCTGGCCGATGATCCGGAGAAAATGAAATAGAGAAACGATAATACAACTGTTCTACTCCAATTCTCCAAAACCCTCGCCCTAGGCACTTGGTGTACTGTAGCCGTGAAATGAAAACATGAACATTTTACTCCCACTACTCTAAAGCAGAGGCTAACAATTGTATTTCTGCTTCCAACAAGTCAAAAGAATTTGTGCAATGTATTATTAAGCCTGTGCAAAAAATTTAAAGTGCCCATGGGACAGGGTTTAGAGATTGATTTGGCATTTTATCCAGGAACAGTGTTTACAGTTTGTCCAGGTAATTGTCAAGAGCAGGGATGCCCTCTTTGAGGCCTTTACGTTTTCTAATTTCAGCAACGACCTGTGACGGTCTGCTGGCAGCATCGCTTGGGTCTCCTTGGAGGATCTGCCAGTGGTCAAACACACACTGAGGAAAGGCCTGGCCCCCTGTGTTACTGCGGAGATCTGCAGTGAAGCCTACACAAAAAGTGCTATATTAATAGATGTGCAATAGTTTTAACAGAAGGATAAACCATAGTACGTACACATTTTATTTAAAACATATGAGGCTTAAAAATGTGTGCATTATAGTATGACTTACCAAAAGATTCATTGACAGGCAGGTAGGCCTTCACCACAAACATTGGAGTGCCCATCACTTGGGATTCTTCAAATACATGACCTCGTTTCCTGTTCAACACACCATAGATGCCGCCAACCACCTGCTCTGGACACTACATAACAGACAAAAGTAATCATTCATTCTGTTCAAAGCAGACAATGACCAGAAAAGAGCACTGGAGGATGTGCAAATCGTGAAAATTTTAGTCAGTGTTTCTCACACTCACCTGTATTTCCACCAAATACACAGGCTCCATGAGTCTGGGCTGAGCAGTGAGCTGACAGGCGTACAAAACCCTGCGAGCTGTGGGAATTATCTGTCCACCTCCACGATGGATGGCATCTGCATGTAGTGTCACATCATGAATGTCAAATCGAATTGCTCGCATATTCTCTTCACAGAGTGCTCCCTTTGGGAAGAAGACAAAGAATACAAGAAAAAAATTAAGTGGCACATAGCTGCCCAGTTATTATGTACCAGTAACAGCTACCTACCTCTTTAGTTGCCCACTGAAAACCAGCCACCACACTGTCCTTAATTTCATTGAGGTATTGAACGCCCTTTGTCATGTCTATCAGCAAGTTCGGCCCATTTCCATCTGGACCGAAACACCAGATTTTTCTGGCCTCTGTCACCTCCCACTCATACTTGTCAGCAAGGTAACGTGCGCGGGCCTTAAGCTCCTGCCGTGCAGTGACTTCCCCTTTCTCAATATCCTCAGCTAAGCCATCTGGGAAAGGACGAGCTTTCATGAAAAGACGGTTGTGCTTGTTGGGGGACTTGGACAGACACATCTGATCGGATTCATCGCTTACTGACTCTCTGTAAGACACAACTGGATCTGATTTCTGTGAAGGACAATTAAGAAAAAAAAAACAGTTTTATTGTGTGAGCGAAAGAGATCATTACATTTGTAGTTGAGTCGAGTCCTGCTACTTTGATACTACGTCTGGACATTCAGTGCCCCATACTATATGTGTCTTTCTCAAAGTGATCTTCTTTGCTGCCTCACCTTCAGTGGAATGCAGGCATGGTCCTCCTCCAAGTCCTTCAGGCAGATCTCTAGATGCAGCTCTCCTGCTCCAGCGATGATATGCTCCCCGGACTCCTCAATGATACACTGTACCATTGGGTCAGACTTGGCCAGGCGCTTCAGGCCCTCCACCAGTTTGGGCAGGTCAGCAGGGTTTTTGGCCTCCACTGCAACTCTGACCACAGGGCTTACACTGAACTTCATTACCCTCATGTTGTGGGCCTGCAGACCAATTAAAGATGTAATGTTTATTATTCGCTGTAATAATAACAGCAATGAATAAACAGGAAATAGATTGTCTTTACCTGTTCGTAGGTGGTTATGGTCCCTGTCTTAACCAGGTACTGGTCTACTCCCACTAGACCCACAATGTTTCCACATGGGACATCCTCAATAGGCTCTACATAGCGGCCCATCATCAGAATGGTCCTGTATAAGTGTTTAAAATGGTTTTATACTTCTGTATTACATACAAGTTACAGTCTTATGTAAAAGGTTAGGCAGCCCTCGGAGATTGCATACTAATTTACTCTGATGCGATGTGTCTTCACACAAAAAGGTCACAAAGGTATGTCATTCATTTTCTAATGACATCTGAGTTCTAGGGTGTTTTCCTAACAATTTTTAGTGTAGCAGTATTTAGGAGTATGAAATTAAATGAAATATGAAAAAATATCTGTGCAAATATTTGGGCACACTTAATATTTGATTGAGTTTGCTGATTTGAATGCATGTAACCTGTCAAAATGGATTACTTGCAACACAAAACTTAGTTTAGTTAGTTAAGCCTTGAACTTCACAGTCAGGTGCATTCAATAATGAGAAAATGTATTTAAGGTGGTAATCAGGAAATGGAAGGACACAGGCAAAGTTGATGATGCAGGTCAAGAAAAATACCAGAGAGACATAAGCAAGGAATGGTGAGAATGGTTAAAGACAACCCACAGATCACCTCCAAAGACCTACAAGATCATCCTGCTGCTGATGGTGTTTCTGTACATGGGTCAAAAATTCAGCGCACTTTGCCCAAAGAACAGCTGTATGGGAGGGTGATGCCACGCCACAAACAGTCACTTGAGGTATGCAAATGCTCATTTAGACAAGCCAGATTAATTTTGGAATGACGTGGTGTGGACTGATTAAACAAAAATTTAATCATTTGGTCATAACAAGAATCGCTATGTATGGTGACAGATAAACACAGTATTCCAGGAAAAAACGTGCTGTCTACTGTCAAATTTGTTGGAGGTTCCATCATGCTGTGGGGCTGTGTGGCATTTTCAGGTACTGGGCCCCTTGTTAAAGTTTATAGTTGGATGGATTCCACACAATATTAACAGATTATTGAAGACAATGTTCATGCATCAGTCACAAAGTTGAAGTTACGCTGGGATGGGTATTCCAACAAGACAAAATCCCAAGACACAGCTCAAAATCCACAAAGGCATGTGATGTGATATTATTTAGTTTTTCTGTTGGGGTGCCCTAAATTTTGCATCTAGCTAACTTCATTAGGTTTTATTCCATCCATCCATCCATCTTCATCCGCTTTATTCGGGGCTGGGTCACGGGGGCAGCAGTCTAAGCAGGGACACCCAGACATCCCTCTCCCCGGACACTTCCTCCAGCTCCTCTGGAGGAACCCCAAGGCGTTCCCAGGCCAGCCGAGAGACGTAGTCCCTCCAGCATGTCCTAGGTCTTCCCCAGGGCCTCCTCCCAGTGGGACATGCCCATGTTTTATTATTTTCTGTTAATCCAATAATCCTAATTTCACTCTTTAAATATTGCTGTATCCAAAACTATATACAGCATATCAAAATTTGTTACTGATACAAATGCCAAACAACTTAAACAAATTAAAATAATAATAATCATGGGTGTCTAAACGTTTACATATGACTGTATAATTTATCTTACATCAATGTCAGACTTGCCTTTGGATGGGTTTGAGATAGAGGTCCTCCTTCTTGCCTGGGGTGAAGTTTGGACCCATGATGCGCACCTTTTGGCCTGTGGACACAATTCCGGAAAACACACGACCAAAGGCATAGAAACGACCCTTGTCGCTAGTGGGAACCATTTTAGAAATGTACATCATGAGAGGAGCCTTAGGATCACAGTTTTTAATACCTAAAGAGGATCAGAGACTTTATTAAGTAAATGCATGATATAATGTACATATGAAATCTTATTGTAGTTGTGTTGTTCTGACCCATGGCAGCCTCATCATCTCCTGGGCCTTCGTACAGTAGCTCACAGCGGTACTTTTGAGCTGTGACTGGAGAGGGCAGGTGTATAGTTATCATCTGGAGCAGTGCGTCTCCAGCAGGAAGCCAGCGGCGCATCACAGCCTTCAAGAGAGGCTTCCCTTCCTTATCCTTATCCTCGGCATCCAGTTTGACGTCCAACTTATCGATTAGTTTGGCTGTTTCCTCTTTTTTGAAAGTCATGATGGCATCAAATACCTAAAGCAAAAAGGAAGGCCTCAAACTTGTTCACAGACATCTTAAATACAATAACTACAATACCATAACTAATATATCATTATGAAGGACATTTAAATTCACCTTAAAAATGGGGTCAAGCACAAGTTGGCAGAAGGTACGTGGATACTTTTGCCCATTAGGGCCTGTGGCAGTTTTGCTAAACTTTCCAGCACTTGGATCAAAATATCTAAGAAACACACAAAACATAATTATACTGCACTGTGCTCTTTGAGGTGTATTTCCATCTCATTACACATGCTGGCTTACTTGTCTCCCCACAGTTTCTTCATCATGTCCTCCACCTTCTTGCACCTATCTGCAGGGTTCATCTGGGCAGCTCCTTTAGAAGCAAATTTCGCCACATACATCTCAGCAAACTGCTTCAGAGTGAATGCCCAGCCATGGAGTCCAGAGCCAAAACCAACAGTTCCTATAATTGGGTCAATCTAGGAAGAAAAAATAGTTATGTAAAAAGTGAATATTACAAAGTAAAGGTGTTTACATGTCACACACCATAATGTTTCCCATGGGTCCGCCCTCATCCTCTCCGTAGGTAGAGATAATGACGTTTACATTCTCCACAATTCGCTGAAATGTTGCGTAGAGTTCATCTGGCTGCAGCTGTAGCTCCAACAAGGCCCGGTCCATCTTGTTCATCATAAGAACAGGCTTAATACGCTCAGCTATGGCCTGTCGCAGCACAGTTTCAGTCTGCACGCACACACCTGGCAGAGGAAGTGAACATGTGGATAAAAATGTTGCAGCAATTGGAAACCTTGTGCATATGTTATGTCCTACCTGAGACACAGTCTACCACCACCAGGGCTCCATCAGTAACTCTGAGAGCAGCTGTCACCTCAGATGAGAAGTCAACGTGGCCTGGGGAGTCTATCAGGTTGATTAGGAAGCCATTTCCATCTTTGCACTGTTTGATAAATGCCAAATCATTGTCCCCAAGTTCATAGTACAAAGAGATAGCCCTGGGAATCAGATCAAATGGGAATGAGTGTTGTATAAAATGATTTGCTGTTATTAAAGAGAAAAATCTATTATTTTTTTTAAAAAAGGATAATGCAATCTGCATGTAAAACTGTCAGGTATGCTGAGTTCAGACATGAATGAAACAGAGTTGTGAGGTGACTGCACATTCAAGAAGTTGCTTGTCTGGTCCACATACGTTGACTTGATGGTGATGCAGCGCTCCTGCTCATCTTTCCTTGTGTCTGTGAAGCGTGTCTCTCCAGCTCGAGCTGAAGCGATGATGCCAGCCTTGGACACTAGCGAGTCAGTAAGAGTGGATTTTCCATGATCTACGTGGGCAATCACAGACATGTTCCTGATGTTGGACTTTTTGTCCATGATCGCTCGGATCTGGTCCACGGTGAAGTTCACCTGATGGGAGGGTAAGAGGTTACATTCATTCATTACAACTAACAGAGTTGGATTTGTGTTTCATGACATGCTTCTGTATATTTATGCACACTAGTGGCTCTCTAACTCTGTACTAAGTACAGTTATAAAAAGAAAGGCATGTTGGAAATTGAATCTAGCAGCTTGAGCATGAGGTGTGCACTCGCTGTATAAGGAGTTTACCTCCTGACTTCTCAGTAGGCAATGGATCAAAAAATGACTGAGTCACCACTCAGTCAATGCAGCTAAATTGTCCTGCATTGCACAATTACACATTCAATTTTTTTTTTTTAAACGTTGAAGTTGCATGAGGTATCAATCTCACAAAAAGGAGGGGGTGGGGGTGGGGGGCTGACTTATTAATTTTGGAATATTTAGAGAGGACACTCCTGTTTTTAGAGAAAGTGGTGGAAAGCTGAACGGTAGCTCATTGCGAATTATACAAAAATGAAAATTTGTGTTTTGAATTACAACCTTAAAGTATAGACATTTGACTTCAGTTATTATTTACATATTTTGGGCCATTAATTCACGTAGGCTATTCGGAGATATAACATAGGCCTACATGCAGATACACATGTAGGCTATTGGCCTAGATGTCCCCACTTTGCCTTAAACTAAGAAACGCAATGATAAATCTGGAGAAAAAGAGGTGAGACTTAGAGGCTGAAATTATACATTTATTTGGGTGTGCCACTTTTATATACGCTGTGACCCATGTGCTTAAGAGTACGCTCTGCATCTATGCGACACGCTTTATCCTGTGTACCAGCTGGTATTGAGCATTTGCTATTCGGTCACTGAGCGGGCCCCATGATAAATGCCATGTTTCAAATTGCTGCGTATTTAGAAGGCGGTAAATATACAGAGCCATTATGAACCGCGCAGCCTAACGCCAGACGTCCATTTCACATGCGGCGGCTGTGTGTCCAAACTAAATGTGAAGGTTATTTAAGGATGACAGTCCTTTTTCCAATTCTAGACATTTCAATAGACAATATGTGTAACTAGGGGTTTACTCACCATTTTGGCTGCTCTCGGTTGGTCTTTACGTGTTAGGGCTTATTGCTGTGAGCACTGCCTCTGAGGACAGCCAGTCCCGGTGGTGACAGGACAGAAGAGACGGTGCTGCTGCTGCGGCGGCCGTGTAGCTGCTGGGCGGTGCACTGCCACGTACCACCGGGAGAGGCGCTGCTGCACGTCTCGTATCATTTTTCAGTGGCTTTGAGCCTACAACTGTTGTGTGCCAAGAACTGTGTCGCACAACTCAGTGGGTCTGTTAGTAACCACAATATAGTTCTTAATCTGACATTAGCCTACCTCTAATGGCAATGAATAAAATAAAAATAAAAGTAAAAACAAGATAAGATGAACAAAATACTTTCGGACAAAGGGCCTATAATAAGTAATCAGTAATGTGTTTTGTATTCTTATTAGTAAATACATTTTTAACACAATAATAATCGCCAATAATAATACAATAGTAATAGCCTGTTGTTGTTGTTGTATTTATCTCCAGTTAGGGTGACCACCTCAAATAGCACAAAAAGTGGGACAAGTTGTTCAACTTGGTGTAACAAGGTGGGACAACTTGAGAAATAATGTTTTGATATACACATCTAACTTACCAACTTACTGAGATACAAGCTGCTTTAGTTTAGGGCCTATAAAACATAGGATGGGCAGTTTTTATCCTAAAAACACACAAAGTAATGTCTTTACTGAACTGAAAAAACTGAAAAAAATCTAAACTGTAAGTCTGTATGTATACTTTCAAAACAATCCAGCACCAACAGCTCACAGCTCCATGCAGCAGCCTGTCCTGAAACACAGGGGCAGCAGCACACCGACCATAGGCTATATTAAACCTGTCAAGATGGAATGCCTGGAAATATGTGTTCTTGATTTTACACAAGGAATACCAATCTTTCCATGTTGTTCTTAACTTGAATCCCTCTTTTTAAGATCCACTGAGCACCAATGAAATAGGGTGACATTGTCTTAATAAGTGAAAACGGGACAGATGCCTAAATGGCTGTGCAGTTGTAACCAGAAGTGGGACAGGTGGTCACCCTATCTCCAGTTGTATTTTAATGGCATACTGTATTAAATATACTCAGTTGACTAAATCTGCTGCTCTGGGTCGTTTTAGCAGTCCACGGCCAGAGGAGGGCAGAGCAGGACAAACACATCATCTGTCTCATTCATATGTAGCTACATGCACATGTGAATGTGAGGCCATGAAGGAAAAAATGCAGCAGCAGCAGAGTGTGTTCAAGGTGTATAGAGAAAAACATGTTCGGATGTGGACTGTTGCATGGAAACAGAAATATAATGGGGCCTCATGAGAGAGGACATGCTCCTGGCATGGCTGCTTATTTCACAGACAAGATAAGCTATTACTGAACCCAGAGAAGCATGTATTCCCCAGATAATTTGTAGTAATGGTACGGTTCTTATTTTTGCTCACCTCAATCGCTGCTTGTTTTGCTTTCAATTTTCACATTAAAATTACTTCAACCATTGATAAATTTACGTTGCTCTTTTGTGGGCAAGAAAAAAAAACAATTAAGTTACTGGAAATAATGTTCAACCAAAACAATTATGTAGGTATAATGCACACAACATAAGGAAATCAAAATACCCTTGACACTTGCTGTTTTGCAACATCAACTAGATGAAATGTGTCCAGATTGTGTCCAGTGAAAATGTTGTATTGTTTGGCGTCCACTGTGTTATTATGTCCCTCTAAAGACAGCTAATAAAACAGTAATGAGGTTGGAGCTAGTCCAATTTGTTTGCAGTGAAAAACACAGGCTGCACCAGGCAGCATTTCATCAAACGTGAATGCTGGAGATGTGTGTCATTTTGCACTCCTGTTTGAAAACCTATTTCTAAAATTTCCAAGATGTGAGGAAAACACACTTTGCAATATTAATGAGAAGGGTAACATTGGAGAAACTGACCTCGTTTCAAAGATCTAATGAGCAAGAAGGTTACTGTAGGTCAGCCTTTGAGGAAACCAGCAAATACATGACATAAATATAAAATAGTTAAGAAATCGTATTAGGGCTTCTTCTTCATGGAACACTGAGTTACCTGTTGTATTCTGGCCATAGTGAAATGTTTACTAATGGAGGCTATTATTTCTGATGAGCTTTTATTTCTCAGGTTTGTAACATGGTGGAATTTCCCAGGTGCACATTGCATCTGTCACTACACTCGAGATTACAGTCATCCAACATGTATTTCATGGCTGGTGGAGCGATAAGTCTGAATGGAGCAGCCTTTTCTGTCAATATGAAAAGTCATCAGTGATCTGGATGGATTCAACTCAAAGGTGTTCAACCAATGGCTCTATTTTTGTTGAGGAAGAGAGGAAGATATGTGCAATGGATATTTCATGACTGTAAGAGTACCTGGTTAATATGAACATAGACAAAGGTGTTTTTTGGTTTGTTTGTTTGTTTGTTTTTTGCCATTAATATTTTATTAAATTTCATGTTTTCACAATCAAGTTCAAAAACACATGTGAAGCATAAGTGGAGCACAACCTCCCTCCCACCTCCCCCTCCCTTTGTGGTTTTTGGATTTGTAACAGACATCAAAGGTGTCAGGGAACATTTTCTGGAGACGGACAGGGGTGTAATATTATCTGTGTAATAATTTGTAATTCTGTTCATGAACTGATAAAAAAATACACTTTGGAAATACATTTTTGCAAATCTCAGACCAATCTATTAGACTAAAAGTTATCCCCAAATCATGTTCCCACAGCAGTTTCAAAACCTCATATGCACTGGAGTTGTGGTATGACATTAAGGCGTAAAACTCAGATATTTTTCCTTTTAGTGAAATAGCTGAAATTATGGTATTCTCCAACTTAGATAAATTGTGTCTGAATTTATGCTCTTTTTCTAATGAGCTGATAAAATTTAGATATAGATATTTATAAAATTCTTTCAAGGAAATATTAAATTCATTCCTAATTTGTTCAAATGATTTTATAGAGTTTAATGACAACAAATCTGAAAGTTGGAAATACCATTAAACGCCCAGCTTGCAAGACCAATACTTCTGATTTGTTCAGGAATATCAGGGTTTAGAATTAGAAGAAATTGTACAGATATATCTGATGGGATATTAAGATATTTTTTCACATCATTTTACACTTGCAATGTGCTTTAAATAATAGTGTTGTTACAAATATTTTGCGCATTACTAAAATTATTTATAAATGGGAGCTGACCTAACTTGATAGGGCTACAAGCAGAGTTTTCCAGTTCAATCCAGGTTGACTCTTGTCTATTTAAAAACCAGTTGGTCATCATTCTGAATTGAACCGACCAGTAATAAAGTTGGAGGTTAGGCAAGGATATACCCCCTAATTGTTTAGGTTTGGTGAGAATGTCACCATGTTCTCTGATGTATTGAGAGATGCTAATCTTTGTTGCTGTTTTTTTAATTGTTATCAAATAACAAGGTAAATTTTGAAATAAGTAATTTAGCCTAGGAAGGATATGCATTCAGATCACATTAACTCTCCCAAAACAGGATATTGGCAGTGGTAACCATCTACATAAATATTGTTTAATTTTGCTGATTAAAGGTGTATAGTTGGAATCAAATAAGTCCCTTAAATCAGCTGTAAGATGGATTCCTAAGTATTTCAAACTACTACTACAAACCTTTAGCACCTGAAAGGGAAAATTTATAAATTCCCCAGGAGGAATATTAAAAGGTAGGACAATTGATTTACTTAAATTAATTTTGTAACCTGACAAAGCACATAGACAAAGTTTAGCAAAACAGTTGCAAAGAACTATTTAGACATGTCCAAATACAATGCCCATTACTTTTACTCCAGTAAAAGTACTGTTACTACAAAATATTACTGCATTACCCAAGTGAATATTTATTATTGAATGTAAAGTTTAAGTACAAATTATTCCAACCATGTACAAAATGTTGACGATTTCTTTCATAAGTGAACAACAAAATCAACTACTATCACTACTACAGCACAGTACTAAGTACTACTATTGCTACAGCCTTGCCTACCCTATTGTGACAGCTCTGATCAGGACTGAACCTATACAAAACTGGGCCTAACAGGAATAAGCAGTGGTCTACTAAATCAAAACATCGAAAGACTCCAGAATTCCACCAGAAGAAGTCTAAGTACCACCAGTGGTACCTCTACTGCAGTTTGAAAACCACTGTCTTATACAATAACATAATCAATGCAAAATGTACATTTTCTTTATATGTTGCAGCTTTCCAGCCCTGTTTCTGTGAGAGGTAGGAGTTTGATTGAAATGAACACTGAAGCAGTACACTGAGCTACACCCTATTCTTGGTATGAGATGTGCTTGAAATGTCCTGGGAAGATAATAGCTATGTGTACTTTGACACAGTAATCTTAGGATGGAACAACAATAAAGATAGCAGAGTTGTGCTGCCATGCAATTAAGCTATTACAGAACTCACAATACACTTGCAAATACACTCACAAGGCAATGAACACAATAATTACTGGTACTTATCAGTCTGTTTTTATATATTATGTTATAGGATTAATTTTCTATTATGCAAGAAAGACTAGGACACATTGGATGGGCTTTTGTTAAAATTTGAAATGCTTTATGGTGGAAAATGACATTAGGATTTCCTATTATTTTCATTTTTTTCCCTCTAATTTAAAAATCAAAGTCAAAATAGCAAAGCTAGGCTAATCTACACATAAACTGGTCATAAAAGTAACAAAAACAAATTAACTGAAAAGAAAATTACTTCCTAAGAAATTGTCTCTTGTCAGAGGTGTAATGCTTTAAAGAAGAGACAGTGATGGCTGGTTCAGGTTGATGATACTTGATTTTTTTTTTAAATTGTGATATATTTTCCCCACATGTTACTGCTAAGATAACTATTATGTAATTAACTGATTTATGATGGGATTAGCACTAAACAGATGCATGCATTTATGGCAATGATAATGACAAGAAATGATAAGGCAGCAAGTTCATATACAACAGCAAGTTCATGCTACAAACAAATCACAAATATTATAATTCATATTCAACATATGTTAATTGCTTTGGGAATGCATACTTAAATTTGGATTGCACTGGGGCAATTGGTTGCAATACTTTGGAGATTTGTCTTAAATGCTCAATTTTAAAGGCAACAGAAATGAGTCAGCGTAACCTGTAAATTGAATGTGAAACTATCATAAACAGGGATAAGTCCTGACACGTTGTGATGACATCAAGGTCCCCAACTTTGAGTGCTGACTGGCTTCTCAGAGTCTATCTTACACCTTATTGGACAACAATCAGCTGGGTTGGGAGAATGCAATTCTAAGATATGGCATTTCAACTTTGTCCTCTGAAACATACTTGGTCATTCCCTTCTTGGCACCAAAGAGTAAAAATTGACATTGGATTGTTTTGGTCGTGAATTTTAAACCGGTTTCAGTGAAATTGCATCAGCCAGGTGCTTTTGTGTTGGGATCATGACACTGACTACAGACGAGGTGAGTCTTAAAATTATATTTCAAAAAACTAATGTGCTGAAGAGAAACTGATTTGGAGGATAACAATGTGCGTACCAAGCCTTTAGCCGGTTAGTCATTAGAAGATGTTTGCTACACACTGATTTGAATAAGATAATCAAACTAA
Source organism: Bostrychus sinensis (assembly GCA_020698575.1). Taxonomy (NCBI): domain Eukaryota; kingdom Metazoa; phylum Chordata; class Actinopteri; order Gobiiformes; family Eleotridae; genus Bostrychus; species Bostrychus sinensis. Next base: position 19,948,290 of record CM036256.1, on the reverse strand, counting down.
GTAATTCAGCAGGAGAAAAGTCTTATATTCACACTAGGCCTTGGTTTCAGGTCCACGTCGGGATGGACCTCATTGACCTACTGCTCAGAAACACAGATGAACAAACCAACAGTTACCACAACAACCATCTCTGGACCATAGACATTCATGACGTGAGTATTGTGGCCATTTTTCAAGACTTACTCCTGTCCTCTCCTTTCTACAGTATAGGTCAAGTCAGTGGGTTAATAATCTGATTGGGATTAAGTAAATTAATGATAAAGCAGCTCACTCTACAGTAAAGTGGCAAATGTGGCTGAACAAAATTAACTGTTAAGCCCAAGTGTGTGTGGAAATATGATATCATTAAGTAAAGTCGCACAGCTGGGATGGTTTCATGTGCTTACCAAAATATCCCCCTGGTCAGAGCCCAAGTCCCGGGGAGAGCAGTGCTGATGACTTCCTGGAAAGCCTGCTGGGGGGCAGCGATTGCTCCTCAGCTCCTGCCTCCCCCCTGTGGTCACCCTGTACCACCAACAGCGCCATCACCGAAGACCATGTAGAACATCCTGCAGAGAGCCCAGCTTCCTTTAGGCCTGTGTCAGAATGTGCTGCGCTGTGGACCTCCGAGCCTCCCAAAATGGAGATCCATCCATCTGCAGTTAAAGTCAAAATGGAAAACACTTGTGATGTTTCAGTTGATCTAGGTAAGACCACAGGCTGTTAGTCTCAACTGTTCTTGTCTATAGCGGTAACCTCAAGTTGGTGGTTTAGACATTGCAAATAAGAAATAGTAGATGGTCTCAAACTCTAATCCAGCCACAGGGGGTCACAGTGTACTCTTTAGGTCATTCCCAGCCTGGATAAATGGAAAAGGTTGCTTCAGGAAAGGCATCCAATTAAAATTAGTGGCCATGAATAAGTAAGAATTAATATGTATCGTAATATGTATTGTAAGACAATATACTGACTTTTTTTTTTACCAATATGATTTTGGAAAACCTCATCTGTATTCTAATACACCACTACATAAACTAAATTTCAGGAAGTACATTTTATTTATGTATTTTTTTATACTTTATTAGGTCATGTTAATTTGTTCTTTATACAGAACAATGCTCATAACATATACTTTAGGACACTTTTTTTCCACACTCTATACATAAAAAAACATGAACAAAAAAACACAAACACAAAGAAAAACACACACACACAAAAGAAAAAAAAAAAACATGCGATGGTGGCCCAGCAACCGGAGGGTAGCCGGTTCGAATCCCATCTGAAGCGCATACTGTCGTTGTGTCCCTGGGCAAGACACTTCACCCACCTTGCCTGTGTGACTGTGTTTGGTGGTGGTCGGAGGGGCCGTTGACGCTTCCGTCAGTCTGCCCCAGGGCAGCTGTGGCTACAGAAGTAGCTCACCACCACTGAATGTGAATGAATAATAGATCAAAAATTGTAAAGCGACTTTGAGTTGTGTGAAAAGCACTATATAAAATTGATGTACTATTATTATATGCATATGTGTGTATAATACATGTGAATGTATTACACACATTCATGTACATTACTCTATATATATATTCATTTTTCTTTTTCATTTTCTTTTTCATTTTCAAACCAATTATTCATCCTGAATCCCTTGTTTAGGAAAGTTATTACTTTGTCTTTATTGTTATTATAATTAACATTAGCGACTTGACAATAACTCTAAAATACATTTTATTTAGTAACCAGAACAGTAAGAACTGCAACTGTATTATACAGATGTAAAGGAAATAATGATGTAAAGGAAAAAAATCTTTTTATTTCAACATTCCATGAATCAGAATATACTACCTGAGCATGTGATTGTTAACAGCCTATTCGTAATTTCATTTCTTACCTTTTGAAAGAGAAACACTAGTGTGATTATCATTCATCATGTGAGCCATGCGAGTCATCATGCAAATAGACTTTTGAGTGCAGCTCTTCAGAGCTGTGATTCTTGACCCCTCACTTCTGAAAATATCCTTCTAAATTATGATCTAAACCGGATTTGTCACATGTAAAATGTGTGACATGCGTTTAGTGTAAAGGAGCACAGCTAGAGGCCACATTTTTGGGGTTTGGATTTAATCATGTTTGTGTACATTTTTAACATTTCAATGTAGATTTTTAATAGTGATGCTTGTTTTTGTTTTTATTATCTTGTAGCATAGCTTTTATCCTTACTTTACTTCTATTACTTTTCATCTTATCCAAGGAGAGTATGTTTTCACCAGTGTGAGTTTGTTTGTTAGCAAGTCAGCAATATAACAAAAAAAACACACACACACACACATAGGACTGTGCTCTCCATTTCAGGTTGTATTTGCCACATTGCATATTTATTTGTCAGTGTAAAAATACTTCATAGTAATAGTAATACTAATTATAGTGACTTTTTTGTTGGTTGTAATGATTTTGTGGATAGGCTGCGACTGCACTGACCTGAAAGAGAAATTTGGTCTTGCCTACTACCTCAAAGCGAACCATTCCTCCCTACGACCCTCCAGTCAGACTCTCACAGTCAAGGACCTGCTTTTATCCAACCTGGGACAAAAAGTGAGTACAAAGTATGGATTATTTAAAGTTAGAGAATGAACTTGTGTTATGCAGTCAGCCCATGTAAGACCTTTGGGGATTTGTTTTACTTATTAAATGGTCAGTGTCAGACTTGTGAATAAAAAGCAGTTCAGTGTACAGTGCCCAATTCACCACCAGAAACCTTTTTGTGAAGAACTGCGAGTCTGACAGCAAAGAGAGCAACGCTTTCCAAAATAAACATCATTTAAAATACACTACTATATGCCAACTTTGGATAAGCTGCCCTTGAGTTATTTAAACTGGAATATTCTCCGCATCTGGTTCACAGGGGCAGAGAGTCCCCCAGCAGTCATTGCAGGAGCTGGTGCTTGATGAAGATGAGAAAAGGCTTCTGGCTAAAGAAGGGGTGAAACTACCCAGTAAACTACCCTTGACCAAGGTACTTATTATCACACTGGTGTATGTAGGGCAGACTCACTTCACTGTCTCACCTCAACCTCCTGTAAGCATCATCTATATCTCAAAGTTACAAAACCTCTTCCAACCCAGTTTCCTCTCACTTATACCCCTTTTTCTTCTTGTCTTTTTTTGTCTTGTCCCTGTCCTCTTGACTGTTTCATCTCGGCGACAAGTTTGAAGACAGGGTTTTGAAGAAGATCCGCCGGAAAATCCGTAACAAGCGCTCTGCTCAAGAAAGTCGGAAAAAGAAGCGGGAGTATGTTGATAGTCTAGGAGGGAAGGTATGATGAGACAGCTCTATCCTTTCATCCTATCTCATTCAGCGCCTGTGCAAAGATACAAAAGTCAGTCAGACTATAATAGGGCTGAGATTATAAACAAAAATCATATGATCAATTACTGCAACCAAAAATATCGTGTTTGAAAGTATAATTATAGGTTAAGATCAATGACAGAAGCTTGTTTGAAATAAAGTAAAGTGAACACAGCCACTCTTGTCTTTTATGGCAAACTAAACCAGGACCTGATACTGACAAAAACCTTTACAGAACAAAAAATGCTTCACAGCTCAGGACACAGATAATGACTATCTTGGGAATTGTAACACTGGTTTTCAGAGTAATACCTTTGTGAGAAGTTGCCCCACGTGTTTACGTGTTTTTTACGTGTTTTTTTTTTTTTTTTTTTTTTCAAACTTTTAATGGCTCTCTGTGATTTATGATGAGGTCACACTTTTTGGTGGTTATAACTTCATCATAACGAAATGTATGTAATGTATAATAAAACAGACAGATAATAAGAAGATAAAGACAATAAATCAGCTATTTGGGGTATCATTCAGTCATAACGTAATGATAATAATCTAGGAACGGTAAGGGGGAAGAACAGAATGCTAACCATAGGCTAAGTAAGCTACTAGCCAGCTAATACATTCTGTATTACTTCTACAATAATTAAAATGGTAAAATAATAATTAATATAAATGCACACACACTAATAAAACAGAAGGAAGTGTAGTTTGTCAGTGCCAATTCATGATAAAAAGAGGTAGCTAACAAAAGAGACAGTAAGTTAAACTTAGCTGAAGTGAAACTAACTAGCTGACAGTAGGCTAAATAATAGCATAACTTGCTAATTTTTTTCTACCTTTGTATTGACTTAAAACGTAAAATAATACTAGAATAAAATAAGAATAGCAAAACAGTGCCTTACCTTTGAATAGAGAGTAAGAATATTTCATGTTTCATTCAGGTTGTTGGGGAGTAAAACTTGTCAGCTAAATGTAAAATAACTCTAAGAAATGTACCTAAATAGTGCTAGTATCTAATAATATAGTGTTATGTATAGAGGGTGACCATATGCCCCTGTTTAATAATGTATCTGTAAAAACATCTGTGTTTTTGTCACAGATGATGATACTATGTCCCACTCCAACAGACCATGTCCCCATTTTAATGAATACAAGAAATATAGCATGCATTTGATGATGTCACACTCTCAGATGGGACAGGAGCCAGTATTCCTGCATAAATAAGCTATTTTCATATGAAATATTCAAAAAGAAAATTCACAAATTTTGAACCTTGAATCTTGCTATATGTATCCTGCCACACCAAAAAAGCTGCATATTAATACACAGACATTTTGCCTGCCCCCATCTATATTAATTACTACAGGAATATAGAATGTTGTGATGGGTCCATCATCCGAAATCCAGCAATTTGTTTGCCTTACCATAGTTTTTAGCAATTGCCATCAAATTCAAAATTTGTTCCAAGCTTTATTTAGTTACAGTGAGACGAAGGTTTTCCGAAGCTTTTGTTAGCCTACTTACACCATTATTTATGAATGTATTCAATTATGTGTCCCAGTTATTAAGTCTATAGTCACCCTGAGCTGACAAGAAAGGAAGTAGGCTATATAGGGATAAATTTTAAAGTTATTAAACTTATTAGCTACTGACATTTGCCTGGATGGAAGACTGTAGCCATACAATAATAATATAGATCCCATCATTATAAATAATGGCAGAAAGATATACAATCAGTCATGTAATGGGTTACACAGGCTAACATGGAAGAAAGAGTTGTGTTGTGGATTAAAGACCAGAAGAAAAGGTCAGAGGAGTGTCAGTGAGAGAGAAATCCAGTGTAACATTTTACATGTGAAGCGAGGCTGCAGTGCTTCTCTTTCATTGTCTCTTTTGAGGTCAGCTGCAGAGAAAACTTGTTTACTTTAAAAGCAGTGGCACAAAAGAGCAGTTGGGGGGATGAAAGCTTGAAAAAAAGATGTGTAGATGCAGCATATCACAATAGAGGGCAATACACATTTGTCAAAGGAAAGCACAGTTTAATACTTCACATTCATGTCCATGGGCATTATACAGAGCCAGACAGTCTCAGCTAATGTCTCCTCCACATTGGTCACAGCAACATCTTCACAAATAATACTGAAACCTGAAAATCACAGTGATGACAAAAATAGGGTTTAGAATAGTGTGTGTGTGTGGTGTGTGTGTGTGTGTGTGTGTGGTGTGTGTGTGTGTGTGGTGTGTGTGTGTGTGTGTGTGTGTGGTGTGTGTGTGTGTGGTGTGTGTGTGTGTGTGTGTGGTGTGTGTGTGTGTGTGTGTGTGTGTGTGTGTGTGTGTGTGTGTGGTGTGTGTGTGTGTGTGGTGTGTGTGTGTGTGTGTGGTGTGTGTGTGTGTGTGTGTGTGTGGTGTGTGTGTGTGTGTGTGTGGTGTGTGTGTGTGTGTGTGTGGTGTGTGTGTGTGTGTGGTGTGTGTGTGTGTGTGTGTGTGTGTGGTGTGTGTGTGTGTGTGTGTGTGTGGTGTGTGTGTGTGTGTGTGTGTGGTGTGTGTGTGTGTGTGTGTGGTGTGTGTGTGTGTGTGTGTGTGTGTGTGGTGTGTGTGTGTGTGTGTGCATGATCAGCTGAACAAAATGGGCAATGCATCATTATTGCAATATTATTTGATACTTGTTTTTTGTTTTAGCTAACTGTATGTATAAATTCTGTCCCTTTAGGATGTCTGCATGCAACACTCACAACCTCGAGCTGCAGAGAAAAATCCACCAATTAGAAGAAACTAACAAGTGAGTCTATGTTTTTTTTTTTATTCCTCATGGTTCACACTCAAAAGTTATCAGGGAAACCCACCCTTGTTCAAATTCATAACTTTTTCTTTGAGCTGTGGATGTGATCAGTGGAGGCTTTTGTAAAGACACAATTTGGGGCAGAACAGAGAGAATTACAACACAGTAGTTAATATTTCAGGTCTGGCTTGTTATGGTGGGACTTTTAAAGATTGTTTTCATCTGACTATATTGTTTGTGAATCCACACCCATTTTTTTGTCTGTGGAATGTCTGAGTGTTTCATTGATCTGTAATGATTTTGTCCTGGCCCCCTCCCTCCTAGGTGCAGTCTAACAATATCACTTCAAATGTTTCTATTTGTTGTAAATCAGGGTTGGTGCATTGTGTAATATAACCAGAGTACAAAGCACACCCAATTTCAAACTTCTGTGTGAATGCCTCCCCTTCATCCTGCTGTTTCTGTACAATTCACTGTCTTTCCAATAAGGGCAGGAAAAGGCTGTGCAAGCTAATATAGGCTATGCTGCTAATCACAGATAGTATAATAATGCTTGCTACAATAATGAGTGTAATGTTTAACGTCTCCTTTCCATCATTTTCTCACTACAGAGCTCTGTTGCATCAGCTAAACCAGCTACAGGCTGTGCTTGCTAACAGCTCCAGGAAGGCAACACACAAAGGGACATGCATATTGGTATGCTGTACCATGGAAATCTGACATTAATTTGCACCACTGAAGACTGAATCATGTGGACTCAGTATGATAGACAGGCTGATAATAAATATATGTAGGTATATATTTGAAACTGACTCTGAGCACATCATTAAAAGGCACAGATTGTGTTTCTGTGTTGACTACAGCTGTGTTTACCTTCAGGGCTTAAATCTAGTCTCATGTTTGAACAGTGCTTTATGTAAGGCATCTCTCCTTATAAGTTTTCCCCTTGCGTTCTTCCGCTCTGCTGCTGACCCACTATCTCTGTTTGTTCTCTTTTCATGACCAGGTTTTGCTCCTGTCCTTCTCTCTGCTCATTTCCTCAAATCTACAGCCAGATTCTTCCAGTCAACTCAGCCAGGGAGACTTCACAGAAACACGAGGTCTCTAGTCTCACACGCACCAAAATTTGCACCATCTGTATCAAAAGCACATACTGATGCACTCATCCTTTTTCATTAGTGCTGTCACGTTCCCTGCAGTCCATCGAAGCACAGGACTCTCCCCCTCAGCCTCCTCTCTTCGTCCTAAGGGGGGTAGAGGCAGTGCGTGGAGGGATGGAGAAGATTTGGTCTTGGTCACAACTGCCTACAGCGGATCACAAGCAGCGGGACCATCACTGATCTCACTGAACTCCACCCTGACACATTACCACCCAAGAAGGGACTGGAGTGTTGGCCTGCCTGCTAATGCAGCATCCAAAAGAGCAGTTTGATTACATTTCAGAGTGTCTTTCTCGAGCTGACCCTGGTGCAACTCTCATGCTCAATACTCAGACAGTTTGCAGTCTAGGCCACACATTCTGATAAGTGAGAGGGGTCATGTTGGTGTTGTAAATAGATGTTTTTAAGGACATATAAAACAATGCAGAGTTTACATGTCTACAGTCTCTTAAGGATGAAAAACTAACAGAGCATAAATAAATAAAAAAGTTCTCTTCTCTGAAATGTGGAGTCTTTTCGAGTGCTCATTACAGTGCTTTGTGGAGTGCTTTGTCTAATTTGTTTATAATTATAAAATAATGAATCAATATTTAACAATATTCTTCCTAAATTCAATAGTAACTCTTCGAGGTTTACATTAACACCTGTCAATGAATGAATGAATGAATGACATCAAAACTCAGCTTTGTACTCTGACATGAAAGCCATGGATGTATTGAACTTAAAACTCAACCTCAGGCAGAGCAAACTCCTTTGTTCTCATTATATTAATTAAAAGATTTACAATATTATGTAACTGCGGTATAAAACGTTCAAACAAGTTCACAGCAAACTTCATAAGAAAGTTCAGTGGCACTATCTGGATAAAATTATCTGGATAGCATCACCTATATTCAGGACATTGCTCTGTCCATCAACCTCAAATGACAGAAATTAATGCAACCAGGGTTAAGGAATAGCACCAATAGCATCACTGCAGTCATTGGCTAATGCAGCATCATATATAATGTCCTCTGTCCCATATATTCTGTCCCATTAGAGAGCTCTCATTCGCAGTATGCCTGTAATATATCACAACTTCTGACAGTTTATTGATCTACACAAATGGCTTCACAGGATCTTGGCTATAAATCTCAGTCAAAACATTGTGTTTTAGAGCAAACTCAGGTTGCAGATGTTGGCCATATATTTGCTTTGTATGCTTAAGCGATATGATGTGTACTAGTACTTTAGTTGCTCACTACCATGCCAACTAAAGAACGAGGGCAACATTGAGGTCAGTTTAAGGACCTATTTTTAAACTATGAATAGCTTCCTACCCTCTGCCTCTTTATTTTTATAGGTGGACTCAGGTGAGATGCTGCTTACTTATTGATTAGAGCGTATTGACAAGTTGATCTTATTACACGTTACATGGGGATCTTTTTTTAACAATGCTTTCAAAATATTCATACTGAGATAAAACTAAAAACATTGGACATACATTAATTAAATGTTATACACTGATTAGCCATAACATTATGACCACCTGCCTTATATTGGTTGTCATAGTGTTGCAGCCCCATATGCGACAAACTGATGCTCTGTGTATTCTGACACCTTTCTATGAGAACCAGTATTACTTTCTCCAGCAATCTGAGCAACATAGTAGCTCATCTGTGTGATCGGACCATACGGCCAGCCTTCGCCCCCTTCGTGCGTAACCTGTTTCACCACTGTTTAACCACTTTTGATAGATACTGACCACAGCAGGAACACAACACCAGAAGATGCTCTGATCTAGTTGTCTAGTCATCACAGTTTGGCCATTGTTGATCGTACTCATATTCATAAAAATAGTGAGCAGTTTTTTCAGCTAATCTACAGAAAGGTATTAAAAAAGAGTGGGTTCACAAATGGGGTACAGTTAGCGAGAAATTACAGCACATCATTACACAGCTATCATGTTATGCAGGGAAAAACAATATTCAGATTATTCATATATTTGACCCCCAGCCATGTACCCCCTACTCCCACACAAATTAAAAACATGTCTGTAAGCACAGCAGCACACATCAAATAAAATCTCTTACCATTAATTATTTCTCACCAAATTAGACTAGTTATTAATAAACTACCACCATGAGCAACACAAGTTCACTTTTCAAAGAATAAAGAAAATCTCCTCAGACTTCACCTGAGACTGCATGTCTATTTATATTCCACTTTGAAACATCATCAAGCTGTTTGCAAGGCAAGTTTTTGAAAGGTTTTCAGCGTACCCCTTACGTCGTTTGTGTACCATTGGGGGTACCTGTGCCACAGTTTGGGAACTACTAGTTTGGAAAGTAGTGTGCAACAGAGCCACACAAACACAATGCATCAGTGTAAATATGCTGTGTTTCCTCAGTAGAAGTTGCAGCCCGACATGCAGCATAAAACTATATCTAGTATCATTACAGTGATGAATGGTTGGAGTCATGGGGTCTGTAATAAGGGTAAGTGATTATGGAGCTAAGACCAAGACCTACAATGCCCTCTGGTGAGGTGCTCTAAGTTCACATAAGGTCACTGTTGACTTGCATTTAGCATTTAACCAGTGTTGGCTTTAGAAAAGAGCTTGGCTCAGTTTTGAAGCAGCTTAAAACTGACAGCTTTCAAGTTTTGGAAACAGAGCAGATTTGTGCACAGTTAATAGGATAAATGGACCAAAACTGTGCAACTTTAGTCGACAATCTCACTCTATGGTGCCAAAGCAGTCAAGAAAATAACATAACAGTTTATAGTACATGACATTGTGTCCGGGTGGTTGTGGGGGCAAAAACTCAGGTCTCGGAGGAGTTCAGGAAGGCCATAGAGAAGGACTATCAGTCGGCCTTGAAGAAATTCTGGCAAACCATCCGCCGTCTCAGGAGGCGAAAGCAGTGCTTCACTAACACTTCACTAACTTTATGGACAGAATTTCTAGGCATAGCCAGGGGCCAGAGGGATTCTGGTTTGGGAACCGCAGGATTTCATCTCGGCTTTTTGCGGATGATGTCCTATTGGCTTCATTGAACCAGGACCTTCAGCATGTGCTGGGGCAGTTTGCAGCCGAGTGTGAAGCAGCTGGGGTGAGAATCAGCACCTCCAAGTCAGAGGTTATAGTTCTCAACCAGAAAAGAGTGGCTTGCTCCTGGAAGAGAGCTCCTGCCTCAAATGAAGGAGTTCTTGGTATCTTGGTGTCTTGGTATTTTTGTACCTTGGGTTCTTGTTGTGAGGGAAGGATGAAGCTTGAGATTGATAGGCAGATTGGTGCAGCGTCTGCAGTAATGCAGTCAATGTACCGGTCTGTGGTCATGTCCAGCTCTCGATTTACCAGTCAATTTAAGTTTCTGCTCTCACCTATGGTCAGGGGCTTTGGGTCATGACCGAAAGGACAAGATCCTGAATACAAGCGGCCAAAATTAGTTTCCTCCACAGGGTGGCTGGGTGCTTCCTTATAGGGTGAGGAGCTCAGTTACCCAGAAGGAGCTTGGAGTAGAGCCACTGCTCCTCTGAATCGAGAGGAGCCAGCTGAGGATGCCTCCCTGGTGAGGTGTTCCAGGCATGTCCCTCCGGGCAGAGGCCCCAGGGAAGACCTAGGACATGCTGGAAGGACTATGTCTCTCGGCTAGCTTTGGAAAGCCTTGGGATTCCTCTGGGGGAGCTGGAAGTGTCCAGGGAGAGTAAAGTCTGGCCGTCCCTGCGTAGACTGCTGCCCCCGCGACTCGGCACTGGATTGGAAGAAGATGGATGGATGGACCATGAATCTTTGCTTTGCTGTGAAAATTTGGTATCTACATTAAATTAAATGTTTTTATTCATAAAGGGGAACTTGGTTTGTAAATAGATGATTTCATCTTCTGTACTGGTCTACTGGTTGTTAAAATGCAGGAGTTGGACTAAGCTGTTTAGCATTCACACTATTTTTTCATCATTTCAAGTAGTATCTACACTAATATCTTAGTCTCTAACAAAGTTTCCTCTTTGACAATGCCCCTCCAACAACAGGCAGCAACATAAAAAAAAAAAAAAATTAGCGATTGACGCATGATAAAACATTTGCAGTGTTTATCCTCCTTAGAAAATATAGCTTTGCCCTTTTGCCATAAGCACATCTTATGCTCATCTAGTTTGTTTAAATGTACTTTGTGTACTTTGTGGGTGTATAGTGCTTGTAAGTCATCTCTGTAGTTTTGGAGGAGTTTAAAGGAAGCACCATCTTTAAATACCCATTAACACACAATTAAAACTGCTGGTTGTTATAAGAACTTTAAATTAATCAAATTAAGACCCTGAGGGCATCTTATCTTTTTTCAGTGCAACTTTAATGACCCAAGTTAAATAGAAGAGGGTGAAAACTTGAAAACCTAAAAATGTGTGTATATCCCTACAGGGAGTCTGAAATTAAATATTGATCAGGCTGCTTTGGTTGGATAGTGGCAGTGCAATGAAGAATAAAACAGTTCAGCAAGTGAGAGATAAAGATGCCTATTTGTTGTTTTTTGACTTTTATAAACTCTTGAAATCATATTTACAATCCATTTATAAATTGCTTATTACCTCCACCATGGTTTGTTAACAAGATAACTCAAAACTTAATAGTTGAATTTTCATCACATTTTTAGGTCAAGGAAGAAATGGTTATTCAGAACATCTTCTGGATCTGTACCATTGTGGGACAGGGCACAATAACATCATTCATTCACTATGGGCAGTTTTGGAGTTTATTTATTATTTAGAGACTCCACTCAGAGAGATTGTTCCCCTATGGGCCAAGGATCGAACCCACAACCTACTTGTTATGAGGCTGCCATTGTGCATTTTAATAATTAATAGTTTCATTGGAATTTTTAACACTGTGGAATATGAGGGGTTTATAGCTCAAGAGATGGAGTATTTACCGCTGAACCAAAATTGTGTCTCTATATCTTTTACCATTGTTGGGATAGGACCAATTCTTCAAAGGTCTGTATTCTCCTGGTATTAAGCACTGTAGATGATGCTGTTGTTGTGCATCTAAGTTTAGTCCCTATTAATATTTGTATGAAGCATTTTACAAAAACGTTTGTCACTTGTGTAGGACAAGGACACAGCTATAAGGTCTTCAGACTTCTGTGACATTAACCGCTCTTTTATCTTGTGCATTGTACCATACTGGAAGCCAGAAGTATCAGAACACTGTTTAATGAGCAAAGGATGATAGAAAACCCAGTGGTTAGAAAGAGAACAGAAGCAAGCAGATTTTGTGTTAATTATATAACAACAAACATAAAAAAGACTGATGAGAAAACAGACAGTCTGAGTGGATGGAATCATAAAAATAAGCACAATTCTTTTACAAAATGCATTCTAGCAAAGGGAGAAATGTATGTTTTCTGAACCTTAAGAATGTGATGGACAGTAAGTTGCCTCTAGCTGGTTGAATTTAAATAACCACCAACGTACTAACACTGAATATAAATATGTATGTATATGTATGTAGACAAAGCTATACTGAAAGTTGCATGACAGTGGAAAAAGTAATACATTTTATCATGGAAGACAAGGTCATGTCTAGCCTCTGGGCCATATTTAGGACATGGTGCAATGTAATAGCAGTACAGTGGGTAGATATGGGTTGGAGGCCAGGACAGGACAGACCTTTCTGTGTAGAGTTTGCACGTTCTCCCATTGCATTTGGGAGGGTTTTATTCCCACCTAAAGGGAATTGGCTCAAGATCTGGAGAAGAGTCCCCTGGTGCTGCTCATTTGGCCCAGTGCTCCTGACAGGTTGCTTAGTGGTATTGAATGATGAGTCAAATGCAGAGAATACATTTTCAAAAAAAAAAAAAAAAAAAACACTTTAACCTAACCTTGCTCCTAAAACTGAATAAAAATGTATTAAAATGACTGGCTTTTTTAAACTACTGCTCAACTACTGCTCATCTGCATAAAGCATTAGTAGGGCAAAGATGGTGTGGCTTGCAAAACACCCTAATCTCAAGAGGAACCAATCTTTACTGTAATGACTTGTATGCCTTATAAAAAAAGGTTTTGAAGTACGGCTTCAAAGAAAGGGTAGCTCAAATGAGTTGTCAGTCATGCTGGTCAATAATCTCCCAAGTGAGATTTTTTTTCCCTTTAAGTTTTGCAGAGAGGGCTGCGTCAGTCTTAAGAAAATTAAAAGCAGATTTTAGAATTATCACTGAAAATTCGAGGTGCTAAATTCTCCGTCAGACTTTCATTCCTCGCATCAGTACATGTGGTTTGCATCAGTTATAATTCACTCCTGATGCCCTCGCTTCTTTTTTAATTTCTATTCATGCACAAACCACATAGCTATGCATTGCCAGAGTCTCAATAGTGACCTATAGAAAATGCAAAAGACATCACACTCCCATCCCTCTCGCTGGCTGACTTTGAAAGAATGAAAGCTCTTTGAAAGTTAATTCACGATTCCTCTGATGTGTATCATTGTTGGAGATATGCATTAATCCAACAGTTGCCCTTTGGAAAGGAAAGCCTTTGTGTAAACACCAGGGTGCAGCATTTGTGTGCACGCTTGCGATATAAAAAGTGTCATTTGGTCGGAGCATCTGAGGTGCTGATTGGAGCAGCTCGATCAAAAAGAGTGGGCCCCATGATAATAAGACTGCAGGGCCAAAGCTTGGCGAGAATAACACCAATTTGATCACACTGCTAGCTGTTTATCCAATTCAGACCAGACCAGAACAACTTTGGAATTTAATGTTATCATACACTGACACTTATTATATTATTTAGTAATTTAAGTAAAATCTATTGCTTATTTTTTGTATCACTAACCCTATACTATAAAGATGGATGGATCTAAAATGCCTTTGGTGATGGTTATTAATTATTCATCATGTGAACAATGTCCTCAGTTTGTATTTTATTTGTATTTTTTTCCAACTGAACATAGCGTTCTTTCTTAAACCTTACTTTCTGATCTGAGCTGACTCGTTAAAAAACCATAAATACCAGAGTTAGTAAAACACAGTCCATGAGCGTGTCCAGTTGCGCGCGGCGGAGCGGTGGATGTGAGTGACTCTATAAAAGCCTGCAGCGTCTGGAGGCTCAGCAGTGAAGGAGAAGCAGGAGCATAGACTTCACTCTACAGACACTGATGACTAAACTGAACTAATGTGGAGCATCTGTAAGGGCTGTTAAGTAGGCTTTAACAGTGGGCTATAGGTTTCTTAAATTGAGCTGGAGAGACTAATCCGTAATGCAACTTAAAACGCAACAATTACAGGACAAGAACAATGGGGATTTTCTCATTCACTGAGCTGTTTTAAGAAAGTAGCTCGGCTACTTTGAGGAGCATGCAGAGTAACGGCAGTGGATCCGGGTTGCTCGCGGACTACAGCGCGTGCGGAGAAGACGAAGATGAAGGCGACATCTCCAAACTGGTCAACCCTACAGGCGCAGCCACCAACCTGGCCACTCTCAATCTGTCACTGAACTGCTGGCTTCATATTCTTTCAAAGGAATCCACAATGGATATTCATGGAGATAGCGCAAACCTGACGGTGGGTTTAATTTGACACACAAACCTAAATAAGTGTCGTGATAGCCTATAGTTTGAGCAGACGTTACTAAGTCCACACAGCTTTTTGTGCACAAAACTCAAAATTTTCCCACAGAGAGACTATAAATTTAATATTTATGAATTTTACCCACATTAGCGTTGAACAATGTGAAAAGTAAACACACGAGGCGCACATTTAGATTGTGTTGAGTATTTTAATAATAATAATACATCAGTTTTATATAGCGCTTTTCACACAACTCAAAGTCGCTTTACAATTTTGATCTATTATTCATTCACTCCTCAGTCACACTCGGTGGTGGTGAGCTACTTCTGTAGCCACAGCTGCCCTGGGGCAGACTGACAGAAGCGTGGCTGCCAATCTGCGCCAATGGCCCCTCCGACCACCACCAAACACAGCCACACTAACACATTCACACAGGCAAGGTGGGTGAAGTGTCTTGCCCAGGGACACAACGACAGTATGCGCTTCAGATGGGATTTGAACTGACTACCCTCCGGTTGCTGGGCGAATGCTTAACCCACTACCCACTAGCGTAGCGTAGATTTTCTCTTTATTGTTTTCAGAGTGATAGAAGTCACAAGCCATTGTACTCTTTGTGGAAGTCCTAAGCCCAGATAAATAAAAGGGTTGTGTCAGGAAGGGCATTATAGTCTGTAAGGTTAAGCACTTAAGTGTAGCACTGGTAGAACAGAGTATTTCTTTCATGACTGATGTCTGTATAACATTCACTTTTGATGTGAAGTAGATTATGAGCATATGTTCTTGACTGTGGCAGGTGCGAGTCCTCATTGCCATGGTCTACCTGGTGGTGTGTGTGCTGGGGCTTGTGGGCAACCTCCTGGCCCTGTTGCTGCTCCACTCACGTCGCCGCGGACACCATCACTCCTCCATCGACAGGTTTGTGATGAGCCTGGCCCTCACAGACCTCCAGTTTGTGCTCACCTTGCCGTTTTGGGCTGTGGACACAGTCCTGGACTTCCGCTGGCCCTTTGGCCGGGTCATGTGTAAGATTGTGAGCTCAGTGACCACCCTCAACATGTACGCAAGTGTTTTCTTCCTCACAGCCATGAGTATGACCCGCTACCACTCCCTGATGACCTCTCTAAAGATGGAGAGCCCCAGGATTGCCATAGCTCGTGCCAAATGGGCCAGTTTGGCCATTTGGGTAGTGTCAGTGGTGGCCACTATACCCCATGCTCTCTACTCTACAACAGTCCAGGTAAGTTAAAAACTTGAAACATAACACTATTTGTGTTGTTAGATCTGCATTATTTGTCTCAGCAAATCAACCAAAGGTCAACAAATCTTATATGATTTTGGAAAAGCAAGGTTGGTTACCAAGAATCTAAAAGACTACCATATTATCATATTACCATATTTATTCTGCTTTAAAAATATACACATGGTATACTTTTCCATGTGACCTATTTTTAAAGCAGAATAAATATGGTAATACAGCCACACTAAACATATGGTCTGTAAATTCTTATAATATTTTGTACTTTACCTGCAGGTAACATCATTTCGCACATAGCCTATATCTGAAATACCTTTCTAACTATGGAAAATAACCATGACTATAACTTCAAACACTACCTTCATCTGCACATGCATATGGATGGTGACACAGATTACCGGCTCTCTTTGGTAGAAACATCAAAAGATGATTTTACCTCAGAAACTGCTACAGCAACCTCTTTATTTCACACAGTTCATGTGGAGGTGTTCAGACACTGCAGCTCACAGGATTAAAAGCTCTGAATAAATCAGAAATATTTTAAATGAAAGATGCTTGTGTGGCCCATTTTTAAGTTGTTTTTTTTTAAATGTTCATACTGTCTTACTAGCTTTTATTTTTACTTTCTTCTATGTATAAACATTTAAATTTCTGTGTCAACTCCTTTCGTCTCTGGATATACACTCACTGCGGGTGTTCTGTTCCCACAGGTCTCTGCTGATGACGAGTTGTGCTTAGTGCGCTTTTCAGACTCAGACTCAGGACAGTGGGACCCGCAGGTCTTACTTGGACTTTATCAAACGCAAAAAGTGCTTCTGGGATTTGTTGTCCCCTTGACCATCATCAGTGTGTGCTACCTCCTCCTGCTGAGGTTCATCCTGAGCCGACGCGTTGTGGCCAGTGTAGTCAATGGGAATGTGATGGAAAAGACAGAGAGTGAGTTGAGTCGCCACCGCCGGCGCTCCAAAGTCACCCGCTCTGTGACCATTGTGGTACTGTCCTTTTTCATTTGCTGGCTCCCAAACCAGGCACTGACGCTGTGGGGCGTGCTCATTAAGTTTGACTTAGTGCCATTCAGTAAAGCCTTCTACAACGCTCAGGCTTATGCCTTTCCACTGACTGTGTGTCTGGCTCACACCAACAGTTGTCTCAACCCAGTGCTGTACTGCCTCATCCGTAAGGAGTACCGTGCAGGACTGAAGGAGCTGCTGCTCAGGGTGTCCCGCTCTGTCCGCACTGTACTGACACTGGCTCTGAGGGGACACAGAGTGGAGGGAGCACCACCCAACAGGGTCATGATACACAAAGACATTAACATGTGATGCTTCTGAGTCTGCCCCTGTTGGCTGGCTGCAGTATTGTTTTTGTCAGTTTTATTCAACGTCACATGCAAGATTTGATCCATGTTTCTATCCATAAATATCCCCAGTCAAGGTGTGGTTTTTGGATTGTCAGCATGAAGAGGCGAAAGCTCAGTATGCTTTTTTGTCCACACGATGAAAAGGTATATCTTTTTAAAAGGCCTTTCTGTATAGAGCTGTAATTTTCACAAATCTTTTAGCACGTTAAGCATGTGCAGCTTGTGTGGACATAAAACTTGAAATGTTATACACATGACATCGCAGTGATGGACATAGGTAGCCAAACTGATCTGGCTATATGGCTATGGTTTTTGACTTGGCCATGCTGTACCTATGTAGATTTAAAAAATGTTAAAATATCCCTTTAGTTTAAAAAATAAACCTGTCTTTGTTTGAACTAAGCCTTAGCCTTATATACACCTATGGAAATACACTTTTTAAAATATGCTACCTTTGAAGTCAGTACACAGGCTATATCAAAGCACCCAATCAGAGGGCTCCAAATCCTACTGTGAACTGTATTTTCACACAATCAAGCAAAGTGCAGTGGGAGGGATGACACAAACTGGCACAAACTGCAAAGTAATTTCAATCACTCACAGTGCAGCCACTAAACCAACTGAGCATTCTAACATTAGTTTGTTGTGTTGATGTTACCTGCCATACAAGTGTATTGCCCATTTTAAGCACACTTTAGGACTGCTGAATCCACACAAGCATTATTTGGTGCTAGCATAAACAACTCCTTTCCCTCACTGTGTTGTGTCTTGCTGTAGTGCTGTTATTAGCTTTGAAAACCCATGTATGTACTGTGAGATTAAATATATTGAAAGGACAAAGCATTTTGTAATGTTTTTTCCCCGCTTTAATCTGGTCACGCGTTTTGTGCATGAACAGCCACCATATCATACAAAAACTGAATCAGTGCCACATAAGCTCAGCCACGTTTTTGCCCTTTTATAACCTTTGAGTTCTGAAATATGAATAAGCAAATATCACACACTCCTTTTGTGGCTTGTAATTACTTTACTAATCCCAATTAGAGATAGATTTGTTGTGAGAAGGGGAATTGATACATACAGGTGGGCAGTAGGTCACATCTATCACATGTATTTCCTTAGGGGGAAATCTAAAACAATCAAACAAAAGAAAAATGAATACAGCTATTGGGCATAGGATTATGATGAAATTAATTTTGCAGATTATGTCTTCATCATGTCACCTGTTAGTGGATGAAATATATTAAGCAGCAAGTAAAAATTTGATCTTCGAAGTTGATATGTTAGAAAGTAGAAAAATGGGCAAGATTTGAGATTTGACAAGGGCCAAATTGTGTTGGCTGGGTCAGAGCATCTCCAAAACTGCTGCTCTTGTGGTGTGTTCCTGGTCTACAGTGGTCAGTATCTATTGAAAGTGGTCTGAGGAAGGAACTGTGGTGAACTGATAACAGGTGATGTATGTGGGTCCAATCCAACTAACAAGCTACTGAAGTTTGCTGGTTCTGTTGATTACACAGTGCATCGTAGTTTGTGGCGTATGGGGCTGCATATTAGGCAGTAATAAGCAGATGGTCATTATGTTTTGCATGATTGATGTATTTAGATAATGCAAACAAACAGACAAGCTTCTATTGTTTTATCTTTCCTTTAACACATATGAACGCATTAGCATCAACTAAATAATACATAGTGAGAGTAGGAACAGATGGCTCTTAGTACTCTGCAGGTGCTCCAAGAAAAAGGCAACAAATGACAGGTACAAGTGATCATTCTTGCCCACTGAATCCCAATGATGGAAACAAAAGCCCTGGGGAAAACGGTTTATTTTTTACTATAGGTGTTTTTGTGACCTGGATGTTAAGGCTGATTATGGTTTCTGGATGGCTGCTGTCCAGAGAATTTCCCCCCGAGCTGACTGTGAAAGGGCTGAATGCAAGGCAGTCATGCACTCTCAGGCTGCGGCTATATGAGCTAGCTCTAATAAAAGAAAAACCTGCACATGATTCTTAAAAATGGCCCCAACAGTGTGCTCTATTATCAGCGCTATTGTACGTCCACCTTCAGTTCATGGGTTCAAATGATCACATCTTGCACTTGCACATGTATGAATGCGTGACAAATTATTGGCAAACAGCATTTAGCATTTTATTTGGGTAAAATGTGTGAAGCAGAGTACCTTCTATTGTATATTTAGGCCTGAGCCTGGCACACCTAATGAGCTGATGTTAATGACAAAACAAACTCAAATTTGACCCCTGAACATTAACAAAAAGTAAATTTTATTTGACCTAAAATTCAAGGTTGGCGAAAAATGTGTATGTATTTGATATCCGAAAAAATATTGAAAACCCCCAGAAGTGAGAAAATACATTGCGCCTATGGGAGCGATCACAAACCTTTTTCAACATAGAAAAATTAAAGTTTGCATGTCAAGACCAGCAAAATATTATAATATGGCTTGGCCCTAAACCCAACAGGAAGTCGGCCATATTGGGCAGAACCTTGGACCTACAAAATCATATCCCTTGTACAAAAAAAAAACCCTCCAGTTTTCATCCAAAAGGCTCCAAACTCACTCAAATTCACCAAGACACATGTGCAGTCAAAAGTTATCTATTCGATTTTTTATAAAGCGTGGCTGTGGCGAGCCCGCTATGAAGCAGCCATTTTGAGAAGTTTAAAAACTTTGTGTATCTTCCACAAACACTGTTGGATTTGAATGGACCCAATGGAGCATTTGTGCACATTTATGACCTGGACATAATAATGTGTACATGAAACCTCAACATACTAAAATGAAATTTGAACATGTCAGGACAAGCAAAAGATTATATTATATTATTATATTAAGCTTCAATTACTTTTATGATTTTTGGCAAAAAGTGACTGTATAGTTGCAAAAATGTATTGTTACACCCCTACCCTGTACCCAATAGTGCCATCTAGTAAAAGAGTGTTATTGTTTAAGATACTGTGTTACTGTTGTCTTTCTATCATCTTGAAACAGTCTGATCATTCTCTCCTCCAACCTCTGTATATGTATGCTCAGTTTGAACTTCAGCAGGTTTGTCTTCAACATGTCTCATTCCTAAATGCAATGAGTTGCTGTCATGTGATTGGATGATTAGATATTTTGTTAATGAGTCGTGTACCTAGGTGTACCTAATAAAGTGGCCAGTGAGTGTTTATACAAATACTAACTTATTGTCAAAGCTTTGTTTGAGAGACCAATACTAACTAAGTAACTAAGTGATATAAGTTGCTATAATGTTGCTATAATGTATTGTGATAATGTATTCTGAGTCTTGACTCAGACATGTATGTTTAAACTGCCTGTGATTTTACTGGAGGAAAATCATTTGCTGCTATTTCAAGCCAGTGCTTTGAGTGTTTTCGTGCTGTATTGCAGAGCACAGGATATTTTCTCTCTAGAGGACAGTCTATATTAATGATTGGGGTGATAAATCTCAATGCTTTGGTTAATGTGGTCCATTTGGATACAACATGCAAGTGTAAAGTGCTTCTGATCAAAGAGCCCACTAAACATCACGTTCCTCTGTTTAAGACAATTGTAGAGATGGAGGATTGTTTTTTAAAATCAAGCCCATGTCTAACCTGGTTTGTTTGACCTAGGGCAGCAGAAAAGATGTTTTAATAAAAGTTGCTGTAATAAATATTATGCAATAGAAAAACATCTTCTAAAAGTTGTGCATCTACAATCAAACTGTTATCAAACTCAAATCTTCATGTGATACTTCACTTTACTTTGACAAGAAGACCTGGTTTTCAATCCATCCCATGCATGATTTTCTGTAAATGTTTCAGCTTGCTGACTTGTTGCAGCAGAATGGCCTGGGTCGGCTGCCTCCCTCCTGTTTGACTTCCTTTAAGAGCGCAGCAGTTAGTACCAGAGGAAGTCTTGGGCCCAGTGTGAGTCTGCCACCCTGTGCTGTACTGCAGAGGCAATGTTAAATGGTTAATGAGCTGCGCCGACTTTCTTCCATGCACAGCACTTTGTGTTACACTTGAAGAGTTTGCTATGACTTCTGTCAAACCACCAAGGACTTTGCAGCACAGTGTTCAGCTCTATTTGTGTCACTGGTTGTATGTCAGTGAAACCAAGCAGCCATTGTTGCGTTCAGAATTTCAATGACCATCTGATAAGCGGCCTGTTCAAACTGCTAGAAGATGTGATGACAGCATTCATAACAATTTGCCTACTAACTGTTGCCTAGTACAATATCTATTCTTGCCTACGATTTAGTCATTCTGGGCGCACATTTTAATTAATCCGAAATTATCGGGAATCATGTCATTGCACTATTCAGCTGTATGCTATATGTTACTGTACTGCTGTACTAACAGATGTTTTTGATGCCAGACAGTGAGCCCAACTTCAAATCAATAAAACTATTACTAGACAGTATACTGTGTGTAACAATATTTGATGGGATATTGTCTTATGTAAGGAAGAGCAGAGTTTCAGGGCCATGGTGAGAGGATTTAGAACATTGCTCTAAGTGTCCACTGACATTATGTACAGGTAGATAAACAAAGAAGTGAGAGCTGTATAATGACCCACTCAGCCAGCTCAAAACAACTAGATTTCCCTTCATGCCTGTGATTTGAGGGCGCTGCGGTTTTGCCTTTAATGCACCATTTTACTGGGTTTACACCATTTGTCTGGAGTAGGACAGAGCACTCACCTACTTAAAAACACACCTGTGGCAGAGTAATGCACCATCTGATAGTCTAATGCCTAAATTAACTACAAAGAGGAGACAGTGTGCTGTTTTATGCATTTCTTCTGAATATGAAAAAAAAAACTGCTTTACTGCCCCCTTTCTGTTCCAGAACAGTCATGAAAGGTAGTTATTAAAATGGTTAGTGCATAACATTGTCTTATACAGTATGTGCGGATGTGTGCTTTCTATCAGTTCACATTTGGAACAAGGTCACCACTGGGAGCAAAGTAGAGAATGTATGTACACACTACACAGTATGTGTAATTAAGGAGCTTGCCTTTAATACAAAACTGATGCTGTAAAGCAATTAACCATTTTTTTCCCCAATGAGAAACCTTTTCTTAGAGATGTACTGTGTGATTATGGTTCATTTACAGCCAATCAACAGCTTGTGCTCTATAGCAAAAAGTCAAATGAACCAGCTCACTCAGAAACAATAACTTAGTGGGCAACTAAAGAGTTTTGATGATGTCTGTACTTACTCCGTACTCGAGTCATTGGCTAATGTTGGGAACTTGATTTGAATCATTATTTTGACAGATCAGACTAGGATTGGACTCTTCTCAGACCAAGACTCATGTCTCAATTCTGACCTGTGCCCCACTGACTCGGACTTGAACTCTGGCTCCTGCGAGTCACACTTGTGTCTAATACGCTTTTTACACAAAACGTACAGCAAAGAGAGTACTGGCCCATAAGTCTGAGAAAAGTCAACATGTCAGTGTCGCACCCTCATAAATATAATCATATTATGTGACTGGACTTAAGTTTCACTTTCAGTTGATTTTGGACTCAAAGTTTGGTTTGCACTGGATTTGGACACTTTTCTTAGTAACTCAACTTGATTAGAACTCGCAACTCAACTCAAGGAGACTTGCTTCTGACTTGACTTGATATTTTAGACTTAGACTTGAAAACTGGTGACTCAAGTACAACACTGACATAGAGAATAAAAAAAACATATTATTAAAAAAAAACATCCAGCATCTTGAAAAGGCCTCCTTTCTCAAACAAAGGTGTGCTCTTGATGCGCTCTTGTCCTGTGAGAATATGGGTAATGATGCTCCTTGCTGCGTCTCTACAGGCATCAACATAATTTACTTAAAGTAGCATTGATATCACCTAATTAACAACAGAGGAAGTTCTAGGATATCACAACTATTGGTCTGTCACCTCACTGACAAAATAACACAATTTATTTTTTGCAATTTTATGAAACTTGATCACATTACAGTAAAGCCATTACAATTAGTCACCCAAACACTTTGCTAAATTATATGAAAGGAGCCTTTTTCATTGACATAGCATAAGGGAAAATAAGTTTAAATATGCTATCGCTAAAATCAGCGGTATTTCCACTGATAAGATGACAATATAATCATCATGATAGTTAAAAGGACGTAGGGGAAACTAAGAACAGTTCACATAGTTCTGTCCAATACAGTTGTCATATAAAGTCCTTAGTTGTTGCTTCTCTTACATTGGTATGCTTGTCTGAAATTTTGACAAAAAAAGGAAGGGTTTAGAGACATTGCTGAAAACTTTGGAGGTTCATAAATATTGCAATAACAGTACTCGGGGTTTCTGCTATTAACTGGTGTAAACATACCTTACACTGAAAATAAAAAAATAAAAAAACAACTAACGTAGTCCAACTTTGTACATCTTTATGTAACCCTGTGCCATGTCCCTGGAGCCTAGCAGTCTTTTTAAAATCAAAACTAGGTAGTGTAAGAAAGGTGAATCTTTTCTCTTGGATAAAATAGCTCCAACAGAAGATGCCAAGTGAAACAGTGTTCGATATGAAGTGAAAAAACACCAGGGGCTATTTCTCTTCCCTAGTGCCGACTGGGGATTGGTCTCTTTCTCTTTTTACAGACACGGCCTCCTCCTTAAAGCTGCCATCTTGTTTTAGCACAGAAGCGTTTCTTTTTTTTCCATCTTTAATGAGGTCCCATTTAACTGTGTCTCTGACAGTCATTTGTTCTGGCTTGACTTCACTGTTGGATTCTGTAGAGTTCGTCGAACTCTCGCACACAGTTGGCCCCTCCCATTTTGGGATATCGACCCCCAACAGCTCCATGAGCTGTTTCATGACTTCATCCACATAACCATTGATACGCAGATGTGCATGTTTATCCTGTGGGAAAGGGAAAATGCAAATATTAGGCAATAATATTGGACAGAAGGAGCAGCTGTTCTTTGTTTCATGGTAAAGCACTTGAGCTCATGCTGAAAAACTACATAAATATTTCTTCTATTCAAATGTATTGTTTGCTGATGTCCATTTTCACTTTTCTTTTTAGGTAACACACTAGGCACTTTTGCAAAGATATAATAGCCATAGGTTTTTAGGGAAGAGTACTGAACATCTTTGTATTGTTACAGATGCAGTGTAACCAGTGAAATGTTGCTGTATGTGCCCACTACACTGCACAGGTGAACAAAAGTTGAATAGTTTAATTTTGACTTACGTGCTTGGTAGGCTGTAGATTGACAACGACCAGCTTGCCGCCTTTGCGCTTGGTGAGGAGAGGAAGATCTCCACTGGGTTTAATTTGCATGGATGTGCCAAGAGTAAGTGCCAGGTCAGACCGTCTACAAAAGATACATAATACCAGTAATGAGTAATGACATGTATACATAGGTCTGTGGTGATTAGAGTATAGAGTGAATTGGTCACCTGCTGGCATCATCTGCTTTGTTCAGGTCTCTGTCAGGAAGAGTGTCCTCCCAGTCCAAGATGGTACTGATCAGTTTCCCCCTGTTTCGGACAAAATAATCAATATCTGGAGGCATATTGCTGTATTTTAAGTGTAAAAGCCTGTGTTACCTGCAGGCTCTGAGTCCTCTGGAGCGAACTACCTCACAATAACGTCCTGTTGGCTTCAGGCCCATCACACCAATTACTTTATCTCTCACGTACTGCCTGCAAAGTCACGTATATGCTTTTCAATTCAGATTTACAATCAGTTTAATGTTAGATGATTATTAACAATTTTGTTGGGTCTAAAAAGAGCTATCTTTCTGATTTTATTATATTCCACAAACTCAGGTCTATTGTTAAGAAAGAAGCCCAAAAGCAGGTCAATAAGTGAGTCATTTTTTGAGGGAATAAATGTCTTGAAGCGTTTTGTTTTTTTCTTGTTATGATTTACTCAATACTTACTTTTTTTCTTGTTATGATTTACTCAATACCGCATGTTTTTAAAATAAAGGAAGTGGACACATATTGTTTTTTGATAAACGGTACTCACACTGGATAGTTTTGAGTGACTTTGGGCTGCGCTCTTGGTCCTTTGTCTTTCTCTCCCTACATATAGTATGTTATTTATTTTGTACATTGCTGATCATTCTCAAACGCTATGCAAGACTATATGACTACAGCAACTGGGATTTTTTCTCTTCAGACAAAATCATGATTAACCTGGGACCTGAGTTTGCTACACGGTTTACTAAATTGTACCTCTTTTCAATAGCCTTTTTGTGATTTAAAACACTTCTCTGAACTTCATTTACTTGTCACAGCTTCAGTAGAAATCAAAACTTATTCTTCCTGCATTGAGAAGGGTTCAATCAGTACCATAAAATAAAAGCCCTGCTGACAGAATACATATGTAGGATGATCTATTATACACTTCCAGATATATTATTCTATATTATGTCTCAATCGCAAATGTAGTCTTTGCCTTCCTTCCTTTTCCAGTACAGTCCTATGTGATTTTGTATGTGATTAATCCTTTTGTTTGGTCATTATATCACATAATGGATAACATTACTAACATTATTAGTGTGATCAGTGGAAGTGAGAGTTAGAGCCCTGAATTTCATGAAACATTTTAACTGAAATGAGGTACCCAATTATGAAGGTGTTCACGTAGTGTGCACGTACCTGGCACACTTCTCACACTCCTCTACAAACATGTTTCCATGAAGTTCAGACAGTAGATCCCTAGAAGGACACGTAGCATAAAGACCACAAACAAAGACTGTAATTACTGACCATGACTTTTCAACAATCTCCTGAAATATTTCTGTCTTACTCTTATTAATATTAAAAACAGTCATTCTCACTCGACACCCACTGATTAGTGTAAACCAGTTTACATTTTTAGGTTCCTCTGCTGTTTTCCTTAGAGAACTATTACTTTGCTGTCTGGCCTAAATTGAAACCCAGAGAGATGAAGCTGATGGAAAAGCTGAAAACAGCTTCAGAGAGAAAGCAAGTCCATTGTTAATGCCCTCCAGATTAATGTACTTTATGGAAAGGGTGATTTGTCACATTAGATAGAGCTAGTCACTGGACAGTCTAGTATCAAGATAATTATTGTCTTGACCATTGATTACACTTTTTAAAATGACATTATAACATTACAGAGGTAACTTTGTCGACTTATATAGTCAACCAAAATGTGGAATCTTACATTACTACTTTATTAATTTAGTTATGCATAGATGTCACAAATATTTACAAAAAAAGGGAAAATCAAATCAAAATCCCTTTATTTATCCGTAAGGAACTTCATTTGCGGAAAAAAAGCACCGGTGCAGACACAGACATATATCACCTTCTAAATAATCTACAAAGATAATTTTGCTTACAACTTAAGAATATTTATATATTAAAAGGCGACATGTATAATAGAGAATAATAATCAGGTGTAAGATATCATACAATTTAGATAAAATGGGTTACCTGGGGAAGCCAGATCGGACATGCAGGCCATCCACATTCTGACTGATGAGGTATTTGAGGTAGCCAGCCCTTTGCAGACCTAATAGGGCCATGTGTGTCAAACTGGGCCTGGCATCTTCAAATGTCGTGTCAAAATGTGGGGTCTCACCTTTTTCTTCTAATGTCCATACACCCTTTGGACCCCTAAAATGAAATTTAGCAATGTCAGTGAAATTAACCCACACCAAATTACAGGTTATATTTGTAAATACAACATAAATTACTAAAAGCCTCTTAATTAATCATGAAAGTCAGTGCACTCATTAACATTCATTGGATCATACACTCATTAAGTGTATGACATGTATGTTTGTCACTCATCATTATTTTTAAACTGTAAACCGTAAATTTTCCAAGAAGGAAACTGTATTTCTGACAGCAGCGGGAAAACAATTCCCTTGTCAAGTCAGAAGAGCATATCAATCCCTAGATTTTAATTATCTTGCCACTGAAGGTCAACTAGCGTGGACTGACAGGCACGCTAATAAAATATGAATTACTGTAGACTACTGTACACATATCATCACTAAATAGGAAAACACATGTGAATTCATGTCAGCCAATGCTTCATACCATGGGAAATTAAACTTCATATAAAAAGTACACTTCTTTTTTATTTGAGGAAAAAAATGTGTTAAAATAAGACCATCATCACACTGAAGAACCACCGTCTCTGTCGCAACATGACCACAGCACCCTCAACTGCTCTAATTGTGGTACTACTACAGAAGACTTGCCGTAAAACCTGAATGTTATGGCAAGTATGTCTGTAATGTCAAATATAATATATAGAAAATAAAACAAAATTATAAAACTATAATACTAGTTGTTGCATATCAGTTATATCTATTTATACCTTTATTTTTAAATGTCTAAACTGGAAGATAGTAGTGGCACATTTTAATTATTTAGGACAACACCAAACCACAGGGTTATTCTACTATCATAATATACTATTCCAAATAATATATATACTATTATAACAAATACCAATTTTGATAAATTGAATTTAAATTTGTCTGTATGTGTGTATTTTCTGCCCTTCCATGTGTCAACTTGACTGGTTTTTGCTTGTATGGTCATTCCATGTCAAATCAACCAATTTCAGAAAAAAATCCCACTTGATCATCTTTGAATTGCTTCAACCTTGGTGTGGTTAATGTTCATATCACCAGTAGCATGTGTGCGAAATTTGGAGTTGGTATCTTTTTTTGTTTGTGAGAAAATTAGGTTTAAAAAGTGGACATTTCATGCTAAAATCAGGGCTTATTTAATATTTCAAAGTTCTTTAAGCCATAACATCTAAACAGTTTGAATTTTTTAGGTCTTTTTCTTCACTCTGTGAACCATTTAACCTTTAAATCATACAGCCCTCCGTTGTATAGTTTCCAAGTTATGGGCTGCAGTGGAAGCGGGGAGTTTTAAAAACTGTAAATGTAAACATTCAAACATGTAAACATCAGTGCCAACTCCAACTGCTTCTAAAAAAACTGTAAAATATCTCAGTTTAAACAGAACAAAAAAGAGGTAAAAACAAATATGATTTTATTTCAAGAATCTTTCAGTCTACTTCCAGCTCTTTACTCTAATTGAAGATATTGAGGAAAATGACCAAGACCCAAGACCAGGAGCCCCATCTTCAACAGACTAATTAACATATGTAACTTCAAGATACCAACACATGATTTTCTGCATTTACTAAAGAACTCACGCTCTTTCCAATGATATATTTGTTTTTATGGTAGAGGGTGTCATACCTTGGCAATTTGAGTGTGAAAAACAATCATATTCAAATCAAATCAAATCATATTTTTCATGTTTAATGCCTAATAAATCATTAATACTAATTTAATTTAACTAAAAGCATAGTAGCTGATGAAGTACTCTCACATGAGTAAATTGAATTGATGTGGTTTATTGTGAAGCTATGGAAGCGCAAAAATAAAAAATATTTTTTACATTTACAGTTTTGGCAGCCAATAACTTGAAATTTTTCATTCACCTGACACAAACTGTTCAGACGTTATAGCTTGTAGAACTTATTAAAAGAATTAATTGAAATATTAAATAAGTCCTGATTTTGGCCTGACATGTCCACCTTTTTAAACCATATTTTCTCACAAACTAAAAAAGATACCAACTCCAAATTTTGCACACATGCTACTGGTGATATGAACATTAATCACACCAGGTTTGAAGCAATTCCAGGATGGTCAAGTGGGAGGCACTTGTTGATTTAACATGGAATGACCTGTATGCATGTTGCTGGGTTTAGTAAGCTGAAGTGTGAAATGTTTGTGTATAACATGTTTATACACAAATCACAGATGTGGTTTTGTTTGCAAATTACCTGAAGTCAGGGATTCCTGCTGAGGTACTGATTCCTGCCCCAGAGTGAACAACCAAATAATTGGATTCTTTGATTAACTGGGCCAGAGTCTCCACTTTGTTCTTGAGCTCCTCAGGACTGTCAAAGGACTGCCAAAAAACAAAGCATAATCAACAATGACAGAAGATATAAAATGAGTAAATTGAACAATGTATTGAACTGCATGTTGTGTTAATTATTGTTAGTGTAATTTAATATAAATAAAAGATGGTGGTAATCTACAAGACCTGCTGACTAAATTACTAATTGTTCTCACTGAAAACCAAAAGCAACAAATGAGCCTCATGTCTTTGCAAAGATCCTTCGCGGCTATGTTGCTAGCTAATTGTTTAATGCTAAAAATTTAGCCTCCAGAGAGTTGTTTTACCTCGGGGAGTCCGCAGACACCTTTGTCTGCATACGGCGACAATCCGGCTGCATAGTTCACAGACATCTTAGACGTGAAAACTGCGTGTTTTAAGCTTTTTTCCTAGTATCCCAGTCATACAGGACCGTCCGACTTTACTGGAGAGTACGGTGTTTTGGACGATGACGTCATATTCTAGCGACAGAAGTGATAGGCTCGTTCGAGATGAACTGCGCCTCGCCTGGATTGTGAACGAGAGTGCACGGCCGCAACAGGAGGAGGAGAAATACGCCTGTACTGAAGTCGGACAGTTTGTGGCTCAGATCACGCACCATCACGCCCGAAATCCACTTCTCGCGTGTGTTGGAATGATTTTGAAAATAAATGCATTAAACTGATTTGTAAGAACTTTTCTGTCCCGTGCTTGACCCCAGTCTGTGCATTAATGAGGAGGTGCTCTTTTGAAACACACAACATCGTGCACATTCAGCCGTGGTTCTCAGCTTTTATGTCTAAGTTTACACATTATAAATGTTAAACAGCCTCCTATAACAGCAGATATTGTGCACAATCTTTTTAATAATATTCTACTTCACACTGAGCAGCAGGGCACAAAGTTTATCCAGGTCAAAACTGTAACTTTAGTCTGTATTAAAAAAAAAAAAGAGGCAGGGGAGGAGGAGAGGAGGGCAGTGAAGTGTCGGTGTGTGACGTTTCTGATCAGCACTGAATTCAGATCCAATCCCCCCCCCCCCCCCCCCCAGCTTGTCTGAACATTTGAGAAGCGTGATAATGGCCTGTTTGGACATTGTTTTGTGTGGATTAGGTGCCGCTGCTCTGTTACTTGAAGAAGATAACTTACCGCACGGAATTGCGAAGCATGCAAAAATGGTGAGAGTACGCTGCCACAGCGGTTTTCACCTCTCGTCACTCCGTCACTTCCGCTAAAATTCCCGTGAGCTGATTGGCGCGGCAGCTGTAGTGCTAGGCCTATCAGAGTGCTTCGTGCCAAAGACCAAAGACGCCGATTCAACAAGGCCAATCGGCAGGAAACTAGTCAGATGGCCTCCGTCCTGGAGCGATGGGGGCAGACAGTGCATACATATCAAAAGGACGGAAATGAGCGACGTGGAAGAACCGTAAAGACGGCTTCAGATGGGCGATCGTCGCCTTGGTGTATGGAGGCCTTAACCGGCGCAGGTCTAGCTCATCTCGAACGAGCCTGATCGTTCGAGATGAGCTAGACCTGCGCAGTTGCCTTTTGGCTTAGCTCTTTCTTCACCACAACAGACCGATACAATGACCGCATTACTGCAGACTCTGCACCGATCCATCTGTCAATCTCACGCTCCATCCTTCCCTCACTCGTGACAAGACCCCCAGATACTTAAACTCCTCCACTTGAGGCAGGAACTCTCCTCCAAACCGGAGAGGGCAAGCCACCCTTTTCTGGTCAAGAACCATGGCCTCGTACTTGGAGGTGTTGATTCTCATCCCAGCCCTTCACACTCAGCTGCAAACTGCCCCAGTGCACACTGAAGGTCCTGGTTCGAGGAAGCCAACAGAACAAAATCATCCGCAAAAAGCAGCGATGAAATCCTGTGGTTCCCAAACTGGACTCCCTCCAGCTCCCAGCTGCGCCAAGTTTTTGCCTCCACAACTGCCCGGGCTGCAGCACGCTTGGCCTGCCAGTACCCGCCAGCTGCCTCAGGAGTCCCACAAGTCAACCAGGCTCGATAGGACCCCTTCTTCAGCCCGATGGTATCCCTTACTTCCGGTGTCCACCAGCGGGTTTGGGGGTTGCCGCCACAACAGGTACCAGAGACCTTATGGCCACACCTCCGAACGGCTGCATCGACAATAGGGGCAGAGAACAAGGTCCACTCGGACTCCATGTTCGCAACCTCCCTCGGGATCTGGTTGAAGCTCTCATGGAGGTGGGGGTTGAAGACCCTCCTGACAGGAAGCTCTGCCAGACATTCCCAACAGACCCTCACAATACATTTGGGTCTGCCGAGTCTGTCCGGTCTCCTCCTCCGCCAGCAAATCCAACTCACCACCAGGTGGTGATCAGTTGACAGCTCAGCCCCTCTCTTCACCTGAGTGTCCAAGGCACAGGGTGTCCTGGTGCCACGTGCACCGATGGATACCTTTGTGCTTGAACATGGTGTTTGTTATGGGCAAACTGTGGCTAGCACAGAAGACCAATAACAGAACACCGCTCAGGGTTAGATCGGGGAGGCCGTTTCTCCCAATCACGCCCCGCAAACATTTAGGAAGCTGTAGGTGTCTGGTCAGCCGAACACCAGGCATTTCTTTTTACATTGCGCTCTATGGGAAAAATCCTTTCTGGGCTGCATGGGATTATTTGCTGCAGTTCTGCGGAGTTGGCTGCTTGACCAACCAGAAACGAGATGAGCATGCACTGCTGCGTCTTCGGGAGCACTCGGCTCCGGACAGAAAATGACAAAAATAAACATGACCGAAGGGAACGCCGACACGGCGGTAAAAGTTGTGGTTTTTAACTATTTCTTATGTTGTCTATTGTTTTAGCTGCATAATTGCATATTATGAGAATTATGATTATTGCATATTGCACAACTAATAACTGAATTTGAACACTGAACTAATAAAAAAAGATGCATATATATATATATATATATATATATATATATATATATATATATATATATATATATATACATATATACAGGACAATTTATATATATATATATATATATATATATATATATATATATATATACATACATACATACATACATAAATATACATACATACATACACACACACACACATATATATATATATATATATATATATATATATATATATATATATATATATATATATATATATATATATATAAATTGTCCTCTCGCCCTCCGCGGGCGGTTTCATCCATCCAAGCTCGGGTCCTCTACCAGAGGCCTGGGAGCTTGAGGGTTCTGTGCAGTATCTTTGCTGTTCCTAGGACTGCACTCTTCTGGACTGAGATGTCTGATGTTTTTCCTGGGATCTGCTGTAGCCACTCTTCCAGTTTGGGGGTTACTGCCCCGAGTGCTCCGATGACCACGGGCACCACTGTTGCCTTCACTTTCCAGGCCTTCTCAAGTTCTTCTTTGAGGCCTTGGTACTTCTCCAGTTTCTCGTGTTCCTTTTTCCTGACATTACAATCGCTTGGTATTGCGATGTCAACCACAACGGCTTTCCTCTGCTGTTTGTCCATCACCACAATGTCCAGTTGGTTTGCCACTACCATTTTGTCTGTCTGGATCTGGAAGTCCCACAGGATCTTAGCTCGGTCATTCTCTATCACCTTTGGAGGTGTTTCCCATCTTGACCTTGGGACTTCCAGACTGTACTCTGCACAGATGTTCCTGCACACTATACCAGCCACTTGGTTATGACGCTCCATGTATGCTTTCCCTGCCAGCATCTTACAGCCTGCAGTTATGTGCTGGATTGTCTCAGGGGCCTCTTTGCACAGTCTGCATCTGGGATCTTGTCTTGTATGGTAGATCTGGGCCTCTATTGCTCTGGTGCTCAAGGCCTGCTCCTGTGCAGCCATGATCAGTGCCTCTTTGCTGTCCTTCAGTCCAGCCCTTTCTAGCCGTTGGTAGGATTTCTGGTTATCAGCCACTTCAGTTATCTGTCGATGGTACATCCCATGTAGGGGCTTTTCCTCCCATGATGGTTCCTCCAGCACCTCGTCCTCTGTTTTCCACTGCTTGAGACATTCACTGAGCACTTTGTCCATTGAGGCCATCTTCCTGATGTATTCAAGGATCTTGGATGTTTCATCCTGGACAGTGGTTCTGACACTCACCAGTCCTCTGCCTCCTTCCTTGCGCTTAGTGTACAGTCTCAGGGTTCTGGATTTGGGGTGGAACCCTCCATGCATGGTTAGGAGCTTTCGTGTTTTCACATCTGTGGTCTGAATCTCTTCCTTTGGCCAGCTTATTATTCCTGCAGGGTATCTGATGACTGGCAGGGCATAGCTGTTGATTGCCCGGACTTTGTTCTTGCCATTGAGCTGACTCCTTAGGACTTGCCTTACTCGTTGGAGGTATTTGGCTGTGGCTGCTTTTCTTGTGGCCTGGTCCAGGTTGCCATTTACTTGTTGGATTCCAAGGTACTTGTAGCTGTCCTCAATGTCTGCTACTCTGCGGAGATGGGATATTTTGTTCTCTGCAGTGGATATTAAATCACATACATTTTATTTTTATTTATTTATTTATTTATTTGATAGGGCAGCACACATTAATGCACATCTATTCAGACAGTGATAGATTCATGTGCGATGAAGAGCATGGAGAGGATGCAGCTACACCCCACTAGCCACGCACCTGACCCTCTGCAGTTTGTGTACCAGGAAAATATGGGAGTGAACAACCCCAGTCTTTACCTGCTCCACTGGTCCCTTTCTCACCTGGAGAAGAGGCAATAGCACCTTAGGGTCATGATTTTTGATTCCTCCAGTGTCCAACATAATCCAGGCTCTGCTACTGTGTGACAAACTGAGATGGGAGTGTTCTAATCTAGTGACCTGAGTAACAGACTCTCACTGGGACACTTCAGTTTGTCTGACTGAGGGACTGCAGCTCTGAGACTGTGGTCTGCAACACACTGTTGTTCCATTTAGTTTAACAGTGTGTTCAAGTCTGTTTTACTCCATTACAAAGCTCATGGAAGCCCACAACACTGGCGCTGTTTGAGCTGGATGAGCCAGCGCACTTTCTCTGTGTCCAAGCCTGGCTGCAGTGCTCTGAGGCTGGGCAGATTTGCCGCTGAGACACCGCTAGGACCCACGGCACACAAAAGCGGTACATGTTTTACACCAACATCCAGAGCCAAAACACAAAGTAAACATGCAACGATTGTGCTCACCGTGTTATTAGACAACCAACCTCTCCTGTCCAGGTCAACCAAAACGTCACTGAGTAATTAGTCAACTAAACGACGATCAGCCCTGACATGTACGCCCCACACCACAGACCCTCACACCGTATGGTTGTAACTGTTTTTAGTTTATTTAAAAAAAAAACAACAATCTGAAATACCTGACATGGACCTGTCATCACCACACAAACCAAACACTAACATCATCTGTTACTTTTGGATTCCTGTCATCTCTTAGTTTGTCATACTCTAACATACAAAACTTGACTTCTGAAAGGTTGAATAATACAGCATGTCTTGTCACTGTATTATTTTTCAGTGTTGAGGTCGTCTGGTTGGCTGTACACCCACTGACACCACTTCTGAGTGGATATTTCCAGCTAAAAACACATTAAAAACATGAATTAGAAAAAAATTTGGCTTTGCTTTTGTCTCAAATTTAGAATTTTAGTCAGATTTGGGATATTTATTTTAACCAGTTTACCAATATTGGCACAAAAATGTGAACAAAATACATGTTTAATATAGACATTTATTCAGTTTATTTCTGGCCTGCTTGATTTCATTATTCATTAACATGACTGTTGGGCAAGAATTTAACTTTTGGATTATTATACTTATAATTACACTAGTGAGCACTGATGCCACAGCACTTATTAATATTGTATTAGTATTGTATAATATTGTAATAGGAGTGTGAAAACTGTAAATGATTTATTTATTTATGTTTTAAAATCGGTTTTATTAATAGTGTTGCTACCTAAACTGTTTAATCAGGAGGTTTGAGTACTAAGGACACTCAGAGTAGTTCGGTTTGGCCCAAATGTTAACTCAAAACTTGAGATGTGCATAATAAACCCAGCGTTGGTCTCCACGTTTGCTAGCTATATCACGTTAGCAGGTTAATGAATGTGTCACCTTTATGAAGCTGTTTACCTCTATGCTGTGTCATTTTTCTCATATAATATTTAATTATGCAGCTAAAACGATAGACAACAGAAGAAATAGTTAAAAACAACAACTTTTACCACTGTGTCACCGGGTATAGACTGGTCTTAGACCAGGGGTCTCCTACCTTTTTGGGTTTGAGGGCTACCCAAAAGATGAGAATTTGTACTGAGAGCTACTCGTGCAAAAATAATCCTATATATTAAATTCTTGACATGCCTTACAAATGACACTAGGATTGTATGATTGTTTGCTTTGCATTAATTATAATGTTTATAAAAAATAATCTTGTAATTAAACATGAAAACAAGTTTAAAAAAAAGAAATTATGACTAAAACACTGCAGTAGTCACTGTTTATAAATATCCCTCGCGGGCACCTCACAAGCTCCAGAAGGGCTACCTGGTGCTCACGGGCACCTCGTTGGTGACCCCTGTCTTAGACACATCCATTTTTTTTTTTTTTTTTTCCCCAAGAGCTTCATGCTGAGAGAAAATATTTGGTTATTGCATTTATTGGTTCTTTCCAACCCCAAAAAATATATACCTATAATGTTATTTTGCTATGCTCCTCATAATGTCAGCATTTTTTGTTCCAAATTGAATGACTCTGTGACTCTGTATGCAACTGTAGCGCTACGTTTTACACACTCAAAATTCCGTCTGAGGCTTGTCCCAAAAAAGTGGGTTTTGGGGTGACTTCGAACTCGTAATAGCCCAAGGTATTGACTAATCAAAAATTATAGGTAAAAAAAAGGAGGGGGGTCTGGCTCCCGGCCTAATAAGTGGGGCAGCAAATTCCCATAATACACTGCTCGGTAACGACTGTCATTCTTGTTTTAACTTGTTGGCTCAAGTTTCCGCTTTCCAAACTGAATCAGTTGTAAGCCTCTCTTTGACGACAAATAACTCAAGTGTATGAGGCAACTCTACTGTCCCAGCTCAGTGAACAGTGTCTGATCCTGCGGACTGAACCGTGACTGAACCGTGAGTAAATCGCCGGCAGCCGTGCTCTCCTGCGACCGCGCGCCCCAGTTCCCTGTCTGCAGTAACTGACCGCATCTGGGGCTGAAGAGGTCGGTGTCAAACTGTTCAAGAAGAGGATATCCTTTCATTTTCCGTTTGTGAGAGCTGAACCTGTCGCGTTTCTTCGAATGTTTTTTCAACTTTGAAAGGACATCAGTATTGTTAGATAAACTTACGAAGGTAAGCGTGTCTATGATTGGGTCGACTTTACTTAACGTTAACGTCTATGGGGAAACAAAGCTAACGTTAGTTTGTGAGTTTTACGAGGCCGTATAACATGTTGAGCAGGTGCGTGGAACACTTTAATAAGTCAGGGTAGTAGTTTTGGGTGTGCCTGTAGGCAGGTAACTGTTTAACCATCAACTGGAGAGTTTTTTGTTAACCCTTTGTTGCTGAAATGTGCCTTGTTAGCATGTGCGCAATTTCTGTTGCTGTGTACATGGTGTTTAAAATTTTAAACCATCACAACCTTTCAATAGTTTCAGTAGGTTACCTTTTCTTGTTTTAAATATTTGAGCCTTTAAACGTTACTTTAAGCTTATTGTTCTTGCCTTATCCTTTTAACTAAATGGCTAAGTAATATACAGTTCATGTGTCAAATGTTGAAGCGTTTGCTTTTGGCCCTTGAGGTAAAAATGTGAAACATCTTCTCGGGGCTGCATTCTTTGACATGCTGCGGCTCATCACTAACAGAGAGCAGACCACCTCACACACCCACTTGCCAACTCGTAGCGTGAGCACTACCGGGTACACAGCACTTGCACAGCTGCATGTTGAAAGTGTTTGACAAGCCTTGGCAAAGTGTTTTTGCAATCTGTGACCAAACACTGAGTGCTGATTGTATCTTGGCTTCAGACTGGAGGTAAGAGTTTGTTTCATTATAAGGCATTGGCATTCTCCATAAAGCTTTTATTGTGTGCTTGTGTTTGGTGCTGTAGGAGAGCTAAAGTTCACATCCCTGCGCCCTGCTGAATGCCTTTCATGGCCCTGCATTAACATCACTATGCCACTGACAGAATTACTGCTGAGCTGACTTTAGCCCACTGTGTCTTTTTACTTTGTTCTTTTATCATTCAAACCTCCTCAGTTTAATTTTGGTTGCATTTCTTATGGCATTAGTTGTGATTATGTACTGTATTTCATGTCTCATTTGAATATGTTGTGATATTACATGGTGTTGTCCCTTTTCAGGTTGTTTTACCCTTGTTTCTTGGGTCTATGTCGTCCATCTTGCTATAGGCAGCCTGCTGAGTGGGGCCAGTAAAAGGGCCTGTGGCATTCAGTCAGCACAGACCTCATCACCACATATGCCACTCGCTGTTAGTACCCCTGTATGAGAAACAATAAAGCTAAAATTCCCCTTGCTCAAACAACGGAACCATCATTGGTGTGTGAAATGGTTATATTTTCCCCTTTCACTGAGCCCTATTCTCTAGATGTTTGAATTATGTTAGTTTGATTATATTGATTATGTTTTTTGTTATTGTTTTTTCATTGCTCAGTTGAGTTTGCGTTGTCATTCTCTGTTGTGTTTATTTTCGGTGCTGTCAGCAGAGAATCGGGGAGAGTGGGGACACCTGCGTTGATTGTTACTTTTAAGGGGGATATTTTTCAGTATTGTATTGATGTGTTAATTGTAATTCTTTGAATATA
Source organism: Bostrychus sinensis (assembly GCA_020698575.1). Taxonomy (NCBI): domain Eukaryota; kingdom Metazoa; phylum Chordata; class Actinopteri; order Gobiiformes; family Eleotridae; genus Bostrychus; species Bostrychus sinensis. Next base: position 19,910,118 of record CM036256.1, on the reverse strand, counting down.
GTTTTAGTATGTTTTGACTTGTTATTGATTATTGCAGTTGTGTTGGGCTTTGTTTTGTTAGGGCCCAGTTATGCCTTCCTCCCTTCCCTGGAGGCTAATGGTGCCTTCCAGCAGGTGAGGCTTTGAGGGGTGAGAGGAGAATTGGGGAAAAAAGAGAGAAGCAGTTTGCTGTGAGGCTGCACCAGTTAATTTATGTTATCTTGTGTTCTTTTTGTTAAGTCCTAGGTCTTGTTGCTTTTTTTTTTTTTTTTTTTTTTTGTATATAAATTCACTTTTTGAGCACTACTCCGGCCTGACAACCTGCCTATTGAAAACATCCAGTTTTTACTCAACAGGGTGTAACAACACAGTAACTATATTGCTGTATCAATTTTTTTTTTTCCTATGATACAACTATATCAATACGCATTAACTTGTATCGAATCATCGTATTTTAGGAAGTGTGTATTGATATACATGGAATATTTATCAATAATATCGCAAATATCGATATTAGAAATTTGCGTGTTAAAATAAATCCAGGTATGGCTTTTTGAATGTAATTTTTGTGTTTTTAATGACATAAAATGTTATATGGCCGCGATTCTACATTTGAGAGTAAACTTTTATGATTTTTGGCAAAAAATTGCCATATTGATATGAAGGTGCTATATCGAATCATAATGTTCCCAATTTGCCAATATCATTCTTGATTCATATCGAAACAATTTGAACTGATAGATATCATGTTGTTGCAAAAACTTTACATCTTTACACCCCTAGGAACCATGGATCACCTGCTGTCACTATGTGCTGTTTGGCTGCTGCCAATAGTTCTTTCACAAGACTGCCCAGTGGACACTTATCCACGGAGAACTGTGCCCTATCAAAGTATAGGTAAGTGTAGTAAGAGTTATCTTATATCTAGCGGGGGGGTTTAATTTATAGATTATGATACAAGATGTTAACGGCTGTTGAATAAATCAATCATGTTTTGCTTCAAGGAGAGAATACTTCGCAGTTTCATGGAGAGGGAGTCTTCAACTACTCCACTATGCTGTTAAGAGAAGACCTGGGCCTGTTGATTGTTGGAGCCAGGGAGGCTATATATGCCTTAGACCTCCATAACGTCTCTCAAATGCTTGCTTCAGTAAGAACGCCTTTGTTAATTACTTTGTAACATAACATAACATTATAACATTAAGCAATAACAAAAAGGTACAACAATTGTTAGAACTTAGAGAATTAAAAAACAGCTTATAAAGAATGTGCCAACCCACATTGTAAAAAGGAAATAGCAAAATTTTTGAAACTTTGAAATGGTTAACCATTGAAACTGCTTAGGTGAAATGGGAAGTCACACAAACGCAAAGAGATGATTGTAGAAACAAAGGAAAAAACCCAGAGGTATGTTAAGTTTTTGTTGTTATTTTGCTTATTTATTTATTTTAGTACCTAGGGTATTGTAATGGTGAAACATATGTTACAGACTGAGTGCAACAATTATATCCGAGTCCTCCATGAAATGGATGACAACAGAATGTATGTGTGCGGGACTAATGCATTTGACCCTGAGTGTGATTACATGGTGAGATGCATTTAAGGCTGCAGTAGTCACTATTATGCATATTTTATTAACAAATATTAATCAACATTGCATATCCTCCACAATAATACAGTAAGTGATTAAATTAAGATAGTGTCTTGTGTTTGATCAGTCCTATACAGATGGGAAACTGACTCTTGAGAACAAAGCTGAAGATGGAAAAGGGAAATGTCCATTTGACCCTTATCAAAAATATGCTTCTCTTATGGTTGGTATGTAGCACTCATTACTTGTTACAGTGAGCATATGAACTTTTGAATAAATCAATTTTAACTGTGAATTTTGTTCTTTACATTTTATTTTAGATGGTGACTTGTACTCTGCCACCTCTATGAACTTCCTGGGTTCAGAACCTGTCTTAATCCGTAGTCCTGATGTTTCTATACGAACTGAGTTCAAAACCTCTTGGCTTAATGGTAAGAGCTTAGACAGGAATTGGTTTTGATGAAAATAAAATATTTTTCAAGACACTCAACATATTGCAATAACAAAGTGGTGCTTGTGTTTTTATCTTTGTTTGCAAGAACCCACCTTTGTTTCAATGGCCCATATGCCAGAGAGTGTTAACAGCGATACTGGAGATGATGACAAGGTTTACTTGTTCTTCAGTGAGACCGCTGTGGAGTGTGACTGCTATAATAAACTGGTGGTATCCCGTGTGGCTCGTGTATGCAAGGTAAAACTACTAACTCTGTATTCATGTACTTGCTTCATAAGTCAGTCTGTGCATACATCTGCCCTTATGCCCTTTTATCAAAATGATTTTTACTCTCACAGGGTGATCTGGGAGGAGAAAGGACCTTGCAGAAAAAGTGGACATCTTTTTTGAAGGCTAGACTGGAGTGCCCAGTCCTGGAGTCTCAGTTTCCCTACATTATCCAGGATGCTTACCGCTGGTGTGATTCCCAGCAGCCTTGGACTAAATGTTTGTTCTACACCATCTTTACACCACAATCGTACGTTGCAATTTAAGTTTTTATTGATGGTAGATTTTAGCACAACATGCAGCTTACTTGTGTTTGTGTTTTAGAGACGCATCAGCCCTGTCTGCTGTGTGTGTGTACAATGTGTTGGACATCAGCAGAGTGTTTTCAGAGGGCAAGTACAAGACTCCTGTCACTGTAGAAAGATCTTTTGTTAAATGGGTGATGTATAGTGGAGATGTCCCTGTCCCTCGGCCTGGAGCTGTGAGTTTTGCCCAGTACTTAGCAAAAAGGATTTTTTTTTTTAACCAGGCATTCGTTGAGCAGAAAGCCAATTCTTTTTGTTCTCTGATCCTCTTGTCTCCTGTTTGCTCTTTTGTTTCTCCTTTCTTTTCCCAGTGCATTGACAATACAGCTCGTAAAGCAGGCATAAATCAGACTTTAGGCCTCCCTGACAAGACGCTTCAATTTATCAAAGATCGGCCTCTCATGGACCAGGTTATTCAGCCAGTTGGAGAGAAACCCCATCTGGTACGAAAGGGGGCATTGTTCACACGCATCATTGTTAACCAAGTGCAAGCTGCAGACAGCAAAATGTACCACATCATGTTTATCGGCACAGGTTTGTGAATGGCTTTAAAGCAATACTGTACATTTCTCTCTGTTATTGTTTCCATTTTAGTGTTAGGCTGTGAATATATCATATTTTCATTGTTTATATTCAAATAGAAAATGGCACCGTTGTGAAAGCCGTGAACTACGATGGAGAAATGTTTATCATTGAGGAAGTACATGTCTTCAAGTCACCAGAACCAATTAAGAGTCTTCGTTTTTCCGCTGTAAGTGTTCTGATGTGCTTGTTAGCTTGCCTCTCTGTTTATATTACACCAATATGACAGAAATGTGAAAACTGTGTTTCATGTGTACAGGATCAGCTTTATGCAGGCTCAGACTCTGGGGTAGTGCAGATACCACTGGCCAACTGTGAGAGGTCCTTAACCTGTGTGGACTGTGTTCTCACCAGAGACCCATATTGTGGCTGGGACAATGGTTCTGGGAAATGTATTGCTCTTTCAGAAACACAAAAGTAAGTAACAGTGTTCATTTACAAGCAGAATATGGGGATAGACCTATCAATATGCACATTTTTTATTATTATTTTTTTTTAGTAGAAGTAAACTTCTTCAAAGTGTTCAAGATGGGAATGCATCTCTCTGCCCAAAAGCTGGTGAGTGCAGCAACAGCAAAAACAAAATTACACCACAGTGTTAAATAATTTGATAAATGTTGAATGGGAAGTGGCTTCCTTGGCTCCAATTGACATTATGTGATTTAACTTTGGCTCGCATTGCTTTCAGCCCCATTCACACCTGTTAATCAGTCCATTTTGGTTGGTGGGAATCTGAAGCTTCACTGCACTAATCCTTCAAATCGTGCTACAACCATCTGGGAGCAAGACAAACAAACACTGAGCCCTTCACGTCATCACCAGTTTCTGAAAGATGGTTTGCTTATCGTAAATGCTTCTGACTCAGATGCTGGTCTGTACCACTGTCTCTCAGTGGAGTGCTCCAAAACAGATAAGTACTATAGCACCGTGGTTGAGTACCAGGTCACCATAACCTCTCCTGGTACTGGAAATGAGGATCACATCCTCTTTCCTCATGCACAGCAGGATGGCCCCTCTGTGGCAAGCTTAAAGGCTTTAGTTGCATTTTTTGCTATTTGTTTCTTTGGCCTTTTTGCATGGACCCTTTACAAAGGATACATTTCCCTGCCCTGCAGATGCAGAGGCAAGAGTGGAGAACAGTCCCAGGAGGTACAAGAGGAGACTGGCCCTTGACTCTAGCATCAACAAGCAGCAGACAAGGGCAGAAAATAAGCCACTAGTGTCAGGAGCAAACAGTAGCAATAGTAATAATAACCACAACAATGGAGTAGCCACATAATAATAAAAAAAAGTTTGTTTTTTTGTTTTCAAAAGAACAGATGGACTGAGTCATTTCTCATTTTGCTATGGACTGCAATGGTTTATTAGGGCCTGAGCACAAATGTGAGAGAGGGGACAAGTCAAGGAATTTGGCACAGTCATAGGACATGTTAGGACAAGCAAAAAAATAGCTCCGCCCTAAACCCAACAGGAAGGCGGCCATTTTGGTTGAGATGCCAAAAAACTGAACCCTCGTACTTTTACGCACTCTTCCTAGATTTTTAATCCGACAAGCTCCAAACTGAGGCAGAATCCTCAGGACAGGTCTGGCATCAAATGGTGTTAAAACCTGGGTCATAAATCTGAAGGTGTGGTCGTGACAAGCTCTTAACGAGGCGGCCATTTTGGAAAAAATGGAAACCCCTGTAACTTTGGCAAACATTGCCAGATTAGAAAAGACCCAATGGAGCGCTTGTGCACCTTGATGACCTGGAGGTAATGATGTATAAATGAAGCCTCTGTCTTTAATAATGGCTCTCCAGCGCCCACCGTAATGTTTTATTTTTGAAAATTAATCCAGACTTTTCTTTTTTTTAATTTAATAATATAGACAAAGTTACTGGGATAGGCTCTAGTCACCTGCGACCCCTAACGGGAATAAGCAGTAGAAAATGAATGAATGAATATAGACGTGTGAAATTTGGTACACACACCCTCTATGTGATGGGGAACAATGTTTCAAAAGCACAACACCCTATCTGTATGGTATTTGTGTAGCAACGCGAGAAAAAAAAAGATTAGTATTAGTATTTAGTAGTATTTTTATCCTCGTTTTTCAGCCAAGTAAATCACATTTTTGAGACTGTAAACATCCACAGAACCTCCTGAAAATTTGCACAAAATTCAAGCTTGGTGAGAAAATCAAAATACTTCAAGAGATAGGTGGGGGGTTGGCCAGTATTTTTCATTGTAGAAGAACAAAACTTAGTAGATACATAAAGCATATTGAGACTCAACACAAAGTATATTATGGCTCTGCCCCAACCAAAAAGGAAGTCAGCCATTTTGGTTTAAATTTGTGACGGCCAAAATCTAGCCCTCGTACTTAAACTCCTCCTTGAGTTTTGATATGATGGGCATCAAACTGAGGCTCAATCATCAGGACATATCTGGGATCAAAGTCTGTGTGTGGTCGTGACGAGCTCTTAATGAGGAGGCCATTTTGGAAAACATAAAAACCCCTGTAACTTTTGCAAACGTATTTGGATCGACTCAATGAGGCGTTTGTGCACATTTATGACTTGGACATAATGATATGTAAATTAAGCCACTTTGTTTAAAAATGGCTCTCCAGCTCCCCCTGCAAAATTTAAATGGGACAAAAAAATTTGTTTGTCCTAAATAATAATGTTGTAATATGGTATATGCATCTTCTATGAGATGCTGAACAACAAAGCCAATGGTAACCTTGCCCTATCTTTAAGCATAGCTACCTGCCAAAAAAGTCAGTGGAATGTAAAAATTTAGTGTGTTGAAGCTAAATGAAATTTTCTACACTCATCCAGCATAGGGCCATGAGCAAAAAAAGTCTATGAAGACCATGCCCCATCTCCAAAAAGAAGGCAGGTATTTTTAATTAAAGACATTACATTGGTCCATTATCGACATCCTATTTTAATAGGATGTAGATAATAAGATTAACAAAGGTTTTGATCTGACCAGCTTCAGTCTGAGGCAGAATCATCAGGACATCTGGGATCAAAAATTGTTAAAAAATGTTTCATAGGTCTTTTAACAAAGAGGCCATTTTGTAAAACATATAAACCCCTGTAACTTTTTCACTGCATGGGGCAGTGGGCATAACAGTATATGGAAACCACGCCCTATCTCCAAAAAGAAGGTGGGTATTTTTAAGCTAAGACACCATGTTGGTCCATAATTTACATCCTATTTTAACAAACTCCTCCCAGGGATTAAATTCCACAGGCTCAAAACTCTGTTTAAATCATCTGGACAATATGGACATCTAAAGTTGTTAAAATCATTCTCAGAAGTTTTATGATGTGGCTGGACCAAGGTCGCCATTTTGATGTAGTTTTTGGATTTTTAAAACTGTTCTTTTTCTGACTAAAAATGACCCACAGGCCATTTGTTCTCTTAAAGTTACACTGTGTAAGATTCCCGGTTTTGCGCCTCTAGAGGCCACAGGTGCCACTGCACCGTTGCAAAACGTAAACACTAGGGCCCCTCCTCCTTCTGAAACTGTGCAAGCGTGCGTCTATTTCCATCATTGTTTCAACTTTAGTTGACCTGCTGCTACCTTTGGAAGTTTGGACTGGATCTTCTATAGAGTTAGCGCTAGCGTTAGCTTATCAACTAATATCGCGCAATGGTCGCAGTAAAAACAACTAATAACTGTATGAAAAAGCACGTTCTAAAGAAAAAATAAATAGGCAAATTTACCTGCCCAACAATAAAGATGCAAAAACGTGATCCGATTTGCAGCCTTCTCTGACTCTCATCTGACGCCAGCGAGCAAAAGTCTGTCCGATGTTGTTCCTTGTCTGCAATCTGGTGCGGTCCCTTTCATATTTTCTTTTTCTTGCCTCGTCCGACATTGTCTTCATCTTCTCGTGTCCTTCGGCCCTGACGAACTGGCGAAAATAACAACGCTAAAAGTAGCTTCATGGTTATACTGCACCTCAGGTATAAGAGCAGAAGGGAATGCCGTAAAGCAACTCGGTCCCTGTCACGTGCACTTTTCCTGAACAGCGGAGCGCTCCCGGCCAAACTACGAGGGCGATTTCTCAGTACAGAAGCCCCGCTCGGAGCAACAGATCGCGCCTCAGGCCTTATAATCGCTCAAAAAAATCACAAAAACAAGTCAGTATGCCCCACATATTTAGGAGAAAAGTTACACAGTGTAACTTTAATGACATGAACACAACTATATGACAATAAAACTAATGGCTCATAAAACGCAACTCTAGCACCCCCTATATCCTTACAATAGCACTTGTAATCTAATGAAATGTACTTTATCCTAGACAGAGACTTGTTACATACATCCCGCAAGTGATGGGAAAGGAAAAAAAATGCCTTTCAACTATATTAGCATAGCCATGCCCCAAACTTTTGAGAAAAATATTTAGCTTGTTGTAGCCCGAAAATACGAGACTTGGCCACATGCTTCAAATCCAGCAGGAGTTTGGGGATGTAGGCCTACCACTGAAGCGTGCCCTTCTGTGGTTGCAAGGGGTGCGAGGACCGTTTATCACTGCTTGCAGTTTTTTTTTATTTTTTTTATTAAAATGTATTGTTCATGTTTCTCAATGATATTTACAGACACTGCACAGTCAAGAATGTTGAGAACAGATGTTGACATTACCTCTTGTGGTTAACATTTGTAGTTTATGTTGAACATTTAGGGATTTAAGTAAGCAAATTGTTCATTTAAAATTAATGATGATTAAATTAAAAGTGAAAATGTTTAATGTTGTAATTTTTGTACCACACAACAAATTTGTTTCAAATAAAAGTTCTTGACATATCTTATCTCCTGTAGCGGTATCTCTTGAAGTGGAACCACAGTTGAAAGATCCCATTGGCAAACTGACATCGGAAGCCATGTCGGTGGGAATATTCCCATTCTCTATTTACAATCTTGAAAGCAATGTCCTCATATGGAGGTCCTGCATGAAACCTCAAAATTCCAAAGTCCTTGTTGTCTGGACATGGCTCGAGGAAATACTGTGGAGTAGAGCGTTTGTCAATGAGATCTGGGTAAAAGATATTAAACTTGTAGCCCTGGACAATTTTAGGTGGAGGGTTGTCAAAGTCATAATGTGTCTGGTTATATTTGTTCCACTCAAAGCCTGTGTGTACTCTGTTAAAGAAGCGGGGTTTTCTGGGACGGTATTTATCTGCCCACAGATACATTTTTCCTGTGACTGGGAACTCCACGCTGAACTGGGCCTCATCGTTGCCCATTCCCTCTCTGGCGCGACGTACAAAAGCGTCTTCTGCACTCTCGTTGGCATCACCTGAGAAATGAAGACGTTGACCAGCTCATATAAATATTCAGACCTGTATTGTTTTAATCATGTATTCATACTTGTAAACACTACTTTTGTGTTTGGTCCTTTACCTGTGACCTGGAACTGTCGCCGTGCCAGCTGCAGCCTTTGGAGGTCCTCTTCTGGTGTGATGGTGTGTGTGTCCAGTGGCAGCTCTGAAGACGTGAGAAGCATAGGACTGTAGCGCCCAGAATCATACTCTGCTTGACTCTGTTGAATCAGGTCTTCCTCAGTCAAAACAGCCTCTGCCTCTTCTTTATTCTCTTCATCATTGTCTCCACTCTCTTGCTGGTTTTCTGCTGTAGATGTGGATGGACCTTCATCTTCTATTTGATTTGGTTCATTGGTTGTGGTCTGCCTTTCCTCTGCCACTCTTTCCTGCCTGTTGTAAAAAAACAGGAATAAATTAAGCATTGTCTGCTCATGAAGATAATTTTCTTGAAGTACTTACGCATGTTCTTCATCCCTCACATGCTCTTCATCCCTCGCCTCCTCTTTAATGATGGGGAACAAGGGCTCACTTTCTACTCCCTGCTCCTGCTTCAGCTTAAACAGCTTTTGCCGCAGCACATCTTGGTGGCGCTCCCTCAGCCTGAGAGACAAGAGTTTTTTTTACAAATCTATTTACTAGTATTACAACCCCAGTGTAATATTTTCAGCGTCATACCTGGCTCTGGCCATGTAGACTCTGACTTGCTGCAGCAGACTCTCCCAGTAACCAATATCAAGATTGGAGCCTCCAGATCGTATTTTAGACTCGATGTTCAAATGCAGCGCTTGCAACTGGCTGTAGGTTTTTCCCTTAAATACAGATTGGACATCAGTGCTCACTGCTGTGTTGATGCCTTCACGGCGATCACCTGGAGCAAATAAATAACAATACAATTTTAGTTGCACTTGAATAATATTGATTAGCATAAAAACATTATTCCAAACCATAATATAATAAACTGCATTATACCTGGTCCTTTTCCGGAGGCTTCTAGTTTTCTCAGTTTGTTTATCTCATCTTCTGTGATGGTTGTCATGTCTCGCCAGAAGTCTACATTTTTGCCTTGTTCTAACTCCATATAAACCTACAAAAGTAGACAAAAGTATTGAGCCTAAAATCAATGTAATTTTTATTGTTAGTGGGTGACATGCTTTAAATTTAAAAAATATATGTTGACCAGTTGTTTTCTAAGCACAGGGTTGGCTTTTGAGAAAAAAACAACAACTTTGGTGCCCCCTAGTGACATAATCAAACTGAATTGTGATGTACTGTTGGGTATTCTGTGCAAACTAGTATACGTTCAGCACAGTGTGAGGCACAAAACATCACTGCTGTTTAAATTAAAGTTATTATTGTGTATATGTTTGGTGTTACAAAGACCACACACCTTGATGTCCTCCAGTAGGTCATCCATGTCAGTAACAGTCAATCCATTAAGGAAGGTATAAGGTTCATGCATTTCCACAGCAAGATCATCATCTTCTGCACTAATGTACTTCGCCAAAAGGTCAATGGGTTTAGCACGGCCATCACGAATTCTAATCTTAGACCTAACAACAAGCACGTACAATTACAGCAGTGATTTATCATTTCAGTGCAAGAATTTAAAGGTAACAATAAATAAAAGCAACATAAAATGATCTGACCTTAGTTTGGCCTGGTGCAAATGAAAATTGTCTTCTTGCTCTGCCCAGGTCTTAAAATGCTCTGCCTCCTTCTCTCTCTGCAGCATCTCCAGCTCGGTCTCCCTCATGGCCTTTTCTCGTTCTCGCTCTAGTCGCAGCTGTTTCACCTGTAAAAAGAAAAAGGTAAGAAAAAATGTGTGTATTAGAGAGGTACTAAGATGTGTATGAACAAACAAAAACATGTACTGTTTAAATGCTACTTCCACATAATAGTTTTAATAAGATCAATTTAAACCTTTTGAAGTTCTCTGCGGTTCTCCTCTTGAATTAATTTGTTTCTCTCTTTAAGCTCTTTTTCTCCGAGATGGCCAATGCCTTTCTTGTCCAATGCCTGAGAAACCAAAACAATATTAACAAAACATACAGGCTTCTGAGGATGTGCCAGGCTTAATAATGGGAAACTGATGCCCTACCTTTTGCCACTTAAATGTGCCCAATAAGTTGTTATCACCAAAGGGATTGTCTGCATTAGTGTACCCCATGTACTCCTCACTCCAGCCCATCTTTTCCCTTCGTTTTTTTTCCTTGGCTTCCTTCTTGGCCAACCTCCTGGCTCGCTTTTCTTCAGGTGTTTCGAGGGCCTTCATCATTTCTTTCTGTTTTTTCTTCTCCTCCTTCTCTTTGACTGAACAGCTAGGCCTGCTCCCTGAGCTGTCAGATGACTCTGGTGAACTTGAGCGTTGTCGCCCTCTCTCCTTCTCTCTCCTCCCTTGCTCTCTTTCGTCACTTCTTATCTTTCGTTCTCTGCTTTTGTCCCTATCGGACCTTCTTTCCCTGTCCCTTTCTTTGTCTCTTCTTTGTCGGTGTCTGTCAGGACTGTAATTTCTTCGCCTCTCTCTGCCGCTGCTACCATCAGAAACTGAGCCTGAGCTGGACCCCCTTCTTCTATGTGATGTTGTCTTTCTCTGTTTTTCAGTTTCTTTCTTTCTCCCTCTTCTTCTTGAATCATCTGAGTCTGAACTGGAAAAGAAAAAAAGAAAAATCTGAATTATGAAAAGTCTGGTTACAACCATGGTTACAAACATGCATGTATTCAAATATTCTTATATTAAGCCAATTTACCTCCTATAAGTTAGTTTTTTATGTTTAAACTTTTAAAAAGTCTAGATATACATATCAGAGAATATCAGAGAACCTATAACGACATTGATGCAAGAGGTATGGCCCAGTGAGTCCCCCCAACCATGTCTGCCACAGACTGCATTTCTCCTGGCAAACTGGATCCTTAGTTGCGTAGGATACTAAAGTAAATTACTGGTGGCGAAGAAGTTACCTCGGTGTTTGATCCCTGGACTTGCTCATGCGGCCAGGTCCTCGCCTTTTGTCGCTTTCCGAGCCACTTTTGGACTCGGCGCGTTTCTGGCATTGAGGTCGACGTCGGTCGGTAGAGGTGTCGCTGGAGCCTCCGCTGCTGCTGGATCTACCGTGGGCCCGAGCGTGTCGTTTGGACTCCGCAGACGGCGGAGACCTGCTCAACCTGGATCTATTTCGCGCATCTCTGCTCCGGTTTCTGGATTTGGAACGGGACCGACGTCGAGACTTTGAAGCCATCGCGAACTTTCCCTCAATGCGAGGTCCTTTGTTTGGGCTGTCGCGTAAATAAGAGGTGTTAAAACAATCTACTAATCCGTAGTGCAAAACCAGTCCTGCTTACAAATATGAAAAGAAATACAAAATATACTTAATAGATAGGATTACCCTAAAGGTCTATGAGCACGTTACAAATAAACCGACTAATAAACTGATTATTATCTGCATTTTTTTCCCCTTTTCTTTTCAGGCGGGAAATAAACACCCTGAATGGGCTTGGTAGATTTGTCGCACAGTATGACGTCATTGTAAGCGTTTAGTAAATAAAGTACAAAATATTATATTGGTCTATCAGTGTTTTGTGTGTATGAGACATTGGGTTTAAATTCATATGTAAATTACTGAGTTATGTGATTGTACCTTAATAATTTCGTAGCTAAAATGGGTCATTGCTGTTGCTGAGAAAAACAAAGAACGCGTATCTTTAGAGTCAGCTAATGTAGTACAGAAACCAGCAAATATATATTTGCTGTTGGACATTTTAAATCTTCCGAGCATTATTTTACACAGTATATATAAATATATACCTCGATGGCGCATTAAGCCATGTTCTTTGCTTTCATAACGAAATATGTGTTTCCTGATAAATACTGGACTACAAATCCCAGAGACGTAGAGGTGGTACTTGAGAGAAGAGACTCCTTTCAGCAACATTATTCTTCCAGTCCCTTGCCGTGGGCGCTAACATTTTACAGTTATCGTTAGTCGATGTTATTATTAGATTTTACAAGTTGATTTTCTAGCTTTTACCACAGAGGATACTTCGAGTTACGACGCCATTGTTGGACGGGTTCTGAAGCTTATTTCATCTAGGCATAGCTGGTCAGCTAGCTTGTATTAGCCAGCAGCTACTTGTAGATTTATCCTACGGCTTATTCGTGGCCGCTCTGCCAGGTGAGCCAACATAATCTAGAAACGTCACAATGCTCTGATTTAAGTCTTTTGGATGATTAGTTGTACTAAACAGTTATTGATGACGAAACTGCACGGTCTTTCTTTGAGTTTTCCGCAGCTTGATTAATTTGGCCTGTTTGTATTCCACATAAAATCACATTTTCTTTGTTGGCAGCCTGCGTAGTGTTAGTGACTCAAACACGGTGTCCGTGTAAACAAACTTCTCAGCTGTTGACTTTGGATAATCTTGAAAGCTACTTGGTTCAGTATGGCGCAACACGACCCCTCTCATGTAGCCAGCTCACAAAAAGCACTTATGCTGGAAATGAAGAGCCTCCAAGAAGAGCCTGTGGAAGGATTCAAAATAACACTGGTGGATGAGGCAGATCTGTACAACTGGGAAGTGGCCATTTTTGGACCCCCTAACACTCATTATGAAGGGGGGTATTTTAAGGTAAGAGATGATAAAACAGCAGATTGTTTTCATTGAGCTCCAGCCAATAACACACATTTCTGTGTAAAATTTAGCAGCAATTTGTTTAGGTTTATTGATAGCAGCCTTATGCATGTCCAGTTTTCTAACTAAGAACAATGTAAAGTACATGTGAAACCTGTTTTGTCTCCCAGGCTCGGATCAAGTTCCCGATAGATTACCCATACTCTCCACCTGCCTTCCGGTTCCTTACTAAGATGTGGCACCCAAATATTTATGAGGTGAAGTGTCAAATTCAAGCATTCATTATTTTGGCCTTTTGAAAGGCTGTACTCTAGTATTGTGTTTTTCCATGCTGTAATTAGTTTTTCTTTTTTTCAGAATGGTGATGTATGTATTTCTATATTGCACCCTCCAGTGGATGACCCACAGAGTGGAGAACTGCCTTCTGAGAGGTGGAATCCCACTCAGAATGTCAGGTTTGTGCACTTTTTTCATCTCAGTTTAGTTAATTCAGTAGCATTAGCAGGTTTAAATTAATCTGATTGGTTGATTGACACTGTGTTGTCCAAGTATTTGGGTTTAAGGCTGCAACTAACAATTATATTGACAATCAATTCATCTGTTGATAGGGATACAGCAATATATTGGTATCGGCCGGTATGCACGTGGTTGACTGGCATCGGCCTCTCAACTAATTTTGTGGCATGCAACGATGCCAGTCAGCTGACGTTAACCTGTTACACTCCTCTAATATCCACCCCTGAGAGCTTTATCATCAGTTACAGATGATGTAATAAAGAGAGGAATGACTTCAAAGCATACTGAAGGAGGTTTCTTTGTTTCCTAATTTCCTTAATTCAAAAAGAAGGCATACAATACCCAAAATAATGTAAAGAAAATATTGGCATCATGTCAATTATGAGACAAAACTTTGTTTAAAATATTGGTATTGGAATAGAATTTTCCATATCAGTGGGGAGAAGTGCAAGTACATGTGCAATTTATTTATTTTTACAAAATGTTAACAACATACAATTTTGCCACTTTAAAACTTTTAGATAGAGCCTATATTTACACACAAGGACATTTTTTTTTTTTTTTTATCAATAAAGGAGAAATTCATGTTCTCCTTTTACCATTTGTGTGTCTTTACTGCTCTGTCATGGTCATTAAAATCTCCTTTCTGCCATCATAATGAACACAAAGCGATTAATTGACGATTATTTTGATAATTGATTATAATCAAGTAATTCAAAGAGTTGTTGCAGCCTTATTTGGGTTGCAAAAAAATCACACTTGAGTAAAACATAGTTAATAAAAATGCACTGTGTCAAACATATGTGCTCATCACCACAACTTTTGATTAAATACTCCACTGTTATCTCTGATTAACAAACTAAGGTATTGGGGATCATATTGTTGTCATAAATTTACCTGTATCCTCTTTGTAGGACCATTTTGCTGAGTGTGATCTCACTTCTAAATGAGCCCAACACTTTCTCACCAGCCAATGTGGATGCCTCTGTAATGTACCGAAAATGGAGAGACAGTAAAGGCAAAGACCGTGAATATGTAGAGATCATCAGGTAAATAGGAACATATTCTACTTCAACTAGGAAACATTCCAATATATTCTAGTCCTCCAGCTGTGGTTCATGGTCACATTTCTGTGTTATTGCTTCCAGGAAACAGGTTTTGGCCACAAAGGCAGAAGCAGAGCGTGATGGTGTGAAGGTACCAACCACACTGGCTGAATATTGTGTTCGTACACGTGCTCCAGCTCCTGATGAAGGCTCTGACCTCTTTTATGACTATTACTATGACGACGATGATGTGGATGGTGAAGGTGACTGCTGCTATGATGATGATGACTCGGGCAATGAAGAGTCTTGACATGCTTTTCAAATTTTCCAGCATTTGCCTAAGAAGCCAGATATTCTAGGTGCTCCACCAAGAATGGTTTGAAGCCTTTTATTTTTAAACCAAGAGCAGTCTTTCTTAGCCTCAAGGCAGAGGCAGAAATCAGTGCACCGTTTTGAAATGGTCAGCGTGGCAAGATTTGCACCAGCACAAAAGTCTCTACCTTATTCAAATGTTCCCATTATCACACAAAACCTTGAGGGCCATTATCCTTTAAGGTATGATCAGTACCTCGGGGTTAAAACCACTGTCAAAAATACTAACTGCACTGGTGCAAACCCAAATTTTGCTCCTTCTCTGCTTTGCATATCTCAGTTTCCTTCAGTGTATCTGGATGTCATTTATGAATAAATCAATGAGATTTACAGCCAACTGAGGACAACAGACTACCCATTTGTGGGAAAACCACACAGCAAACAATCTGGCTCTCTTGCTTAAAACGTGAGCTAAGTTTAACTGAACAGTGACAAACTTTTTTGTGCATGCTACTATCATCTTGGGAGCTGTCTATACTGTTTTACTGTTGGACTGTTAACTTGGAATTTTTTTAAAATGACCCAGTAATGAAAAAATATGGATGGTTGAGAACGTCTGTGAAGTGGTATCACCAGATGACAACCTCTTAAACATTTTAACATGAAATTGATTTTTGCTGTTTTTTTTTTTTTTTTTTTTTTTTTTTTTTTTTTTTTATTATTTGTTTGTTTTTTGATGGTGGTGTCCTTTTTGAATGCGGAGATATCTTGTTTGAAATAGCTGAAATGTGCTATTTGCTCTTCATACTTGTAGCATTAGTCCCTATGTTTGCTTTGACATTGCGCCTGCAATCATCGCCTGTAAATCTCAATTAAACTGGTAAATACACAAGTCAGAAAATGTTGCAGTAAGTTCTCCAGCCATGATCATCGTGAATAGGAAAGAAACTTCCATCTAACAGGTGCACTGGGTGAACGGTTTGGATAAGAATGTGTTTTAAATATTGCTCTAGCAATATGGATTGTTACACAGTTTGAGCTTCATGCAGAAATTCTCAGGATGAAATGCATATGAAAGACAGAAGAATTATTTTCCTTGTGTAGCCAGTCTGAGTTGATTTATATTTTCAACAGGAACAATAACGGATAGATGTAGCGGTGTCAATGATCACTTTGTTGTTTTATTTACCTGTGTTCTTTTTTTATTCTCTGCTATTTAACTGACAAATAAAGATATATTAAAACACTGACACATCAGGGTGGCGTTAGTTTAGTCTAAAATGTTTGTGTTTTTTTTCTTCTTTGTACCAGGGGAAGAAGCCATGCTTGCATTCAATGCACTTAAAATAACACTAGACACTTCAACCTCTACCTTGCCTAGTCAGTTGGATATTCGACACATTCATTCTGCTGGTTGATACTTAGAGACCGTCAACAAATGACTTCACACGCAGGTACGCACACATAAAAAAGGTATGCGATCTTTCATTAATGTGCATTGTCCCGATTAAAAAAAATAAATGAGGAAAAAAAGAGCTATGACAATGAAATCATTATGAATGAGTACATAGTACATGAGTGCGTTGCAATTAAATTACAAATAAAAACTAAGTAACAAATTCAGAAATAGTTCATGTTTTATGTTGCAAAGTAAAAAAACAAACAAATATAAAACTGAAAAGGACATACATGCTTGTTTAACAGTCTTTTAATTAGACCAATTCATGAATTTAAATGAACATTATTTAATTACATTTTTATAGCACAAAAATGGCTGTTTTCTTCAATAGCTTTTAGATCATGTGACCCACTGACTCCAAACCACAGCAGAATTACTCCACACATTTAGCACAATCGGGTACGGCAATTGATTTTGGCTTGTCATGCTTTGTGTTATTTTCACTCAATTTTTACAGTAAAAAATGTCCTTTTTCTTCAGTAGCTTTTAGGTCATGTAACCCACTGACTCCAAACCACTGTAGAATAATTCCACACAATTACCAAAATCGGGTACGGCAATTGATTTTGGCTTGTCATACTTTATGTTTTTTTAACTCAATTTTTACGGTAAAAATTTAGTAAAATAAACACAAAGCATGGCAAGCTAAAAGCAATTAATTTATTTATTATACTTTCTTGATCCCCGTAGGGGAAATTCGGTCTCTGCATTTGACCCATCCCTTAATACTGCAGGGGCAACCTGTCAGGAGCCCGGGGACCTTTCTCCAGATCTTGCGCCATAATATCCATATATAATCCTGGTCAGGAGCATCTGGCTGGAGGTTTTAGCCTATTGTGCATGTTTTGTGTGGAGTTATTCTGCAGTGGTTTGCAGTGGGTCACATGAACTCAAAGCTGTTGAACACTGTAAACCTGGATATTGAATGTACTAAAATTTTCTTAGCCTGTTGTATGTAAATGTGAAAGTTTTGGTCCAATACTATACTGTCTACATTCAAAGACTGCAGTGCAAGGTACAGTGCAGTGCAAAATATACTGTCATCTAAAAATCATGTATGACATATTAATTAAAAATTAAAAATACAGGTTATCAAGTAATAAATTATATATAATAAACAATGAGGGGCAGTAATAGTGATGGAGGGGCATTAACATGAATAAGATGGAGATGAAGTGTTGTACGGCTGAATCATGGGGTACAGTACAAATGAAGTCATGTGGTGTGGGAGCAGAGCTGGATAAATCTGTTGAAAAATGAGTCTGTTGGAGAAAGAGTGCCACTGCCCCTCTAGACCCTCTGTAGTCCAGTGATGTGGGTCCATGATGCTTCAGCTTCAACTTCAACTTTATTTCAACTTTATTAATATCCCGAAGGAAATTTTGTTTGCAACAGGTGTCACAGCACACACAGAAAAAAAAACAACAACAAAATACACAGATAAATACAATCACGCATTAATAGTTCAAGAACAGCTAACAAGAGAAATTGTAGATGTCATGCAGCTGAGACTGCTGAACACCAATGATTTTACCTTAGACTTTGACCAACCTCGCCAAACGATTTTTGCTGGACACAGAAAGAGCACCAAACTAAGACACAATACAGAATGTAAGGACTGATTCAATAAAAGACTGATAAAATAACGTCATTAAAACATTATTGACATTAAAATAATTCATTTTCCTGTGATAAGGCAAGGTTTTTAACACGGAAGGTCATGTTTTTATTGTTTGCAGTGTGTTTTTGTGTGTTATTTTCACGACGCGTTTTTAAACCACGTAACCCACAGCCACTTTCCTCCTATCACAAACATCGGAAACACCAGAGGAGACGCCCTGTAGCTGATTGTATTGGCTGATACGAGGACGAGCATAAAGAGGGAGAGCGCAGCACACAGTGCATGGGCAGACACCATTAGGAGAGCCGCGGGACAAAGAGAGGACTGACACAGACGTCGCACACACCAGAGAGGACCACGTGCACGCCGGGACAGCAAGTGCTACTTGAGGGTCATTCCAGAATTGGAGGACATTTAGGCATCAAAAGTTTGGAAAAAAATGACTCTTAATTTTTAAATTTTCTATCATGTATTTAAGAAAACAATGTAATAAACTGTCAGTTACAATGATTTGTCCAGCTCAAGCATCAACGGTATACTTTTTATAAGATTTTTTTTTTTTCGTTTTATTTCTTGCGTGCTGTGCTTAGTGCAACCCTGTTACCAAAAATCAGGAATCTTAAAAAGGATTTATATAGATAAATGTTAAATAAATCATTTACCAATAAGTAAGAAGGTCACATTTAAATTGAATAATCACTTAATTTCAGACAGGTATTGAACTATTATTATTATTTTTACAAAAATGTTATTGTAACAGGGTTGAAATAACGGTAACAGGGTTGAACAGACACATTACTTTCCATGGTAGCAT
The DNA here is from genome assembly GCA_020698575.1 of Bostrychus sinensis. Taxonomy (NCBI): domain Eukaryota; kingdom Metazoa; phylum Chordata; class Actinopteri; order Gobiiformes; family Eleotridae; genus Bostrychus; species Bostrychus sinensis. The sequence goes on along the minus strand of CM036256.1, from coordinate 19,891,218 downwards.
CTCTGCTTTCAGCAGCGCTTGGTGGTGTGCAAGAAATCTGTTGAAATCAATTAAAAATGTAAAATGTTGATTGTAAATACTTTCCATTTAAAAAAAAAAAAAGGTTAATGAGTTCATGTTTAGTAATTAATCTCACCCAGGTAGTTACTGTACAATTAACATATACCTGATAGCAACAAATGAATAAAAAATAGCCATTGATGTTTTGGAAAATATAATAATATATCACAAACAGTAAATTATACATACACATTTCATTTTACTCAGTCAGTGAAATGTCAGTATTTGATTTACTGAAGAAAACGCAACCCTGTTACTCTTATTACAGTAACAGGGTTGAAAGTAACAGGGTTGCAAATCAACACTGTTTTTAACTTTTTTTCAGGAACAGAGGCTAGCTGTGGAATGTAATGTTGCTGTTAATGTTAAGGTTAGACTTGGTTATAATAATAAATAAAGAAAACAAGCCACCCTTTTCCGGTTGAGAACCATGGCCTCAGACTTGGAGGTGCTGATTCTCATCCCAGCCCCATCCCGCCCAGAGTGCACACTTAAGGTCCCAGCTTGAAGAAGCCAACAGGACAACATCATCCGCAAAAAGCAGAGATGAAATCCTGTGGCCCCCAAAATCGGACTCCTTCCGGCCCTTGGCTGCGCCTAGAAATTCTGTCCATAAAAATAATAAACAGAACCGGTGACAAAGGGCAGCCCTGCCAGAGTCCAACATGCACTAGGAACAGGTCTGACTTACAACCGGTAATGCGAACCAAACTCCTGCTCTGTTCGTACAGGGACCGGACAGCCCCTAGCAAAGGGCCCCGGACTCCATACTCCCAGAGCACCCCCCATAGGACACTATGAGGGACACGGTCGAACGCTTTCTCCAAATCCACAGAACACGTGGACTGGATGGCCGAACTCCCATGAACCCTCAAGCCCCCAATAGAGGGTACAGAGCTGGTCCACTGTTCCACGGCCAGGACGAAAACCGCACTGTTCCTCCTGAATCTGAGGTTCGACTATCGGCCGAACTCTCCTCTCCAGTACCCTGGAATAGACTTTCCCGGGGAGGCTGAGGAGTGTGATCCCCCTCTAGTTGGAACACAACCTCCAGTCCCCCTTCTTAAAAAGAGGGACCACCACCCCGGTCTGCCAGTCCAGAGGTACTGTCCCCGACCGCCACGCGATGTTGCAGAGACGTGTCAGTCATGACAGCCCCACAACATCCAGGGACTTGAGGTACGCAGAGCGTATCTCATCCACCCCCGGTGCCTTGCCACCGAGGAGCTTTCCAACCACCTCAGTGACTTCAGCTTTGGTGATGGATGAGTCCACCTCTGAGTCCCCAGCCTCTGCTTCCTCAATGGAAGACATGTCGGTGGGATTGAGGAGATCCTCAAAGTATTCCTTCCACCGCCCGACAACATCCCCAGTCAAGGTCAACAGCTCCCCACCCCCACTGTAAACAGTGTTGGTGAAGCACTGCTTTCCCCTCCTGAGGCGGCGGACGGTTTGCCAGAATTTCTTTGAGGCCAACCGATAGTCCTCCTCCATGGCCTCCCTGAACTCTGCCGCCTGGGCTGGAGCACGCTTGGCCTGCCGGTACCCATCAGCTGCCTCAGGAGTCCCACAAGCCAACCAGGCTTGATAGGACTCCTTCTTCAGCCTGACAGCATCCCTTACTTCCAGTGTGCACCACCGGGTTCGGGGGTTGCTGCCATGACAAGCACCAGAAGCCTTACGGCCACAGCTCCGAACGGCCGCATTGACAATAGAGGTGGAGAACCTGGTCCACTCGGACTCCATGTCTCCAGCCTCCCTCGGGATCTGGTCAAAGCTCTCCCGGAGGTGGGAGTTGAAGATCCCTCTGGCAGAGGGCTCAGCCAGACGTTGCCAACAGACCCTCACAACACGTTTGGGCCCGTCCAAGTCTGTTCGCCTCTTTCCCTGCCAGCGGATCCAACTCACCACCAGGTGGTGATCGGTTGACAGCCCAGCCCCTCTCTTCACCCGAGTGTCCAAGACACACGGCCGAAGGTCAGATGACACGACTACAAAGTCGATCATCGACCTCGTAGGGTGTCCTGGTGACACGTGCACTTATGGACACCCTTGTGCTCGAACATGGTGTTTGTTATGGACAAATTGTGACTAGCACAGAAGTCCAATAACAAAACACCACTCGGGTTCAGATCGGGGAGGCCGTTCTTCCCAATCACACCCCTCCAGGTTCTGGTGCGTGACCCGAGGCCTGCCCTGCAGTGAGGATTGATCAGGACTAGAGGCTGCCTCCCCCTGCTGGATTTTAGTGTACTGGTGTCTTTTTACTCACTTATTGCCATTTTAGCCCACTTAGTTTTTATGGACTTTTAGCTATAAGAGTGGGCATTTTTATTCTTTTTAACTTGCTTTTAGTATTGTAATAAATTTTATTCTAAACATTTTATTCTGGCCTCCTCTTTGGTTTTACACTGTGCTCACACCCTGATTCAAAAGGGGCCCTCCCCCCTCACATTCCTTAAAAAGAAAAGTCTTTGCTGCACATTTTTACAGACCGCATCTGTATTACGTTCAAAACGGAGACCACAGTCAATAATTGTCCACAAGTACTTATATTCAGAGACAATTTCATGGTCCACTTTCCAGTCTGGGATACAACCAGGTTTATGCCTTCTGTCCTACACTTGGCCCGATTGTTTCTCCAGTGTCATGAACACTGTGTGATCTGTACACCATCCAGACCATTAACCTATAACTGTCCTAGGCCTGGCTCTCTTGCATTTGCTTAATCATGTCCATAAGGTGTGGCTGATTAAACTACTCTGTCTCTACATTTTTTAAAACATTTAGAGCTTTTCAGTAGAATTTGGGGAACTAAGAAAGTGTACTCCTCATGAGGAAGGACCTCCTTAGCTGACACTGAACTTAATTCTTCTGACTTCCACAGCAGCAGATGTCACCAGTGTGTGGTGTGTTACTCTTTAAAAATGTTACCACTACATCAGTACTCTACAGTAAAGGATGGCATATATCGAGTACCTATGTAATCACTTTGAAAAATCTGGGACTCATTGCCCAAAACTACAACATAGGTCACTTCTAGTGCATATTAAATGCCAAAACTGAACTCAGCATCCTTTTTAACATATAAAATGACACCAATATCTTGATGATTGGCAAATCTTGGTAAAAATAACATTTTCCGATGGACACCATTTTGAAAAATGGCTGCCATCTTGGACTTTTGCAAATCGGGCAAAACTGATCGGTATCTGAATCTCTACTACTGTACCAAATTTCATACTTGTATCACAATTTGCATGACTTTGTATTATTTTTGATGTTATCTGCTCTACTATAACTTACAAAACTCCAGTGAGGAAACAATAATTTACATATTACAGTTTCTTATTGCTGACAGAGTACAGATGGAAATTAAACAATTAATTCATTTAATAAAATGACACAGACAATCAGTAATGAAACAAAAAGGTGCATTTGATAGGGTTATTTATACAAAATACAAGCAAAACATATATATTAAATATATAAGGATTAATTAGTAGGCAGTACATTTGAAAGGGTGTCATATAATAGAGACAGACAGGCACTGGGTACTTTGGCTGATATTTAAATAATTTTACTACTTCATTTTTTAAAACAAGGCACAGAAGGTTTACAATGCTTCCATTTACATTTGTGAATATGATATTTACCCCAAAGTACAATTATGTTCAAGGCCTGAGTCAATATGTTTGACCATCAATAAAAATTAAGATCTGAAAATGATTTGAAGGTAAATCAACACAGTCAAAATGTATCCAATTAAAAATGTCTTGCCAAAACTGAAGGATGACTGAGCAAGAGTGGAAGAGATGCACAGTAGTTTCAGGATTTTCTGAACAAAATTCACATGCTTCCACTTCAAAGTTGAATCTTTTTTTTAAAGTTTCAGCAGAAGGATAGATATTACTCACAATTGTTAACTGCATCTCTTTTACTTTAGGTAAGATTGGCCATTTGATAAATCTGTAATATTTATTTTCTATTTTAAATCTATAGTCAAGCATTTTAATACTGAATGAGGTCATGAAATTTTGCTTTCAGCATATTACTAGTTACTACGTTATTAAATTTCCTTTCTTTAAAGTTTGTTTCATTAATCTTAACCTCTGGTTTAGGATAATTACATAAAAGAGAACACAAGAGTATTTTGTATCATGTTTTTAAGAGACAATGGGACAGCTTTGCAAATGTGGTAGAAGATCTTTGGGGAACAATTTACTTTTTATTTATTTATGAATGCATCAAACTGCATGAAATTGCCCGATTCATCCATCAAATCAGTTACAAACATGACATTTTTCTCAAACCATTCTTATTTAAAAAGGCTTTCTGTTAATTGTGATGGTCCTGTTATTCCACAAGGTAGAGCTGTGTGAAAGTTGTGAGTAATATTAATTTTCCAGTAAGTTAGAACCTGTTTGTAAAATTTGATAGCTTAGTTTTGAAGCTTCAAAATCACATTTCATCAAAAATTCTAACCCCCAGCTTTTAGAAATAGAGATTTAAAGTATGGAACCTCACTGAATCAGAATGAGTGAGAAAGGCTTTAAGCCAATTAAGTTTAAGTACTCCAAGTAAACTTTCAAATTCCACAGCTTTCAACCCACCACTGTTATATTCTTTCACTTACCAGTATTTTTTCAGTAGTGTTTTGTTTTCCAAACAAAACTAAATAGAATACTGTTTATTTTTTTAGTCATTTGAGGACATACATAAAGAGACTGACTAGGGTAAATTATTTTAGATATGCCTTCTGCTGGTGATCTTCTCATGTTATCAACTTTGGCTGCCATAGAACATTATTCTGTGCTGTTCTTTATCACTTGTTAAACTCAAACCAAGGTGTTTGATTTGTCTTAACAGGAATGGTTTTAAAACTAGATTCAGCACAAGCATGGAGTGGAAGTAAGTAGAAGTTGTGTACATAGTATGGATAATTTGGGAGAAATTGGACAACCCTGTCTTATCCCACGTGCTACTTTAAATTGTGGTGTCAAACCAGGGTTGAGGGAAAGCTAGCTGTTTATATTAGTGTAGAACATTTTAATTAATTAGCAAAATTCATTTCCAAACCCTAGACTTTGAAGAGTTGTGAACATAAATTTATGCTCAACAGTGTCAAATGCTTTGAAGAAATCCAAAAATAGGACAAAATTTTCTGACTGGATATAGGACTGATAGTCTAACATATGTAAGATTAACCTAACATGGTTATGGATATATCTCCCTTTGATAAATGCAGATTGATATTCACCAACAAGTTTTTCAATAATTTGTTTGTTTGTCATTTAGAAATGTTTTGATCTGGGTTTATTTTTTAGGAGATTGTTGTTAAGGAGTCTGGGACTATATTAAAATCTCCCCCATAATCACATTCTCCGTTCTGTAGTGTGGAGTACATATTTTTATTTGTAATCTTATTATTATACCCATACAGACAAATTAGAACAAATCGTTTATCATCATCCACCTCTACAGCTGCCATGAGCCAGTGGCCTTCAGAATCTTTTCTGTGATCAATTACAGTGCCAGTTACTCCAGCTGAGTGTGAAGTCCCATGTGCAAAAAATACAGAATCTCCTCATTGAGTTTTCAAAAAATATTCACCATTTATAACAGAATAAGTTTCTTGTAAAAAAAAAAAAAGTTGTTTTTTATATCCTTATAAAATAAAAGCATTGTGTTATGCTCGACACTGTTTTGTAACCCCCTAAAATTTAGAGATAATGGATAAATAAAATCCAACTCCATCTTCAACAGACTAATTAACATATTTAACTTCAAGATACCAACACAGGATTTTCTGCATTTACTAAAGAACTCATGCTCTTTCCAATGATATATTTGTTTTTATGGTAGGTGATGTCATACATTGGTAATTTGAGTTTAAAAAACAATCCTAAAATCATCTTTTTAATGTTTAATGCCTAATAAATCAGAAATACTAATTTATTTATTTTAGTTGCTGATAAAATACTCTCACATGAGTTTATCACATCACAGTTGGACAGGACGGATGTGATTTATTGTGAAGATATGGAACACAAAGTATGAAATAATTTTTACATTTGCATTATTCAGCAGGCCATCACTTGGAAACTATACAACTGAGGGCTACATGTTTTACAGGTTAAATGGTTCACAGAGTGAAGAACAAGAGCTGAAAATGTCATTCACCTGACACAAACTGTCCAGACGTTATAGCTTAAAGAACTTTGAAATATTATAAAAGTCATGATTTTGGCCTGATACAGTGGGGCAAAAAGTATTTAGTCAGCCACCAATTGTGCAAGTTCTCCCACTTAAAAAGATGAGAGAGGCCTGTAATTTTCATCATAGGTATACCTCAACTATGAGAGACAAAATGAGAAAAGAAATCCAGAAAATCACATTGTCTGATTTTTAAAGAATTTATTTGCAAATTATGGTGGAAAATAAGTATTTGGTCACCTACAAACAAGCAAGATTTCTGTCTCTCACAGAGCTGTAACTTCTTCTGTAAGAGGCTCCTCTGTCCTCCACTCGTTACCTGTATTAATGGCACCTGTTTGAACTCATTATCTATATAAAAGACACCTGTCCACAACCTCAAACAGTCCCACTCCAAACTCCACTATGGCCAAGACCAAAGAGCTGTCAATGGACACCAGAAACAAAATTGTAGACCTGCACCAGGCTGGGAAGACTGAATCTGCAATAGGTAAGCAGCTTGGTGTGAAGAAATCAACTGTGGGAGCAATTATTAGGAAATGGAAGACATACAAGACCACTGATAATCTCCCTCGATCTGGGGCTCCCCGCAAGATCTCACCCCGTGGGGTCAAAATGATCACAAGAACGGTGAGCAAAAATCCCAGAACCACACGGGGCGACCTAGTGAATGACCTGCAGAGAGCTGGGACCAAAGTAACAAAGGCTACCATCAGTAACACACTACGCCGCCAGGACTCAAATCCTGCAGTGCCAGACGTGTCCCCCTGCTAAAGCCAGTACATGTGCAGGCCCCTCTGAAGTTTGCTAGAGAGCATTTGGATGATCCAGAAGAGGATTGGGAGAATGTCATATGGTCAGATGAAACCAAAATAGAACTTTTTGGTAAAAACTCTACTCGTCGTGTTTGGAGGAGAAAGAATGCTGAGTTGCATCCAAAGAACACCATACCTACTGTAAAGCATGGGGGTGGGAACATCATGCTTTGGGGCGGTTTTTCAGCAAAGGGACCAGGACGACTGATCCGTGTAAAGGAAAGAATGAATGGGGCCATGTATCGTCAGATTTTTAGTGAAAACCTCCTTCCATCAGCAAGGGCATTGAAGATGAAACGTGGCTGGGTCTTTCAGCATGACAATGATCCCAAACATACTGCCCGGGTAACGAAGGAGTGGCTTCGTAAGAAGTATTTCAAGGTCCTGGAGTGGCCTGGCCAGTCTCGAGATCTCAACCCCATAGAAAATGTTTGGAGGGAGTTGAAAGTCCGTGTTGCCCAGTGACAGCCCCAAAACATCACTGCTCTAGAGGAGATCTGCATGGAGGAATGGGCCAAAATACCAGCAACAGTTTGTGAAAACCTTGTGAAGACTTACAGAAAATGTTTGACCTCTGTCATTGCCAACAAAGGGTATATAACAAAGTATTGAGATGAACTTTTGTTATTGACCAAATACTTATTTTCCACCATAATTTGCAAATAAATTCTTTAAAAATCAGACAGTGATTTTCTGGATTTTTTTTTTTCTCATTTTGTCTCTCATAGTTGAGGTATACCTATAATGAAAATTACAGGCCTCTCTCATCTTCTTAAGTGGGAGAACTTGCACAATTGGTGGCTGACTAAATACTTTTTTGCTCCACTGTACGCCTACTTTTTTAAACCATATTTTCTCACAAACTAAAAAAGATACCAACTCCAAATTTCACACACATGCTACTGGTGATATGAACATATACCACACCAAGGTTGAAGCAATTCAAAGATGGTCAAGAGGGATTTTTTTCAACATGGAATGACCCACATATTCAATCGTAGTGCATATTTAAAGGATGCAGTCTAGGCGACCATTTGTTGTCAGATTTTGCTGGGTGGTCCATATGATTGTTTAGGGCATTTAAAAAAAATAATTCATTAATAGATATTGCTTCCACAAAACGTTCTGGTAACTTGTCCCACCAATTTATGACTGTGTTGAATTTTTGCCATAAAGTAGAATTATTCCTTACTTTAGAAATTTTATATTGATGTCCCCTTGTTGATTCTGAAATATGATGTTCTTCTAATTCATATCAGCATTTACAAAATGTTTTATGATTTTATATGTATAAATCAGGTCTCCTCATACTCTTCTATATGCCAAAGTTGGTATATCTAATATTCTTAAACAATCTTTATAATCTAAGTCTCTCAGTTGAGATAACATTTTCGTTGCTCTTTGTATTTTCTCCAATTTTCCAATTGTTTCCAAATAGAAGAAAACAAGGTCCATGCACTCGGTTGAAAAAGTGTAAAAAGCCTTTACTTCATGAGGGCTGGACACATTAAAAAAAAAAAAAAAAAAAAAAAAACACCAACGCGTGTCGGCTTGTGCCTTCTTCAGGGTGTAAACACGAAAGTTGCCATTTGAACGAGAGAGCCATGTGTTAGGTTTAGAGGCTGGGAGGTAGCTCCTCACCAACTTGTCCTTTATTGTAGGAGCTCTTTTGAAACTGACTCCAGGGGGCTCAGGGAATACGTCTCTTAGGAGGGGATCACTCACAATAATGTCCCAGTTTTTCTTTATGATATGTTTAATCTGAACTGCCTCTTTGCTATAACGTGTGACAAAAAAAGGCTTCTGGACTTGTTCCTGTTTGGTTTGGAGGTGAGTAGTTCAGTTCTCTCCAGTGACAAGCTCTCTCATGAGCCTGAGCCAGAAGCTCTGTTGGATACCCTCTCTGAATAAAACGTTGTTGCATATCCATAAATTGGTTTACAAAATCCTGGTCACATATGCGTCTGAGTCTCTGTATCTGTACATAAGGGTTACTAAAAATTGAAGAATGTAGATTGCCTTGGTCATCTTTTGTAATCTTTAGGGCCAGAAATTTAATGGTTTTAAAATCATATTCCAAACTTAACTTCAAGTCGACATTGAGACTGTTGACATAACCCTAACCCTATTCTGTATTAGTTAATTGCACTTTTTATGCTTTGTGGACCATATTTGAGTTTCATATTCAAGGTGTGGCCCGATTATTGATTTATTCAGTAGTTTAAACACATGTATGTCCAGGTGGTTGAAAGATCTACAGATCATTTCAATTATATGGTTAGCCTTTCTGCATATTTCCTGATTTTGTTTTTAAAATGTAAGATCCTTATCAACTTTGACCCCTAGCAGTCTCTCCGCATCTGTTACCAGTTCTATAGACAAAATTTGGTTGTTTTTTATACAAATGTAGCAGAGTACATTTGTTTGGATGAAATCTTAGTTGTCATTGTAGTTCCCACTCTTCTAGTCTTCACAGGTCTCTTTGTATGGTCAAACATTCTTCCAGTGATCCAGCAGGTCCATATAATGTTGTGTCATGTGCAAAGAGTTTTATATTTGTTTTTACCACATCAGGCATGTCATTAATATATAAAGAAAATAAGACTGGTTGGAGGGTGTCTCTCTGTCATTACATTTCCTCCCCCCTTCTCCTCAGTCACAACCACAATTTTCATACATCCTAGACAGAGAATCGGCAACCAAATTTGTTTTACCAGGCCAATAATACACAGTAAAGTCATAAGGTTGCAATGAAAGGTACCACCTTGCAATGCAAATATTTGAATCTTTCATTTGTAGTAACCATCTAGAGCATGATGATCAGTCTCTAAAATAAAGTGCCAGCCGAAGACATAATATCTAAAGGACTCCACTGCCCATTTCATTGCAAGACACTCTTTTTCTGTGATTGAGCATCTTGACTCTCTGTCCTGAAGTTTTCGACTGAGAAAGACCACCACTGGACGTCTCTCCCCATTCACCTTCTGCACTGCCCCTATGCCAACACCAGAGGCATCAGTTTGCGATGTGAAGTGTGAGATAAATTTGCTGTACCATTGCACCAACCCCACAAAGCCCCGAACCTTCCTCTTAGTTGTAGGAACTGGATATACATGAACTGCCCCTTATTTTAATTATTTTAATTTTGGTCCGGTCTGTACTGTTCATCTGGCCGCTAGATGTCACTATAAACCACAACGCATGAAGTCTAGGTCACGTTGAAGAGGTTAATAAGTTAAAAAAGCTATAAATGCTGTTACTTTAGGTCATTGCAAGAATGGTAACATCAAGGGGTGGTTTTCTTATGGTTTTATGCTAAGAATTAAAGGTACAGTCAAGCTTTGGGTAATCTATGTATGTTATTCATGTTTTGCTGGTTATACATATAATCAAGCTTCATATAATCTTTAAATATTCATTATAGTAAAAAACTTCAGTGCTGTGAGTGTTTGCAGTGTCATGATAATGTAATGTGTTCATCTTCATGCATTCTTTGAGAAATCTGCGACTTTGTAACTGTGAGGGAAACACACTGAGTCTCACTGTAGACAAGATAAAACACACACAGAGGGATAGAGTTTATGTTCCTGATTGTAGTTTAGTGTAACTGCCACTAGGAGATGCAGTTTAGTGGGTGTAGTTAAATGTTGATGACATCAGAATTAAGGGGAACATTACATGATGGGTGTGTCACAGGCTACCTACATCACATCATGGGTTGTAAATTTCCACTGCTTAATGATTTATATAACTCCATAATAATGACCTTGATGAACTTTGGTGGACGTGACAAACTGAGCATCCGTAGCAGGTGCAGCGGTTGCACCAGTTCAGTTGGGATGGTCCAATATGTATGTTTACAAATTAAATTTGAGTATCAACTGTCTAGACAAATAATAACTGTTTTTATCATGTTTTGGATGTGTTCAGGGGCTTTTGTGGGGACTGGACATGAGCTCCGTTTGTTGTGTCATGCAATAAACTTTTCTGCGCTGGACTCTCTCTCTCATCTGCTCCTTGTTTTTGGATATATTATGTATTTTTTATGCTACAATGTGGAGTCCAACGGCTAATGGGAGTAGAGTTTGGTCTTTCAGGAAGTAGCCTTTGTGCTACAGGGACGTGGTGGACGGGTGTGGAGATGGAAAGTAAACACATCCACGCTGACAGCACAGCCAGTGAAACACACGGGATACACGACAGAAGTCACCACTGAGCTGAGTCTGTGCTGCCTCACCTTTTCCTCTGAAGACAGCAGAAGTCCTCCTGACCTCGCTGTTACACAGGTGAGTCCTGACCTCGCTGTTATACAGGTGAGTCCTGACCTCACTGTTACACAGGTGAGTTATAGCCTACGTTTTGGGGAGGAACTGTTGGCGTAGTGGGGTCATGTTTGTCTGTAGTAGGAACGCGGTCAGGAGATCCGCTCTCGCTGCATGATAAATGAATGATGGTTTACAAGCACATTTAGGCTGTTTGTTGACAGCTTAAGATGGCCGTCTACAGTCGTAGCTTTACACACGCAGAATTTTACGTGCCAGTATAGCCGCACATAAACACGGTGTGCTACCTACGACAGTAAGCTTCCACTATGGTTCTGAGGTTAGTTTACTGCCTGTAGTAAGTGGAGTCCAGTGTTTTAGGCCTCACATGGTGGGTAATGTACTTTACAAGTACAACTTGTAAACTTACAGTCATCTGTGCTTGTTATAGCTCACAATTTCCTGTATTGTGTTACTGATAAGTTTTTTTTTTATAGATATTTGGGGCTGCTCCCTAAATATTGCTTTGTCTAATCCCATCTGTGATCTGTCATATTCAGAAAAGTAAGGCCTACATTCTTCAGAGACAGGACTGTGGACACCTCTTTATGGATCCACTGAGGGATGAATATTTAGTGAGTAGCCTGTGTACTGACAGAATACTAATTGCTGGTGTTTCTAACATACATGTATGCTGCCCCAGCTCATCAAGTTTTATTGTTGATTTTATTCGTCTCATTGATTCATTCAACCTAGTACAATATGTAAAAACCCCAACTCATAGCAGAGGACACACTCTTGATCTTGTGCAATCCCTGGGAATTGTCATTGACAATGTCAAACTCTTAGATTTTAACGTCTCTGACCATAACCCTAACCCTAAGGTTTATTTTTTAATATCCTTATGCCTGCTCCCACACGTAAGCCTTTATCAAGCTTTCGGTCCCACAGTTTCAAACATTCCACTGCTGACAGTAATCTGAAATTAATCAATTATTTTTAGCGGCATCATTTAGTGGTGCCCCTCCAAATGCTCACTCTGTTGATGTACTTGTCATGGTCTTTGGCTGTTCTGTGTTTCTGTCTCCCTCTGTCTCCCCCTCCCTTGTGTCTGTTTGTTACCTCCTACCTGAGGCGTGGCTACTCCTGGCTGTAGAGCACACACCTGGCACCAATTTGCTATCAACTCCACTACAAGAGGAGCAGCTCTCCAGCCACTCCTCGCCCATTTGTTGAGCTATTAACACTATCCTGCCTGCCTGCCAGCCCAAATACTTACCTGCTTTTGTCTGAAGATGCCTCAACCCCTCAATGTTACTTGGGATTAATAAATTGTTTGAACCACTTACCTGTTTTATTCTGCTTTTGGGTCCTATTTTCGAACCGTGACAGTACTCTTTGATAATTTTAACAACACCTGTCTTGATGTTGATGTTATTGCTCTTTACAAAACAAAACAAATCATACTAAACACAACTCTCTCCCCTGGCTTAATGACCACACTAGAAATCTAAAAAGACTATGCAGAAAAGCTGAACGGAAATGGAAAAAATAAGGAATAAGGGAATAGACTCTGAGACTATAAGCGCCAACTCTGTCACATACACAACACTGGTCTACCGTACTTCGGAGCAGGAGGGGAAGGGTGGTGACGACATCCAGCCTCCGGGTTCAGCCAGGGGCTTGGATGTTGGTCCTTCCTTTAGGGTGTAGCAGGGCTCCAAACAGTGGTTCGTGGTGTGCTCCACAAGCCAGTTGCCAGGTGTCCTGTTAGGTTGAACAGCGAGCGTGATGCCGCTCAGGGAGAGTTTAGCTGTTGTCAGCGTAAGGCAGCGTCAAAGTCTCAGAGTATAGCAAATGTCCCTTTTAATGCCAAATGAAAAATTCAATAAAAATCCTTTCACAGCGATTCAAAACTTTAGAAGTATAACTTCTTAAAATAGCTGCTTTGGTCAAGGCAGCGGTCGTTAAAGCTGGTGGATGTTGCACGGCGCGAGACTTTTCAAAATAAACTACAAAAATGATACTCAAACAAAAGTTTGGGCGACTTATCGTGAAAAGATGTTATCACCGGCAAAGTAAACTTAACGCAACAAAAATGACAAGAAGAAAGGAAAAATTAGACTTAAAAGACAAAGGAGAGACGGAGACAAGACAAAGACAAAGACTAAGGAATACTAAACTAAGGAATGCAGACCGCTCCCCAAGATAAGACTGGAGAAGGGGGTGTCTCCAGTATGGCCCCTCTGAACTGATAGTGGAGAGGATTTGAATTACCTAAGTAAATGTCATAAAAAGAAATGTGTCTTACTCCACTTCAATTTACGTACCTTTAAAAACATGCTACATTTAACAGTTTGCACAAAACATAGCTATGACATTTTCCTGTAAAGTAACATGTTAATGCATATAAAGTCTTTTAATCATATAACTTTGATGGGATGGACAAAGGCGTAGGGTAATTATCTGGTTGTGGTGCCGTTTGTGCCATGTCTCTGGTTCTTATCAGAGAAGAGAGGAGACCTCTTCTGGCATATTTATTGGTCTGCAGTTCGTATAGGACAGATATATGTCTTTGTTCTGCGTCCTTGGTGGGTAAGAGCAGACTTCTCGTCTCCTAAAGGAATGTCCATTTTTTGATAGAATTTCAGCAGTGGTCCAATACTCCTACAGGAGTTAGCCAATCAGAAAATGGCGGACGTGACGTTAACAAAGCGACAAGAAAGTGAGAAAGTAAACAAACGGAGTAGTGAAGCCACAAGGGAGGAACGAGGGAGTTATTTCAACATTACCGTACCATACCGCTGAATGAAACAAACTCTCGGCTCCTCGGTGCGCCATCTTGATTGTTGTCGGCGACGAGACTCATACGAGTGACGCTGCTCGCAAAGGACACGTGACTTAAATAAACCAATCAAAATGCACGGTACGGTTTGGATTTGAGTAAACCACTGTGGACGGTGTGGTGACCAGACTGATATTTCTCTGTAGAATAACACAGAGACATATCAGTCTGGATTTTCCAGGCAAGTTCATTTTAGCCATGATCTTATCTCTCAGGTCAGTTGCTGCCTCACTCCCCTCTGACCTTGCGTCCTGTCTCCCCCTTGCTGTAGCATTTGTGTTGTACCTCATCAATCTCAAGTTGTGAAAGCAGGTGCCTCTTGTGGATGTTGGAACGCTGAGCTACTAGTTGTTTAGCAGTGAGTGTTGATTTGCCATATTTCCCACATTCTCTGCATGTAACCCCTCTGACTAGGGTTACTGGAGTAGTAGCATTCCAACAGAGCCTTGTTCTCGTATCTCATCCATTTCCGTCTTGTTCCAGTAGCCCACTTCTCATCAAGGTGCTCTGGTTCCCCAGCACCTGACGCAGATCTAGTTTAACCGGGTGACATCTGAGCCGGTCTTGTAATTCTGTGTCTCTCATCATTATATGAGGTAGGCAATCTGTTTGTCCATTAGTTACATTTAGACATTTATTTCGAACATCAGTTTCTTTTGTAAGTTTTCTCTAACCAGATGTTTGCTTCATACCCAATAATGTTAGTCTTTTGTTGTCCAATAAAGTGCAAAACGCCACTGGAAGGAACAAGTCCATGTTTGGTCCCTAGTTTTGCCACAGTGCATAGTGAGGATATTTGTACAAATATTTGCAGATATGTAGTGGTTTCTATTGAAAAAATGAGAGTAACAGTAGGCTACAGTAGCTCTCTGCACATTGAGAAAACTGTCATAATAAAACATATGCAGGATAGGACAGCTTTTGGAGTTTGTATTTTTAAACTGTCCGTCCATGTTCAGTTCAATGCTGCTGCCTCTGTCTGAGAGAGGACCATCAGCTCTGAGTGAACTCGGTGAACTAGGTGTGGTCTGCTACACCCGCCCCTCCCCCACCTGCTCTGTCTGTGCAGCTGACTGCTCTCTGGACAAAGTAATTTCAGTCAGAACATAATTTTTGGATCACAGAGTAAATGAAGTGAACTTTTTAGTTTACCAAAAGAATGTACAGACAATACTAACTAAAATGTGTGATGTAATTTCAAATTTTATAACCATTATTATTCAGCAACACACAAGGCAGAAATGCATGTGTCCTTGGAATTCCTAACAGGGATTTGATCCTATGATCTGTTGCTCCAGGAGCAGTCACTTTACCTCTACACCCTACCCCAACATGCTCCTGTATGGAAAACACAGTGTTTAGTGGGAGGGGGAATGACTTTAGGAGAGCCACAAAGTAGGTTAACCCCTCATTACCATAGGAGGATGACATGGACCCTCCCTTGTGAACAAATATGAACACTGCCTCCCAATGATGATATAGAAAAGTGAGCAAAAAAGTGCACAAAATTTCTGCAAATCTTACAAATTCCACCTTTAAATAAAATTTACTAAAAGGTGTTCACTTGCTTGCCTCTATCACCGCTGCGCAAAGACCTCAAGTACCGCTGCACAAGCGGAGCGGGCTTTCCGTGGGAGTTTCCGTGGGACTTCTCAAGCGGATTAAGCGCCCGCTGATCTGGGAGTCACTGCTCAGTGGCATCATTCCAAACAGACATAAAACAGCCTAAATGTAACTGCAAATGTCTCGTTACCAGAGGAGCAAGGTGAGAGTGAGCTGTTAGTGTTAGCAAAGCAGCCATTTTTAAAGGACCACTGCTGTGGTTCTGACTCTGTCGTGTCTGACCCATCACTGTCAATGACTGCACCCACAGACAGTGGATCACGTTTTAAACCTGAGGTCCAGGGGCCAAATTCAGTCCAGTAAAATCAATCACAATATAAATATGAACCATGGCTACTGCAGCCTAACAACCTACTACCAGTTATAGAAAACGGAAACAGGTAAACTGTAATTAAACTTTACCTTTGAGGAATAATTTATCATAATCTGAAGTCGTTTTGGAGCCGATATACAAACTACTTACTGTATTATTAAGCATTGGGTTGAATAAAAGATCATCATGTAGCTACATAGCTGCCTGATGATCTGCAGCACATTCAGAGGCATCAGAATGTTCTGTTGAGGGATAAACTTATAACCACTGCTTGCATATAAAATAGAAGTTACTACATATATAGTAATAGCCTAATAATTTTATTCTATATAGCCTACACTCTTAAAACAAATGGTTCTATATAGAACCTTTTAGGGTTCTATATTTCATTGTGTATTTGGAACCCTTTTCAGAGGGGCATAGTTCTATATAGAACCATTTAAAAAGGGTTCATTTAAAAGAACCCTTTTTAAGTGAACCCTTTTTTTCAAAATGGTTAAATATAAAACCCGAGGGTTCAATCAGATTTAATTTTATTTTCCCCTTTTTACCTTTTAAATTATTATTATTTAATATTGTTGCTTAAACATTTGATGAAAGACAAAAGACAGGTTTTAAAGAGTTTTACATTTGATTTGATCAAACATTTGCAAAAGCAAAGTATTTGCAGGCTCCTCTGTTGCTTTTTGGTGAAGTTCAGTCTGGTGATCCTCACAGATCTTCTGTTCACTACAGCTTCTGTCCTCTCAGACTGTGAACTACAGGTGCAGCTCAGTCTAGTGTACATCTCTAACATAAAATTAATGTTAAATCAAACCTTTTTAAACAAATAGTATAAAATATGTAAAATGTAAACACACACCTGATATTAAGGATACAGAGGTTCCAATAAATGATGATGGCTGTGCACATTTTCAGGCCTGAAATCTACAGCACTATAGTCCAGTGTTAAATATAAATACAGAAACAGAGACAGAGCAAATTCCTGTAGAATATAAACATGTACCATGTTATTGACAGGAGCCTCCTGTGACTTCCACACATAATGTCTGAGGGCATGAGGACTACTGTCCTCTGGAGTCTTCAGTGAGGTCCAAAGCTTCTTAAGTTTAGCAGAATCCATCATCGGGAATGGAAGAGAAACAAAGGGCTTAACGTTACACTTAGGCTAATACTATAGCATGCTGCACATCTGTATCACTCCACAGATACTGTTATCTTACCTTGAGTTTGAAGGATTTGAAGGAACTCAATATTAAATATTATCTGTAAAAGAGATACATTTACATACTGTATGTTATTTGGTGCCTAAACTGCATTGTCATTTGAAGTAGTAAATACTATTTGTAGTAGGCCTATCATATAGTAACATAGCTAACAGACCTTTAGCAGCTAGCTAACAGAAATACTAACAGTTAAATTAGCAGGGTAGGAATGTTTATTTGTATACTTACAAGGGATACATCATTTTATACTTTTTGTCATTTGTCATTAACAATAATAAAATATTTGACTAAAACACTCACCTTTTGCTGTAACGGTTACTGTTTGCTACAGTTAACCTGAGCTGCAGTTGGCTATTGTTTTGGACACTGTTGATTTTTGAACTGTGGAGAGTTGTTCTTGATTTGGTTTAATAAAGAACCCTTTGGAAAAAATGGTTCTATATCTGTCATTTTAGAACCATTTTACAGAAAGGGTTCTATGGCTGCAGTAATAGAACCTTTTGAAATATATGGAACCCTTTTTTGGCTCCAAAGAACCTTTTGTTTTAAGAGTGTATGTACTAACTCAAACATTCAATGAAAAGTGGTAATTTTTGTTTCCGTGGTATCGAGTATTGAGTGTTTTTTTAGTATCAAAATCGAGTTGAATTTTTAGTATTTTGACAACACTACTGTGGGCTATAGGGGGCGCTAGAGTTGCATTTTATGAGCTATTAGTTTTATTGTCATATAGTTGTGTTCATGTCATTAAGACGAACAAATGGCCTGTGGGTAATTTCTGGTCAGAAAAAGAACAGTTTTAAAAATCCAAAAACTACATCAAGATGGCGACCTTGGTCCGGCCACATCATAAAACTTTTGAGAATGATTTTAACAACTTTAGATGTCCATATTGTCCAGATGATTTAAACAGAGTTTTTTAGCCTGTGGAATTGAATCCCTGTGAGGAGTTTGTTAAAATAGGATGTAGATAATGGATCAACATGGTGTCTTAGATTAAAAATATCCACCGTTTTTTGGAGATAGGGCATGGTCTCCATATACTGTTTTGCCCAGTGCCCCATGCTGGATGAGTGTACCAAGGGAGTATAAGTTTTATACTTCCTTTTGACTTTTTTTAACATGGCTATGCTAATATGCTAATAGATAGGCTATGCTTACCATTGGCTTTTCTGTTCAGCATAACAAAGGGTGTGTACCAAATTTCTTTAGTTTAGGACAAACCTATTTTTTGTCCCTTTTGAATTTTGCAGAGGCATTTTTAATCACAGAGACTTAATTTACACATCATTATATGCAGGTCATAAATGTGCAAAATGAGTGGATCCAAATCCGACAATGTTTGCAAAAGTTACAGGGGTTTATATGTTTTACAAAATGGCCTCTTTGTTAAAAGACCTATGAAAAGTCTAATAATTTTTGATCCCAGATCTGTCCTGATGATTCTGCCTCAGACTGGAGCTGGTCAGATCAAAAGATGAGTTAATTCTATTATGATGTCTTTAATTAAAAATACTCGCCTTCTTTCTGGAGATAGGGCGTGGTCTTCATAGACTTTTTTGCTATGGCCCTATGCTGGATGAATGTACACAATTTCATTTAGCTTCAACACACTCAATTTTTACATTCCAGTGACTTTTTTGGCATCTCATAGAAGATGCATATACCATATTACAACAGTTTAGGACAAACAAATTTTTTGTCCCATTTAAATTTTGCAGCGGGAGCTGGAGAGCCATTTTTAAACACAGAGGCCTAATTTACATATCATTATGTCCAAGTCATAAATGTGCACAAACTGCCTCATTGGGTCGATCCAAATACAACGTTTGCAAAAGTTACAGGGGTTTTTATGTTTTCTAAAGTGGCCTCCTCATTAAGAGCTCGTCACGACCACACACAAACTTTGATCCCAGATATGTCCTGATGATTGAGCCTCAGTTTGGTGCCCATCATATCAAAACTCAAGGACGAGTTTAAGAACGAGGGCTAGATTTTGGCCATCACAAATTTAAGCCAAAATGGCTGACTTCCTTTTTGGTTGGGGCAGAGCCATAATATACTTTGTGGTGAGTCTCAATATGCTTTATGTATCTACTAAGTTTTGTTTTTCTATGATGAAAAATATTGGTCGACCCCCCACCTATCTCTCGAAGTATTTTGATTTTCTCACCAAGCTTGAATTTTGTGCAAATTTTCAGGAGGTTCTGTGGATGTTTACAGTCTCAAAAATGTGATTTACTTGGCTGAAAAACGAGGATAAAAATACTACTAAATACTAATACTAATCTTTTTTTTCTCGCGTTGCTACACAAATACCCTAACAGATAGGGTGCTGTGCTTTTGAAACATTGTTCCCCATCACATAGGTGTGTGTACCAAATTTCACCATTTGATCCCAGACCTGTCCTGAGGATTCTGCCTCAGTTTGGAGCCTGTCGGATCAAAACTCTAGGAAGAGTTTGTAAAAGTACAAGGGTTCAGTTTTTTGGTGTCTCAACTAAAATGGCCGCCTTCCTGTTGGGAGCTATACTTTTTGCTTGTCCTAACATGTCCTATGACTGTGCCAAATTCCTTGACCCGTCCCCTCTTGCACATTCATGTTCAGGCCCTAATAAATCATTGCAGTCCATAGCAAAATGAGAAATGACTATCTGTCTATCTGTTCTTTTTAAAACAAATATTTATTTTTAGTTTAGCATTATGTGGCTTCTCCATATTTTCTGCCCTTGTCTGATGCTTGTTGATGCTAGAGTCAAGGGCCATCTCCTCTTGTACCTCCTGGGACTGTTCTCCACTCTTGCCTCTGCATCTGCAGGGCAGGGAAATGTATCCTTTGTAAAGGGTCCATGCAAAAAAGCCAACGATAGCAATTGCAAAAGCTGCAACTAAAGCCTTTAAGCTTGCCACAGAGGGGCCATCCTGCTGTGCATGAGGAAAGAGGATGTGATCCTCATTTCCAGTACCAGGAGAGGTTATGGTGACCTGGTACTAAGCCACAGTGCTATAGTACTTATCTGTTTTGGAGCACTCCACCGAGAGACAGTGGTACAGACCAGCATCTAGAGTCAGAGGCATTTAAATAAGCAATCTTTCAGAAACTGGTGATGACGTGAAGGGCTCAGTGTTTGTTTGTCTTGCTCCCAGATGGTTGTTGCACGATTTGAAGGATTAGTGCAGTGAAGCTTCAGATTCCCACCAACCAAAATGGCCTGGCCCTGTGCAATCCATAGCTCAGAGCTGTCCGACAGGACAGTGGAGGGAAGGTGACTAATGACGGCTGGCTGGTTGCTAGCCCACTGGCGTAGCTCAAAACCCCCTACTGCCAAATGTGTTTGTAGCTTATCCACCAGATGCTGGGCTTCCTCTTCAAATGGAAGGCTGCGGAGACAGTTATCCACATAAAAACACTTAAAAACAGTCTCCTGAACATCTTTCTCCTTTGAGCTGCAGTCACGGACGTGCTTCTGAAGCGCAAATATGGCACAGCAAGGGCTGCTCGTTGTGCCAAAGGCAGCACTCTCCACTCATAAACCTTTGGAGTCTCTCTCTGCTGGAGGTCTCGCCATAGAAATCTGAGCATAGGACAGTCCTCTGGGAGCAGGCGGACCTGATGGAACATTCCGCGGATGTCACTGCTGATGGTGATAGAGTGTTCCCGGAAACGCAGCAGAACGGCAAGTAGAGAGGGCCCTAACGTAGGTCCAGGTAGCAGCAGCTTATTTAGATTGTGTCCCCGGTAGTCAAAGGAACAGTTGAACACAACTCTGTTCTTGCCGTTGTGCTGCACCATGTGATGTGGTATGTACCAGCTGATGGGAGTGAGCTCTGACCCTTGTTGCAGTTCTACAACGTACCCTGCATCTTTCAGTGTCTTAATTTCAGCTACAAATGCAGCAGCCTGCTCTGGGGATTTGGCCAACCTTCTTTCAGTACTCCGGAGCTGGGGGAGCACTGACTCTTTGGGTGCACAGAGCTGAGGCATAGAGGGAATGCGTAGTAAGGGGGTTGCATAACGATTTACTCCATCAATGTTCTGCCGTACAGTCTTTGCTTCGAGTAAGTCCAATGCATACTGGTCCTGCTGGGATCTGGTGCTCGCCTTGGGACTGCGCCACTGTAGGATGTCCATTTGTCATAAACGCTCCACGTGTCTGTATGAGTCATCGGGTGCCGCTTTAATGAAATGGCACTGTAGCGCCGTGCTCCAATGCTTTAATGTTTGGGCTGGACCCTGTAGGGTCCATCCCAAGTGGGTCTTCACAGCCACAAACCCACCAGGAGGACCATGGCGCACAGGCTCGATGGGGGTGATTAGATGGGGTGGTTATAAGTGTATCGACTGGATGAGTGTGCTCTGCTAGTCCAAGTTCTTTAGCCGTAAAGGCCCCTTTAATGTTGTAAACTTTATGTGGTTGGGAAGCGGGAGACAGCTTGAAGGACACTACTGCCCCATGTAGTACTTGAAGGTCTTGCCGCACCATCCTAAGGGGTAAATCTTCTGCCGTCCCATGGAGGCCCAGCTGCTGGGCAGCGGTGTGCAACAGAATTGTCCTTTTAGAGCCATCGTCCAAGACGGCGTATGACTCAAGAATTCAGTCTCCGTTTCGCAGAATGACCTTGCTAACCTTAAGGAGGATATTCCTGCTTTCTGGGGGCCGGTCCACATATAAGATCTCATCTGCAGTGTTCAAAAGACAAGAGTCTGGCTGTAGGGACTTAGGATTGGAAGTCTTAACAACTTTCTCCTGGCTCTGAACATTAATATTGTGAAGGACAAGCAGGTGCCGTTTGTTACAATTTTTGCAGGTCATTTTGAGGTCACACTTTGCTGCTCTATGACCTCGCCCACAGCGCCAGCACCTATTATTGTCCTTAATCCAACTATGGCACTGGGTAGTGGTTAGTTGACTGAAATTAGCACAGTTATTAAGGGAATGCTGCCCATTGTCACAGTAAGGACAGTACCTTTACCCTGGCTGGCAGGAAGAGATGAGTCCTCTGTTCCAAGTAGAATGGTGGAAGACTTCGTCTTGGTTGCAGACTTGGAGGGCTTACTAGGCTCCCTCCTGGCACTAGAGTCCTTTTGGGAGCTGAATCTTGCTGTGTCCACTTGCACCTGTATCTCAAACTCTAACCAGTCCGACAGGTCATGCAGGGTTGGAATGGGAACATCGTGTGGATGTATAAACTGGCGGAAACTGGCTCTCAGGTCATGAGGAAGTTTCCCCAGGAGCCTGGAAACATGGGATCCACACTCTAATTCCACTCTGCCCTTCCTCCCCTGCTGACTCCCCTTCCTCCCCTCCTCACTGCTGCAGCATGCTGACGAGGGAGTGCACTTTCAGAGCAAAAGTCCGGAACGCTTTAGTATCCCCAGTGGCAATGGTAGGTCCCTCCATCAGCTCCGCAATGCGCTGAAGTGCAAGCTGATGAGGCTGTCCGAACTGTTGGTTAAGAGCATCCATTGTGTCGGAGAACGGGTAAGGTGAATTCACATATGAGTCTGCTATTAACAAGGCTTCCTCCAGTTTGAGGTGGTCACACAAGAATTGGTACTTGAATCTCTCTGTAGAGTCCCTGGGGAGGAGGTTCTCAAGTGCAATCCATAACCTGGCGAATTCTCTTGAATTTGGGTTAGTAAAGTCTGGAATGGTTGGTGTTGGTCCCCTGTATAACCGCTCCTGTCCACCAATAGGACTTGCAGTGTGATGTCTGGAGTGACGGCGTGGGGGTAACTGATACCTTGTCCTGTGCTGACGAGGCTCAGGAGAGGTGGCAAAATATCTCTCTTGACGATGCTCCCGAGAGTGAATTGGCG
Organism: Bostrychus sinensis; assembly: GCA_020698575.1. Lineage (NCBI taxonomy): Eukaryota > Metazoa > Chordata > Actinopteri > Gobiiformes > Eleotridae > Bostrychus > Bostrychus sinensis. The sequence continues at coordinate 19,868,037 of CM036256.1, read as the reverse complement.
GTCTTTCAGGTGAGCAGTAGCTGGCTGACTGGCGACTGTGATGTTTCTCCGGTGTATGGCTGTACTCGTAGGAGCGTGCTGGACGTCCCTCAGATGAGTCACAGCGTGTAGGAGAGGACTATCTGCGTCTTTCTGGACAGCTGCTATACACCTGGCTGCGTGAAGGGAGTGGCAAACTGAATGGCTCTGGAGACTGTTGACTGTGGCGCCGACACTTGACTCGAGAGGGGCTGCGATATGACGATGGACTGGAGGGTGGACTTGGTGAAGAGCTATGAACCACTTGCCTGCTAGGGCTGGGTGAACTGGGTCTTTGTCTCATACTTGACTGAGGCTGTAGCTGCTTCACCAGACTGCCTAAGTGTCTAATCTCTGCTCTCAACTCCTCACTGTAGGTTGTGGTCTGGCGCCTGAACTGCTCAAGTCTTTGATTGCTCTGCTGTGCCTTTAGCTCAAGGTCTTTGTTTTGCAGTTTCAGATCTTCCAGAGCAACCAGGAGTGCAGCATGTTCCTGCGCCTCCTCATGGTTTGGCTGGCGCAGGTTCACAAACTCAAAGTTCTGTTGCCCAGCAGAGGGCGTTGTGGGCTCAGTGTGCACCCTGTCTGGTTCATCCTCTGAGAGAGGGACAGCAGGTGTGGTGGCGGGCCGGTTGCTGGCACCGGTAACATCATAGTCTTTAAGGTAAAGAGGGATGGAGATCTGCCTCTTTGGCTTTGCTGATCCTTTCTCCTTAGATGACATCTTGTGCTGCAGTAGGCCAGGATTCGGCTCGAAGGACCATGAAGAAACTAGTGGGTGCTGTATGAGTCTGACCCGCTGCAGGGTGTTCCCAAAAGAACTAAGCCAGATGTCTTTTGTTGAAGATTTATTGCATGTGAAAGTGTGTGGTTCTATAAAGGAATACAAAAAGAAAAAGGGCAGGTAAATATACAAATATACAAAGAAATATCATATTAAGTCAAAAATACATAAGAACAACATAAACAGCTGGCCCTTTAAGAGGGCCCGCGAGAAGACGATGATGTCACCTGAGTCACGCTGCCTCTTGAATGCGCTGGCTTTAACACAGGACTCCATTATGGAGCACCCCAATAAGCCCGAGCAAGCCCACAAACCGCGACCACACAAAGTTAAACGTGCATGGACAGCAGTACACATCCCACACAGTCACAGTAGCACAACGCCTTTAACACGTGGTATCAAGGTGTATGACAGTATTTCAGGCAAGAGGCACATGTGCACTAATTATGCAATTAGCGAGAGAAAACACAGTCAACAGCACACAGCAAACTTCTATTACACTATAAAAGGCTACTTACGTTATATATACACGCACACAAACGCAGACATCAAAACGGTCCAGAACAGGGCACAATTGAACACCACAAAAACTTGTGCAGTCTCGCCACTCCAAGTCTGACTCGCTCCTCTGCTCCCCGATAGCTGGCCGCACCCTACTATTGCGGGATCACAGGGGGAAGCCACACCTCTGATAGGCTGCTGCAAAAGCATCACTAGTCTCTGGGCAGAAGCAGCCAGGAATGCAGGGCCTTTTTTACAGTAGTATACTGAGTTACTGCATAATCGTAAATTAAACATTTAAAGAACAGAAAACTCATGAATATAACAAGCATTATTACTAATAGTAAAAATATTATGTAGTACTACTATGTAGTACTAGTACTGCCAGATTTTAAATACTTGATGACAATGTACAGGTTTAAGAACAGGTGCAAGAATTGGAGGAGGTTTAAGAAAATGTACTTTAATTCTATTAAAATTAATGGAAAGCTATATTGAGCTTTTATTTTGAAGGTAGTATTCTTGAAGGTAGTACTTCTACTTCAAGCACTAAGAATATTGCTACAACCACTTAAAATATATAATATACTCATACGTAATATATGCTCCTGTAGAATTGTGAATGTTACTGGCGCAATATATTTTCTTATTATTTTTTTACTGGTTTAGCAAAATGTTACGCTTCACTGTTTTATTTTACTGCAGAGGGTTTGACCGGAAGCATGAGTCACATGACGCCTGCCCTACACCTGCGTGGGTAATTTAAGCCCGGCATGCCAGCTTTCCAGAGTGTGTGCTGTGTGGCCTGGGTTGTGCGCAGTGGCGTGGCGTTGTGGCGAGGTGAGCTGTGCTGCCATATTAGCGAGGATGAGTGCTAGGCCTTGATCGTGCTGTGTTTTTCTGCTTCTTGTCGAAATTGGAAATCCGAAATCATCTCTACACTACAACTAATGACTGGGGCTTTAAATAAATGTTGTAAAATGGATCATTTTGTTGTGATCATTTCAAGGGTGCAACATGAACTAAAGATGTAAAGCACACTGAAAAATTTGACATATAACTAATATTACTACAAAAAGCACAAGTACTATGTAGTATTACTACTACAAATATAAGTACTACAAGTTAACGTACTTAAAACACTAAAGTAGTGAAGGAGGTGAAGAAGTAATGAAGTTGAAGTATTTCATTAGGTTGAAGAGTTGGAAAAGGTTTAACAGAAGACCGATATATAGTATTAGTGAGTAGTACAAGTAAAAGTACTAAAGTACTGAAGGAGATAAAGTAGTAATGAAATGAAGTATTTCAAGAGGTGGAACAGTGGAAGAATGGAAGGGTTAGAACAGGTTTAACAAAAGACGGATAAATGTAGTTGAAGCCCTATTAAAATGAATGGAAAGCTTTGCTCAGCTTTAATTGTGAAGGTAGTATTATGTGCACTTCTACTGCAAGAACTAAGAATATTACTACAACTACTTAAAGCTGTAGTGTACTGAATTACTAGAGAATTTCAAACTAAACACTTAAAGAACACTGAAAAATATTGAATATAACAAGTATTACTACAACTATTATAAGTACTATGTAGTAGTATTACTACTACAAATATAAGTACTACAAGTTAAAGTACTTAAAATACTAAAGTACTGAAGGAGCTGAAGTAGTAATGAAGTTGAAGTATTTCATTAGTTTGAACAGTTTAAGAGTTGAAGGATTAGAACAAGTATTACTACGAAAAGTATAAGAACTATGTAGTATTAATACTATTAGTGAGTACTTTATAGTACTACTAAAGTAGTGAGGGAGGTGAAGTAGCAATAAAGTGGAAGTATTTCAAGAGGCTGAATAGTGGAAGAGTTGAAAGGGTGGAACAGCTTCAACAGAAGACTGATATATGTAGTTTTAGTTAATAGTACAAGTAAAAGTACTTAAAATACTAAAGTACTGAAGGAGATGAAGTAGTAATGAACTGTAAATACATCAAAAGGTGGAACAGTGGAAGAACAGGAGGGGTAGAACAGGTTTAACAGAAGACTGATAAATGTAGTTGAAGCCCTATTAAAATTAATGGAAAGCTTTGTTGAGATTTTATTGTGAAGGTAATATTATGTGTACTTCTACTGCAGGTACTAAGAATAGTACTACAACTTCCTAAAGCTGTAATGTACTGAATTACTGGAGAATTGTAAACACTTAATGAACACAAAAAATAATGAATATAACAAATATTACTATGACTAGTATAAGTACTATGTAGTATTACTACTACAAATATAAGTACTACAAGTTAAAGTACTTAAAATACTAAAGTGCTGAAGGAGGTGAAGTAGTATGAAGTGAAGTATTTTATGAACAGTTGAAGAGTTGGAGGGTGAGAACAGTAGGGCTGCACAATATATATAAATATTGGTACGGCGCCATCCTACATTACTGATGTTATAGTGCCACACCAACCAAGCAGAGTACTGCGCTCACAAAATGCAGGGCTATTAGTGGTTCCCAGGGTATCTAAAAGTACAGTTGGAGGTAGAGCCTTTAGTTACCAAGCTCCTGTTTTATGGAATCAGCTTCCAGCTCATGTTAGAGAGGCAGACACAGTCTCTACATTTAAGGTTAGGCTTAAAATGTTCCTCTTTGAGAAAGCCTATGGTCAGGGCAGCTAGGAACAGGGTTAATTCCACAGTTGAAGCTAGGCTGCTCCAGGAGCTAGAAGCTGGGGGAAGTATGGTGCACTGAGCCTCTGTCCTCTGGTTTCATCTGCTGCTCCTCTTCTATCACTGTGATTAATATAATGAAATACTCTATATCTCCAATCAGTTCATTGCTATTCACAAGTTGTCCCTCTCTCCCGCTCCCCTCTGGGGAGTGGGGACTGTTTCAGATGCCTGGCTGCTGGCAGATGTCCCAGTGATGATTGGATAGCTGACCCCATCTGTGCTCCTGTCCCGACCTGTGTGCCCTCAACCTCACCTCTAAGGATTTCCCGGATCTACCTCAACCCACTCACCTGTCTGGATGAGGCCCACCTGCTGTATCCTGGATTTCCCGGACCTATCTCGCTCCACACACCTGTCTGGATGAGGTCCCTGCTGCAGCCCGGATCTCCCGGACCTATCTCGCCCACTCACCTGTCTGGATGAGGCCACCTGCTGCATCCTATGGACTTCCTCAACCTATCTCACCCACTCTCGTCTGGATGAATCCTTACAGAGCTGATCTATGATCCTATAGATGAACTAAGGGACTAACAGTCCTAGATGCATTGCCTGTCCGTCCTGGGAGAGGATCTCTCCTTCAATATGGGCTCCATAAGGTTTCTTCTTTTTTTTCCCCGTAGCTGGGTTTTTTAGGAGTTTTTCCTTACCGAGAAGGAGGGTCTAAGGACAGGAGTGTCCTGGGTCTGTTTAGTTTAGTGTAGTTATTGTTTGTGCTGATTGTGTGTTAAGTCTGATTGTGTGTTTATGTTTGATCAACTGTTTGTGAAGCCCTTTGAGGCGACTTTTGTTGTGATATTGGGCTGTACAAATAAATCTGAACTGAATTGAATATCGCAAAATTATCGCAATATCAGCTAACGCAATATCCGTATCGCAAGAATCTAAATATCGCAATAACGCTGTGGTCTTCCATCTGACAGAGATTTACACTGAAGAATCATTTTCCACCAGAGCGTAGGCTCTATTTTCAAATATTGCAATCATATCGTTATTGCAATTTTCAACAGTTATTGAATATCGCATGTTTTCTCCATATCATGCAGCCCTATAGATTAGGTTTAAAGCAGAATTCAGTAAGTTTTTTACCTTATAGACCGTTCTCAGTCACGTGACTTGGTTTGTTGGCGCTGTCATTTTGGATGGCAAAAAGCCGGTGTAGCTGGCTAGCGATTAGCGATCATGCATAGAAATTGAGTTGATATTTACCACTTTTTACACCTGTTCAATACTTAATGTTAAGTGGTCAGGTCAGACAGCGATATTTAGAGAAATATTCACTTGTCGATGCTTAAGACACATATGATATGTCAAAATTACGGTTTACCAGCCTTCAACACACAATCAGCTTTGGAATACCACGTTTACAATTATTTAGTCAATCGACAATCTCACTTTATAGGGGCACAATTAAAAGCTTACAAGAGGCAGAGAGCTCCTTAGAGGCATAAAAAATATTTTGTGGCGGGATGGGTGACAGACCTTCAAGTATGGCCCTAAAACAACTGTTGTTCATGTGAGTGAGCAGATGAGAGGCGCAGATTAGTGAAAAGGCAATATAAATACTTAAATAAAGTAGGCTTTCTGCTGAGGTTTAAAAGTCTAGAATTATAAATCAGAATTTAAGGCCTTAAAAAGTCTCAAATTTGCTGAGATACGGAGTATTAGGATTTACATATGTTTAACCTTGTTCAATCTGGCGGCGACCAGATTCAGAAAGAAACTCAGCGAAAACATAATTTTCATGGTTATTATCTGGTCAATACAGGCATGATATACATCGTCAGAAAGCTTATGTTCTGTACAAAATGGGAATTAAGTTAATTTTATTCTTAAAATAGAAAATATGTGTAATTAATGACGATTCCTCGGTATACCCAAACCGAAAAACAGACTTTACCTTTGAACACTGGTTCTGTCCAAAACCAGTCCAATCCAGGATTAGTAACGCTCAATCAGTTCGTATAAATCCACAAGTAAATAACGAGATATATTTCCATAAAAGTATTCCATGTTGTGAAAATAATCCTGTAATTGCCATATCCTCATGCAGAAATGAACAAATACCAAGCTGTCCCGAACGTTGTATTTTCTTTTTCTCCCCAGTTTGCTAAATGTACATGAACCTGAGCAGAAAGTAAGAACGAGGCTAACTGACTTCAGATCACTTTTTACTTTATTTGATGATTACAGCAGGAAAAATCATTCATGTAACTTTTTTAAAGAATAAACTTTGTGAAACAGTGCAACATGAACTTTTTTTTTTACTTAGACAGCTGGTAGATGCTATCACAGATATAGGACACATTAAACTATTTTTGATGAGTAAAACAAATTTAATTATTTAGGCTAACTAGATTAGCAGGACTGATCCAAATCGGGGTGTGACAACCGGCTTTTGCCATCCAACAGGGCAGCTCCGTTCATCTCTGCAGAAATCATGTAATCAGATGACGCTGGCTGAGAAGGGTCTATATAAACTGTTTCGAATGCTGTGTGATGATTAAATGAGTTGTTGTGGGGTAAATGAAGAGTGCGGCATCTCCCCCTGGTGTCCCTAGGCTGAAAGTGACACTTGCAACAGTGAGCGCCACCGACCCAGAATCACAGAAGTGTCACGTCTCACGAGAACGCGGCACATCCCAGTTAGCAAAACAACAAGCTAGCGGTGGCTTTATTTCTCGATTTTTGATGTGCCAGAGCGGCCAAATGGAAGAAAAAACTTTTTACAGATATGCGGAGGTGAAAACAAAAGTAAAGACGAGCGAGGGGTCACGCAGGAGTCAACTGGGTTTGTGAGTATTTACAATAGTGCTTTACTTCAAACTGTAAGGGGGCTTTATAGAAGAAAATAAGGCAAAAAGAGCGAAGAAAGAGCAGAGTTACTGAGTTCCACTTTAACAGAGGAGTAAGTGAACCCTTAATGAAAAGAATGGGAAAAATACAAAAAAAATATTTGAAATACTTCAAAAAGTACAAGAGGTAAAGTGACACAATTTTAAAAGTTGAATGACATGAATACGTGAAACAGTTTTTTTAGTTGAAATCTCCAGAAAATTTGGAAGAAGAAAACGAAAGAAAATAATAATAAAAGAAAAACTGGAAAACAACTTAATAACAATAAAGAAAGGAAAAACTGCATTGTCACACAACCACTTAATTATCATAGATTGACTGTGTAAAATAAAGATTTACTTATAAATATAACCTGTTGAAAATCTAAGTTTAGGTCATATGGTGTGACAGTGATATCATACGGTGTGATGTCACTCCATATAATAATAGTGGTTACACCATATGATTTTTTGCCTAAAAAGCTCACTTTTGGCTTGTTAAAAAAGGCTTAACATACTTAACACAGAGAAACATTGCAGATTAAGAATTTGTTAGAATTATTTATGCAACATCATTGAAATCAATCAAATTATAAAACACTAAACTCACTTGTTGACAGTGTCGTCATGGGCTCTGCGAGCACTCTGTCAGGGGTCTCAAGTTGCAGAAATAGCAGACATCATTGGGCCAGGCATTGGCTGTCCCATGCCTCTACCTCTGTCACCATAACCACCACGTCTGCCTCTTCCCTGTCTAAAGTTCTTACCTCCGCCTCCCCACATCTGAGGTGGTGCAGTCCAATATGGAGCTGGAGGTCTTTGTACGGGATATGGTGCATAAGGTACTATGGGGCCAGCTGGCTGTGGTTGAGGAGCGGGTTGTTGCTGCTGTGGGGGAGGAGCAGAAACTGTCATTTGTGTGGCTTTGGACTGTTTCTTATCAGATTTATTTTGCGCTCGTGCCAATTCTAACTGGACTTTAGTGAGCTGTTCTTCGAGCTGACGTATTTTATTGTCATGTGACTTTTCCTTCTGTGTGTGAGTTCTGAGATGATGTAGAGTGTGCGTTCTGAACTGTATATGTGTCATTGTGGCCCACTCTGGATTGGCAAGCATATGTTCTGAGGGACCGGTGGGCAAGGCGTCTATGATCGCTTTTCTGAACAAGCAGGCGCTGTAGCCTGGCTCGCTAGGGTTGTTGCCCGTCTGGAGAACAAACTCCTCCTCTGCCTTTTTCCACTGTTCCTGCAACTTTTTTGACTGTGCTTTAGGTTTGTCCTCTATGTCCTTAGAGATCTATGGTGGGGTCACGTTTCCTAAGCTTAGGTCCAGATGCGTCAGTCTTTGTCCGAGTCGAGGACAAAGCGGCTGCAGCCAGTCTTAACACTCTACTGAAACAATGCCTACTTTTAAACTTGTCTAGTTCCTCCTCACACTTCTTCTTGGCCTTTATACTTTGTGTGTCTTTGTGTTTGTGTAGTATGTTAACCCATTTACATTCTATTTGTGTCATGACCCAGCCCATTGACATGCTTTCATCTCCTTTGTGTCCTGTTTTCTTTTTCAAGTCATCCCAGTAGTGTTTTAGGTCCCATGTAAGCTTCTCACGGTCCTTAGGTGGCACTGCCTGCCTGGTCTGTCTAAGACATTCCTCAAACTGATCATCTAATGTGGACCCATGTTGAGGTGCCAAATTTCAATTCACGGTCCCCAAATCTGCGTCAAATTCGCCCTCCATTGTCAAGCCGTCCACAACACACTGACGACAATTTAGCTTCGATCAATAGCAGAAATTTGAATAAACAGGTTTTCTGCTTACCTATAGTTGTTAGCCGGCCGGCTGGGTCAATGGGTAAGTGGCGGCCGTTCAATGGAGATGAATCGACTGGTACCTTTTCCTTCGCTCCCAAGGACTTCTGGCCATGACTTTAGTAATTCCAATTGGCGTACTTCTGGCCGTGGTGTAGGCTTCAGGTTACTTTTATCGTCTAAACTGTTGTGGACTTCTGGCCACAATATTAGTAATCCAATTGGCGGACTTCTGGCCGCGGAGTAGACTTCAGGCTACCGTTTGGCGTCTAAATGAACAGGCTTCAGGCTGTTAGGTAGGCTTCTGGCTACGTTTCCTATACTAAATCAGCAGGCTTCAGGCTGCTAAGTAGACTTCTGGCTACTTCTCTATTTCACTTCTCGATTTCAGATCGCTAAGAGGACTTCAGGCCTCAATGGACTCAAACCCCGGTCTCAGCGGGCTTCTGGCCGCTCGGCAAACTTCTGGTCGCCCGGTAGACTTCTGGCTACCGTACCAAAACGCGCTAAAATACGTAAATTACCGCATCATGTCAGGGTCACCAAAATGTCGTCGTGTTCGTTTATGCGGATTTATCAAAAATAAAAATCTGATTCCAATCAGTTGTCTTTGAGTATTTATTTCGTAGAAAACTATACAAGAGCTCTTGGGTTGAATCTGTCCCTACGGCCTACGTCTAATCAGGTCTTATGTTGGGCAGTTCAACTGCTGACTTTCCCTAGCAGACAATATTTATACAAGGGTTGTACCCCAACCCACATATTCAGTTTATTCCCATATATGGGCAATAGTCCAGGACCTGGCCCAGCAGTGTATACAGAAGTGCGTGCTGTAAAGGGATTCCTGTTTAACTCAATGTGTCTCGACTGATCACCAGAGAGATGTCCCCAAAGTTCATGACCTAGCTAGGTTTCACTTCTTGTTTATTGCACACGCGTCTGAACACACCAGCTGGCTCACTTCCTGTTAGGACAGCAACACTGCAAACAATATCACACTTTGACATTTAAAACAAGTCGCACAATAAATGACAAACATTCTCAACAACAGTGTATATTATTCAAGAGATATTTTTGGCAGCTTTCTGACTGATTAAAATTTCTTTATCATAATAATAGTACAACTATAATCTATTCAAAAATCGAAATACTAGCGTCACTCCATATGATACCACTTTTGCGGAAAAAATGTTTTGGACTAGAACTTTAAAAATAATGCATAGACTTCAAGACTTTCCCTATCAGTAAAAACCACTTCAGAACTTTATTTTTTCCATTGTATTTGCATATATGTTGTGAATATTAAAGTCAGACATAACCCAGACAGTCACATCATGACATTTTTGACATTTGAATCTAAATGTAAAGTATAGGTCTCTAAAAACTAACTGTATCTTTACTATGTCTTAATAGATCTATGTTAGAAGCACATCTTAAACTACTTTATGTCTAAATACATTTTAGTAATGTTTGACACTACGGACACTAAAAATTGGATGTTTTGTCACTGACCCAGGTACAAGCAGCAGGTGCCTAATCATAGAAGGTGAAGATGGCCCTGAATTAAAATGTGGCTCCCATGTTGATCGACTGTTGAGCAAGTTACCTCCAAGTTACTGCGATTCTTTCATTGAACACTGCCTAAATCAGGGCATTCTCAGCAAAGGACGTCAGGATTACACCCTACCAGACTTCTCTTCATGGCTCCAGAAGAAAGCCCAAGCCCGACACATTGCCAGTGATGCATCCCAAATCTCATCATCTGATAGGGAACGGAAGGACCTGGAAGCAAAAAGGTCAACCATAACCAGAGGTAAAGATAAACCCCGAGTCACCATGTATCTTACCAGTGACTTTAGAGTAGATAATGCTGGGAAACTGTCCACACCTCGCTTAGCTAAGAAGACCAAGATCTTCCCTTACTACCCTTTCTGTAATAACAAAGAACATTTCCTAATTGGCTGTCCCCAGTTCACCAAGCTGTCCAGTTCTGAGAAGAAACAATGGATTGTTGATAATAATTGCTGCTGGAGGTGTTGTCGTATCCATTCATCAGATTCTTGCTCACTTACACAATATTTGCAAAGGGCATCACTTGACTATTTTGCATGACACTATTCCTTCAGCTGACACCTGTTTAATGGTCAATGCCTCTGGTCCTGCTCTATTCTTAGACTACCCTCATTGTTCTCTCAAAGTTTTTCTGAAAATTATTCCTGTTGTACTTTCCCATGGTGGTCAGTATTTTAAAACTTATGCCATTTTAGATGACAGTTCTGAGCAGTCTATCCTTTTGCCCAAAGCTGTTGCACTTCTTGGCCTTAGCAGTCAGCCTGAAAGGCTTGACCTTCGAACTGTGAGACAAGATGTCCTGCATGTCCAAGGAGCCCCTGTATCCTTTACCATATCACCAGCTGGAACTTCCTCTCCCACTTAACATGTGCAGAATACTTTCACCACCAGTAACCTTAACTTCATGGAGCATTCTTGCCCTCTTGAAACGCTTGTGTTACCCTCACCCTCGGGGGCTACCGTTGCCTTCTCTCCGCAAAGTCCAGCCTCTTGTTCTCATTGGTTCTGATCATCCTCAACTAACTGTGTCAATCCAGTCTCCTTACCTTGGTCCTCCTGGTGCTCCCATCTCTGTGTGTACTGCTTTGGGCTGGGCCATACAAGGACCTACCAGCCAATACTCACTAGCCCCTAGACAATACCTTTTTCTTTCCACCTCTTCTTAAAGCACTAAGCTGCTGAAAAATGTTGCTAAGCTCTGGCAGATAGACACCTTTCCTTATGTTAAACCAAAGGAAGCTGTGAGATCAAAGCAAGGTTAGCATACACTCCAACTTCTTGACTCCCTTACAGAAAGAGTTGATGTAAACAGAACTGCGCTATGCCACATCACTCTTGAGACATCCACAATTTCCTACATGTCACTAAATGATCAGCTCTTCTAATGCTCCGTAGCGGTGAACGCAGTCTAACCCTGCACCCTCAGCTGGCTGAAATACACAATGAAGAAATTCACAAACTCCTAAAAGCTGGCTATGTCACAAAGTTGGATCCTAGTGCAGACCTACTTACCTCTGAGTCCTGGTTTCTTCCTCACCACGTTATCCTTCAACACAAGGGTAAACATCACCTTGTCCTTAACTGCTCATACCAATATCAAGTCCAATCCCTCAATGACTTCCTCCTGCCTGGACCAACTCCCAGACCTACCCTAACTGGAGATCTTCTCTGCTTCAAACAACAATCGGTTGCCATCACGAGAGACATCAAGGACAATGTTCCATCAGGTCCGCTTGTTGCCATCAGACCGTCCACTGCTGTGCTTTCTCTGGAGAGACCTGAAGATGGATGAAGAGCCATCAGTCCTTGAGTGGCAAGTGCTTCCATTTGGTACCACGTGCCATCCTTGCTGCGCCATATATGCCTTACAAACTCATGGTAAAAGCTCACCTGACCCCGACATCTGCAACACCATTGAACAGTCTTTCTACATAGATAATTGTTTGCATAGTGTCTCCACTGCGACAGAAGGACGCACCCTTGTGGACAACCTGCTGTAATGTGCTTAGTGTGATCCAGCACCTACCATCAGAAGCCAGGTCACAATATGCTGAGTTACGGCTCTCTCGGTCCACTTCTGACCCTCAGGAGCCTACTTTAGGTTTGCGGTGGAACTGCGGCACTGACATGCTGGGATACCACTGCATACCACTTCCTGTGGATTCCTCTGTCATCACAATGCACTCCATCTATCGTGCTTTGGCAAGCCAATACTGACGCCTTTCTCATGGCATTGCGTTGTTTTATTGCCCGACGTGGATGTCCAGCCGAGATCCTTTGTGACCAGGGTACCAATTTCAAAGGTGGTTACCTGCTTCCCTTTCTGACCAGAGCCAAAGTAATTCTCCAAGACTTGTGGCAAACTGATAGAGGATGGGATGAGCCTATTCTGAAGCTGGGAATTAATGAGGATAAAAACCCAGAATTAAGGAAATCAACTCATGCCTTCCATATCACCACATGCCCATTACCTGACCTGAAACTGCTTGATCTGACAAACTGGTCCACCTGGGAAGAAGCCATCATTGCAGTAACTCCACTGTTAAACCTTGACCAGTCCAACCTTAACGCCGAGATCATCCTCCTCAGAAAGGCTCAAGAGGAAAGCTTCCAAGCTGAACTCCATGCCCTGAAATTGGGAAAGCCCTTGCCATCCACCAGTAGGCTGCTGACATTGGCCCTGGAACTGGATGTTGACCTTGGACTCATACGAGTTGGCGGAAGACTAAGAAGAGCTGACCTAGACCCAGACATCATTCACCCAGTCGTGCTTGACTCTAGCCACCCTGTGTCCAAGCTATTCATCAAAGACCATGATCAGCACTTTGAGATTTCACTGAAATGTAAAGTGCATTACAAATAAAATGTATTATTATTATTATTATTATTATTATTATTATTATTATCAAAGGCTCTTGCATCCAGGACCTGAATGTGTCTTTACTGAGCTTCACTGCAAATTCTGGATACTTCGTGGAAGGGCAGCTATCCGCAAACATCAATGCTCGTGCCAGCAGCGACAACAATGGTGGGCCACTCCCACTGTACCTTATATGGCTGATTTACCATCTGCACGCTTGCGTCTCTTTAAACCAGCCTTCTGGTCTACAGGAGTTGATTGCTTTGGCTCCTTCATTATTCGCATTGGCTGCTGGACAGAAAAGCATTGGGGTATACTTTTTAAGTGTCTAACCAGTGTCCATCTTGACCTTGTTGAAGATATGGATACTGACGCCTTTCTCATGGCATTGCGTTGTTTTATTGCCCGACGTGGATGTCCAGCCGAGATCCTTTGTGACCAGGGTACCAATTTCAAAGGTGGTAGTTCTGAGTTGCGCCAAGCCTTCACCAACATGATTCCTGACCTTCAGGAGAAATTGAAAGGACAGCAGATCACCTTGCGCTTCAATCCACCCAGTGCACTTTGGAGGTGCCTGGGAACAGGAGATTCAATCCATCAAGAATACCCTACTATCATCATGGGAAACCAATCTGTCCCTGAGCCTGTCCTTAAAACTGTGTTTGTGGAAGGAATAATGAACTCAAATCCTCATGGGGCAGCGAGACACGTCACTTCCCCAAGCATTATATTCTAAATCTGAGTTGATTGGAAAGAAAAGATGGCGTCACAGTCAGAACCTCGCCAATCAATTCTGGGCCAGTTTCATTCACCACTATTTACCTACCTTACAACCTCGGACAAAGTGGCACCAGGACACAGACAACCTTCAGTGTGGACAGGATGTTCTCATTTTAGATCCACACCTGCCCCGCTCTCTCTGGCCTGTGGGAAAAGTCACCCAAGTCTTCCATGGAAAGGATGGACGAGTCCGTACTGTAGCCGTCAAAGTCCATGACCAAATCTAAGTTCGCCCTGTAGCCTGCATTGTGCTTCTGCCTCTAATTACTGATGACCCTAAAGACAAGGACTGATGCAAAACCACTCAACGGTTTTGGGGGCGGCAATCTTAGAAGCTGTGAGTGTGACTTGCAGGTCATGTGACTCCCATTTCCCACCTAATCAGGCCAATCAGAGACACCTGGGCCCTAGTCTATATAAAGGCCTCAGTTTTCTGAGCAGGTCTTTGTTTCCTGCTGTAAATCCTGTAAATAAAATAATTGACTTGCTACACTTAAAACTGTTTGTGTGCTCATTGTGATCAAGTTTCACCAGTTTGAGTTTTTGTGATTAAAAGTTGATTTCAAATTATGGCAAAAATCACAAAAAATTTATTTTTTTCATTTCTGTAAATGCAAATCAATTTTTTTGTGGTGGATTTTTGTGGTTGGAGCTTGGGAGTGTCAAAAATTGGCATCATGATGGTTATTAGATTTAAAATTTTTATGTAGTGGAGGATGAAACATTTTTAGTCACACCTTTTGTCCTAAGGCACAAAAAAAAACAACAACAAAAAACAAAACAAAACAAAAAAAATTATTAATAATACAAAATTTAAAAAACGTTTTTTAATTTCATGATTAACTTCAGCCCTCACCATACATAGCAAAAATTGTTTATGAAATTGAACCCCTAAAATTCCAGTTTATGTGGTGCATACACATCCAGCACAAACAAGGCCTCTGCTCAGTCTGGGCACTTTTTCTACATTGCCCTGATGTGCACATCTCTGTAAGAACTACATTTTGGATTTGTGCTCATGCAAACACAAACAAACTCATTTCTCAACAAGCACTTTCACACCAATTTATGACAACCCTAAATCACATCCAAATCATTTTAATTCAAAAAATATATTTTATTTGGCTTGTAGACTTGATAATTTATACAAACACTAATGGGGCCATTCCCCAGTTTGTACCTCTATCTACCATATATGGGGAAATGGCGCCACCTACTGAAAAACAATAAAATCTAAACTTCCAATCCCTCACTGTCAAAAATGAATAAAATATTTCATGAATCCATGAAATACTTGATAAAAATGTTAAATTATATTGCAGTGACAGTGCATAATAAAAATGTTTAAATGGGAGTCAATGGCACAACAAATGTCTTTGAGGTAAAGGTGTGACTATTTTTAGACACCTTTTTAAGAGGATTTTTCAAAAAAATAAAAAATAAAATAAAATAAAAAATTATGAAATCTGAAATTTCATCCAAAAAAACACACCTGAGGCAAAATCTATGCCATTTGAATCAACACAGCAAAAGTTATCCACAAAAAACATATGCAAAACATAAAAAAATGTCTTAGGGGTGTAGGAGGGTTAAAGTGTCCCACGCACCTGCTCAACAAGTTATACGGCCCCGTAAAACTCACAAACTAACATTAAGTGAATACGGACTAACGTTAGCTTTGTTTCCCCGTAGACGTTAACGTTAAGTAAAGTCGACCCAATCATAGACACGCTTACCTTCGTAAGTTTATCTAAAAATACTGATGTCCTTTCAAAGTTGAAAAAACACCGACCTCTTCAGCCCCAGATGTGTTCAGTTACTGCAGGCTGGGAGCTGGGGCGCGCGGTCACAGGAGGGCACGGCTGCCGGCGGTTTACTCACGGTTCAGTCACGGTTCAGTCCGCAGGATCAGACACTGTTCACTGAGCTGGGACAGTAGAGTTGCCTCATACACTTGAGTTATTTGTCGTCAAAGAGAGGCTTACAACTGATTCAGTTTGGAAAGCGGAAACTTGAGCCAACAAGTTAAAACAAGAATGACAGTCGTTACCACAGTGTTTTATGGGAATTTGCTGCCCCACTTATTTAAATTAGCCCCCGACAGAGTTTGGCCCACATGTAATTTTGGCTAAACAAATAAACAAGTAATAAAGTAAGTAAATAAATAAATTCTGTCATGTCTGATTGTAAGATAGCCTACACACATTGTGATAATGTTAATTTACAGAGGAATTCCCAAGGCCAAGCCCGGGGATCGTTACAAAATTATCCTGTTTCCTTCCTTTTGGCAAATAGAAAGGAAGTGTGTTTTTAGGGTGAAGGCTAAAAAGTAAAACAACAGTAAGCAAGCCAGATACATGCAAAACAATTTAATGCCCATTCTACGATAATCACCAATTTCTAATAGTAATTAAACAGAATCATAACGTGTTTAAACAGAGAATGGTGTTTATAATAAGAGAACAAGAGAACACTTATGACTTTATCTAGGTTTTCATTCATTGCCCAGGTTACTCCATATTACCAAATTGATTAAGATGGAGTAAACCACCTACAAATAGTAAATTTTGTTATACTCACTTTACATAAATAAAAGCTGCCCTTTGTTACAAAAAGCCATGAGAAAAAAAAAACATAGGCTACAATGTAGTAATACGTTTTCTTTTTTAAAATTTCATTCATGAAATGTGTGACTTAGCCTATTACATTGTTTTGTTCTTTTATACAGTATTCTGCCCACAGACCATGTGCTGATTTCACGGGTGCGACTGCTATTTGGTTCAAACCACACGAGGGCAACATCACTTCCATAACATAGCCTACAATATCACCTGAAGTTGCTGTGTGCTGGTTTTCAGGCTTGAGCACTGGTGAGCATAGCACCATACAGTAGCTAGTAATACAGAAAAGCATAACAGGTAACAAAAAAGCACCAACAGTACCATGAGGCTGGTAACAGTAACAACTATCAGAGTAACACTTACTGATGATAGTAACATTATTAGTCACAGACAGCAATTAGAGCAACAGGCAAACTGTGCATGTTCCTGGGCAGTTTGACAGAATGTAAACGGTTTGTTTAACTATTTCATTTATGAAATGAAATAGTTCAGGCCAGACAATTAGATGTATGCATGGGATGTTGTTTTACATTTTTTGTCAAGAAAAGTCTTTTGAGGCATCACGTTGTTCAGGCTGCAGCGTTGATCTTGGCAATCTCTGTTTTGTTAGAGATTGGATTAGTCTTTTCTTTTGCATATGGACAGGGCTCAGACAAAAAAGGCTCAGCTGGTGGTCCACAGGACTATTTGTCAGTGTCTCCGATATGTTTTCAAAAGCTAACAATGCCCCTTTTTCTTATTGACAGAAGAAAAATCACAAGTTGAAGCACTTCGTGCTCACAGGCAGACTTAAACGTTGACCATAAAGGGCAGCATATTTTTTGAGTTTGAGTAATAAAATGTAGTCATTATCATCAGTTTTACCTTTTAAAAAGTTCATCAATTCATGTAATAAGTCCAACAAGCAACACATGAAAGAAAAACCCAAACATTCAGAGTCTGCATGAATACAAATTGTTTTCAACTTTGACATCAAAGGGTCATTCGTTTTGAATGGTACTTTGACACTGAAGATTGAGAAATGACAACTTTCTATCAAAGTAAATCAGTCCTGACTGGCTCGTCTTTTTTCTAACTTCAGTTTCAGCTCCTCATTGAGTGCTGTTAAGAGACAGATAAAACACACTTAAAGGATCTGTTAACAAATCATGATCAAGTACTGATAATAGCCTTTACTCACTCTGAGTGAGAGGAGAAGGAGAGAGGATGAGCCGTCTCATTGGGTTGGTAGGTGAAGATGGCACTGGTGATATCAGAATACGCCGGTCAGGAGCAGGGGAGCGAGACAGGGGGCTTGTGCACCACCGATCTACACAAGAAAAGCAGTGGTTAGTAGTGCGGTCTGCTGTTTTTACATTACTAGCTTTGAAAAAGTACCTTGTTTTGGAGGCAGAGCAGGAGCCCTTGGCAGAGGACTAGTAGGGGCTGTGTGTAGCATGTGCTCTCCATTCTCATCATTGGCCGTAACATATGCTGACGATACAAATCATTTTCATAAAAAAAAAAAAACGTATAAAGAATATGGAGAAAGGGAATGTACATGGCTACTCACTGATGTTCTCTTCATAAGGCTCTTCAAGTAAGAAAGGTTGCAGTGTTCCTGCTGTTTTCTCTACCAAGGCATCAATGACTTCATGAAGAGTAGCACATGGAATCTAATAAAAAACAATAAATTACATCCCTCTCCAATACTGCTTCATAAGTAGTACTCATGCCTTATGTAGGCCTATGTTAGAGAAGGTGCCTAGCCTGGCCAGCCAGACCCTACTTAACTTTTTTTGTGTTAAATAGAAAGAGTTTGTTCAGCTGGCCTGGCTAGAAGGTGCTTATAGTTTACATGAGAAAACAAAAGTAAAGATCAAGTTTTCTAAAGCTAAAGCAACTTGGAGCTGATACAATTCATTGTCAATGTTTGTTTTTTTGTTTGTGACAACAAATGGCACTACATAGTTAAGTTAGTACTGAAAGTATTACTATTATTGTGTGGTGACTTTTAAAACTTACTGGATTTTCCACATCAATGACATATCCACCTTGATCCCTCTGAGTCACACGATAATGTCTAAAGACTGACCTGAAGTGAACAGTACAGAGAAGACTTGACAACCTTTTATTGTCATTCATATATAGACTACAACAAGTGTGCACAAAACAAAATTGGGGCTTGCATACTGTTCATATTATTTTAGTGATAATTTTAGAGTTAGCTATGCAATACCCATTAAGGTCCTGTCGTGTGGTGACAGCCAGTGAGCACCCATCTCTGCCTGGACGGAGTAACATGTTGCCACAATCAGGGTGTCTTTCTAAAAGCACTTCTGCCTCTGTTCGGGAGACTGGTCGAAAACACCTGCATGTCGCAAACACAAGTACTGATACTGTGCATAGTTTTAATCTAAAAAACATGATGTTGTTAAGGGACAGCACTTACGCTGGGATCTCGCCAACTAAAGGCACTGAGAGGGGTGATGGAGGAGCACGGGTTGGGGTGCGAGTTCTCCGTCTGGATCTTTCTTTGTCCACAACTTCTTTAAGCATCTGCAGCTGACCAGGTAGTAATGTTAGACAGGATGGCACATTCAACTGTAGAAGGATACAGACAAACAATGATTGTAGGAAAAGATGTAATAAGGAATAAACAAAAACATAAAAAAGAATAATTACATCTATAACAGAATAGAGGAATCCTTTCCAAAGTTCTCTTGATTCCAGATTGGGTGCCTGAAAAACACAGGGTTTCATTCTAATACACAAAAATAAAGTAGTAATAGTATGGTTTGTGTAGCTGTTTAAAGATTACTGTAAGTTTGGTCTCTCCATCCTTCATTCGCAGTATGAGACGAGCTGCTTCCAGGTTTCTGTCACGGCCACAGTCATCCTTCAGTGACACAAATCCACCAAGGTCCAGCTTCTCCACATACTGTTGCATACAAGAACACACAAATGTGTGTGTTTCAATTGTCAGCTGTCTACTGTGCAAAAATAAATATTGAATATTTATCTGAAACTTACATGAGTGTCCTTGGCATTATTGAAGAAATAAAGAGAGTTTCCACACAGGCAGGTCCACAGACGCTTGGATGCCTTTCACAACACCAGAAACACAAAATATATAATCAGTGTAGTCGATATGACATTTGTGTAATGGATGGTGTCCCTTTTATGAGCCTAATTCTGTGTCCCATGAGAGAGACAGCATCTGCCGTCAATCTGTGACCGTGGATCACTGCAACATCCAGCACCTGAGCCTGGCTCAAATTACAGAATAGTCTCGTGTGAAAGACAATTTAAGTAAAGAAAAAGACAGGGGGCTCATAACGCATTATTGTATGGGAAAATAACAGAAAATCATCGTTTGATCTGAAACGGGGAACATAAACACATTAAAATGGGTTATTTCAACATTGACAGGTTATCTTGTAATATACGATTAATTTCGCGGGATTCATTTGTAAATTGAGGCATACGCCATAATCGTGAAAAATTGCACTTAGCGGTACAATAATGTGTTTGGCAGCATGTAAAGATCCCCAGCAGTGTCACTGGACAGTCTCGCCTCGCCCATTCTCCCACAATAAGGAAGTTGACAGCTCACTAGGAATGGGGGATAAGCCGGTGCAAACGCACACCGACCACCACAGTACACAACGCGCACAGCAACAACATGGCACTCACTACATGCTCGCCGTTGCGACCTACCTTCTCTTTAGGTCCTCGCTTCTCTAGGTAGCCTTCATAATAGCAGGGCGGGAGCTGCGCCCGGGGTCCCCCTGGCCCGGAGCGATGCCTGACGGGTGCAGCCGCCATGAGTGTCGCGGGCTGGGCATCGACCGAGGACAAAGGGGCGCTGAGTAATTCTGGGAGTGACACGCCTTCCCCTATGAGATAGAGCTATGGTAATAATTCCAACAGCTGGCTGGTGTAGCCTCCTATTTCAGGAGGGGTCATTCACATTTATGGCTGTAGTGATTATATGTAATTTATTTAACACCTTACAGTTCTACAAGCTTACATGCTTTTACTTACAAATTAAGCAGATGTCCTGTAAAGACAGCTGATTATATTCTAGTTAGAATTAGAAACGTTTAAGTGTGACAGGCCTACAATAACAAATTCTGGTAATAAAACAAAAACGACTTTTGAGGGTATAAATGGCAACATTTATTCAAAGAAATGAATAAACAGTACTCAGTTACATTTACAACAATATTATACACTCAAGATTACATTAAGTACAGAGGTAATCCATATATCCTATTAATCCAGAATAATCCCACTCTAGTCTCTGCAGTGTCACATTTACAAAAAGTAGATTGAATGCTGTGAAGACACAGCCAAAGCAATTACATTTAATAATTATTATTTGTGCACAATGACCTAGCTTGAGCTAGCTTAAAGCTACTAAATACTTCATTTGTTTTTGCATAACAGGTTTTATTTTTGCAATAATATTCATTACAGTTTAGTGTTTGTAAATGTCAGCCGCAGCTCTCAGACAACTATTTAAACTGTGACAGCAGCAGAGTCATATTCATCTTACCCCTTTTGTTTAACAATGCTTTTCATCAATATTATACAAGCTGGAGAATAGCCAAACCTGAGCCCCTGCTGCCCTCCCTCTCCTCTCTATAACCTGAGGCTTTTGATTTAGTGTAATGATGCATGTCAACATACACCTGAACCACAGCAATTATTTGGTATGAATGAATATCCTCTGGCCCAACACAAAAGATAAACACAGAAAGCATTAAAAGGCATACCCTAAGAAAGAGATTATTTTGGAGATGAACCAGCGGAGCTGCACTTCAGAGGCACCATGGGACTGGGATGTGGTTAATAATAATATTAAAAAAAAAGGGGGTTAGGGGTATAGAGGCAGGTGGTGCATAAAAACTAGTGGGGGAGGGCACAATCCACTGCTATGTGCCCTCCTCTGCTCAAAAGGCCTGTCTGTTCCACTTCCAGTCTAAACAGTGATGTGCAGGATGAGTGGGATGGGAGGTGGTCTAACAAGAGGATCATGGCAACAGAAGAAAGATAGCATTTTAAGGAGCAGTAAAACTCTCACCAATCTCAGTTTCTCTGAAATCCACCGTTCTGAACCTTTGAGTATGGGGTGTAACCATTATTAGACAATTCAGCATCAAACAGTGTCAAGCAAAGATACTGAAAACTAAGGCAACAAAACGCTGCAACACTGCCAGCAGTATCAGAGCCTGAGAAAAAAGGTTTGGTTTCACAATACAGCTATTTTTATAGGTTAAAAAGTGTTTACGCACACCAAAACCACCACCAGATGGCAGCAAATGATCGCTATAAGCAGTTAAAGCAGTACTGTATCTGTATAAAGTTTACAAAAATGCATGCACAAGTAGTACCAATAGGACTATCCTTAAGAGACATTTTATTAAACTAAAAACAAGCATTAAAGCCTATTTGAATTGCATAGACTGTTAAAGTGTATTTAATAATACATAGTGTAAATATTTCTTGTTAAAGACAAGAATAGGGTCCACAAAGCACAAAGCTTAAATGTAAAACTGCCCCCTTATGGTTCTGACCACAATTGGATATTATGTGGTATATTGTTAAATAATTAAAAGAAACAGCACTTCTTAGTGTTGGGGTGTCAATAATCAGCATGGATTGTAAGGGTGTAGTGTACAAAGTGCATCAAGAATGGAAAGGCACCTAAATATTTAACAGTCCTTTTATGACTAAATAAATCTGTATAAAATAAAACATTTCCACTTTCATTAGAATGGTCCAACTTAAACTGGTCCCTGCCTTTAGACAGCTATTTTTTCTTTAATGATATGGCTATTTTTTGTATTCAAGTCATTGGTCCTCTATTATTCATCTCACATTTCCTTGGTGACTTTAAAATGGCAGAGGCACCACTACTTCTACATAGTTTATTGGGAAGTACCCTGTTTTGCCACGAAGTCTTCCTTCCAACCAATTCTCATCAATTCGACTGGTCAAGATGATGACGTCGCCTTCTTGAAAGCCTAGCTCTCCTTCATTTTCTGGTTCAAAATCATACAGAGCTTTACAGGATGGTTCAGCTACACAAAAACACACAAAGACGACAAATAAAAACATTGTAGAAACAAACAGAGCAACTGCTTTGATACAATTAGTTTTCACCCAAACACTGCGTAGTTGATGTACACTATATTGCCAAAAGTATTCGCTCACCCACCCAAACAACTGAATTCAGGTGTTCCAATAACTTCCATGGCCACAGGTGTATAAAATAAAGCACCTAGGCAAGCAGCTTTGTGGAGGTTTGAGGATACTTCCAACACGACTGCACACGGTCCATAAAGACATGGATGAGCGAGTTTGGTGTGGAAGAACTGACTGGCCCGCACCGAGTTCTGACCTCAACCCAATAGAATACCTTTGGGATGCATTAGAGTGAAGACTGCGAGCCAGGGCTTCTCGTCCAACATCACTGTCTGACCTCAGAAATTCGCTTCTTGAAGAATGGTCAAAATTTCCCATAAACACTCCTAAACCTTGTGGAAGGCCTTCCCAGAAAAGTTGAAGCTGTTATAGATGCAAAGGGTGGGTCAACGTCATATTAAACCCTATGGATTAAGAATTAAGTTCATATGCGTTTAAAGGCAGGTGAGCAAATACTTTTGGCAATATAGTGTATTTAAAATTTTAGCAGCAAAATCTCTGATGCTCAAGAACAAATTAACATGTGTCTAAATATGGGTACCATAATTTTATTTCCAATGTGACTGACAGATAGAACAAACCCTAAGGACACACTTTATCTTTTCATCTTGTTCTTGAGGACCAGAGCCTTCAATTAGTTAATGAAGAGGCTGTCAGAGGCATACAAGTCAGCAAATAAATAAAATTTGATTACAGTCAACCCCCCCCCCCCCCTCCAAAATTAAAAGGCTCAGATGACTCAACAGCAGAAATTGTAAACTGTCTTGTGCTGGAGGTGATTAAAATACCAAGTTGTTTTGTTTGCCCCTATGCCGCTGCAGTCATTTCCAAGAGCCTAACAAGTTACAGCTTGTTCAACAGAAGAAACACTGGCTGACCAAACCATTCACTCATTCATCTTCTTCTGCTTCTTCCCGTTAGAGGTCATGGGTGACTGGAGCCTATCCCAGTAACTATGGGTCTAACTATGGGTACACCCTGGACATGGGCCAGAGACATACAGAGACAGACAACCATTCCCTCTTACATTCATTCACTGGTGCAATTTAAAGTCACCAATTCACCAAAGACGGTGGGAGGAATGTGGAGTACCCGGAGAGAACACAAACTCCACCCAGAGAGAGTGTGTGGGCTGCCCCGAGTATCAATCCCACAATCACCTTACTGGGAGGCGAGAACACTAATCAATGTTCAACAATGTTAGTCAACTACTTCACAGTCACAAAGGCAGGAGGACATCCCCCTTCCCCATCTGTTGCACTCACGTGGTCTACTCTTGATTGACGTTCTTTGGAAGGAAGGACCTGGATATTGCACTGAAGCTAATTAATGTCACAAAATGCAACAAAAACAGCCATCATAAGAATGGGGTTCATATGCTCCACCTCTTGATACAAGGGCTTTAAACAAACAGAGCCCACTTAAAGATACACAATATGAAATTTACCTTGAGAGTAGGCTGGAGGACTGGTTGCAGCTGGTGAGTAGCCACCATTAGAGTTATCCATCTCACCATAATCAAAGGAGGGCCTGGGTTTTGGTGTGTATTCACGCCTTGGTCGTGACGAAGCCTCATCCACCCTGTATGCAACACTTTTAGTTTTAGGGCATATGCAATACTAAAAAAATAACCAGCAGTATCCCTTAAAATAAGCTGTATCAACCTTCATAATGACCCAGAGCAGAGAAAAAAAAAAAAAAAAAAAAAAAAAAAAAAAAAAAATCATTACAGCAACACTGACCTTTTTGCAAGTGTTGTTTGGAGCTCCTCCAATATATCTGTGGCCTGTTTGTGGTACTGCAGCAGAGACTCAACAAAGAACTTTAGCTGACTCACCTGCTCCACCTACATACACACAGAGGTCTGTTTAAAACTAGAAGGGAAAAGGGATTGTTCCTTTACAATATTTCACTGTTAATTTATTTACGGTGGTAGATGGTATTTAGCATGTGTTTTTAGGGAAAATACAAAGCAAAACAGGTTTGCCAACTTCTCACTTTTGCATGTCACTGTAAGGGAAGGGGAAGGGAATGGTATTTATATAGCGCTTTAACTATGACACAAGTCACCCAAAGCGCTTTACACAGAGTAGGGAAGGGGTATTTCATTCACTCCATACTCGGTGGTGGTAAACTACATTTTGTAGCCACAGTTTCCCCTGGGGTAGACTGACAGAAGCGCCGTCCGTTGGCACATCTGCGCCAACGGACCCTCCGACCACCACCAACCACTCACTCACATTCACACTAAGGGCCAGTAAGGTGCGTCAGCCAGCACAGGCTTTCCTAAATCTGAAAAGCTGCTGAGAAAAAGCAACTACATTTTTGCTGGCATTTAAAAACCTGCCAGTAATGTCACTTTACATTACACATGAACTAACCACTACAGGAGAAGGAAGTTGAAGTAGTTCCCCACATTTTAGGAGTATTTTTTTTTCCTTCTACTTTTTACCCAAATCTTTACAGTCCAATAAACAGATATCAGTGACTGGAAAATGGACCACACAGACTGAACAAATCCTAGCAATGCCATTTCACTTGAAATTTATCAGTTTATTGCTCATCAATGTCACAGTCTAACAGGTTTAAGGTGCAAGGCGTAGTGGACAGTAGTAAAGTTTTACAACTACTCACATCTGTTTCAAGAAGGCTGTGCATCGATCTCTCAGCCATTTCTTTGGATTCATGGAATTTATCCAGGGCTTGCCTTATTTCCTCATCTGGTATTTTGCCTTGACGTTTCTTTTTATAGTCATAGTCCAGACGCCGGCTCTCCAGCTTTTTCAGGTGAAACTGAGGAGGTGAAACAGCAATTAATAAGCTGACAATATAGCTAGCTTCTTCCATGTTTGTGGTTGTTTACAATATGAATTAGTGCAGGTTTAGATAATGATTTACCACAATGATTTATGAATGTTTTAAACTGACACAGTTTACACAGTTCTAACGTTCTTTACTTGCGCATGCAAAAAGCACAGTATCTTGAGTACCTGAATGTCTTTGATATCCTTTTCGGCAACTGCCTGCAGTGGGTCAAGAAAATTATGTTTAACATCAATGTCCAAAGAATCCTTGACCTCAGCCATCCTCTTCATTGACTCTCCGATGTCCAATAGTGCCCCACCTGTATTCACAAATGTAAAATACCACCTTTATGGACAACATGGCACTATCACAATAAGTTTTGAAGAAAATAGGTGTAAACAGACAAACCTAAGAAAAGCATGTTCCAACTGTTTTTAAACACACAAATCTTCACATCCACTATCTGACTCTAGTGACTTCTCTTACCAAAGTTACTGTCGTCGCCCATTTCTCGTCCATATCTAATCATGCAGTCACCCAGCAACCCCTCAGGCTGAGGGTACCCAGGATTTTTCTCCTGCCCTCGAATTTTAGACACCGTGTTCAACATTGTCAGCTTGGCTCTTGTTGCAGGATTTGGCTGGAGATATTCTGAGGTTTTATAGATGACTTCAACCACTGCTTTGCTGGTAATATCTGATTTCTGGAAATTATGCATTAAATATTGGGACAAAACAGACAAAAAAGACAAGCAAAAACATAATCTTATAGAAAAATGTATTTTTTACAAGGCTGGACCAACTTTTTCAAGTTCCCGGAAATCTTCTTCCAGTTTGGTTCCCTCTGCTCCACCAACTTTCTCACTCATCAACTGTGGAAAAAATACTATTAATAATGCTGTGTGAATACCTTTTTTGTTTATAGCACACAAAGATTTCAATTTGAAATATAGGCCTCTAGACACACAACGACATACAACAAGCACATCCACGAGTCCTTTAACTAAATAAACACACAAACTTTGATTTTCTTTCACTTGTAATTTCAGATATAGGTATATTTCACATATATTTCACAAACAGCTAAGCATTGTATTAGAGCTGGTTCTACACGTTGCAGCTTTTCCTCCATGCTCCCCAAAATTATCAATCATGCTTTCTGACTTGCACCAAGTTCAGCACATTTAGTGACAGTGTTTATAGTGTCCACTCCTATATTTGATGCAGATAGTTTTTCTTAGAACCAAAAAATTGTAACCAAATAAATCTAAAGACTAGACCACAACTACATTTTTGTTAAAATGTTGTAAAATATACTGCACAAAAGCACACTGAGGTGTCAGCTTTGGTGTTAGTTGAGAGTAATGTAATGCAATTGTAGACAGTCACACATAAGGAGGGGCTGTTTTTGTGTTTTTACCAAGATACTGTACTGTATGTAAGCAACACAAGCCCCAGAAAGACGTGACGCAAATGTGCTACGGTTAAGGGTAGCCATTATGCTGGTCTGGATACATTAGGTATTGATTTCAGCTCATTCCTTCTCCTGTCATGACCATCAGACTTCATGAGTGCTATGTGACAGAAACTGGTTTGGGCAGAGTACTCAAATAACTAGAATTCCAATATTAAGTAGACGCCCAACATCAGGATTGGGAAACTTCCACTTAAATAATAATAATAAAAAAAACAAAACAAAACATGTAACTTAATCAGTGCATGGGTTAAATTATATACTGGTTCTGCAGGTCTGATGTTTGCGGCAGGTCAAACATTTTCTCTCGTTGGGAATGACAATTACATTACAAATTATGAATAGTGCAAACTCTCCTTCGGTCGGACGCTCATATGGCTTCTATTATTTATGTTAACTCGATGCCCGTGATTAAAGAGGCGCTAATTAGCAGAATGTAAATTATTGGGTCTCAAAACGAGTCGGTTCCCGTTTATCACAGTTGTTAGTTAATTCTGAACACAGAGAAAACAGCAATGCTTAACTACAAATGACACTAGGTGTCACAACTTAACTGTTAATAACAGCTGTACTCTACAGGAAAAGAAGACTTTTAAAAGGGGTAATAGAAGTGTTTTTAACACGAGCGACAGTAAATAAACAGGGTCACATTTGACATTAGACTACACTAAACAAGAGTATTTTAAACTAAGTTAACTTACAGTAGTTGGGAAGTAGCAAGCTAACGTTAGTTAAGCTAGCTAGAAGCTAATCCTTAAGAATTCGCGCGTTTACCTGAGTCGCTTTGTAAATCTGCTTCTTAAATCCGGCGACTGACATCTTGCAGCCTTAGTGTTAACACTTTGAGGCAAATTTCTCCTAAAAGTTTTGCCACACGTCTGCCAAACAGTGTGAAGAAGTGCAGCTCTGCGTCTTCACTTTACCCCGTGGATTTAAAACTCGCCAAGCAACCACAGTTTCCTGGACTCAGCCTGATGTGGGAGGCTCCTCCATCTGAGCTGAAGCGGGTCAGAAAACACACTTGGTTTCCATGAGCCTGAACAAGGCTTATCTCCATTTTTATTTATAAAGTAGCTACATTGTAAATCTTGTTTTATGCAACTTTTGTTTGAGTAAAACGTGAAATTACCTTTTGTTTAAGTGAGCCTAGCATTTAACTTAGTTAATTGTGGGACTTTGTCTTAACCTGCACACCACTAAAAATTAGTTTATAGTACTGAACGTGTAGCCCACATTTTAGTTTTATTTATTTAATGAGACAAGTACTGTAGAATCAGTTTAAAAGAAACAGAAACAATTTATTACATTCTTAAAACCACATACTGTATATGTATCCCATTGGACAACAATATATAGAGCTGTGTGACTCAATTACTCTTGGACTAGGCCTAGTATTATACCTCTTGAACATTTTGTCATACAGAGAAAGAATAGGGAGACACATTTTGATGTTTGCACTTTTCTTAATCTCTCAATAAAAAAAAATCACTGACTTTACAAGACAAAAGTGGAGACACAAAGAAAAATGTGAATAGGCTATTAGACTGACAAATAAATGAAAACCACAGCAAAACGAAACAATAACCCCCAATAATGAAATGTATCATTATCGCTAAGTGATTTATTTTTAATTCCTATTTCTCGTAAATTTCATTTACAATATTAGGACAAAGAGGAAAGGGCTTTGACACTTTGTGAGTAACATTCACAAAAATAGAGCTTACGTCCACAGTGATTATGGTTATGGGTCTCGTCTTAGGTGCAAAGGTGTGAAAAGTACAAGGCTAAAAGACGTCACTGGTTATAAAGGGACAGGAGATCACAGCTAGCTCCCTGAGAGGCAGGCAGCAGGTCATAGGACACTGCTCATCAACTTCACAGCACTCAGGTAAGACATCATCATCTCAAACCTTCAGAAAGTGTGTTATTTGTATATGTTACATGTGTACAGCTATGAAGGACAAATGCAGAATCAAAGAAAGAAAAAGAAAAGATTTACTGAAGTCTTACTGGCATTGAAGCCCAACCCAGGGGGCAGCTGATAACTCTGTCTGGTCATAGGCAAGAAGTGTCCATTGAGAAAGAGGGGTAATATACAGTAAGTGCTTTGTATCTGGGCAAGTGTTGGGTTTGGGGCTTAAGGAAAAGGGTACATCAAATGTACAAAATAATACAGTTGCTCCAACCAGCATGGAGGGTTTATGATACATATGGACAAGTTTGTCATGGCAACAGAAACAATATAAGTGAAAGACAATTATACCACACCTACGTTACTGAGTGCTGGTTAGAGACAAGCAGGAGATGCTGTGTTTTCACATCTACCCTACAGTCCATGGAGTTAGATTTTGCCCTGCTTTCTCTTTTTGTTAGTGTCCTGTTTGTCTTCTTGTCACTGGGGGCAGCAGTGATGCAGAATCAAAGCTTTTGTTTCAACGTGACACAAAATTATAGTCTTTGTAGCTTTTCCTTATGCATACTGCCCCCACCTGCTGTGTCACATCTGCAACAAGTGTCCACCCATCTCTTGATCACACTTCACCCAGCTGGGTCACTGTCAGGACAAGAGGGATTGTTGCCAAAGAAACCTGAGAATACTGTCGAGAGGAAAGTAGTCCATAAAAACAATTGAGTCCACAAAATCAGCTTTCTTGATCCATCTTGGTTTCTTTACTGTATCTTGCTATTCACTTTTCTCTCTGCTCCACTCAGATCTGAAATCACACACACTAACTCTCTCCATATACTTATATAATCATTTATTTACATTCTTACTTAAAATATTTGTTTATAAATGTGTATATAAATTAAAGTTAATTTCATCTTGTCCTGTTTCTAAGTGGCATTTACAAGGGTAGGGGTGTGTGGGACTGAGGTTTCTCATTGCATTACAAGAGCCTACAAAAGGCAGCACCAAACACTGTTTGAATGTGAGTGAGCCTGAATCAGCCTGAGCTGTGAGTCAAACCATAGCTATATCATCTAAAGAAAAATGACTTGATATTGGTCCCTATGATCATCAGTACAAGATACTGTTTGCCATATCTCTACGCATTAACAAAGGACATTTTTTTTATTGTGATTGACTAAATTTCAGGTACATTCACAGTTGGTGAAATCTTGCTTGTGCACTGGTGCTTACGACTGAGGTACATTCAAATGTTTGATCTGCAGTGGATCAGGTGTTGAACATGTGTTAGAGCTTGGAACTGTCTGGTGCTATAACAGGGCTATTATATTATTATACAGATGCCCATCAACATGTTGTTAATGCTACATTGCGGAGGACCATGAGTATGTGTGGTCTGTAGTGTAAGGTGCTTTTGCCTGCTGGGAAAGTGAAGGAATACTTTGGGATTATAGTAGAAGGAGTTTTTAAAGTCCTGGATTGTCTCTGAACTGCTGGTTGTTAAACTTCTAAGTCCTTCTCTGCTTCGCCTTTCGCTTCACTACCATAGTTAGAACACAATAACTTTATGCTCTCTAGATGTCCGTCTAGCTGTGTGTAGAGTCCGGCAGAGACATCTCGCTGCCAAACACTTCTCGGTAAAGTGGTGGGAAATTGTAAGCGGTCTCTGGGTGAACCAAGCGAAAAAACTCCAGTTTGTCAATGTGGAGGTTACAGATGGACTTCATTATTGGCAGCTTAGATACCATCTGCAAGTAAAGGGGGAAAATTATGTTATGTATTTAGTGACTGTACACTTTAAATCTCAAGGAATTGCCTGTTGCAGCCTGTTTTTACCTTGTCCAATTTCTCATCAGGGGCTCCACTCTTGTTTAGACTGTGCTGCAGAGCAAGGTAGACTTTCTCTTGAAGTTTCTGAACCTTTTGGCCTTCTGTTAGCCATGGTCGATCTACAACAGATACAAGAAACATTTCAAAGATTATAACAGAACAAACAACACAACAGCAAATTTCATATCATATATAAATAACTAGACTGAGAATAATTTTAGAATTTTGCATATATAGGTTAGATGTTTGAGCTTATTGGTTCTCAGCACTTTTTATTGTGCAGTTCTTATCTATCTTTATATACATTAAAAACTCTTCAGTTCTTTCACAATTTATAGGCATGGTTAATAGTTTATGTGCATTCTATCAGCAATGGCAAAGAACCTGAACTGAATTAATGAGGGTTAATAGTAACAGTAGTTCAAGCACTTCCTTGACAACTCTTTTGTGATCATGTTAATATTTCAAGCTAAAAGAGGAACAGAAATAATTACCAGGAGATAGAAGAACAGCGGCACTAAACAAAGCCATCTCTTCATCAGACAGCTGTAGGCGGCAGAGACCTTTACCTAGGTCAAACACTGCACTGACCAGATCATCACAACCTATGCAAAAATAAATTCAGTTTAGAGTGGTGAATGAAGATAATAGCAGTACATAATTGACTAAACTATTGATTTAAAATAAGCATATTTATGAAATATTGATGCTGTTAAATAGGACTGCACAACAAAAAACACAAGATTTACGAAAAAAAAAAAAACAAGGCTCTGGACTTATTGGTCAAAACTGGGCCTAAAAAAAAAACAGGTCTAAATTTAACACTGACAGACATAGAAGTTTATGTTGTTTTGATGTTTTTTCATGGTCACAGTATAATTTTATTTAAGGCTTCAGACACTTTTATATACCATAACTTTATTGCAGTACATTTAGTTTCTTGTGATATATTGCAATATTACATTTCTAAATAACGCAATAAAGATAAATTTGCGTTATTTTGAGCAGCCCTTAACATTTGACTAGATTACAAAATATCTAACATGAAACTACATGATTTATAAAACCTATTTTCTACAGTTAAAGTGTACAGCATCATTTGTGTAAGCTATCGATAATAGATTTACAAGTGTAATTATATCAAGGTCCTCACCAAGTGCTTTGAAGAACTGTGCAGAGGCGAACTTCCCGTTGAAGAAAATAGTGTTGTTGTTGACATTGAAGGCTCGGCACATGCGGATGAGGAGCACCTCCAGACAGCCTGAAAGGGGAGCCACAGATAGAGGCAAAGACGTGGAGAGATAGAAAGATAGAGAAAGAAGAGTAGAGGGACGGATAGACAGAGAACGCCCAAGATACTCCAACATGCACACAATACACACAACAAAATGTAAATAATTTTGACCCAGATTGGAGCATATATAAGACATTGTTGAACCATTTAAAAATTGACAAATAACAGGATATCATGTATATCCGTCAAGTTTTTTTTTTTTAGTTCAAAGCATTTGTAGAAAGTAAACGCATTGTCAGATATATGCAGTTCATACAAGATTTTCAAAATAAAAATGTTTTTTTTTTTGTTATATATTTTTTAAGCCAGGTAAATAAAATAAAGAGATGGTTTTAAATAGGCGAAGGTAGAAGGTTGGAGACAAAAAAAAGAAGGGAACTTAAGTTAGCCAATTTCAGTTTAGTTTGCTGAGAAAGTTGCATAACTTTTATACAATTTTAAAGGTAGTAAAAACATCTTAAGAATATGCACTGACCTGCTTTGAGGAGAATAATCTGATCATTCTGGCACAGGTCCATAAAGCCAGCAATGCGCTTGGCAAACTCTACCACATACTGTATAGCATTGGTGATGTGGTGTGCACACTGCTGCCACATCCACTCCGCTGACTGATTTAGAAACACAAAACAGACAACACCTCAGTTATTTTTTTGGATAACAATTTTTTTAACTTTTTTTTCACATGTGCATTTAGATAGTTTGAAGAGACCTGTAGTAATTAAATACCTTGTTCTGATAACTGCGTGCTTCCTCAGGTGTGTATTGCACCCAGGTGAACCTCTTCATGTCCTCGGCACTGTACTGACATGTCTCTAAGTGAGACTTGACAATGCTCTGAGTGATTCGCTCTGTGAAAAAAAAAATAAATAAATAAAAAAATAAGCACACTGATTATTATTACTGAGCAGTGTATACTATTGACTTTAAAAAGCCTGCCCTAACACAAGCTGTGCTTTCCACTCCAGACGATGGCATCATTGCCTTAGTTTAATAAACCAACTTGGCCACTGAGAAATCATGTTCACTTCCTGTACTTGACATACTCACACCCAAATCCCTCTGTTTACTCAGAATGCTTTTACAAGTCTTCAGGGACTAATGCAACGCCCCTACTGTTGCCATTGACTTACAGCTTAATATAAAAATGTTTTCTTTGTCAAGGTCTCAGTATCTCATCATCTGCTTGTCCTTGTAGAAATAGTTATGTTTCATATCTCATTTCCATCAGTTTGTCTTCTGTGATTTTTCAAGGCTCTTTGAGGCTACTTTTTTAAGTACAGTAGGTATAACACTGAGGCTGTTTTTTTCCTGTTTCTTTGTACTTCAGCTATGCCTTTTTGCCTCTCATCACAACCAAAACACAACTGTAATTGTCACTTTACAGTTAACAACTAGCCCCTATGCAGTTCTACCTCTTCTATATTAAACAATGAAAAATGCCATTCAATATCAGGATTCAGAAATGTTTCCAGTTGCTCCCTTCCAGGAGTTGCCACAGCAGATCATTTGCCTGAGTACTTTGGGAGATGTTTATAACATGCCCTTCTGGATGCAACACTCAATTTATCCGGGCTTTGGATGGGCTCAAATTATGGCCAGAGTTTTTGGCTCTACCTTGTAACACTAATGTTAATGTTACTAATGTTTAAATATAAATGATCTCCAGTCAGCTCTAGTCAACCAGTCCCCACTTACCGAGGTCTGCTATTGAGCAGTCATCCGGCAGATTGTCAAGCAGTGAGTGAGAGTGCACAAGTTGAATCCCATTGCTGTCTGGGCCATCCAGTATCGTCTGCTGCGGGGAATTTTGATTGGACAGGGACGAGGAAGAGGAAGAAGCGGACGACGAGTTGGAGGTGTTGCCTGTGCTGGCTCCTCCCCCTCCGCCCAGCAGCTCTAGACTGCAGTACTCGCTGGCCTCCTCGGGGGTTAGTGGCAGGTCAAACAGGTCGGGCAGAGCCGCAATGTCATCCAGATCACTCAGAGTGGAGCTGGAGCCGCCGCTGCTGTAGGAGCGGCTCAGGCCTTCCTCACCATCCTCCCCTGCACTGCCACACACACCGTCCTCTCTGGGTAAAGACAGAGTGGTGGAGCCTGCGCCCCCAGAGCCCCCACACTCCTGGGACTTCTGGTGCTTCTGGACCTCAGCGTACAGACTGTCGCGCTGCTTCTTTGACATGCGCCCAAACTTCACCGCTGTGGAGAACAATACAAAATTAGCCTGTAAAAACATCTAATCAAATCTACCCTCCAATCTACAGGTGCATCACATGAAAATTATATTGTGGACAAGTGAAATTATTTCAGTAGTTTTATTAAAAAGTGGAAGCAGTCTTTTATATATTGTTTCAGCGCACACAGTGAAATAACTCAAGCATTTATTTATAATCATTATGATAATTATGTAATATTAAGTAATTTTCTAATTTTACAAAATACTGAATTTGTCTTTTTCAGCAACTGTATGCCATAATCAGACCAATAAAATAAATAAATGCTTGAAATATTTCACTCTGTGTGTACTAAATATATACACGTGTTTCAATTTGAATTGAACTACTGAAATACAATCCACAGCTTTCTAATTTTTTTTTTATGTACCTCTGAATCTCTTGGTAAGCCCAACTACAACTGTCTAGATATTGCAGTTGTGATTATTTATGTTTGAATGGATACTATTATTACTGTTGCCTTATACTATTACCCTTTTCTGCTGTTTTCTGCTCAGTTTTTTTTTATCTATATATACAGCCAATGTAGCCATTGTCAATTAATTAGAGTGCTAAGCCATAATCGACAGTACTGCATATTATGTTGTTTCAGTGGATTTGCAGTTGTTTAAATAGACTAGTTTGTTTTCTAAAACTAATTGTATTTATGGATATTTCTTCCACCTTGTCTTTACTTCTCTTAGGATACATTTGTTTATTGCTTTGAGTTCGAAGATGTGAACTGGTGTGAGGTCATTTATTTTATACAAAAGTGGATGTGAAGTATTAGCACTGAAGGCTTGAAATTCTCTTGGATCAGCTTTACATTAAGGAGATATCCATACTGAGATGAAACATAAGAGCTGTCGAAGGAGCTGGTATCGCTGTAATAACTGTCATTATTTTTGTGGATTATTTTCTACTTTCTCTAATTCTCCAATGGTTACTTTTACAACCCTAAAAAATTTGGGAGACTGTGTAAAATGTAAATAAAACAGAGAACATAAACAACATATCAGGTAATAAAAACAAGATTTTTACCATTTCATGACAAATAATTGCTCCTTTTTAATTTGATGGCAGCAACATGTCTCAAAGAATTTGAAACAGAGCAACAAAAGGAAAAGAATGTTTTACTATATAACAGCTTTGGGAGCATTTTGCAACAAATTGTGTTAATTGGTATCACTTCAGTAAGATGACTGGGTATAAAGAGCATTGGATAATCCCGACCTCCTCAGGTAGCTCTGCATTTCATGAAAATGGTAAAATATCTCCTTTTCAATGCCAAAACAAAACAAAATATGGTTTTATGGGATTTGTAAATCATTACTTTCAGTTTTTATTTCAACATTTTAAACAGTGTCTCAACTTTTTAAGGATAGTGGTTGCAGTTCATTTTTATAGAAGTGTGAGTGAGTTTTTTGCTGTGTGTACCGTCTCGGCTCATCCCCAAAGCCAGACATTTTTGGAGGCGGCAATGCTGGCAGCGGTTACGGTTGGTTCGGTCAATGAGACAGTTCCTTTGCCTGGAACATGAGTACATTGCGTTGTTTTGCTGGCTGCGACGGAAGAAACCCTAAACACAGACACAAAAGAGTCCTGTAAATGATATCTATTTTGATCACCATAGAACAAGGTTTGAATCTTTGTTTTTTATCCTCACCTTGCAGCCTTCACAGGTGATGACTCCATAGTGGATTCCTGAGGACTTGTCCCCACAGATTTTACAGGGGATTACCTCAATCTGGGCTGTAAGAATAAAATAAACACCAAATTCTGAATAGGATTATTTATCAGCATGTTCAATTCAAATAAAACACACTTTGACCTGATCCTATGACACAAAGGCTTTTTAGTGCACACACTCAAAGACACCACCTATTTTTTAGTAGTGTTGGTCAATTTTCCAGTATATTTGACATTTACTTGCTTTTTGTCAATGGTCATTGTTATCTTTGGTGGCCTTGTGAAGGTCATGATGCTTTTATCTCATCACAGTCAGACTTCTGATACTCTGTGTACTTTATTATTAGAAAACCATCTCCTGACTCACACTGGCACAAGTCGTTTGAGCAAGCCGACAACCTCCTGCATTGTGAGACCTTAAGTGTCATGATCCCTTTAATGGATCACTCTTGAGAGGTCAGAGGTCCATTTGAGTTTGTGTCTAGATATTCTAGATATGTCCTCTTTAATAGAGAAACAGCCTATTTTTTATAATTGCGAAGCCCCCTACCTATGAGTATAATGTTAGCCTGTACAGTATTAGATACTGATTTCTTCTCCTTTCTAAACAGTTTTCTGTAGCTTTAGTCTCCATAAAATAAAAATTGTTGACAAGTCAAGCCCTGTTTGCAGAGTAAACACTGTACATTGAAAACATCTTTTCATGAGCTTTAAGCTGTAACAATGCTGCATGGCAAAAATAGCATGTTTTTTTATTGATGGCCTCATGTCTGTGGACAAACTTCTTCACAACAGTCAGGTTTTGAGAGTAAGTCAGTGTTTGCCTACGCCCTGTGTGTGGCCCCTATAAGGAGTACACAGTGTACAAACAGATAGACAATCACATGACGGTTGCACATATGACACACACAAAGGCACCTTCTCTCCTAACCTAAAAGAAAGCAGCCATATCTTTATTAATTATTACTTTTCTTACTCAACTCAACTATGTTATAGTCTATATTTTTATCATTCAAGTGGAAACTGGGGAAAATCTAACTCATGGCTGGGATTAAGATGGCATTGTTTTGTGGTTAAGTACTAAAAAAATAGTTTCCATGTCTTTTCCAACTTTATAGAACAGCCGTCTGTTTCTCCAAAAACGTTGACTAAAGAACTCTAACTGATGAGGGCAGCTGCAGGCATGCAATGGAAAAATAGCTCCCTCCCTTCTTTTCCTGTCTTTCTCTCAGGTTCCCCACCACCCCTCCCGCACCTCATGATTATATAACTCTTGTCTGTGAGCATTCCTCACAACACTCATTCAGCAAGCTCACTCTAGCAACACAGAGTCCCCACCCTCTTCAGAGTCCAGCCTTCCCATTGACTGAGCTCTGCTTCAAGACTCCCTCCTATTGGCTGACTCTTATGTCACTCGGCTGCTGTAGCCTGTCAGCCCATGTGGACATTCTGTCCTACTGACACACTTTCCCACTGCAAGGGGAGTAGGAGGAGGGAGTCAGGCCCAATCCCGACTCACCGCAGACCAGTTTTAAGGTGGAACCCACAATCCTCAGACTGACTGTAAAACATTTCCCCAAAGGCTCATAGCCTGCATCAGGAAATTGGCTGTTACATAATAGCAAAAATTGTTAAATATTATTGTCAACATTCACAAGTTCAGTGAAGGCAGCAGGTTTCATACAAGTCTAGATGCACTGGTTTCGATGTATTGATTACATTGAAACTGTAGTTTGTGTGTGATTGGAAACCTTGTTTGTATAATTGTAACTTCATTTTCACACTGCTCCTGGCTCTTGTCCACTCACAGCAGACAAACTTGAACTTGAATGTCAGCTATTCTGTGCCTGCCCCTCTGCCCAAGATTTGACACTGAGCCTCTGCATCAGCCGCGTCTATTCTTGTCCTCTGCTGTGAGACAGAATTACACAGATGCCCAGCCAGCCACCCCTGCTGCCACAACCACACAAACACCATTCCTCACTACTCTCTTTCTCTGCACATGTCCAGGACCAGGAATAATAAGTGATAGATCTCTTGATAACTGCATTGTCCTCAATCTGGAAAATGTTTAACTGTCCTTAAAACAAAATCATATACTACAATACAACTACAAGTCAGGACTAGGATCTTCTCCAAAATACCAATATATATATATATATATATATATATATATATATATATATATATATATATATATATATATATATATATATATAATATTTAATTTAACACTGATTAATTATCTTGCAGAATTGTTATGCAGCTGTGCGTAAAAGCTGACACTAATGAGTTGCTTCTGCTAAAACAACATTTACCTATAACCCTGAATTTTACTGTTGACCTCGACTACGCCATCAGTGTCAGTGATCTAACCTTTGCCTCTTTGAGTTGCGCTCCAAGAACAATAATCCAACAAACTGTCTGATTTTAGTACAAAATTTGTATTATATGCTCCATTATGTCACAAAACATGTTGCGTTTAAGAAAGTTACAAAAACAGATATTTTATTTGCCGAAGACAATGTTTACAGAACTAGTGCCAGACCCAAGACTTTTTACCAAATTAAAAAGTAAAAGACACTTTATCGCTCAACTACAGTTGCGGAGGGCCAATGCATTTCATTTCTCAGCCTGCTAAATGTGTAACCTGTTATCTATACAAAAGACTAATTCAGGAGAGGTGGGGCAGCGAGAAATAACTGACTTTATGCTTTCAACATTTCACTTCTAAGTCCTAAATGGTATAATCAGTAAATAACCCTGACAATCAGTATGTCAGTGTGTCAAGAGAGACGACTTTTGACCCTCCACATTTTCATTTAGTGTAAAGTGTAGTGCTCTCTACTTTGTTATTGAAAAGACTATTTCTTTAGTATTTATTTAAAGTACACTGTACTTGTTTTATTTATTTATTACACAAGTGTTGCTATCATTACAGCTAGCCTCCAGCAACAGGTTGATAGTTCAGTTATATTGTGAGTTTATTAGAAAGACTGACAGCTTGAGGAGTACGTAGATACAGGCAGAGGGCCCTTGTTCTACAGCTCCTGACATATTACATTGGGGCACTTGTTAAGAAGCACAGGCCTATTCTCCACTATCAGTTAGGCCTTTTCAAAGAATGTGTGAACTACAGGAATAATACACACGAGCCATAGGAATGTGTTTTTCACCAATCCAATTAAGATGATTGAATAGGATCTACTCACAATCTCAGAAGCAAAAGATTCCCAGTCATTTTCACATTCCCAAATTTGGGTCAGCATTACTCATCTACTTATTACACCTCAATTATTTAACTAGCTCTATATTTATCACAAACTTGAAGAGAACCATGATGTTTAGACTGCCTGCAACCTGGCTGGCTTGCTGCCACTGCATTCAAATCAAACAGCCTTTACTTTCAAAGATGCAAATACCAGCAGAGGCCAGGCTGGGGCCCAGAGGGGGGGATTAGAAGAGGACTAAGAAGTTCATGAGCCTCCTGTACAGGGGTTTCTGTGTGACAACAACGGTCTTGTGATCTCTGATTCCATAAAAAACAGCACTAATACAGAAGCACTAATAGCACTAATAGTCTTCAGATGTCCACTGGTGCCTGTGCCCAATCTGTAAGAATGACTCATCACCATACAAGTATAATGGCTAATGCACGAGTGAGTGCCTAAAGTGGGCAGAAAATGCTGAAGCATATTTTAATCAAGAATGGACAGGTTGATTGAATAATCTACATTTGCAGAGCAGTCAGCTAAGACCAGGCCATGGTTTGTTTACATTTGGATATCCTGCCAAAGAGGGTGCCTCCCTCCACTAGAGGCCCCCTCTGCTATGCCTTCAAATATTCATCTCTTTCCTCCCTCTGACAGGACACAAGACGGATGAAGTTTCTCCAGACTGTATTCTTATATCTTTGCATGTGCCAAACATGTTCCAGTTATATTACAATTTGGGCTTTGGGCTTTTCATTATATGCATATCAAATTGATGCTTCCTTTTCCCTATTCAAATGGTGTAGTGCCACACGTTGCCCCTCCAGCCTCAGCACATGGCATTGCACGTAGTTTGGCACGGCGCTTTCCAAAGCTGCCCCCTCCCTCCGCTACGAATGCTGTATAATGTTTGGTGACATAACTAGGTCAGTGGAACAGCCAGGTCCATCTCTCCCTCTCTGCTCTCACACTGTTGACCATGCGGGCAGAGCCTCCACCACATGACAACGACAACACCACCAACTCACTTAAATAAATATCATAATAAGTACATTTACATTTTAATAGAATAAAGCATGAATCAGATAAAAAAAATATGAGTTATGGCGTAGTGTAAAGCCTAGTGGACAACAAACCTGGGAATATTTTAGCCTTCTTATTCCACCACACAGATGAAAGGGTTTGTCTCACTTGTAATTGTGGTAGAACTTTAATCCACTTGGGGTGCAATAATTTCTTGATTACATAATTCATGTTTTGGTTAACAACAACCTCCTCTTATGCCCCTCCCATCCACGTTGCATAACACTATCATGGATCCCCTTGCAAATTGTAGAGAAGCACTCTCTGGTGATATGAACCATTTCTTCAAAGACTTCTAAGATTTAGCTTCTTATGCAAGCCTATTACGCCCCAGTGTGTTAACTAAAACAATATACGAGTGTAATCAAACAAAGTCTTTGGTGAATAATTGTAGAGGTTTGTGTGGATGCATGTTGAAGTTGACTATACAGCCTGAGGCTCAGAGCAGCACTAATCCAGTCATGCGGGATTAATGCGCACTGGGAGGAAAACAGGCGCACTCAAAGCCCCTGTGCGCGCAGATGTGGTCGTTCCAGCCATGGAGGGAACGCACAGGCACGCACCATACACGCTATAATAAACACCAAGTTCAATTATACAATTAAAGATTCACTCTAAACATGAAAGACTTACCTCGCATGGTGATATCTCTTCGGCTGTGATCCCTTACGACGATGAGAACTACATGTGGTTGACGATTATGGTAAAATATGGACAATAATTTTAAAAAGCCTGCTAAGAACTAGCGTTAACTTCGCCACGGTTGCAGGGCAGGGAATAGAAAAAAACTACCCTCAAAGAGTTGCCCTTTATCGCTCGGTCAAGTCCAAGCGAAATAAAAGAGTCAAAAAAGACGCTTTAGCTCGCATGGTAACGCGCGTGGATCCGCTGCAGAAAGGATTTGGATGGAAGTTGTTTTTTTCTAACGCAATAGTCCCACGGTAGTCGAGTGGTGCGCTCAGGCCCCCCTCAGTGCTGAGACTCTCCGCCCGTTCTTCTCCTCCTCAGTCTACCCTGTTAACCTACTTTCTCTAAGCGTGGACTCTCACATGATCTCACTGCCGACAGCTCCTCTCGCAGCAGCTCTCGGGAACGCGCGCACGGGGGCGAGTTTAAGGTGGCTCGGAATAGACTTCAGTTCCCTTAGAAAGAGGGAAGCACACAGAGCTGGTAA
The DNA here is from genome assembly GCA_020698575.1 of Bostrychus sinensis. Taxonomy (NCBI): domain Eukaryota; kingdom Metazoa; phylum Chordata; class Actinopteri; order Gobiiformes; family Eleotridae; genus Bostrychus; species Bostrychus sinensis. The sequence goes on along the minus strand of CM036256.1, from coordinate 19,826,673 downwards.
TCACATTTAGGAAAATAAAGGAAAGTGGGGGCAAACTTACTTTACAGCTTTACAGACAGTGGGCTATTTAACAATATTTTCTGTCTTTTAAGATGGCCATAAATCCTTGATCAGAAATTTCCTGAAGGTGACAGCCTCACAGGTAAAACTGTAAAACTGGATCTACTTTTGGCAGTTGTTTGCTCTGTATTTTAATTACAGTAGGCAATTGGCTAGAATAATAAGTGTAATGACCGGTTATTCCTGTTTTTTGTGTGATACAACAGCTGACATAATCATAAGTAATTCAAAAAGTACAAAATATAAATATAATTTTCTTTGCTTTGAGCTATGTGGATTGTGAGGCAATGGCATACAATAGTTCTCTTTTTACTTATTCTAAAAATGTTGCATTTCGGTTTATTTACACAATACTCATTTATTCCCTATCTATTTTTTCTTATTGATATTCAGATAATAATAGACTATTGCTCCTTCTGCCTACAGACTGTACCCAAAAGTCTATAACTGAAATACAAATATTGCCTTCCTTTTTAGCTGTACATCAATCACTTTCTATCTTTGTGTATCCTTCCCCCGCCAAATACTTATGTCATCGGACATCCCACATAAGCAGGAAAAGGAACAAAGCAATGACTAACTACAGGTTTGTGTCTTTTGGAGACTGTTTTTACAATTACAATAACAGAATTGTAATATTCTATAAACAGAGTTGTCCTAATGAAAGTCAACATATTGCTTGGAATTACTATTAAAAAGACTAATCTTGTTCACAGCTATAAAAACAGGGAGGTGTAGCTGGTCAGTTTAGTGCAGGGAAAGTCACGGCAGGATATACAACTGGCTGGATGCCCGCTTATTTTGCACTTTTTTCCACATTTACACTCTGTGACCTTGCAGAGTTGGACTCATAGCTGTTCCTGTTTTGCACACACTTTTGGAGTACATCATTTGCCAATACTCATGAGGTTATTTTTGGCTGTTAAATCTGTTATCTTTTGTGTTTTGTAGCTAAAACTGTAGCGGGCCACTTTTGTGCTTGAATAAAGAGTAAAGAGGTTTGGATTACGCTGTGTTCTTAGGACAATGTGTGACTGTGGTTGCTGAAGATGAGTGGGTGGGTGTTGTGTGAATGGGGAGGAGAGGGAGGTGGTGGAGGGTTGCTGTAGAGGGTGCCTTATGATGCAATGTTCTGGCAGCGGTGTTATGAAACAGCACCGAGGCAGAGATTACTCAAACTAGGTTAGTGGAGCAGCGCAGCGCACAGCGGCTACAGTCAAGCATTCTTTTTGCGTCTGCCTCCCCCCTTTTTGTTTTTTTTTAGACAGTCATACAGTCTTTTGTTTTCACCCTACAGCATCTTTTTTCCTTTCTTTTTCTCACATGACTTTTGTTAGTCCACACTCTTCTATTCAAACAAAGCAGTGACGTTTCATAGGTTAATTCAGTGCATATCATATAGTTTCCATCATTTTCTGCACGCCTTCAACTTTCCACCATTTTACACTTTTTTTAGACACAATCTTTTGTTTTGGGGTCCCTCCTCCTTTCCCCTCCTACATGATCTCGTTAATACACACCCTTATTTCATCTATCCATCAATAAAGATTTACAGTTTTATTCAATGCAAATCATTTATTTTTCACCATTTTCTTCCCATTTACATTATACCCCCTAAGCTCTGTAGAGCCCCTCTGTTCAGCGTCTCCCTTGACAACAGCGGTGACACTTTGACCTTAGCTCTTACGTAATCACAGTCGAGCTGAGCTAGACTGAGTGAGAGTAGAGGAGGAGGCTGGAGAGAGGCTGGAGAGAGGCTTGTACGAGGCAGACATTTTGTTGCCCCGATGATAAAGTAAAAGGAAAAAGGAGGAAGAAAAAAGTAGCTCAGAGCCAGAGAGGGGATTTTTCTGTCTTTGGAAGGTTGCCAGTGACAACATAACAGGACGAGGGAGCAGATGGGGAGGCCAAGAGACATGGAGCATAAATGTTCTGATGTTTAGATCATAACTTCTGTGACAACAAGCAGCACTACAGTCCAGTTTTATGTCTTCTTGAGTGCAGAGCAAATGTAACCAAAGCAACCAACGCACTTTGTAGATAATGCACTATAATAAGATCTAGGCATTGGGGCATTGTTATCTTTATATTTTATTCCATTTTAGGACTTCTTTTAGACCACCAAAGATAAAATTAGCAGCAAGGAGTTTAGTGATCCGCATTGTTTCTTAAGTCTCTTGATACTAATATCTGGGTTCTTCTTGAGGAGTGCTTCTGGCTCACAGCAAGGTGTGCATCTCTAAGGGTTAACTGTGTGACCCCATAGATGCTCAGATAGGCTCAAGCTAGCCATGGTACCTAATGGGAATATGATGAAGATATTAACTCATGAACAAAATGTCACAACCAAATGTTTGCTAAAATAAGAGATCCGATCTAACATGCCCAAGTCCTTAAAGCATGTTATTATCCACCTAATTTTTTCTTCTTTCCTTTTGACTATTCCTTTCTGGGGTCACCGCAGCACATCTTCTGCCTCTTACCGTGCAGTTATTCGCATACTGATTTGGCACAGGTTTTACATTCAATGCCCCTCTCCCTGATGTAACCCTCTCCATTTACCCAGGCTTGGTGACCTGGACAAAGAGCACCGGGTTCATTGCTCATTTCTTTTCCTTACTGTCTGTGCACAAATGCTCCATTCTACCATCAAACTGATATATCAGCGTTGTTGACATTGCACAGTCTTCATCATGGACATGGCCAGCGCTTGCTAATTAAATCTATGCAAGAAGGACTCAGTTAAATTGCAGCCCTATTTGCCTTTCCCGCTCATCTGCGTTTGTCACCAATTTTTTGCCAAATGTTGTGCGCTGTGGCCCGTCATCACGAACAGCATACGGTTCCTCCTGACTCACATCAAAGCCACTGTAGCCTTGTGACTCCCCAGGGTTGAATTTAAAGGCCTGGCTCACATCAAAGGGCCTTTGTGGGGATGAGGGAGAGACTGTAACTGATTGGCTGCACATGGTTAACTCGGGGCCCGTGGCCAATCTGTGCACTTAGAACTGCATCCACTTCTTCTTGCATTCCTTTAGCCCCTCACACGCCATATTACAAAAACATCTATTCATATCACTGCACAGATAATGTCTTTTACTAGCAGACAGTACATCACTAAAGCATTATTCTTGCTGTGTACTGGTCTGTGCCAGTCACTTTGCTCAGATTATTTACGATCCATCCACATAGCGGCTAATCTCCTTGTTTTCTCTTGTACCGAGCAAGTGCTAATCTGTGGATCCCCCCTCCCTGCCCGAGGCTTCTGTAATCTGGGGTTTGTGAGCTTTGATGCGTCACTAGGTCAGTGTGTCAGATGGACTATAAACACCATCCCCGCCTGTCACGATCTAGTCAGCCTCCTCCTCCGTCTACAGTTTGCATCTCGCCTTGTATCTCCTCACTCTGCCTGCTAACTTTTAATTCCTTATACAGTGTTTCTTGCACACTCCACTGTTTGTCTAAGCTTGCACACTAATCTTGTAAGTCTCATTTTTCATGCAAGTCTTTATTAAATCCATCAGGAGTGAACCAAGGGTAAATCAGGAGTAAATCATGGGCAGTGTGTAAAATACAGTCTATAGTGTATTTTACAACACACTTGGAATAACCCCATACCATGCACCACAAAACACTACAATCACAATTCCAAAAAAGTTGAGACATTGGGGCTGTGCAAAGGGCCGTGTGCTAAACTCGTGTGACTGGATGCATAAATGCAAGACAAAAAAGGTTAGCCAAAACTTATAAAGCCATATTTTACTTGTTGTGGGTGTTGTTATTTTACCATTTATTAAAAAAAAAAAAGAAAGAAACTGCAGTTTGCAACTAATTATTAATCGTCATGATGACTGGGTATAAAAGGAGCATTTTGAAAAGGCAGAGTCTCTATTATTGGTACTGGATGTAATGGGTGCTCTTGACAAATGAAACAGACATCATTCTGTTGGAATACTACTTCCAGAAGCCTTGTCTGTGAACAAAGTTTGCACAAATGCAAGCTATAGCTGTATCATACAAAAAAGTCTCATATAAACCTGATCCTGAAAAACTGCTGTCTACACTGGGCCAACAGAGTTTGTATTTTGCACTTTTAACTTCATCTGAACAAAGAGCAGTTTACACTTTGCATTCTCTCCATTTTTAGCTTCAAAAAGAGCTATTAGTATTTTTTCAAGTAATATTAAATGTCTCAGTTGCAACAGCTGAAATGTTGTTTATCTTCTATATCAAATTGAAAACTGGTTCGTGATGAGATTTGCAAACCATAGAGGTTGTACTGTTTCTCATACAGCCACGCATCAGTGTTTTTACAGTCTTTTGTTACAACATGTAATTACTGCTGACAGACTTTTGTATTGCAGGAGAACTTGTACATTGACATAATATTGCTATCCATTACAGATGAAAACCAGAGAGCAGGCAAATAAACACCTGTCCATATACAGTACAGTGAGAGGTATGGAAACACTCAAGGAGGAATGTTAAGTGTGGGACAAAATGTTTCCCCTGCCTTTTTTGGACGTGTTCCACACAAGAACACACATTGTTCTAATTGACATCTATGTATATATTTTTTTAAAGATGATTCAGTGTTTTTATCTTATCTTTTCAAGTGTTTGATAAAAACAAAATAACTCACATATGTATTAAAGAAACCATCAAAGTATAAATTGTATATGATGTATTATCTGAAGAGCATATGGGTACACATAAGTAAGGAAGGTGGAAGAAATACTCAAACTCTGCACTCAAGTAAATTTACAGTAACAGAATAATACCATCGTCCTTTAAAACACTAAAAACTATTACTTGTAGAAAGTAATAATAACTAAAGTACAAATTACTTTTGAAGGTTTTTGTAATTGAACATAAAACTCCACTACTACCATTGCTACTACAACTACTAATAGTACTACTACTATTGATGCTACTACTGCTATGACTACTGCTACCACTACCACTGCTGTTAATAGTACTCCTCCTAACAATTAAGCTTCTATCAAACTATAATTCTGTACCAAATCAAAGAATCAAACCCAGGACTTTCTGGTTATGAGGTCAAATAATTTATACAGAAAAAGTCAGATAAAAGTTAAATGCACTCCTCAAAAATGTACTCAAATAAATGTACTCTTTGCAATACTTTCCGCCTTCTATGACATGGAAAGGGAAAAGGTGAACTGTTTAGATACCAAAGATGAATGTGATTACCAACTGCTTTATATTGCTAAGTATAGTCACACTGATTTTGTAATTAAGTAATCCTATTATGCACGGTGAACCAAGTGTAGGCTGCCAACAGTGAAGACGCACATTCATTTAATTGATACAGGAATCTGGTTCACTAAGAAAACCCCCACACATTTCAAGATAGGTTACATTAGAACGGGTGACAAATTGTCTGCTGTGGGTACTGTTAAAATCAGTGAAGTATGCAGGTCAGGCGCAGTCCTTACCTCTGCTAACCTTTTTGGTGTCCAACTCTATTATGTAAAGTATCTACAAATAGCCAGGATGTGTAAACTCAGGTCCAACCGGTTTTTGATGGATAGATACAACATTGTTTCGTTAGTGGCCAGTAAAACTTCAGAAACCAAACCATCTTCCTACTGAATGCCACACTTTGCTTCCTCCTTATGAAACATGTTATATCACTTTCAATCATAATGCCAAAATGACCTTACCGGATTATATCTTATGCTTTGATCACAGCTCTACACACGAGAGATTCTTATTAATGCAAATCAAATTTTTGTGTGTGCTGTTTTTCTTGTGTTATGTCATCTTTTTAACATTGTGGTCCTTTATCTTTCTCACTATGGTTATGGTTTTGAAAATGTTAGCAAAAGTGTGAAAAAGTGTTTGAAGATGTTTATACAAACTAGTTTTGCAAGGGGCATAAATGTAGCAGCCTGGATACCACATAAATTAACATTGATTTTTTTTCTTTTTTTTCTTTTTGGTTCTTATGTTTCCTGGTTGCTAAAAAAAAACACGAGTCTAAATCTATTGAGTTTTGTTAGTTAGTTAGTTAGTTAGTTTATGTTTCTTTCCAAAGACACAATAAAGTATAACAATTGCTAAGAATACACAATAAAAAATAAAACAGTAGACAACTCTGTTTGAATAATTTTACACAAGACCAAATAGGTATATGCTGTAGATTCTGCCATTTGTGTCTATTCTTTTACATATTATTTACAGTTGCAAACACTGAGATTACATAAACCAAGAATACTTTTGACTCACTTTCTAAACGCATATTAAACTATTATATTGGCTCTTGACTTTTGGTTTAGCTATTTTACTAATTTAACCAACTCAAACCAACTCACCCAGTTGCCATGCTTGATTGACAAACTTAATTATTTAGTGTTACAGAAAGTATCACTACATGTATTCTCTATGCTAACAAAATGACTGCATTCACACTTTATATTTGCTTAGAGAAACATGTTTTGACTGCATATGTAACTGAACATGTAATACTTTTTCATCTGCAGTAACAGCTTCACTCTTTCATTACTATTCATCAAACTGGCGTACTCTTTTTTCCCACTTGTTCCTTGTACATATTCAGATCAGTGAAGTGTTCAGTTGTCTGTTTGTCCAAGCTTGTCTTGACCGACACACTAAAGCGCGTATGACGTCACATCTCCCCACCTACAGACTTCTTTTTCTCTTCTTTTATTTGTTGCAGATCAGGTTGAAGTCCACACCTAACACTGTTTGAATAGAGGGTGTACTCTGCAGCATTTACACAGCGCTCAAGCACTAATTTATATTTCCAACATAAGATGCGTGACTAATTAGGGTTATGTTAATTGCACTATAGCACTTATTATTTAACACTTAAAAACAGAGCCTCATCTGCTTTGGCGTTAAAATATGATGCAAATGCAGTTATATTTCATGACTAGGTTTGGCCGAGGGGTTGTCATGGCAACAGTGCGGTGTTTATCTGTGAGTGAATCAAGTGTGCTGGGCCATGTGAGCCTGACCCACTTAAAGCAGCGAGGGTGCACACATGCGCTCACACATGCTCATACATATGTGAAGCCACAAAAACAAGATGTTTACATTCAATAGGAAAGGAAAGACTTGTTTCATCCTTCCACACATTTTCAGCAACCAGGACTACATCGCTTCCTGCCTTGAGTCACATTTGGCCCCATGACCTACATCTGTTGTCACCTCATCTGTGGTCACTGCTGGACTCCTGCTTTTATGTCACAGCTTACATCATCTTTTTATATAATTTAGAATATATAAACTTTATAGTCCCCAAATGGACAGTTTGCCTCATAGACTGATCATGCATAACACTATGGGCACTTGCCTATTATGCAGCTCCATACGCAACAAACAGTGCACTGTGTATTCTCAGACCATTCTATCAGAACCAGTGATTTGAACTACAGTAGCTTGTCTGTTGAATTGGACTACACAGTCTGGCCTTTTCTCCCCACATCCCCATGTCCTGTCGCCGGTTCACCACTGTACCTTGATTGGACCACTTTTGTATACACACTGACTACAGCAGACACACAAGAGCTGCAGTTTTAGAGATGCTCTGACCAAGTTGTCTAGTCATCACAATTTCACCCTAGCTCAACTAGCTTGAGCTTAACTAGCTCAAATTTTTACACCTTTTTCCTCCTTTCCTACATTAACCATTGTCAGTGGTCATAATATTATGCTTGATTAGTGTATATCATATAAAAACATGTATGCCAAGACAAACAACACACATTCAATGATCAATCAATTTAAACAAGCCCAGTATCTATATATTATAAATAAAAAGATAGCAGCATTTGCCTGCTCAGTGACTGCATACTGTATGTTATGTTTTGGATTTCAATTATCTTATTGTGGCTGGCCTGGGACAAAGGACTACTTTACCTGGTTAGATTTACAGTTGTGAATGCAGAGTCTTCTTCCTGATAGAAAGATGTCTGCCATGATTTTTGTTGCTTGTTTTAGCACTGCCTTCTGAAATATTGTCTATAGTGGTTTGTTGTCCTTTTGATCAGTTATTTCAGTCGTACATTTGTGCCAATTTCAGGGTGCCATATTATACACATTACTACTACTGCTATACCACTCATACTACTATACCATGCTGTAATTCCAAAAACAATGATGTTTTCCAGTGTGGCCTTTTTATGTAAGGCAAATATTTTATCTTTTTCTTATTTGTCTCATTTTGTATTTTCTTTACAGATTTCTCACAGATTGCTGTCACCTTTTGTCCAGCCATCTGCTAACACGTTCTCACCTATCACATCACCTACTGTTGTATAATGAAAACCCTGGATACTACCAGCTATGGTAATTCAGTAACAAAGCAGTTCTATGTGAGCCAGTTGAAGTAGAGCCCTCTAGTGTTGATGGTGTGGTACAACCAGCTTATGTAATACTAGGAGCTGGTCTGGTTTTAGTGTTTGTATGGTTTTTGGTCAATTATAGCTGAGCGGTGAGCAGATAAAAAATAAAAACTGAATCACAGGTTAAATATATACAGTGCTGTGCAAAAGTCTTAGGCAGGTTTTATGAACAGGAGTTAGTTTAGGAGTTTAGGAGTTTTTATGAACAAAGAAAAGTGTATCAAGGAACCAAAATGCACAAAATTATAAGAAAAAGAGAAGAAAACTCAAAACTAGAAGCACTCAGAGAGACCTCTGCCAATGCACTGGTCCTGTCTTGCAATGGTACAGATATAGTGCCCAGATCTGCACTCAAACTTTACCTTCTAGTCCAGGCGTAATTCTTTTCAAACTCTTTCCATTGAGCCTGAAAAACCTTCATAACAAAAGTAAAAATAAAATAATGTATTTATTTAAGCACTTAACAGCATTTTGCACACCTCACTAAAACTTTTGCAAGGTACCGTATATTGACACAGCATACACATAAGTGCAGTTTCTATATTGTACAAAAGTCTGTTTCCAAAGCAAACACCCACAGAAGGCATGACACACTTTTTGCTTTTGGCTCTCAACAAAGTGTGCCACCATCACACATCTCCAACATTATGCAACGACAGAACATTATGTAATCCATCACAACAACAAAAACTTCTCTAAAAATACCACAGAATATCTGATGATTAAGGCCTCCATATGGTGATGACTGATTCACCAAGCTTTTGTTTTATTTGTCAATGAAAAATATGTTGTTTTGCAGGGACTGAGAATGTCTGCATTGCGTCACAGCGGGAGAACAGAGAGGGAAAAAAGAGAGAAGAGAGGATAGCAGGGGCACTGCGAGGGGAGAGGGGTGTGTCTTCACTGACCTACATACAGCCATCGAAACCCCACCCCATCACAGTGCACCCTATCCCACCCTATCCCCAGCATACTGACGTGTAAAAGGCACTTTGGAAACCAGCTGCAGACATGGCAGTACTGAACAGGCAGACAAACCGAGCACTACATTAAGGCTGCACAATATAATTATATTGCTAGAAAATGAAATAACTTGCAGTCATTTTATTGTCTTCCATCTGACAGAGATTTGTGCAGTGCCTCTCAAAATAATTGTCTAACTCAAGCCTCAAATTAGTCTGTGTTGGTCTGTTCAGTCTGTTTAAATCTGGTTTAGTCTTGGTTTAGATCTGGTTTAGTCCTTATTAAGACTTAGTTTAGTCCTGATTTTGTCCTGGTTTAGTGCTAGTTTAGTTTTGGTTTAAACATGGTTTAGTCCTGCTTTAGACCTGATTTAGTCCTAGTTTAGTTGTTGTTTAGTCCTGGTTTAGATGTGGTTGGGGTGGCAGTAGAGGTGTTCGCCCACTAACCTGAAGGTTGGCAGTTCAAGCCCCGCATAGCGTACTGTTGTGTTCTTGGGAAAGACACTTCATCTACCTTGCCTATGTATGAATGTGTCAGCGTGACTGTGATTGGTGGGAGGGGCGTAAAGGCACAGATTGGCAGCCCCGCTTCTGTCAGTCTGCCCCAGGGCAGCTGTGGTTACAGAAGTAGCTCACCACCGCCGAATGTGACTGAGGAGTGAATGAATAATAGACTCATGTAAAACGTTTTGGGAAGCTTGAGGACCATATAAATCCAATCCATTATTATTATTAGTATAGTATAGTTAGTTAGTGGTATAGTCCTAGTTTAGTTCTGGTTTAGACAAGGTTTAGTCATGTTTTAGACCTGGTTTAGTTCTGGTCCAGACCTGGTTTAGTCGTGTTTTAGACATGGTTTAGTACAGGTTTAAAATAAGACTGAACTGAACTTTTGCTATGTCACAAAGGATATACAAAATATATTATCATAATATTTAACACAGTTATTGCATATTGCTTATTTTTCTGATATCATTCAGCTCTACACTAGATCCACCCAGACCTGGGAAATATGTGAGTGAAAACACCAGCAGCCTAGAGGGGATCTCACAAAAATGAATACAACAACAGACTGAGCAGAAAACACTTAATCTTCTCATTTCCTGTTCTATATTACATTTCTGCCCTTCATGCTCAGGACAGCGTGGATGCAGCCTTTAATAAAGTGGCCTGGAAAAGCAATAAAAACACAAGCTGAGATTAGTAATAGGAATGGCCTACACTAGCATGGTGCTAAAGCAAAATGGTTTTGGTATGAGTGGAGCAATCACAGTTCCAGAAACTAAGTAATTTAACAGCTAAATTTGTTCTTTAGAGCAAGTCGGGCTGCACAGTGTTGGAAAAACATGTGGTATTCAATAATAATACTGAATTTGAAAATAATGATGTAACTAGTAATATTTGTACTTAAGTTGTACTTACATAATCAAATGTTGTATCCTTACAGTTTATAAGTACAAATGCCATAAAAAATACTTGTTACACTACTCAAAGTTGTTACACCAAAGTACATATTACCACTTAGTAAAGTAGTCATTGTTTGTTTTGTTTTTTTGTTGTTTTTTTTGCAGAAGAATCAAGTGTAGTGTAAAATAAAGTGTTTTAGATAATTTACATAATAAAACAAAGCTAAACCTGATAATGTAACAATGATCATTTTAGGATATACCGTGCAGCCCTAATAATAGTTAACATTTGTTAACTGTGGCTAAGGTTCATCAAAAGTCTAAACCTGAATCGCTGATGTTACCAAAAGTTTCAAAATAAGAAGGTACAATACTCACTCATACTAACGCTCCCATGATATGTGATGATCATTATTTCTGTCAGTCCATTTCCGAGGTTAGATCAACACAAATGTTAGCTTTGTATTTTTGCTATAACTTCACTGTAGCTCTGCTTTGCATTATTCTACTTTGTATATTCGTAGACTGTAAGACTTTTTGGGGGCTGTTTTTATTTGGGTAGTCAAATCCAACATTCTAAACCTACAACACAACAAATCTAACATTGCTTTGACACCTTTTTGTAGCTCTCTCTCAACCAGCTTTATACACCAGTCATATTTTATTGCTGTTTTAACTCAGTGGTGTTTATTAATTTTGTTGTTTTACTTTGTAAGTGATAAATTAACCCCGTAGAACCCAGACATAGAAATATTTGTTGGAAAAAAATCATCCGTGCTAAATTTTAGTCAACGGGGATGGGTAAGAACAAAAATTTGTCAATATTTTTGGTAAGCAGCATTCATGAATTAGTTAATACATTTAAAAAATAGACTCCTACTTTTTTGCCATGACCTTTGAATTATATGCTGCATATTTGCAACAGAGGGTGCTATGGGGTTAACTGGTTCTTCATCTGCAACTAATCTTTTATTGTGTGTGCCTTGTGTGACTTAATTTTGCATTTTACATCTTCAGTAATATATAATGCTGTTGATTTGGTTCCTAGCAAACCACACATCAGTTCCTGAAACTCTAAAAACTACAGCCTCTTGGTGACACCTCCTTCCTGTTTTAAACACTGAATACTTGTGATTGCATGTATGAAACGTTCTATCTATGCACAAATTCTGCAAATCATTTAAACATGTCTTACCAGATAACCTATTAGCACTTATTGACTGTAATGATAAGCAAGGCTCAGTCAACATTTCAGGATTTGTGTCATGACTCATTACAACACACACAAACTGCCTCCATCACAAACAAATGAATCACACAAACTGAAGAAACAACACACAGTTATTGAAAGACACTGAAACAAAGGCAGCTCATGAAACAACAAGAGAAATGCTTTCGTAAACCTGGCTTTGACGTGTTCTGTTGAGACGATGTTTGACGCAAATGTAGAAATCCTTCAAGTAATGATGATGGACAGTAATGTGGACAGAGAAACTATCAAAATGAAGCTTGACACACTAAGAAAGTATTGTTAAAATCAAAATAATCTGCGCACAGTGTACCACCCAAGAAAATATCTGCCTATTTGCAAGTACCACTTTCATTGTAGTACATAGCCTTTTTAAAACATATAGTTTACACAGCTACAGTCTATATAGTTACTGTGAATTAAATACATGTTTATTGCTATGACTCACTGGATTTTCTTGCACCCACTCAGATTCAAGCCTCTTGCAGAAAGATTACAGATTTACTGTGAAACCCAACAGTGCATTTAAATCTTAAATCAACTAAATATGTCAAGTAGTGACACACTTAATTTCTTTCAGTTCACATTTTCCATTATGACAAATACAGTAAAAGCAAGAATGATGTGAACAATGTCTCAGAATTGCCCAGTTTGAGAATCACAGTTATAAAACAGCATAACACTGAGAGATTTATTTTGTTTGTGCTTTTTGCTTTGTCCATTCCAGTCTTAAACTTTCACCTTTCAAACAAGGTAATTTCTTTGTTGACATAGTTTGAGGACAGTTACACATACAAATGATGTATGTGTCTTCAAACACTACAAGTGGCAACAGGTATGTTATTAATATTGATGACAGTAAAGTTTCAGAGGAACTGCACATGCAATGTCACATTCACCAAAGTGACAGGAAGTCACTTTGACCACAGTTCTTATTTTAAATTAGTATGAAATGCAGTCTTTGTATCTGTGTTGAGAACAGCAACGTCTGGAAGACAACTTACGGTAAGATTTTATTGGTTATTTTTACCAGTATTTTTGTTTGCTCATTGAAAATACTGTATTAATCTGGCTTGTGTGGTTAGAAACCATTGATGTGACTCTATTGTGGACCTTAACAGTCTGCATCTTTTTCCTCCTTTCCACTATATTATATTATATTATATTATATTATATTATATTATATTATATTATATTATATTATATTATATTATATCAGTAATAGTGCCAAGGAAGAAATTAGTTTTTTGGTGTGGATTAAGATTATTGTGTGGGTCCAGGAATTTTTAAGTTCTAGCAGTGCGAGATAGGGCCAAAGAGCTAGTTTTCTTAAAACTTTTGTTCTCTTTTCTCTTTTGTTGCCAAAGAACTCGTCTGCAATGATAAAGATATAATGCCGAAATCTGGATTTAAACTTTAGCTTGTCTAGTTCAGGGCTAAATGCTCTTTCCATTGAGCCACGAAACCCTTACACTGTATCTCACAATGGACAAAGATTTTTTTTTATCAGTGAGTAAAGTTAGTATCTTCGGTCTGTATCTAAAAATGGTACATAATCCTTTAAAACACTCCTGGATATAAACTGATCTGGATCCATACCAAGATGAATCATTTTGTCTGTCTGTATTTAATAAAGCACTTTTATTTAAGCATTTTTCACACCTCACTAAAACGTTTGCACAGTGCAGTAAATGTGTGATATCTGATCTTGTGTCTACTATATGCCATTTTGAGCAGATAATTGCAGTATGTGTCTCAACACCACCACCCCTGACAACACCACCACTCCTCAGTGCAAAGTAGACACTCTACAAGGCTTGGGCTACACTCTTCTCTTCATTTTGGGCCTCCTTGTCCATGCTGCTGCCTTACGTGTCTTTATCTTCAAACGGGACTCCTGGACGGACACCCACATCTACATGTTCAACCTGGCCTTAGCTGACTCCACCCTCATCCTCTTCCTCCCATTTAGGATCTATGATGCCTTTAGGTGCCTGCCCAAGACCTTCCTGTGCACTTTCCTTTTCAACGCGCACTACCTCAACATGTACGCCAGCATCCTGACTACAGCAGCTATCAGTGTCCATAGATATTTGGCCGTAAGGTTCCCTGTGCAGTTTAGGACCTGGAGGAGGAAGAAGGAGACAGCGGCCATATTGTGTTTGCTCATCTGGGGGCTTCTGCTGACTGTATGTGGAGTATTCAGAAAGGAAAACTACCCAGATAAACTCTGGACTTGTTATGAAAGACGGAAAGACCTCCCACTCCATCTAGATTTTATTCTTCTTCTCATTTTTCTTGGCTTCCTTTTTCCATTGGTGATAGTGGTGTTTTGTTCAAGTCAGATAATCCACATTCTACTCAAATATAATGATCAAACTGGAGAAAGGAAAGGGGTCATTGGCATTGTAACAGCAAACCTAATTGTATTTGTGATATGCTATACACCCATAAATGTAGGCTACATTGTGAACTACCTTACCAAGGTGCCTGCAGACTGGCGGTGCAGATATTTACCAGCACACGTGTATCTCATGGTGTCCGAGTGGATTGCTTCCACAAACTGCTGCTTTGATTCAATCAGCTATTACTTCTTACTCAAACATTTTTACTCTCAACAATGAATATTGTATTGTTTGGGATATTTTTGTTTTAATATTTCTTTAATCCCTTCAGGTTTTAAAAATACAAATCTCACTTACTGAACTGTAATATAGAACTGTTTCCCAAACAGTGGGTCACCTGAAGTGGGTTGTGTGGAAGCTGAATTTAGATTCAGTGTTTAGCTTATTTGGTTACATGAAATGATAAAACAGATTTTAAAATACATGTGCCATAAAGGTTGTCATCAAAGGCTTCAGTCTCAGCATCAGTCAGCTTAATGAGATCGGGGATAGAAACAAATTAACATTATTCCATAGAGAGAAATACAAAGACAACATTCATTTCTGTAATGTTTTTTATGACACAATTAAGGCTTGGCTATCTTGACCATTAAATGTATTGTATATGTTTTAATAATTGTGTGCCAAAATGTAAATCTTTAAAATAATTCAATGGTCTAAACCCATTTATCTCAAAAAGATAGTAAGTGTACAAGGAGAGGGAAGTCTGGGTGTCTCTGCTGCCCCTGTGACCGAGCCCTGGATAAAACGGAAGAGAATGGATGAAAGGAAGATAGCAACTAAAGGTTGTATTATAACTAAAACCTTACTACTGAGCTGGACAAAGTGTTTGGCAAGAGCAAATGTGTTGCCTACACTGCTGCTGCCCCTGCAACCTGGCCCCAGATACTTTAAGTAGTAGGAGTTTCTTGTTGTTCCTTTTGTTATTAATTTATTTGTTAAACTACATGAATACATAACTCCATAGCTGTATTTTTGTACTGAAAGACACACACATAAAAATATATTAGCTTCCTCTGTTGAAAGTTAATTTCCTTTGTGATAAACCGTTAAAAACTATATAGATATATATGTAAATTGTCAAAATGTTTGACATGGAGATACAATTTACTGGTTTATGTATGAATCCTCTGCCATGTCTTGTTTTATTTATGTATACAAGTACCAATGATCCAAGTGTGTCAACCTTTAGCTGACCTTACTGCTCAGCATGAGATGTTCAAAGCACTAAATCAAAGCAGACAACAAAAGGCCATTCTCATTTTTTGCTACCGTTCAAATAGTAGTCTGGCTCTGGCTCAGACAGGCAGACGGTGTCCAGTCAATGCGCAGACCCCCATGGGAGATCTGACTATCTCCCAGGCCAAGTGAAACAGAGCCAGTGGGCAACTCCCTCTAGTGGCGAGATTATAGTACTATAGTACTCCAAATCTGCAGTAAAGTTACTGCCACTTTATATTTAATTGTCAGTCATTAATACTTAAGTAGAAGTTTAAAAAAAGTATTTATAGTATCGTTTTTGCATGACGCCACTGAGACAATAATGGTTAAAAAAAAAAAAAAAAAAAGACCAACTTCTACTCATTTATAGACTTCATAGATTTAAAAGTCAAAATTTTCCTAAAAAATATACTCCAGTAAAAGTATATTTTAGAGAATACATTGTCTTTAAAAATGTGCTACTTCCTTTACACCACTGTTGGTAAGTAGCATTTCAGTGTGGTTTCATTTTAAGGAAATAGATTTCCAAAATTGTTTACACATTACTTGAGACGGCTATGAAGTGTGAGAGTTGTTTGTTTATTTGTGTGTATGTGCCTATAGTGTATATGAGTGCGTTCTCACATTTAGCATCAGGCATGACAACATTAGCAGTCAATTATATAATGCCATTTAATAGCAATACTCCAAAGATTGATGGTTATTATAACAGCAGTATCTTAGCAACTGTGAAAGGAGGGGAAAAAAACTCGGCAGGCATCATTGAAATGAGAAGACTCAGTTCTGTCTGAGATCTCTACACTAAGAACAGGGAACAGCTGAGCTCAGCGGTCAGCCCCTAAATACTGTACATACATCTTATTCACAGCCAAATAAAAATGCACACTCAGACCACAGTCCCATCCCAGGAGAGCAAGAGTGACCCCCTGAAAACCCAACAGAGACACCGATATCTGATATTTACACTATTTACAAATAATACACAACAGCCTCTTTCCAATGCAGAAAATAAAGAAATGGTTTTGTGCTTTTTCTTATTACTGCACAGTATAATGACCACGGACTAAATCAATAGGTACATTCATTCGCTTGAGATGCTGAAAAACTACTTTCAAGATCTCCCAGTATGGCAGTACAATCACTAGAGTGAGAAAGATGAATAAGACATATCAGTATGAGATACACAGTGTTCTCTCACAGCATTACAATCTGTTTGAAGGTTTGCTTAAAAACTACTTTAAATCAAAATGATTACAAGAACTTTAAAAGAAATACTTAATACTTAAAGTAAGCAGTAAATACAATACAGGATACTAAAAGGCATTTACAGGCTATAATGCTTCGCAGTAGTTAATGAACAGACCCTCAAACATTAGCATTCGGCGTCATTAGCATAAGACAAAATGAGCTCAGATGATGGTTTTAACAGTACAAGCTGGCATTTAGGAAACAACAGAAACAGTCCAAAGGCATATACTATATCACAAATACTGCAAGTGTGATATGGAAATGATTTTATGGCACTTCATTTCTTAAGGAACCAGGCAAGGATAACAAAGTGATAATGATTTTGGCACACAGAAAAGGAAAATGAACAATACTGGTTAGTGTCGATATAAATTCTTCAGCATTTTAATAATGACATGGCAATTTTTTTGTCTGCAAGCCTGATAGGAAAGTACTTCTTGATATTATATGCTTACATTATCATTTTATCTAAAGTAAAGTTTATGTACAGAAAATAATACTGTATATTGCTGCTCACGACTAAAATCAAGCTTTCTATTCAAAAGTGTTGTTGCACCTCATCCATATGCCTGATTGTTGCTGTTTTATCTGGTCTCTGTTTATGACTTTCATCTCCTCAAACTGTTGTGTTGATCTAAACATGCAGCATTTCATACAGTGCTGGACATTTTGATGAGCTCAATATATTATCCAGTTTCCCTTTTTGGCTTTGGGTTAAACCATTGGCCTCAATCACTGACACAGTACTTGTCACTTGGTCGTCTATCATATCTAGGAAAAAAATATCCAAAAAAATGAGACCATATTGTACAGATAATGACACATTGTGAATAATTGTATACACATGGAAAAGCCCGTCTGCAGCATAAAACAAAGTGTTCATAGTACATTGCAGTAAATTTCCTTTTTCGTTGTTCCTGTCCAGTCCACCTCTCTGGTGTCATATCTCCACATGTCCTAGTGGAATTACTGGTCATTAGAGAGTACATGGAGTGGAAGGAAAGCAGCGATTGAGGCACACAAAAACAGAGATGGACGTTTCAGATGTCGGTGATGTACAGCAGGCAGAAAATCTGCTGACATTTTAGAGCTGCATTCTGTTCCCCAAAGAATTACAGCATTTTATACCAGGAGACAGCTATTAGGCATTTGGTATGTGTACCCCTCCACATGCCTGTGTACAAAGGCATTCAGTATAAAGAAGGTTTCACACATACAGTATCTTTTTGACTGTCTTTGAAACTCTTCTTTTTCAGTAGCGGGTCACAAGGAGCTCCACATATTTCACCTTTAATTTGATGATGTTCAGAATTACTAAATTGACGTCAAGTACCTATTTGGCAATGATGCCAAAGGGGAATACTGTAAAACAGATGGGTGATGTTGTAGTTAATGTTATCCAAGAAGAGAAAAGCATCCCACTTCTGCCTCTGCAGCCATACTTTATCTACAGAGAACGAGGGCTTGAATGTCTATCCACATCTTTATATCTTTCCTTCCCCTCCCTCTCCGTCACCCCTCTCTCCTCTTCTCTCGCTGCTGCTGGAAAGCCTGAGAGAGTGAGGCAGCTCTGCAATGCAGACACAGCAACAACCTCGGTCCATCTGACCAATTAGTGTGCGCCTGGATATGAGTGGCAGAGCCGGGAGCCAGTCACAGTCATGGAGCAATACAGGAGGCCAGGGGCTGAATGGCAATGACATAAACAAAAGGCAGGGGGGTTAGAGACACTGGATTGGTCTCTTATTTGAGTCACTGTCCATTCTGAGTCCTGTCATTGCAGCTCTTTTTCATCAAATGGCTCAAGTCCATAAACTCACTCAGCTCGCCCCGCTCTAGCGCCCCCCTTATGAGTGCTCTGCTAAGTGCAGGAGTGTGTTGCTGGGACACATAGGCCTGACTGCTAGGGGCAGGCATTGTTGGTGGTGGCAAAGGAACAGGGACCATGCCATGACTGCTCAAGATGTATCCCTCCTGGGCTGGCCAGCGCAGAGGCAAAGGCTCGCTGTACTCCATGGGAGCGGTGGGAGCACTAGGAGCACTGGGGGCTGAGACCACCCTGCGACGCTCAGGTGAGTCTTGTGGAGTCATGGGATACACATATTCACCTGCTGACTTTCTGAGGGGCGCCTTCGGGGTCCCCTTCATTGACTTCTCCTGCTTACTGAGACAGACATAGTGCTGGCGTGGAGTATCGTTCCCTCGCCCCTCACTGCTGTGGCGCCCCACTCCACCCTGAGGGAACAGTCTGGTGGTCAGGTAGACAGATGGGGGCATGCGGCAAGGGGAACCTAATCCCACCGAACCTCCTCCCAGGTAGGTCTGACTGGTGTCCCATCCTCCGGAGTTGGAATCAGACAGTCGTAATCCACGGCGTTTCTGCTGGGGCGTGTGTTCTGGTGTTGGCAGGAAACCAGGGTCAAGCTCCCCAGATTTGACCCAGCCATTGGGCATGACGAACAGGGTCTCCCCGCCCTGAGAGCACTGGCGTTCACCTCCAGCTTGGCGTGTGACACTGAGGACCGAGCCTCCCATGGCGCTGTTTATCAAGCCCCTGTCCCGCCGTTGCAGAGAGGACTGAGATCCAGTACCATGTCTCCGGTTGGACGGTTTGTGAGCCATGATCCAGCATACAGCCAGACCAGAGAGGGCTGCTCCAATAGTGAAGGCTGACACTGCAGATGCCACTAAAAGGTTAAGGGAGACCAAACTTTCTGGTTCGATGAGCAGACTCTGCTGCAAAATACCTGAGAAAAGGATAAACACTTTTAGACATTTTTAAATCACTATGATACACTATATTAATATAAAAAATCTGTATGAAAGACATTGGCAATTGAAAATGAATCTTTAATTACTTATTATCTTATTCCATTTCACAAAAGATGAATGATAAATTCCTAAAGATGAAAAATTACAATCACAGAAATGACATTTAGTTAAAAAGTGCATTGGACATCCTCTGTGCAATTAATGCTATGTTGCAGCATCTTCTTTAGTAGTGAGTGCTTTACCTCCACAAGATAAAAAGTAGTCTTATGAATCAATAACTACAATAACACTCATAATCTGTGGTCATAACGTCCTCCATTAAAAGTCTATTTTGTGGGATGATTATATCTAAAAGGGCCTCTCCACTCTTGCCTTGAGGCTCCACAGGCTCTTCTGTCTAAAGGCCTGCAACTGTCATCAGCTCTGCTCAGACCACAGCAGCTGACTCCTCACTCTTTCCACCCTGCAGCCGGTCACTGAGTCTGTCTTTCACTCTCTCCTCCTCACACAGCGAACCATTACCTCAGTGTTTCCACCAGCACTTTAATCACTCCCATCTGCAGACACAGCAGCGCACAGCTCTCTGTCCTCTCCTGGTCTACAGCCGAACCACACTTCCTCAACAGGGCTATCACTTTTTATAATCAGAATAAATGCGAGCAGCCCATATGTCATTTTAAAAGATGGTGACAATGCCCTGGAATGTGTTTTTAACTGTGTTTTAGAAGTATTAATCTCGCAAGGCTGATGTCTTTGAAACTGACCTACCTCAGCGGCCCTCTCTGATGTTACTCTGGTGACAACTCTTACCAGAAATTGCATTACCTCAAGATATTTTTAAAGCTAACCTTGGTCATTCTCCTCACGAATTTTCCTTTTGTTGATAGAACAAAGACTTGCCATGGGAAGATGTTAACTTTCCCATCATGCAGCATATTATTGTCTGTGCAGCTAGTCATCACATCTCTTCCACATCCTTTCTAATTAAGCCATGTCACACTGTGCAGAATTTGACCTGTAGGACTTAAAGCCCAGATTCATTCTCTTCTGCCACAATGACACCTATGTTGTAATACAGTGTAACAGTTGAGCGACTCGCTTTGCTAAGTTCAAAATTCCTTTGTATAATTAAAACCTCTCTAATTACAGGGATTGTCACATATATCCTCATGCTTGGGAGTACACATTTAGAGAACAAAATGTTCAGCAGACAGATGTAGTTCTCTATGTAACCACTAGGTGGAGACTGCCCTCAGTCCACTGCCACAGCCCAGCCACAAAAGCCCATGTCATAGTGCTGCAACATACCATCACAGTCTCCTAGATGGGAGGTGGTGTTCCCATACTCCACATCTTGTTGAAAGGGGAGCCTGCAGTTACAAAGACATACAACAGAGGACCATAAGTGACAAGAAACATATCAAATATTTATCAAAAAACAAAACAAATTTAAGTCATGAATTATGGGTTTGGGAGCAAACTAATATACATTTTGGGTAATACTAATCATAATCAGTTGAATTGAGTTGACACATACTGAGTGTAAGGGGATATTGATCCACATAATTGTTTCTTTTTGCTTGTAGGCCATGCAAGGGGTCAGAGGTCAGGCTCATACAAACACATGAAGGGTGACACACTGTGCATCAATACATTTTACTCTATGTGTCATGTGTGTTGTGATTTATTCTATAATTTCCAGTTATAGTAGATTGCTTACTTTTGTATCTCTTGGATTTGGCTTTGTAATGGGTATTTTTGTGCATTGTCACCCTCTCTTCTAACACTGTTTCTGTATATGGCATTTTTCAGATGAGCTTAATTTTACTCTCTCCACTATTAATAATAGTCCAATATCTCAATTAAAATCCTTTAGATCTCAGTTACAGTCTGTCCACTGCACAGCGGACTTCTTCATCTATATTAGTATTTTACAAGCTTGGCTCTGTAACAGCTGATATTTTGGTGTATGTGACCATATCTTACCGTGTTCCTGGTCTCAGAAAGGAGCAGGTGCTGCCTCTTGTCCAGCCACAATATGGATCCCTCGAGGCCAGACAGCTCCTACACACACAGCATTAGAAATAAAGGGTCAGGAATATGCTGAATGTTGGCCTCATTTTACAACAACAGGAAGCCTAGCAGAAAACACAGGGAAATATGAAAGACAATTTGTATCAACTATTATACTTTTTTTCTTCGTCTATTATTTCATATATGGTGTAGTTTTTTTCAAATGCTTTTTGTGCAGTAATAACCAAATACATTAAGTATTCAGCAACCCCCCCCGCCAAAAAAAAAACAAAAACAAAATGTGTTCCTCTTCAGCCAAGCAAAATACTGGGAAATACAAGTAATAAACCACACCCATAAAATTTTATTTTCATAAATACTCAGTTGAGGCTAAAGAGCTCACTTCATGCAGCGTGAATGAAGATGGCAGCGAGATGTGGGCACTCGGACCAGGCATGAAGGAAAGGCCAGCAGCAGAGTGTGGCTGGTTCGGTCCAGAGACAGTGACAGGAGCTGGCGAGCCTGAGGGGAGTCCTCTCCACACCTGCACACAGAGGACACTGGCATTTGGGAATCCACTTACTTTCACCTGATAGATTTGTGTAATACTAACATAAAGAGATCAAGTCGGTTTAGGCCCAAGAAATATCTAAATAAAATAAAGTAATTTATTAATTCAGATGGTTCTTTGAATAGGTGGAAAATAAACCTTAAAAGTGCCCAAACCATGCTTGTATTTGAGACATATCTCGCTCATTAGTATGTACATTATGTAAATAATCACTTTAAATAGTACTGTGTAAAAGGTATACCTTACAAGAAACAACACTGACTGTACTCACTTCTCAGGGTTGAAGCCCTCTACCTCCTCCAGAAACACACTGTTGTGGGAAACTGCATCGCCATTGGGAATCATTAAAAACTTGAGGATGGTTCCTCGGGTGGAGCCCAGAAATAACACAGTGCGGTTCTTGTGTGGACCTGCTTCAGTGTCCACAACCATCGCTGTCAGCTGGTACCTAAATAGAGACATGCGATAGACTTAACCCAGGTAACTTCATATTTAATGTGCATCTATAATATTCTTTTCTTTATTTACCTTCCCATAGTCTTGACCACCCATGGCCTGTGTCCTAATAGTGGAACAGTCTCATCCATAAGCGGATGCGTCTTTACAAAGTTAAGCACCTCGTCTGGCAGTGTGGTAGAGGTGCTAAATCTCGATCCCTGGACTGCACATCCTCCTGGTCTGAAAGTAAAAAATCAGGTAAGTGAGTATAATAGAACATATTCTCAAAGCTGTATTGCTGTATCTGCTGAATAATGTAGAAACTGTGGTGTGAGTGACAGCTGGGAATTTCAGTGAGGAGAGTAACTAGACTCTATATGAGGCAGCCACTGCACTATTCTGCCAAAGCTGCTTATACACTCTTTGCATATGAATACCTGGGTTTAGGCACAGCCTCATCTGGTACAGGAGTCCAAATTGACTCGGGGGATTTCTGCTCCTTAAAGCGTCCCTCGAAGACATGTGCCAGCTGCTGCATGTCAAACACACACACAGCAGAGCCAGGGATGCTACAGAAACAAAGACAGAATGATGAGAGGAGTAATGCTTTTTCTTAATTGTTTACTTGTTTGGCAAGCCCTAGTACCTGTTTGGTGGGGTGGAGAAGAGGCCCAGGATGACATCCCGTCCCTGCATGTGTATGATGTTGCTGGTTGCGTGCAACAGGTTGAAGTAGAAGTGGGAGTCTCCAGGGACAGAACAGTTGAGTCGAGCCTTCAGGAAAGTGGTCCACTGTTTCTCCAGAACACGCTGTGAGCCTCCGAGGTCAGACTTACACACACGAGCCACGCGGGACACCATTACCTGCAACCAAACCAAGAATCAAGTATGACTCTATCTTCCTAGGAAACAATATGAAGCAAGCAGCGGGGAAACAAACCTGAACTTCACAAATTTATTAAATTAGTAACACTTATTCAAAATTCCAGATGGATACTGTGCACTGCTTTCATTTGTATTGCTTGGATCTTGTGATAAAAACACCTCGTTCTGCTGACTTAAAGGATCATATAAGGCCACATCACTTAGATAAGACATATATGAAGTCACTTTAGGCTGCTCCCTTTCTTTCAGGGTTAAATTTTGAGAAACTTGATAGACCTGTCTTCTATATAATGACTTATGTTTAACTGGACATTGACTATGATTGATTTATTAGCTGATCACCTTTTCAAGATGATGAAACTCCATGGCCATCTCTCTGAAGAAGAAATAAATATGAGGCCCATACTCCATAGCACTCACAAAGTATGGCTCTGCAAAACAATATTATCATTATTAGAAAATACCCACACTTGTATTCATGCATTCGCTGCAGAGGAGTGCACTGGAAGCAAAGTGCAAGACTCCCATAGTAATAACATTCACATCAACATGGACCGCTGGCGTCCACTGGGTCTCTTATTAAATATTCATGTGCTGTTTAAATTATCATAATGGACAAGAGCATACACATTATTTATCATTTATTCATCCTGATGTTCTTGCTTTGACCTATGTGGCTTGTTTTTCCTCGGTGAAAGATAGGTTTGACTGAAAGCAGTCCAACTAACCTCAATACATCAATCTGTCCAAGAGTGCTCCACTTACAATAAATGTACCAATCTAATTTTATCTGCTTTTTCAGACTTATTCCTAAGGCTTAAAACCTACCTGGGGTTGTAGTGATCTGAAAGTGTATTTAAAAGCAAAAGTACCTCGAAACCATTTGGAGTCGTGTTTGACAGTGCGTAGGGCAGGGCTGTCACCAAGACTGCGATAGATCACCGCATCGATGGCTAAGAAATCTGTCACGGTGCCGGTAAAGAGACTTCCATCTGAGAGAGAGAAAGCACACACGTACATACGGACAGAGTAGAGAAGATTAAGAAGAAGGGATGGAGAGATAGAGCAAGGTCAGGAAGATTAAAACCAAACAAGCAATGCACTGAGAGGCCCGACCATAAATCATTTGTAAAGGTAAACACAAGGACAGAGACGTCTCAGTGTTGTCTATACCTGCGAATAGAGCCACGTTGGCGTGTCTCGGATCATATGGGCAACGTGCCATCCCACTCACAGGCTCGCCCACCATTTCCAAAGTGTCTCTCTGCAAAAGGAAAAATGCACAGAAGTGTATGTTCAGGAACCAGAAAAGCACAGTAAGGATTTGATTTTTTGTGGCTCAGAGTTCATCACACTTAGTCAAGAGAAATAGGTTTTTAACATGTTTTTTAATGAATCCTATATGATATTTTTATTATTATTATTGTTATTATGATTATTATTATTATGTATCATTCCCCAATACTACCTACAGCCACAAGGGGTCAATAAAGAAACAACTGAGTGTTTGGTTTGGATCATTGAGAGATACAGTACAGTATAGCTCACTGAATTAGGTCTAAGCACATTTCTCATATATATATATATATATATATATATATATATATATATGTAAGAAATGGGCTGGTGTACTTACTGTGTAATTGGCACAAAGAGGATTGAATGCGTTCGTTCCACACACAAACAAGCCATCGGGCTGGCTCAGCAACACCTTGATGAAATTACGGCACTCACCCTTCAGGAACGATAAAACCAAAAATGAGGGATTAAAAACAAGAAGATAATTATTAGTTGCACATCAAAAAAGATGTTGTTAAGCTTCAAACTACCAGTTGGAGACCACTGGGCTGAAAAATGTGGCTTTAAACAATCCTTAGAGAAAATGGTCCACGTGAAGGAACAATAGGACACACTTTATAGCTCGCTTCAAAGTGCAGACTGAAGATTGAGGTGAATTTTAAAGCTGCTACCAGGGAATGTAAAAGTTGATGAGAGCGGTTGCCACAGTAATACCTTTGTGGCTATATTTCACAACAGTCTGATCATAGAGCTGGTGTCAGACAAGATGCTTAAATCTGGAGATATGCCTCTTTGCTTATAGATAAGATATTCCTACTGAAGACTCATAGCAAATATTAAAATTCCTTTTAAATGTTTGCAAATAAGCCTAACAAAGCTCTATTTTCCCTGAGAATAATTTCATTGGAATGAGAAGTGCTTTGCATAATTTTGATTTGCAGATCATTTGATTGTTTGACAAATGGTGGCAGAACAGTGCTCTTTTGTGTTGCTGAATAATTCATACTAAAATACGCCTGTGTGCATTCAATCCACACGGCCTAATTAGGCATTAGCATTAAATGTATTTTAAAGTAAAGGAGAAAAACATTTTTCTTTCAAATGGGGAAGTTTACTCTTGATACTATGCTTCAAATTACAATGGTCATTTTTAAAGCAGTCTTTTTGAATTGCAAAAAGAATTACTTTCTAGAATTACTTTCATAATGATTTTTTACATTTCAAGGGACATTAGTGGTAACCGTTTCTGCTGACTTTTCGCTCACTTCTGCCATTTCTCTGCCGCAAGGCAAAACTCCCACACTCTTTGTCCTTTTATTGAAATGTTATTTTTCCTTTCAATCATTTCATCTTATCTGTTCCTTTAAAGCATCAGATCTCTTAGTGTCCTCAGCCTGTTGGCTCTATCCACCTACACACACGTCCCTACATTTAGCTCCTCTCCTCAAGTGATTTCAATTACTGTTTGCTCCCTGGGGCTGTGTCACTCTCTCTGCTCAGTTTGCTCTGTAATGTTTTCCTGTTGCTTCTTTTTCGCTTTTCAGTTTTTGTCTAGATTGGGTTTTGCTGGAGGTGCTGTTGCATTTATTCAACAAAGCATATATATTTTTAAGTTTCAACCTGTCAGGTAAACCAGCATCAAATTATTGTTGTATATTTTATCACATCCAACACTGGCCTAAACATGACAACTGGCATATATCTGTACAACAACATATTTCAAGCTTCACAGACATTTCAATGAGTGGCTGTGATTAGACAGGGTGATTCTGTATCAACAAGCTCAAATTTGTGTAAATACCATATGAAGGTGTGCCCATAGGAAATAAGTATCCTCCAACATCTGTTGTGTCTGTCCATGCGTGTGATAGCAGAGATATAGCCGGTGCATGAGAGTGAGTTTCAAAGTGCTGTGTTTATTGCAATATACCTCATGTTTGCCCTTCATCCGGCACACTCGGATGTCATTTTTATTGGATTCCCATGTCCGCTTCTAAAGAAAAAAAATCATGATATTATATTTTTTATAGTTCGTTTTATTTTCTTTACCGGACATGAAAATGAGTCCTACCTTGCTGTAAAACATTTCGTCACCTGCCATGTTATCCAGTTCCACTCTATACAAGTCATCTCTGCAAAACGTATACAAAACAAGAGTTGGTAATTAAATTTGCCAAGAGAACAAATAAGAATTTGACATTGACGTGGAAGACCAGAGCAAAAACAAAAACAAAACTGAAAATTTGATGGGTTTTTAAATATTACCAAAGAACTAAGCAACAAAGCTTATATAAAAGGCCAGATTTATAAGTGTGTCCAGAGGTGGAAGAAGTACTCTGAAGAAGTAGTTAATGTAAACATACTGTTATTTTTTTATTAGAGTACTCATAAAAGTTAAACTTTTGTAGAAGTACTTTTAAAAGTAATTTTTTGCTACAGAACAGCAAAAACTATTGCTACTACTACCACTGCCAAATCCTACTTCTTCTACTCCTACTACTACTGACACTGCCAGTACTGCTTTTATTACTGTGACTACTACTACTACTTAACATGGATTCAAGCTTGAATGCTACAACCCCCGTGTGCTACCCACCTTGCCATCAAGGCCAAAAATACTTTGTTTTGTTTACTAAAATAAATGAAATCGTTTTGAAATGATGATCATGCTGTGCAACAAAGAAATCAAACAAATAATACAGATAGTTGTTGCCTTTTAATTATGAATTCAGTCATAATTACATTGACTTGACAAAGAAAGCTATGGGCCCCTCTAATCATTCCACATTATATATTATCATAAAACAGACAACTATGCCTCATCATCTCTGGGTGGCTAGTGTGAACAAACAGCTTGACATTTAGCAACAGCATTTCAAAACCTCACTCTGACAACCATCCTTAACAGAATGACAGCAGATGGAAGCCGTGGCATAAAAAAGAGGGATATTTATGCAGAAACGTCAGTAACACACACGGTTGGAGGTGGTTGCCGTTGGTTACCTGGCTCCTATGTAGAGCGTGCGGTTGACTTGGAGGACCGTCTGGATGTGCAGCTCCTGCCTCTGAGCCGAACGGTGAGCCCTGCCCAGAAACACGGGGTACCTCCTCACCACTGACAGACGAACACAAGCAAAGAAACGGTCAGTAAGGACATAAAGGCCTCCATTTTTAAGTGTTGTTCTTAAGTATGTCAGCTGAGGACAGAGAAAAGGCGAACTCTTACATCTAAATTCACCTACACAACAGTAGTTTACTGTAAGACACAGCTTCATCATCCTCCTTTTTTCATGTAGAGAAACTGCAATATTAGTCCCCCATAAAGTTACGTATTGGTGATGTATTGATCCAGAGTTTCAATAATATATTTAGTATCTTTGTGAGATAGACAGATACTTACTTCTGCCAAACAGTCAGTGAAGGAACAAATACCCCTGTACCCCTCGACTATAGTCCTCGTTTGGGCACTATATCTTTACCATTGCGAGATATGGCCAATGTCCTGGGGGGAGATGCTTCTAGTTTTACATAAACACAAAATGAGGTAAATAGAAGCGTCAGTTGTGGACTATGGAAAAGTTTGTGATGATGGAGGACAACAATCTCCACAGGGAGGCCTTGTCGTCAGGAGACAGATTGGGAAATGGTCTTGTTGTCCTTGACTGCAGGGGAGGCATGGAGAGAGTGCCGTTATCCATCTCCACCTGCCTGTCTCCTCCCCTTTCCTTCTCCACCCTCAGTCCTCTCGTTTGTCATCCGGATCGGCCCGTCCCATCTAATTGTCTCTGCATCTACCTCGCAGACATCTAGAGCAAGAATATGCTGTTTCTCATTTCCTTATTTAAAAAACTAGAGCACGCTGAAGAAGCCCATCAGCTATTTTTATTTAATTTTTTTATCCCTGCGTGAATCCCATCTTCAAACACCCAGGCTTTGACCCCTGACCCCTGATTTCCACTTCTAGCACAGAGCCATTCATCAACTGCACGCACACACATTTAAAGAGGGAAGGACACACATACCCTCGACAGGGACGTAGCTGAGCGGGTTGGGTTCCTCTGGGAATGAGCCGTCAGCCATTTGAAGTAGCAGAAGAAGAAACGTGAGGGGAGGAGTCACGGTCGCCATGGCAGCAGGACACATTCACTGTTATCAAGAGGGGAAACGTCACAGTCAAATTTCACCATTGTGTGCAGTATATGAATATGCACATGAGTGTTAGTGTGTACAGTATATATTGACATTTTGACGGATTTCTTTGTGCAATGGACTTGACGGTTGTGAGCTAAGTGACAGGGTCAGCAGAGCAGCAGGATGGTTACTGGTGCCCTGACATAGCTTCAATAGAAAGCTAATGTGTTCCTATTCTCTACACAGTGGTGAAAAGGTGATGTATTGTTGGAAATGTCACTCTATTGTCAAATCGTGTGAACTAAACGGTTCTCAAAACCATATACCACACATAGAAGACCGAGCATTCACCAGGTTACAAAGACATTTTGGGTGGTTTTCCCAATAGATGTGTTTGAGGTCAAGCATACGGTGGCTGTATTACGGGCAATTAGACTTTAAAAGCAGGAGGTGTTCCCTTAAAGACGTGGCAGTGAGGAAAGAGAAAAGCCAAAAACTTTGAGCAGATGGACAATGTTATTGTTGTGGTCAATGGTTAACAAAGCTCTAAATCAAGCGTTTCCAAAGTATAGCTCAGGGCCCATTAAGATTGTATCCACAATATATTGTTTATGGACCGAGCACTTTGCAGCAGAATTGCCAAAGCACATAGCTCTGTAATGCAATTTCTTTGTCCACGTATCTGTGGCAGCAATAAAGAGTAAGAAAACACATTGAAGTCTTTTGTAGCTTTTTTGAAAATAGCATCTTATAGTCATATAACAGTGATTCTAAAACTTTTTACCCTGAGTACCTTTTATACCTGATAAAATATTTGGCTTTCAGAGCACCTTCTTACGGGATGAAAATGAGCATTCCAAAACAGGGAGTAAACCAGAATGAAACCAGGCTAAATTGTGTCAAAACCAGGTCTAAACAAGGGACTAACAAAACCAGGTTCCAAACTAGAACTAAACTAGGTCTAAACCAGCCAGGACTAAACCAGAACAAAACCAGAACTAATGTAGGTCTAAATCAGATCTAAAAAAGGCACTAACAAAACCTGGTTCCAAACTAGAACTAAACCAAGTCTAAACCAGGACTAAACCGGCACGTAACCAGGACTAAAGTCGGACTAAAGCAGGTCTAAATAAGAGACTAATGAAGGACTAAAGCAGGTCTAAATAAGAGACTAATGTAGGACTAAACCAGATGGTACTAAACCAGGTCTAAACATGGACTAATGTGGGACTAAATCATCACATAACCAGGACTAACCTAGAGCTAACCCAGGACTAAACAGTGGTAAACTTCAAATTTAAGCCACAACCAGAGCAGTACTAAAAGAAGAAAACTGTCTCTAAAAAACTAAATCAGAACCTCAAAACCCTCCAGGAGTAGCCTGTGTATACAACCAGAGGTACTGCAGTGATATAAAATAGCCTAAACTAAACTGACACATTACAGGGCCAATAATATAAAGGCAGGAATCTACTGTGTAACAAGTACAGTATTACTCATTGAGCTTTAAAATCAAAAAACTATACATCACATAATTTACACCCCCCTAACAATCAAACATGTGTTCAATAAAGCTTTACTGCAAAATCCTGTAAGCGAACTGGGCGGCTTTCTCGTCTTTGATGTGAGGATAAGCAAAAATGTGGTATAAAGAGAATGAGAGGAACCAAAATGGGTGGAGTACTTTGGTTTTTGGTCTCAGCCTCTACAAACTCCTGTGCACTTCAAAAGGGAATAAATGAAAAGAAAAGGTTACAAATTGAAGAAACGGTGTGGGTAGTGTGAATGCTGTTGCTATTATCCTGAATGCCATGTTCTGTTTTTCCCCAACCCCCGCTTTTTCCTTTCATCCACCTTCCTCCATTAAGCCACCACCTCTATTCATTTCTCTCTTTCTATCTCAGCTTGTCATTTTACCAGATAAAAAAAAAAAACACAGTATTTTCAAAGATAGGTAGGGATGCGGTAGTTGCTAAGGTGATGACAACTGCTATTTGAAGCCTGTACACACTTGCAACACAGCGATGTATATAGTGCATATTCACCTGCATTGCTAACACTTAAGCCTGTATATATAAGTTTAAGTGACAGGCTGTTTGAAGACATCAGGGGCGTCAGACTATACTCAGGGGACACTTCAGATGAAATGCTTGCCCACAGATTGCAGGTTTGAAACATTTAAGCAGGAGGAGGCAGGAAAGGGTGGGGTTGGCTTGTTTCATCTGATGGTCTAATGAGAATTCTTCAGACTGCTATAGGTTTGGGCTCGATTCATGATGATTACCAGTACATAAAAGGCATTTCTTAGATGAATTCCTAAAATGTGTTGCTACATTGATAGAGACAGATGGTCGAAATTAAGAAGGAATTTAATGAAGCGTGTTATACTGAGATTGAGCATCACAGACTATAGCTTTGTCACATTAGCCATCCCACACCCCTTAGTCACCCAAATCTCACTTTTCTCATTTTAACACATAACACTTGGTTGTATTTCTGTTTGTTTAGGGGACAATACAGAGACTTTTCCCTTAGAGACTTGCTCTAATTCTAGGGCCTGCAAAACACTGACAGCTAGAGGCTCATCTCAGGTTAAGAGATGGTGTTTTTTAGGAATTTACTCTACTCTACTCTATTCAAAAACAGTCAGCTATCAATTTATCTTTTCCACAGCTGTAAAGGTTGATTAGCAAGTTAGCACGCTGATGTGGAACAAAGCTAACCTATTGCACAGTTATGTGAATCTAATACCAACCTAAAAAAACATACACCCTACTTATGTTTCCTTACCTGTTTCGAAACCATTTTCTATTTATTGTTACCTGTTTAGTGGTAGCAATTTAATAAAGTGATTTCAAGTTTGGTTAGCTTGTTAGCAGGTTGACACTGAGAACAAAGTGTGGCTAGGCTAATACAGTGTTAACAACATAGGTGCTACTCAGGGCTTTTTTAAACTTTTTTTTATTTACCTTTTTTCTCACTGGTCACCATGGCTAGTCTTTTTCAAAAGTTACTAAAAAACAATTAGTGTTTTTACTAGCCACAATTTAATTTGTGAAGTTTTCTGTATAATTTATAGTATTGTAAAATGTAAGTTTGGTTTTATGCATGGACATGGATTTATCAAATATAAAAAACAGATTTACCTATTGGCAGAATAAAGTATATCTGTGCACGTGGTGTCATATCTTTTAAAACATGTAATATTTTTAAATGACTAATTTTCTTTTCTTTAATCATGATTAATTACTATATAATGAATGGTGTATACTTGAGCAGAGCAACATAAATTCAGGCCTAACATCTGAATTTACCATACAGGCTTAAGTATGCATAACTTTCTACCAACCAAAGTTGCAAATGGGAGTATTTGCGTCACTAGCCAAAATAAATATCTACCTGCCTTAGGCAGGTTGGCTGGTGTTAATGCCAAGCCCTGCTGCTACTTTATTTTTACATTTACCTGTTACAAGATGAATTTGATTTATATGTATTTGGACCTGTGGAAAATTGCTTAAATTGGGTAATGTTCCCATATATATAGTATGTATGTCAATATGTCCACCACATTGACTTGACATGTTTTGATAAATAGCTAACCTATGTTACACACACTAGACCTACTCAAGCAAATCTCAATCTTAAAAAGACATTTAGAAAACACACCTCAGCCCAACTTTCCACTAGTCTTCACCAAATTCAGCATGCCCTAACCCCGGGGCCAATCACTGATGCACCTCCTCATTAGAGCACATATCGATTAAGTTATAGATTTAAAAGATAAGACCATGAAATCTAGGCCAAGGCTGACATGTGAGAAGGCTGCTGCTGGCTGAGCTCATGACAAGGGCAGTATTTTTAAAGCCCAGGGCTATAAAGAGAGGTTCAAGGCTTTCTGTATGTTGATGCTGCAGATATAAAAGGTTGTGCGAGTTCCCAGAAGACACAATCAAGGGATAAAAGATTAGGTTGTTGAGTAAAAGACAAAAAAGACAGCTATGGATGATGAATAGACAGGAGGAGCTCATCAAGCTTTAAAAATAGGCTGATGGTGGCTGAAAGTGTGCTATAAAATTAGGCACATGGAGACAAGGATTTTCATTTGTGTCCGCTAGTCATGGTGTGATTGGATTAAAAAGTGTGACATGGTTATCAAGGGATGCCTGTCATGTAACAACACCAAAAGACTTGTGGCGCAATTTATCTTCTTCAGGTATCTATTAGCAAACCAACATGCTCATCATTAACCAATCTGTGAGGCATCTAAAGAAGTATTATCACCAACTTTTACCTTCACTTTATCCATATGTTGTATCATCTGGGGCCGTAACATAAATATAAAATGAAAAAGATTTACTGATTAAGGTTATCTTTGTTCTCCTAAACTGCCTCAGAGGCTTAGTCGATGTAGAAGATGCTTATTTTTGCACACACAATCTGAAGTATTACAGCCACTGGGCAAGATCAATACTGTACTAAAGAGAGACACAAAGTAGCAGCACCGTAACAGTCCACAATATATGCTATTAAGGAACCATAAATAGACAGAAAAGCTCTGAGTAATCTAATGCAAAGACACACACTAATCAAAACTATTGCTAAGTTCACAAAAACTGACACAGCACTGGTCATAATGAGGTCAGACGGTGGACAGTCAAGCACTATGGCATTATCATTTCAGAAAGCTGCCCTCTTTCAGAAGTGACCGAATGATAGCCTAGCATATTCAGATTAATTTTTATAGAGCTCATCATTTTCATTATGTTTTTACTTGCTTTTGTTAGTTTGTTGCTTAGTGTATTGTCTGTTTGCAAGTCAACTTAATCAAATGGGCCAAGAGGAAAAATGTTTTTTTTTTTTTTTTTTATGTGGATCCAGATCACTGTCTTTTTTTAAAGGATTCTGTAACATTGTGAGATAAAACCAAACATACATAATCTAGAAACATACACATTTTAGCCACATGTAAAGTAACAAATGATTGGTTTTAGTGAACTCTTGATTATTCTGAGAGATAAGAGCTAATTGTGGCTCAATGAATAGAGCATTTATCCCTGAACTAGAAGATCCCCGGTCCAAATCCAGGTCTGGGCATATGCGTTCTCCAATTTGCAAAATAAATACATCTTACTGCTATATCTTGACATTTCATTCGTCATGTATCACACAGACAGACCATGATTAGGTCTACAGGCCCTTGTTCACTGACTTACCCTCTGTCTCTCCATCGCTGTTTAGTTGCTGCAGCCACCATATACTCTGTGCTGTTGTTACCGTAGCAACCAATAGCAAAGCTGGGCAGAGATGTTGTATTGCAGTAAATGTAAAAGCAAAGCGGGTGGGATGCCCTCCAAGGCGTACATGCATATAATAAAGTGTGCCAACAACAAACGTATGCCAAAATTGTATATAAGATGTATGTACAGTATGTAACCAGGATCTGAATGCAAGGGTCCCCACTGCTCAGCGATGAGGAGGATGGGGGGATAACCATGATGTACCCTCATAAATCACACAGTTGAAATGAGGTTGGAGGTCAAAATAAGTTCTCCATGAGGATTTGAAGACTCCTACAAGCAAACATCCCGTGTTAGATCAATGGTAGACTTTTCTTCACTTAAAGTTCTTCTGAAGGACAATCTAGTCTTTTGTGAGATGTCTGCTTCTTGTATGCAGGTTATTAAAGCCTTGAATAAAGCAAGATATCCTAAGGGCACAAACACAGACATGGCTAAACTGGGAGAGAAGTGGGTCACCTTCACACTCTGCTCCTCCACCGTACAAGCTTTGTAACTTCATTATTGGACGTAAATCAGATTGTCAGTGAACAAGGAACGGGAATAAAGATGATTTGTCTCAGGGAAAAGATGGTATAGTCGTTCAACTATTTTTTTTGATATAGAAACTTATCTGCAACTCCTGTTAACAACTTACTTAATTTCACACATTACTTTGATAAGTTTATTTGTCACGGAATTAAATGTATCACAGCAACTAAAGATGCCAAGAATATCCCTCAAGGACTGAATTCTTACAGATCCTGTAAAATTAACAAGAGAAAAGCTCTGCTTGTGGATGCTATAGGTTTTAACCAAACTTATTCCTGTTATGGGGGCTGGAGCCTATCCCAGCAACTATGGGCCTTAGGTGAGGTACATCCTGGACAGTAGCCAGTTTGCAGGGTTGACACAAAGACATACACAACCACAACCCATTCACTCCCACATGTATTCACTATATGCAATTTAGAGTCATAAATTCAAACACGTGCATGTCTTTGGCCTGCCAGAGTATCACTTCTGCTCTCTAAAGCTTTATCATATAACCCAATATTACTCTGTTGGTGTTTGAAAGAAAAGTGGCTAGTGATAACCCATGTTGGTGGAACAGATGACATACTCCCTTGTGCACAAATACAGGATGTATGCATGAAACTCTCCTCAAACACTCTTCTCAGCACTGAAATCACCCTTTATCTTATCAAGGTAGACACGATATTCTTTCAAGAGGCCGCCTGTCCACCAGGAGCGCCTCTAATCAGAGTTAGAGAAATCTGTCTTTTGCTGTTAAATATCCTAAAACACTACTCAATCTACAGGGTCATTTATATGCTAATGCATATATTCGAGCGAACCTGATGCAACTGCGCATATCAGGTTAAGTGTATGGAGAGAAAAAACAGAACAGGAAGCAGAAAAGAGGGAAGAAGAAAGAAGGAAGGAGGTGAGAAGACAGAGAGACAGGGAGGAGGAGATATATTCCCCTGGGTGAGTGCCATAGGTAATTAAAATAGGATGGACAGAGCGGGAGTGTAGCCAGAAAGCCCCATCTCCCACCAGACTTCTCGTCTAATCAGGCCTCCTGCCTAAAGCCAAAGCGCTCATGGTGACAGACACACTTTGGATGCAGTTAGCTTATGGATAATCTACACAAGCTAGAAAGCAATCAAAACAGCTAAATCTGCGCCATAAAACAGGTGATATATCTGTGACGGTATAGGGGCGAGACAGCAAGGCACAGTATATTTATGGTGCTGTACGGAGCTGCAGCAAGGGCAAACGTTACTAACCAGAGTTTGACTGCAGTAAGCACATATACATTCACTGCACAAAGCTCGGAGTGCGGGGCGAGCACATGAGTATGCAGTGCACACCCTCCGACACACATGCACAGCCAGCCACATACGTGCAGCAGCAGTGATGCAGTCTCCACACAGCGACAAGGGGATGAGGAAATGGACTCCTATCAATGCAAACACACCAGTGCCACACAGTGTAATGGTGCAGTCTGTATTGTATGATATTGCATGACGTCTTCATTGTCATGTCTAACTGAACTGTTCTAACCAGGCGGTGTAATGTTGTGAAGTGATTTGCAGATTGATTTGGCATAGGTTTTATGCCACATGCCCTTACTGACTTAACCCTCCCCATTTATCCAGGCTTGGAGCTGGCACCATATATTCATTTATCTAATTCTTTGTTGATGGTGTAGAAAAAGCATAACTGGTTCAAATCCGCCACATGTTTTTCTTTGTGTGCTGTGATCGCCAGTAGCAATAAATACAGCTCTTTGGGAAGATGCCCGCTAGGAGGATCATAGCTCTCAATAGGTGGTCTACACACATCAGATATGAAAATGCCAAAGAGCTGCCAGTAGATTGACATCCACACACAAAACGCACAACTTACAGCACACACCCCTCTTTTTCTCACAGGTATAATTGTGTTGCTGCTATGCTCCATGCAGCTCTTGTGACTGCAGCCCCAGATGAAAAAACATAATTAAAAGAGAAAAGTTGTGTTTGTGCAGGAGATGGGAGGGGTGAGGAAGAGGACAGAGTGAAGGAGAGAAGAAGATTAGCCCAAACAAAGCTTCATCGGGCAAATAACAATCTCAAGTAGTCGTGAGACAAAGAAGCGGCTTTATCTACCAAAAATAATAATAAGTGTATGTGTTATATGTATTTGTTGGTCAACAGCAGAAACATGAGAGCAAAATCTGAAATATAAATATACTGTATGTATCAATGCACTAAGTGGGTGAGCAGTGGCATTTGGGAAAAGGTCATATGGCCATTTGTTTTCTTTGTGACTGCCTCAGAGACTGAATGGTCATTTTCTGACTCTGCAGTTTTATGGTGTAAAAGAAAACCACAAAAAGGCAAGAGGTTAACTTTACCATATTTCTAAAATTGTGATAAAATTCATGTAATAGTTAAGGAGTACAGCTACAAACAAAGAAAAAAGAACCCTAACATCTTTTACAGCAGCACCATTATGCAAAACATCAATTTTATCAGTTATGCCTTTACAAATGATGTCTGTGCTTTTGTTACTGTATGTCTGAACTCTGAATATTAGAGTAGGAAGCAAGCAGACCACACAATGTGCAAAGAAGCTACACTGGGGATGAATTACTAAAAGCAAATGCTCATTATAGCCAGAGACATATGGAAATTGTAATGCATTTAAACAATATCTTTACATAAAAGCAAATGCACAATGTATATAAGTAATACAGCAACACACTCCACATGACTGGACCGCACTTAACACCTGAAAAACATTCATCATCTGTAGTTTATGGCACTCCTGATATTTAGTAGAAGTAGTTGCCAAAGGTGAAAGATCTCGTTCTGTGTGGTACCTTTTGTTTTGAAGCATCTGGACTGTCAAATGCCTCACGGGGCTCCGCAAAACATTTCCCTTTTTGTGTGTGATATTATGAATGTGCATCTTGAGATAACTTAAACTGCTTTCTGAGAAGTAAATGGAAAATACCTGCATGATCCCTGACCTCTAACCCCATAATCCTGCACATTAAAACTCCCAGGCGTTTTTTGCTCGGAGAGTCTCGCTGCAATAGGTCACTCTTCAGATGCCTGCACAGCTAGAGCCTTCTGATCCCTCTGCACTGAGGTCCACACACTTCACAACTTTCTTTTACATGTTGCTTTGGAGTTTTAGATTAACACTAGACTCTGAGAAACAAAGAGAACATTAACTTTCAAATGTCATGCTTTGTTTTCATTTACTTAGTAATATTTTATTTAGTATATAGTATGTACATATAACTTTTTGAATAGGATTGTTATAACTGCAAACTATTATTATTATTCTTTGTGGTATCCAGGTAAAAAACATAAAAAAATATTGGGTCTTTTGCAGATTACAACCCAACAGTGTTCCATCCAGAGTACTGGAGGTAAAGAAAGGCAATTTGTTGCTGGTTGCTTGACACAGTGTCTAGGTGGTAGGAACACAGAGCTGTTAGGTAACATCTCTCTCTTTTCAGCATATTTTGCTTGTTCTGTCTAACTCTAACACAGAAAGCCATTTCAGTCATTTTTACAGTTTTTTGAAATTAGCAGCTCCTTAGCAGTCCGATTGGACTAAGCTATTGTTGTTGATAGCTGTCTCGTGGTTATGGTCTCTTTCCACCCATGCTCCAGATGCCCTGTTTGCGGCTTAGCGTGTGTGATTGAATAGGGTCCTATATGTGATCAATAGAACTCATTAAAGGTCCCGTGGGCAGTCAACCTACACCAAGGCTCTTTCTTTTACCTGCAGCTGTTATGCTTTATTGCTTCAAGAGCTTTTAACTTTGTCTGAAGCAAATAACAAAATTAGTCTAGCCAGGCCTCTATGTGCTGTATACATAATGTATTTGTACACATGAGGGCTTGGTGTAGATTAAAGTTTGGATTTGGTAGCTGAAGGAAACAGTAGCTGCACCTGTTGTTGCTTTGTGGTTGGGTTAGCACCTGCTCACAGGGCTGCTGTGTGGCTGTCTGTGTGGCCAGCGGGGATAACAGGGAGACCATTCACGGCCTCTCAGACTGCTGTCTGCAGTCTCCCGCTTTCTGCTCCACATTTTTGCTTCTGTCACTTATGGTCTGGCTACCCCCTGTAGTATATTTACCAATATGACATCTACCACACATCCTCTGCATCACCTCTCTTCCACCTCGCTCTCTCTCTCTCTCGTCCATAGCTCTGTCTTTTTGCCCCAAATGCCAACACAAAAGCACAAACATAACCAGATGCCTTGGGGGGCTGTTATGGTCCTTTTGTGGAAAACTGTAGCTTGTATTGAGTGAAGGATGACGTTGTAAACAATAAACGGCATATAAATCTCATCAGTGTGAGCTGGTTCTGCAGCACTTTCACATAAACTTGGCCTGTGGTGGTTTCCAGAGACCACTGTTTTCACTTATTATGGAGCTATACTTCTCATCTGTGCATTTTCTTCATATACATTAACTTTGTTCTGTGGATTTTTAATGTCACTCCTGTCACTCACCTCAGAGTGACTGATGACAAAATCAATTGCCTTCATGGTTGAAGATTATCACACCAGACCTCTGCTCTCCTTGACACGAAAACCGTATTTAAACGTTTTATAAACTGTTGTGCTGTTACAAACAATGTAGAATGACCATCTATGGTTACATCACTTGATTTCAGTAAGGCTTTGTGCTCATCAATGCAATGCAGTGTTAAAAAATCTTTTTATTGCTGAGGCATCAATTCAAATCTGAGCTACTTGATATGAGCATTGAGAGCTCCGATGCAACACGTGAAATATATACAGCAATATTATGCTGATTTTATGTAAATAAATTATTAATCTTGCAGGAGACACAAAGAACAGTTCATGCAAAGGTCCAGACGAAGCTCGGCACACATTGAGAGTTGAACCAGAGGAGGGGTGCTAATACTACAGCAATTGCGTTAGATGCTAGCAGTACAATGCGCACACACCGTATACCTGTCCATCCCATCTACGCCCTGTGTCCCCCTCACGTCTCCATGTCTGAATAGCAGCGCGTTTGGTTCACTCACCGCAGCAGATGGCCAGGTACAGGGAGACTGAGCAGGTGTCCTCTCCGCGCCTCTTTTTCTTCTTCCTCTGTGGTAAAAGGCTGTTGGATGGCACGGCTCTGTATATCCAGTGCTTCTCTGAAACAACAGCAGCTCCTCAGCCGCACCTCACCTGTCTCTTCCCTCTATGGGTCCTGCGCGTCGCCGTAGCATCACCCTCCTGCAAGCGCGTCCAGATCGCCCGGGCAACGAAAATCGCCTTTTAAGAGAGACTCTTTCCAGACCTAATGTGAAATTGCAATTTTACCAGGCTTTCTGTCCCGTCTGCCCCGTTCCCAATCCTAAATCGTGCAATAGCGGACTGTGGTAATTCTTCAGTCAAGGGGACCAGCAGCCAATTGTCTGCACTTGGTCAAGCTATACGCTTTGTGAAGTCAATAGTCAGCAAAATGTGGTCTAATCCTCTTTTTAAATTTACAGTGGCGAGGTGAAATGTCCAACGCAGAGCAGGCACAGTGACAGCAGGGGCCCATAATTCACACCCCCCGAAACACAGTCCTGCAGTGGATCAATGATGAATAGACTCTCTCACTCTCTCTCTCTCTTACACACGCACACACACACACACCACACAGAAACATAGGCAGATTTATACAGACTCCGCCACTGTAAAAAAAAAAAAAAAAAAAAATGCTCTTATATAAATTAAGCTATTTCACAAATTCTAATCCTCAAATTAAATGCTCACATTTAAACGCATGCTAGAATTATCCATAGCAGCCTATGTTAAACCTAACTCTAGTTATATGTTATGTGTTATAGGCTAATTATATGGTCTAATATTAAGTTAGTTATTTACTTATATTATACATTTATAATAATATATACACAATAACCTACACAGTTGTTTTAAAATATGCAATGGTGCTTAACTACACAAAGGGTTAAGGTAGATCTATTGTTTTAAAATATTTATTTCTAAATCCAGTATTAGGATCAGTCTTTAAAACTCTATTATTCCTCTTCCACCCACTTTAGATAACGGTAAAAAAAAAACGGAAATAAGTATTTCTTTAGCCTGTATTCTTTTATTATAATAGCTAAGTCGGTTAATAAGCAATAAAACTCCGCAGATTAGACTAATTTGTGCCACTTTTAAAAATAAAACTGTTGATCTTTAGATACAAACATTCTGTAAAATCTTGCTACTTCATCGTGCACATAGGCTATTATTTCCAACTTCATATTAACAGAATTTTAAGGAGCTACGTCTTTACGTCACTTCCGGATCTAGTTGGACGCAGTTGTAAAAAAAAATCTAGTTGCAATGAATTTTAGCTTAGCTAGCCACCGATAGCTGTCTGTACACTTGAGGAAATCATCCATGTCAAGACACACGGTGGGTTTTCGAAGTCAAGTGCTGCTTGTGTGTACCAACAGAGACACACGGGTCCGTCTGCAGAGTCACTGTAAATCGGTGAGGAAATCGCTTTTTAGTTCGTATGCTAGCGAGATATTCGCCGCTAGCTGGGCGCTCTGCTAGCGATAGCTGACGGTAAATGGTTCTTAATACGGTCTTATGTGGCCACGGTATTTCTGATTTAAAACAGGTAACGATAAAGTCTATGGCAATGCTACACCACTGCTTCTGTATTTATGTGTGGAAATCTTTATCCATTTCGGCTCAAGTTGGCCAACATCAGAGGTTATTATCGTATCTGAGCACGTAGCCGCTGTTAGCCTCTCTGTCCCTGTCGCTCTGTACTGAGGGGGTGTTTTAATTAGTCATTCGTGACCAGTAGCGCTTTGATGCATCTTCATCTTTTAATGAAGCAAATGGTCTTCAGTATAATTTAGTCATATTTGTGTATACGTTAATGTACCATACAATATGATATCTTAGTTGACCATAATTTGTGACATGAGATGTAAACATATGTCAGTAACAGATTTCTTCGATCATATTGAATCCCTTTTAGCTAGTTCATCCGGGTCTTGGTCCCATTCTTGAATAACCCTTGGGTTGGCTCACAAATTATAACCTACCTCTTTCTGTTTGGTTTTGTAATCCTCTGCCTTGTCTCTAATATAATTCTAGCCTGGGTCTTGTCTGTAACGTTAGTTTAATTTTAAAAAGGAAAGTGAGTACTTCAAAATACCATAGCTAATAAGAAAAGTGATTTTTCATATTTTAAGGTTTGCTGTTGTCACTTACACTGTATCTTTGCACCCCCTATGTCTTTATTTTTCTCTAAAGATCCAACTGGCTCAGTGACTGGACTAGGAAGCCTTGGCACTGCCTTGTGCCACTTCTTTTTCAAAACCCAGGGATTACACATTCAGGTATAACAGTTTTTACACCCTCTCTTTTTTATTTTTTATTTTATTTTTTTAAGGTTTTTCTTTCTGATGCTGTAACTTCCTGTATGAATAATTTGCATTCATCAGTGATCCCCCCAAAAATCCCATCAATGTTTTCTTTTTACTGAAGCTTTAATGCACACATTTATAAGTTTTTGTAACTTTTCCTTATGCATTGTGTTGTAAACATAGTTATAAACCATGTCATAAATGTGGGTAAATAATGAGTTTTCTAATTGCTTTGTAGACTTAGACTTTTGTAATTACTTTATAGTCTTTATTATTCAGATATACAAGAAATGTGCACAGAACAATATTGTGTTACTTTGGGCCAAGTTAGTATTACAATACAGTATAACATCTAGTGAGTATCATCGTAGCACCAGTTGATTTATGTGAACAACGGTGAAAGTATAATGTGTAGTATTGTCTGCAAATTGTGAAACCATTCTGAACTGAATTTAAACTTCTGTCTTGTTTTGTGCCTCTTGTTTTCTGACTGGATTGTACATTTGTTTTTATTTCACAGAAGATGAACGGTTTGTCTATACGTGAGCTCTGCTGCTTATTCTGCTGCCCGCCTTGCCCCAGTCGCATTGCAGCCAAACTGGCGTTCCTCCCTCCTGAACCCACCTACGCCCTTATCCCAGACCTAGACCCTACTCCTATATCTACATCTGAGTCCAGCTCAGGGCCTGCTCTGCCATCACTGGGAGCCCCTGGACTGCGGTCTCGTCTAGGAGCTGGAGGTGGAAGTGAAAGAGGAGGCGACAGAGGGGGAGGAGGAGGAGGAGGAGGAGGTGGTGGAGGAGGAGGCAGTAGTGGAGGTGGAGGTGGAGGCACCAGCAGCGGGGTCATAGGTGAACCCAGGTGGAAACTACACCTCACAGAGAGAGCCGAGTTTCAGTATTCACAAAGAGAGCTGGATGTGACCGATGTGTTTCTGGCCCGGTCCAGCAGAGGCAATCGTGTTGGGTGCATGTATATTCGCTGTGCCCCTAATGCCAGGTCAGTCAAAACTTCTTGAACAACATACATGTTTTGTTGATGTCAGGTGCTGCATCCTCCTGCAATCCAGCAGCATTCTTGTTGGGCAGAATCGAAAAAGAAGCAAGCAGTCAAAATTTGTGTTGCAATATTGTCAACACAATATTTATTTTTTATTTGTTTTATTTACTTAACACACAATAGAAATACAATTCATTATAAAATGATAGATACAATCATATGTGCATGGGAGTGGTAGAAGCCTGTGTAGGCGTATATAAAAACCACACCTAGAAAAACTAAAGAATAACTAACTAAACAACAAAATAACATATTTAAACAATCTGACGCAACAGATAGTAGGACACATTAGATCATCAAATTGTTATTTTTTTAGGATGAATCAAAGTAAATACCCTACCATTAGCCTATGTAGTAGTCTTTTTTATACACAGACAATGAAATGGAGGTCAAAGTATGGCATGCAGCATCAACACTGGTAAAAATCAGGAAACTGAGGCACTCAAAAAAGGTAGGAATTATTAAAAAGCCTTTATTATAACATGGCTAGTTAGTTAAAATGATGCCAATGCATTTTGGCTTTTAGGTCTTCATCAGGGCAAACTCGAGATGGCTGCCTGGAAGCAGTTTTAAACCTGTTGGCCTTGGTCACATGCACAGAAGGGGCTGGCACACCGTTACCTGGTAGATGATGTGAACATTTAAATGTACAACATATAGCAATTCATTACTTAAAAAATATATACAATAAGACAAATTTTCTTTACTATACATCATAATCATATTATATCTCATCTCTATCTCATCTATCATCTCATATCAACTTTCAATTTATATATTTTTTACAAAAATAGACATATAGTAGCTAAGTGAGGGGAGCAATCATATAGAGGAAGGGGGGAAAAAAATCAAGTTCCCCATTGGAAGCAGGGTATTGAATAGCTTTGAGAGTGTAGTGAGTGAAAGTGAAATGGTAACAGTTCTTCATTAGATCCTGACCACAGAAGAAGCACGTCATCTATATAACGTCCCCACCGTATTATTTTATCAAGAAAAGTGTTCAGATTGGAGAGGACAAATTTTCTTCCCAAAAGCCCATATAAACATAGTTGGGTGTTACAATTTCACTTTTACCTAAACAATGTCATAAGAATATGAAACTTAGTTTAGAATTTTCTGTGTCAGAAATAAATTTTCTTGATTTAAAAATTTACAAAGTCCATAAGGGAGATTTACACACCACTATTTTCAGGAAACCCACCGAATGTAATACCATCCTCTGCCTAAGAGCAGATAGTGATAATGAAACAAATTTTGAGCAACATGCTATGGATATGAGCCAAAGCTTTAAAAGCGGGGGCTATACCAATGATATATCTACAGCTTACAATAAAGCCAAAAATCTCAATTGAAATGACTTGCTTACCCATAAACAAAAGAAACAAGAAAATCCAGATGAAGTGTATTTTGTTACACAATATAGTTCAGAGGCAAACAGAATAAAATGAATAAAGGCAAACAGAATAAATAATTAAGCAGAACTGGAACATCCTAACCAGTGACAGTCAACTCAGGGATGCCCTTCCAGAGGGTCCTACTGTCAGCTTCAGAAGAGCTCCTACTCTCAGCAACAAACTTGTGAATAGTT
This sequence comes from Bostrychus sinensis, assembly GCA_020698575.1. Taxonomy (NCBI): domain Eukaryota; kingdom Metazoa; phylum Chordata; class Actinopteri; order Gobiiformes; family Eleotridae; genus Bostrychus; species Bostrychus sinensis. Next base: position 19,781,777 of record CM036256.1, on the reverse strand, counting down.
ATTTTCATCCTCTACAAAGAAAAATATGGCTCAACACTAAAGCAGGCAATTATAAATGCGGCAACTGTACCCATTGTGAAAATATTAAGACCAACTTTTTCATGGACATAACATCAGGTGAAAGATTTAATATTTATTAATCTTTTATTAACTGTAACACCACTTATGTGATATATAGACTTGAATGTCCATGTGGCTGTTTTTACATTGGCAGAACCAAACGCAAACTTGAAGCCAGATTAGCTGAGCATAAACAGGCCATCAGGACAGGGAACCCTCTATACCCTATGGCCCTGCATTATAAAGACGCTGATCATGGCAGCTGTAACACCCTAAAAATATGTGGTATAGAGCATATTCATGAGTCCGTAAGAGGAGGTGACAGGCTAATAAAGCTCATACAGAGAGAGTCTTTCTGGATGTGTACTCTCAAAGCTATTCAATACCCTGCTCTCAATGGGGAACTTGATTTTTTTCCCCCTTCCTCTAAATGATTGCTCCCCACACTTAGCTACTATATGTCTATTTTTGTATAAGATATATAAATTGAAAGTTGATATGAGATTATAATGTATAGTAAAGAAAATTTGCCTTATTATATATATTTTTTAAGTAATGAATTGCCATATGTTGTACATTTAAATGTTTACATCATCTACCAGGTAACGGTGTGCCAGCCCCTTCTGTGCATGTGACCAAGGCCAACAGGTTTAAAACTGCTTCCTGGCAGCCATCTCGAATTTGCCCTGATGAAGACCTAAGAACCGAAATGCGTTGGCATCATTTTAACTAACTAGCCATGTTATAATAAAGGCTTTTTAATAATTTCTACCTTTTTTGAGTGCCTCAGTTTCCTGATTTTTATACCAATGAAATGGACTACTATGCCAATATGAGTTTTCCATAATTTAGCACCGTGATATTTGATTGAAAATTGATCACGAGAGATTTCATAAAAGGAAAGATACAGATTTGCAGCCTGCCTAGAAGGATAATGTGTTACGACTATGTAATTAGCTGTCAAAATGTAGCTATAAACTCCTAAAATTGTGTAACTGTAACAATATACTATTGCAATAGTAATATTGTCATATACTTAACAATAGTGTGAGCCACTTGTTCAGGATAAAAAATCTACTTCTTTCAGTGCCAGTGTACTTTATGTTGTCCTTATGATGCATATGATCTAGATGTGTGATTTCAATATATCACAGCAAACACGGTTGTTTTTTTCAACAGCAGGGACGCTGTAAAAGTTTAATATACTGTATATGATGGTATTGTACGATTGTTCAAGTATTAAATTGACTTGTATTTTGTCATCTTATTTGACCATTCAGGTTCACTGTCCTGTTTTCCCATGGTAACGCGGTAGACCTTGGCCAGATGAGCAGCTTCTACATTGGTTTAGGAACACGCATCAACTGCAACATCTTCTCCTATGATTACTCCGGCTACGGCGTTAGCACTGGGAAGCCATCTGAGAAGAACCTTTATGCGGACATTGATGCTGCCTGGAATGCATTGCGCTCACGGTATGACCCTGATCTTTCCAGCAGATCAAATAAACAGCTTGTTTTATTTTATTTGTAAATTCCTGTGAAATTCTTGTTAGGTAAGTCAGAAAGAGACCACTTACATTACTGACTCAAAATGTGTTTACTTCTACACAAACTATACTATTTTAATTAGTTTCTAATTATAGGCAGTGAAAGAACATACAGATACTTCCAAATGTTTTATCACAAACTCAACTAACAGGGTTCTCCACTGTAAAAACTGTAAACGGCAACAAAAAGACAAAATATGGTAGAAAATAGTCAGAGGCCGTCATGTTATTATTATTATTATGTTTTTGTAAGCATGTCTATGTTTTGTTGTTGAAAAACAGACATGCTTATGGCTACTTGCAAGTTAAAGTGCAGCAACGTATTGTGGCATTTTTTGAATCTTAAATTCATGAGATGAATGAGATAAAGATATTCATGGGTAAATAATTCATGGGAGTGAAAAAAATAATTAGCAACAAAAATATGTATACACAATTCTTGTCACATTTGAAGAGAAATCTTGTCATATTTTGATCTTGTCACATCCTATTTCTCAATAATTAAATATACAAATACAGCAATTATACCAAGAATATACGTAAAATGTTTTTCGGTTTTGCTTTATGTTGATTTCATTATTTTGTGTTACAGGTATGGTATCAGCCCTGAGAATATCATCCTCTATGGACAGAGCATTGGTACAGTTCCTACAGTAGATTTGGCCTCACGTTTTGAGTGTGCTGCTGTGGTCCTACACTCTCCGCTTACTTCAGGCATGAGAGTGGCCTTCCCCGACACCAAGAAAACCTATTGTTTTGATGCCTTCCCCAAGTAAGTATACTTTCTCATGTCATAGATTCTAGCAGTGAAATTCTGATGTTTGCTTTGTAAGATTAAATGCAATTTCTCTTTTCCAGCATCGAGAAGGTGGCCAAAATCCCATCTCCAGTTCTGATTATACATGGTACAGAAGACGAGGTTATTGACTTCTCTCACGGCCTGGCCTTGTTTGAGCGCTGCCCTAAAGCCGTGGAGCCACTCTGGGTGGAGGGAGCCGGTCACAACGACATTGAACTTTACAGCCAGTACCTGGAGCGGCTACGACGCTTCATCAACCAGGACCTGGCTGCACAGCATGCCTGAAAAACAAACTACCGCCTCCGCATTTTTACAACCAACTTGAGTGCGTGAGACAGGATGCTGGTATGTTTGGGAAGGGTGAATGTCTAAAGGGAATTTTGGTTTATTTGTCACATCTGTGTGTCTTTAAAGTAGCACATTATGTTACTTAAAATGATCTTTTAAAAACAGTTTTTAATACAGAAACACTAAAAACAAGATCATTGTCACTACTTTCATGAAGCGTTGTCATCTCTCAGATTTCAGCTTTAATGTATTTTAAAGTAACAAAAGCTTTGTCCAAAAAGGCACACAGATGTCATTTTTATGAGTGTATGCTGCTATGAATGGAAGTGTAAAATCATATCACTATTAACTGTAACTGTGTGACATGAAGGACATCCTGAGGACTTGGATAACGGCAACAAGGGAAGGTGTAATGGAGACTTATCAATCATGGTGTAATGTTTTTATTTAGATTTATTTTTTTTGTGCATATCTATGAAGAATACCTCCACATCTTGACCACTTATTTTCCTCTGCCGTGAACTAACTTCTGGTCAAGCATGTGTCATCCCTGCCACTTACATCTGAATCTCGGGGCATCTCCCAAGTCAATGTCCCATTTCGACTAACCATGTGCTCCTTTTTGATGTCCGTTAAAGTTGGACATACAGAGACTTGCCTGAATACTCTCCTAGCTTGTACGGCTTTTGGGTGTCTCTCGCTTTTATTTCTCTCGTTTCTGACTCCCAGGGAAACACGTAAAATGGCCAGGACATTTTGTCCTCGGCTGCATTTAATCATTCACTAAATTGTAACAACATTCCCAAGAAACAAATTGCTGTGTTGCGTTTCAGACATGCAGCCCAAGCTAGTCTTAGTGTGGAAGGGAAAACAAGTCTTCACTGTGGATATTAACAAAAGGTCGCAGCTTATTAATTTTTTACTGAGGCTTTGACGACTGTGCTGTCTTGGTAACAACTGGTGTATGCAAGACCAAGTTTGAGTCTCAAGTGCAGCTGTAGAGAATAATGTGTATTTTGTTCTAGTCGATCCTGGGGGCTAAAATCTAAAAATTGGCTATTTGAGTTATCCTAAAATTGTTTTTTTGAAAATCTCATGATTAAATGTTTCCTTATAGTCTTACTGCACATGTTCCCAGTTGCACTCATATCTGTTGAGCATATTTCTTAATGTAGGTAATCATGTTGTGTGTTTGTTATAGTGTAGGGCCATAGATTGATTGTTTAGAACCATACATGTAAATGTGATGAATATCAATGTGATTTTTGATCGGGCCCTGGGATGGTGACATCATGCCTGTTTACTCCATTTCAATTTCTGTGGCCCTAATTGTACGGACGCTCTCATATGGACGGCCCAAGTGACCATATTTGAGCCTCTCACTGTTGGTGTGGTGCGGGTTCCACCACACAGACCTTTGCACATCATCACTTGCGTTCAATCATGTACACGTGCATACACAAACATATACTGTACTGTACAGTATATTTACATGTTTATATATATTGGAAAAAGCATGAAAAAGCAGGTCTTAAGTTCAGCACTATTGTAAAAAGCATCCAAAGTGTAATAAGGGTATAAGCTGTAAGTTTGTGTTTTTTTTTTTCTTCCTCATTGTAATTGACTATTGTGGGCCAGCTGAATGGATACTCCGTGGATACCTCCCATGGAAACATTACTAAGAGATGTGTAAACTTGAATACATATGGTCCCAAGAGATCCAGCAGATTCAGTGAATTACAGTGGTTGTATTGAGGTGACGCACACTAAACTAGAACTGATCTGGTTGCTCCGTTTCTTTTGGAGCACAGCAGGTCGGGGTAAACTGTCACCAATTTACAAAATCGATGTCCCTGTCTGATCATCAGCTCAGACAGGGAAGCCTTTCCATCCTCATCCTGCACTTTGTTTCTTAAATGTTTAAGAAATGGAAATCTGTTACCATCTTTATCAGGGAAACCACTGGATCCACCTTTTATGGGGCTTAGAGAAAAGAGGTGGGATCTTTACAGTGCACCACTATGGTTGACATATATTGTATCCTCTGGCCCTGAATGTTTATTCGTGGGGTTGGGGTGTGGGGTAGAGCAGTAAAAACAGTATGCATGTCTGTTGTGTTTTGCAGAGCAAGTAAAGGGTGGGATGTAAGCTCTAATATGTATTCTATGTGAGGGTCAAACTAAACTCATGGCATTGGAATATTAATGCGCTTTTTAAAAATGGGACATTTATTTGGATTTTTTATTGCTGATACTAACTGATGTATTGTTGAATTTTGTGCTAGAGTTTGACATGGGCAGTGGGCAGGGCTAGACAACATTAGTGAACTGTTTATATGGTTACTGTACTTACCTATTCTATTCTTTGTATTATGATTTGTAATTTTATGTTGCTTTTTTGAACTGAGAATATGATGTAATGAAATTAATTAATGGGACTAAATCTTGACCTTTTTATTGACTACAAATAAAAAAATCACTTCTATACGAAAGTTTGAACATGACAAGATTTATTTTATTTTTACTTAAGTGTTGAACAACTACTAGCTTAAACATATTTACAGCATATGTGAAATTACATCGTTTAACAAAAAAGTGCTACAACAAGGCCAGTGGAGCTATTCAGTGTAGCGCTTGTTTTATAGTTAAACAGTGACTGCCCTCTGCTGGTCCATAAGTGTCATAACATTTCCCGCAGCAGCCTGTATTCACATTGTACTCTGATCCTTTGCTTGTAAGTTTTTAATATCCAGATAATTTATGGTAAATTAAATAAGCTTTTATTTTACAGAAAAATAGTTTGCCTATCCAAAATCATGCAACAGCCAAGTGTCCAGCAACCTTTTGCTAGCTGAGCTCAGCATTTTTCGGGCCAGAAATAAACAGGCTTTCGGCCTGACTGCGTCCATATGGCTCAGCACAGGAAAGCTGCTCAACATTATGATTTTTCATTAAAGAATCAGTCCACGTCTAACACAGGCCCAGTCAAACCTCTCATCTGTGTTGGTTCAGACATCCCTAAAGCATCTTTCCCAATAACATTAGCATAGTATTAGACTTCATTTGTATTGTAATAAATAGCCACAGTCTTAATGTACTGTACAGTTAGTTTGCTGCCATGGCTCAGTGCTACGATACTTCTGGGAGACTGTCTAGACACAGATCGATTTTCTCGAAAGAGTGAGGTCCTTGAAGATTTGTTAGTTGTACTCTCAAGCCACTTGCTATGTTTCCTTGTATCTGTGAGAGAAAGAGAAACACAATGACAATGACAATGTTGTTTACTGGTCAAAATATAGATACACAAAAGTGTGCGGATGAAGACCACATTTAACACATGCTGTTCTGGGTGTGACAAGTGGAATGTTATCTTTTGTGCTTTAACCAGTAAGACTACTCTGTATTATCTCATCAGGATGTAATGGTTTTCAAAAAGTAGCTTTAAACCGGTTTTGTCCTTTATGCCAGTGCAGTACTTACTGTGCATGCTGCAAAGTTGGTCCAATTGAGCCCAAAGAGATCAGCTGCTCCTCCAATGCAATGATCCTCATGCCAATGTATCCAGATGCCAAAAGCAGCAACAGCATTCTAGAAAGTAGAATTAGGAAACTTTTTAGGGAAGTTGAGGTAGCTTTTAAATAATGTTTTCCTGGAAAGCCACAGTCTAGTGCAATTTCCAATCGACAAAAGTCTTAGACATGTTTTGAGAAAAAAGCTAGGAGATAAGAAATGTGTATCAATATACAACAATGCACAAAATGACAAGAAAAATCAATACAAGTAGAAGCACTCAGAAGACAGGTTTTGCAGTTGTAAAGCTACAGTGTCCAGAGCTGGACTCAAACTGGGGATCATCTAGTGTTTTTTTTCTCCATTGATTTATGAAACCCTAAGATCTATTAAAATAATTTAGTGAGTGAAATTACTTTCTTTTGTCTGTATCTCAAAATGAATCCCTTAAACCTCCTGGATCTAAACAGTGATAAAATTCTATATTTATTAACAAAACCTTTGCACAGTGTTGTAGAAGCTTTAGTATTAGGCTTACAGTATGATGTAGATATGGAAGAGAACTTGGAGATTTCTGAATTCAGTGAAGAAGAACAATGATGCCACACTATTGGCCACTCTCCAAATCCACCCTGCAACCAATTAAAATACATTTGATGACTGATAATTACTTTCCAGCAAGCATAACTATTTGACTGACATTAGACTAACCTCTATTGTCTTTGTCATCTGTTACAGCAGTTGGACTTGCGGTATTCAGTCTTGAATGAACTATGACAAGGAAGTCATAAGCAGAAATAAATGAACAAGAGATTGTTGTTGTGAAAGAACATTTCGAAATCCTGCACCTGACTGTACCTTCACTAGAAACCTGTGAAAAATCATCACAATCAATACTGGTCTCCCTGCTCAGACGATGCTCAAAACTGTCGTCCACACTGGAGTTAGAGGAGATCTGCAGTTCACAGTGTTAAAGACAAACAGTCAGCAATGTGTTTTTGATGGTTTTATATTGGGGAAAACAAAAAGTAGACCTACCACATCAAAATCAAATTCATTTTCTCCAGATGAGACACGGGGACTACTGTTAGTGCTCTCCGCCTGCCATTAAATAACATTATTATACTTTTTTCATCTTTTTGAAACTTGAATTTGTTAACTTACTTGTACATGTGAGCAGACACTTTGGAGGAGTTTGTAGCACATCCCACGGTTCATGAGGGACACAAACAAGTACTGGCAAGAAAAGAAGAAAAAGGAGCAGGAAATAAGTCAATCCTGGAGTGAAGACAGTTTTGAAAAAGTCAACTTAAAACACGTTCTACTTTTGTCTTTTGTTCCTCTGGGCAGGGCAAATCCACGAGGGCTTACTTTGTTCAGATGCTGTGTACTAGCTACCAACTGCACTAGGATTCAACTCAATATGGACACAACAGCCCCAAGTCTATAATACATCAAGTTAATGAATATAGTGGCTCAGAATGGGTCTTGACATAATAACACATATGCAATTTTGTATTTTGATATGGGCATTTTGATTCAAATCAGATATAGATCTCTTCAGAAATGTCTCGAACTCACGCACTATAGGAATCAGTGTCATGTAGGAGTTGCCACGAAAGCACAGACACCAGGCTTATCAGTCTTTAAATATTTGTGAGCTAGATAGAACGTCACTAAAAGATAGAATGTAATCTCTTGTCAGCCCAAACATATGCCAGTCAGCATCATCAAACAACATTTTAGTCCACTTCTGTCTGGCGTTTATTAAAAGCTGTACCTCTGACAGTTGTTTCTATGTTCCTGTAGGTTACTTTATTAACAATTGTGTAATTATATAATATATTAAACAAAAAATATATAAAACTGTATTTATATGTGGGACTGACAGCCCTTTGACATATTCACATTGTCACATCTGTCACTCTTTTAAAAAAGTTTGGACACCTTCGTCTTAGGACATGTCCATTAGTTGGCCAGAATGCAGAGACTTGGCATTGTGCTATTTTTACTTCGACAAATGTCATTGTGTCATTGAGCTGCTGTGGTACCTTTTCTCCATCTGCAGTTTGAATGGTTAAAGACATGGCCGAGTGGTGTTTCTTCACTTGCCTCACATTTGACAAAGGAATCACCAGCTGCAACAGAAGTACAGCCAGAACATTATGACCACATACAGGCAGAGGTGGACAGTAAATTAAACTGCATCTAATAGTATGTAGAAAGAAATAGTTTCCCGCTCTAGCATCGCTGCTTGGTTGTTAAATGTGTTTTTTTTGTGTTGACATACTGTGTTATTCTGACATTATTCTGTTTCAGGTTTAGTACATGTGATCAGTTTATTTGGGTCACGGCTTGTCATTTTAGGGTGATGGTGGGTCCTGAAGCAGATGAGAACCACTGATTTAGTACATAATACTACTCATATTTGCTCTCAGGAACTAAAAAGAACCTCTGAACACAAGCTGGAAGTGATTTAACTTTTGCTTTGAACATTATTTGCACAATTCTAAAATAAACCAACAATTTGACTTAGCAACTTTTACTTGAGCTGGAGTAATATTTGACCAGGAGGATCTATACTTTTACTCAAGTAATGAAGCTGAGTACAACAGGTCAGGTAAATAACACAGATCATCTCTTCATCAGGGAGCATGTTAGCTGGTGAGATATATTCAGCAGAAAGTGAACATTCTGTCTGCGAAGTTGATGAGCGAGCGTGAGAATCTGACAAGGGCCAAATTGTAATGGCTAGTCAGGGCTCTGCAGCTGTGGGGTGTTCCCGGTCTGCAGAGGTCACTGTCTTTCAAAAGTGGTTCAAGGAAAGATTTGGTAGACTAATTTCTGCAGCTCCAAATGCTGAAGAAGTTAATGCTGAATGCAGTTTGTTGCATATGAATGTTATCATTGAAAGCAAACTCAGGACATCTTTACAATACTTTTTTGATTTAACTGGCAATACCTTGGTGTCTTTGAGCAGCACAGATGAATGGAAACACATGTGGTTGTCTGACACAAAAAGTTTCCCCTGATAGAGTCCATCTTTCTGCAAGGCACAGGTGAACGCTGCGGCACACAAACAACAAACACGTTTAAGGATGGGCGCTACGTTGTTTTCAAAATGTCGCCCTAACAACAGGAGGCGTGCGTGCTGAATTATTCACTAAAAAGGCATTGTGTTGCCTAGCTTCTTATCCACCACAGGCCATTGGGCATACAGAGCAGCTCGTAGCACTTAATCAGTCGGCAAAGGCATTAGGGACAAACAGTGAGAAGGACACAATGTGATGTGAATCGATATCAGCGAATGAGTAAAGAGAGAGTGCGTCGACCCCGGACGAACTCACCGTGCGACAAGCTCTCCACGACAGGAATCTCTGGGAACAGTTTGTGGAAGCTCTTGTTGTGCTTTAGCAGGATCTGCAGGGAAATGGCTTAATGAATAATCAAATGTGGGGGAATTGGCAACAAGCAGGTTCCTGACTGATGAGATAATAGACTTTAATTTGACATAAAAACAGGATAATGTGCCGCGTGCTTGATTAGGGACTCTCTATTCATTTGTAGTCTGGTTTTTTATATTGAGGAGGGAATAAACTAGTTCAGTGGTTCTCAGCATTAGTTTTGGATAAGTAATGATAGTTAATAGTTCTTTCCTAAATTGAAGGCTAAACGTTTTTCTATGGCTGGAGCCTATGCCAACAACTGTCTCATGCACGGCACATCCTGGACCACTTAGTTGCATGTATTGGTGAATTTGTGAATCTAAATTGCTAGCGTGCTAAACTGTATTTTCATTGTTTTTTTACTGAATAATAACAATAAAAGTTTGATTCTTAATGTGACCAAGAATGATCATCTGTCAGTGTCTTTAAGAGGAAGTTACATGTGAGCATTACAATAACATCTATTCCAAATTATTGTTTAGAGTCATGTCTTGAAATGTTTTGACCTCAGAATGTGGGGCCTTAAATTGTATATGGTATTTTGACATTAACATAGCTCACCAGAACACCTCCTAAACTTAACAAGATCTTTCATTGTTTACAGTGTTGCTGTGAGTAATAAAAGTCTGGTTACACTATTGCGTTCGATAAACTATAGAAAATGTGATGTATGAATGGCTAAGGAATGGTACATTACTTACTGTGTAATTTGATGGCATTATACTGTAACATAAAGTCAGAATAATGTGGTGTTGGAAAACAAATCATAATTTTTCTTACATTATTGTTGACAGATCCATCTGCTCTCTCAGCGCTCTCCTCTGCTATAGTTTGCTCCCTGGTGATAAAAAGTCACATTCATGACATTTAAGCCCTTTAGCCTCCTCATAATCTGCTTCCATCCTGTGAGTCTGTACCTGGGAAAGGCGGTCGCTGGCAGGCTGTGATTTAGCTCCTGGGTCTGAAGTCGGGCCTCATCCAGACTCGCTCGGCTTTTCTTTCCACTGCCTCTGCGTCCTCTGGTGAGACCCCCTCCCTCCAGACAGCTGTCCCAGGAGACCAGGGCGAGAGTTTTGTAGATTAATAAAGGTTTAACACACTCATGTTTCCTAAACCCACTGTGAGCATCAGTATTACTCAAATGTGTGGGAATATAAAACAAAGAGGAGATCAAAAGGTGTGTGTGAGTAGTGTAAACACTTCATTATCGCTCATAGCTGTTCTCAGCTGATGTCTTATTACTATGCAACAGAAAAGTCCTTTCATCTGTAGTTTGAGGCACAGCTCAGTGTAGTGTAGGAGTGAGGAAGACAGTTAGAAAACTCATATATTAACCCAAATTCTTCTGTTGTAGGCTAAGTTCGTATTTAGGGAATCCTCTCGTAAAACACTAAAGAATAATACAAATGTACCAAAAGCAAGTATTAATATTAATAATAATTACCCAGACTATCTACAAAAAACATTTACCAAAGATTGGCTGCAGTTTTTTTTTTTTTTTTTTTTTGCTGGCGTCAGTACAGCTCTTTGAAGCCGCTGGGCAACAATCTCTTGGGAATGTATGGAACAAAAAAATAAGACAGATACTCACATAGCGCTGTCCAGAGAAAACTTTCTGTTCTTAAAACTCATAGCTGTAAATGAGCTCCAAGATAAGGCTTAGTCATTGTACCAGTAAGCATGGTTCTGTAAAAATGTGCTCTGGAGCTACAGGTTAGACTCATTTCAAAGAAAAAGTAAACATGCACAACGATAGGCGTTATCTAACGCTCTAACAGACCAATGGCTGACGGAGAGGGCGTGGCCTTCCGCTCCATCTGAGCCCCTGCAGGTACAACAAGGTGCGCTCTGACGCAGTACGGCATCTGCGGTCCAAGGAAACGAATGATGGCTCTGACCTTTTGACACGCACACACACGCATACACACACCCACACACATACCGGCAGCGGTAGATATCATATTATAGCACGCACGTGTACAAATGGCGGCAGTGGAAACACTTTCATTGTTGCTTTCGGTTTTCATTAGAACTGAATTGCTTCAAAGCTACAAAGACTAAACTGAAATCATTTATTATACGGTCTGGGCGATTTATAATCTTGTTTTATTAGAATGATACTGGATACATTAGAGCGACCTACATCAATACATGAAAGACAAAAATGCAACACCCTAAATAACGTAATGTAGCCTGTTTTTTGTACAATTGTTGTTTTCAAATATGGTGCGGATTGTTTTCTGTCAAGTGACTGCCTTTAATTCTTTGTCAGATCAATATCAGTAGGCTAATGTAATGTAATGTATTGTAATGTAATGTTATGGGGGGCACGGTGGCAGAGTGGTTAGTGTTCTCGCTTCCCAGCAAGGAGATCCCCGGGCCGACCATCACACAAACTCTCTGGGTGGAGTCTGCATGTCCTCCCCGTGTTACCGTGGGTTCTCTTCTCCCACTGTTCAAAGACATTCATGTGTTAGGTGAATCTGTGACTCCAAATTGCCCCTAGTGAATGAATGTGAGTGAATGGCTTGTCTGTCTGTGTTCGTCTCTGTGTCAGCCCTGCGACAAGCTGGCCCCTGTCCAGGGTGTACTCCGCCTAAGGCCCAAAGTTACTGGGATAGGCTCCAGTCAGTCCAGTAATGTGTGTAAGGTGTTGAAATGCTGCTTAAATGGCTGCTATCTGATTGAAGCAATGTTTAGCCTATAGATGAATAGTGCACATTAAATAATGCACAAATACTCAAAGGTCATTTTCCTTGTTTTCGGTGCAGAGGCCAGGCAGTGCTGCTGTCAGTGTTAACCAAGGTCCCATGACTGATTATGCTACCCTTAAAACAATCTGGCCTGCAGCTCCTCCAATTACATTTGTTCATTTGCAAACATAGATTTCAAAAAGTGTGAACAGTAATGTCACTTAGGCAAATGTCTGTGAAACAGTTGTTTTTTTGTCATTGTGGACTGTTTGTACTGTACACTGTAAAAACTGCCATCTTTGCAGTAGTGACCCATGATGATGACTAAAATGTAGGTATAGTCAGTCACTTATGGGTCTGTTTCTCTTGTAGATGTGGGACAATGGATATTGCTGCACTGAATGAGATCAGAGAACACAGTGTATGAAAGAAGTTGTGTTGTTTGTAAAGAGCTCCATAGCTACCGTTAACTCTGTAAAATTACATAGTACCTGTCTCAACAAATTTGAAGGACGTTCAATGGTTTCAAATTATAGTCGCTTTTTGAGCCACTATATGTTTGAATGTATTGTTCAGCCAATGCCATGGTAATATATTCCTCACTTTACCTTTGTCAACAAACCTAGGATCACCCCTAGGTTTGTTGTTTGTAACTTCAAAGTAATCACAGATGCCCTTGCGACTTGTATCTACAATCATCTCATCCACAGCTAAAGTGATTATGTTGTGAACTTTGTACATGATGCTCTTAATTTCTCTGCAGTGATAATCAGATTACATCAAATTTGTTCAGCTGTGTGTGGCAGACTTTCAAACTCTGATCTGAACCACATTCTTCTCATCTTTATCTCAATATGGGTTCAACAGTTACCTAAAAAGCACCTGTGATATATGTATAAGGAGACACTAAAAACCTGGGATATCAGATAATACTGGTAAAGTAGTAGTAGTACTTTATAACTGCTGTAGTCATAGTAGTAGCTGCAGTGGTAGTAGATTTAGTAGTTGTATTTGTATTTATTTTGTGTGTAACTATCTTGGGTGCCAAGGTTGGTAGCATGCCTGAATATATAACAGTAGTACTTAAAGTAGTAGTAGTAACAGCAGTAGCAGTAGTAGTAGATTTTATTAATAGCAGTTGTTGCCACAAAAGAATAATTTGTTCTGAATGTGTTTGTAATTATTTTGTGTGACAAACTGTACAGTAATACTAGCAGAAGCAGTAGTATTTTTTAGGAGCAGTAGCAACAGTGGTAGTTGCAGTAGTTACAGTAGTAGTTGTTGGTACAAAAGTCATTTGTATTCTGGTAAATTTTACATTCAGCACGTTTCTACTTTTACTTAACTAATCATTTTGTTTAATAACTTTTACTTATTATTTTGAAGTAAGAGTACTTTAACTTGAGTAATCTCCTTGTCCAAAGTATGCAAACCAGTAATGATTTTGAGTTTTGTCCCCATCTACTGGCCCAGAAATGAACAACACACGTTTTGCTGTATATCCAATCATCCTGCTTTTAATACAAAGTCCAGGTACAATATCTACATCCATGGTTGAAAGGAAAGAACAGGTACAGAAGTGAAAGGGATGGCATCACCAGAGCTGGCCCTCCACACATCTTATATGCAGCTTGTATGCGTGTGCGCCACAATATTTCTCTTGACACAATAATTATTAGAAATCGAAGAGATAACATATTTGATATATGTCACACACGGTCAAGACTTCTGGACCACACAAGTTTTATATTAGAATAATTTCAGATTTTTAAACAAGGGGTGTAAATGTGGGCGGTTCTTACCTGTTCTCTGTCAGAAAAATACACTTGCTACCATGTGCTTCCCAGCAAACTAAATATTAACATCTTGTCAGTTTTTTACCAACAAGTCTCTAAATAACTAGCTTTTCCGATGCCCTGGAACACCTCACGTTCAGATGAAATAATACGAAGGGGAACGTCCATAGGGCACCACTGTAAACTACTGCAAACCTTCCTCTAATGTACATCTCTTGCTAACTAGACAGACATCAGTATCAAATAGCACCCTGCACAGAGGGCATAGCAAATAAAAAAGCACCAAAACTAGCCATCAAAAAATAAAAAAACAACAATGACAATACACTTTAACAATGGCTCGCCAACAAAAAAACATCTTATTGGTTATAGTTGCTATATTTCAAATAAATTAAAAAATGAACATAAGAAGAAATAACAAAATAGATTCATAAATATATAAAAAAAAAAACATATCAAATAAATATGACAAAGATAACAATAAGGCTTTTTTTGCAACGATTAGAACTACGACACATCCGATCCCACGTACGTTATATCTTGTGCTCAGACATATGTAATTGTACAGTATAGGACTTGAATGACTGACTGTTATGTACAAAAGCCTGATCAATGTGCTCTAAAACACCACATGGGACCAATTAGTATACACTGATCAGGTATAACAACATGACCACCTGCTAAATATGCAGCATTAACTTCTTCAGCATGTTGAGGAACAGTAGCTCCCTGTTGGATCGGGCCACATGGGTTTTAGTTCCCACATGCATAATCTGTCGCTTCTTTTGATAGATACTGACCACTGCAGACTGGGAACACCCCACTATAGCTGCAGTTTTGGAGATGCTGTGATCCAGTCGTCCCCCCATCACAATTTGGCCTCACTAAATGTTTGTGCTTACCCATTTTCCTGCTTCCAACACCTCTGCTCTCAAAATGTTCACTTGCTACCTGATACATAGATCCCACCTACTAACAAATGCCATAATGAAGAGATAATCTGTGTTATGGTGGTCATAATGTTAGCCCTGATTGGTGTATGTAAATCAACCAAAACACATAGCAAAAGGATTGTGCAGTGGTTCTAGTAAGAAAAGGATACATCAACTGCGCTGAGTTAAGAAGGGTAGGTCATTTGAGTATTTGCAGTTGCTAATAAATGTCCTACAAAAGTGGCTATGCTTTGTATGATATTTCTGAGACATATTGCATCCTCAGATTAAGATACTGTATGAGGAAAATATTGCACACGACACAGGAAAACCATTAAGCAGCATGTGTAAAAAAAAAAGTCAGTCGGCGTAAGGCAAACAACATAAAATCATCAATATCTGTATAGGCTGTGAAGTGCTTTTTTTAATTCAGGAGAGGAAAGAAAAACATTGTCGGTTGGTGCTTTTCATTTGTGTATCTTTCGACAAGCCCCTTCTGAAGTGACACAATGGGACTGACATCAAGAGGAGCGAAGCTGGAGGATGAACAAGGACTACAGCAAAAGAGCAAGCAAGCGAATGAGGAATAGAAGAGTCGGACTACAAATCGGAGCCATGTTGAGCATATAATGGACTTCTTCTTCCAAGGCCAGCTGTTACTGTTACTTTTGGGGCTAGTGAACTGATCCTGGGTCAGCTTGACTTGTTCGCTCTTCTCTAGTCTGGCAGCGGGACTCATGTTACGCTGGGGTGATCGAGGGAGCCGCCTCTCCTTTGTAGGCCACAGTTCATTGTAGGGTTTCTCTTGGCACTGTGCGTTGGGTAAATAAGCATCCAACTATCCTTAAGGTGGCGAGTCAGTGATCTTCTGCTCAGCCTACTCATCTGCTTAGAACCAGACAGAGACTCACAGACACTTAAGAAATGTTCACCTTTGTAACCCCTTAGTACACCATAGATACAAAGTTTAAGGATAAAAAGCCCATTCAGGGTGCAGCAAATATCCAGGCTCTTTGTGGTTTTTTTTTGTGTTTGCTTTTTTTATACACATATAGTATCATAATTCCTGTTCTGAAGCCGCTTGTAATTTCACTGGTTCATATTGTAGATAGCTGACCACAACACACATGTATTAAAGTACGTCCTTCACACTGGAACACTGAGGTAAGTATATGGATTACACATGACAGTCTCTGCACCCACAATCCCCTCAGTGGAGCCCCCTTGAGGAGGCCCCTGACGAGTGTGGGTGCTCGTAGACACAGAAATCTTGTTGCTTGTTTTGTGTTGGTGCTTTTGTCCTTGGTTGTTGTAGAATTCATCTTTGATTCTTTGCTCCAAGAAGTTCAATGTTTGCAATATTTCAAGCTGTCTTTCTTTCTCTCTCCATCATTTTGGGGGACCTCGAAGCAGAAAGATTGATGGGATGGTGGTCTGTTTGCTTACGTTGCATAGTGGTCAAAGCTACCCAGGTACTCCAAAGCAGCCTGATAGCAGAACTGGTATTCATCCTGGGAGCAGAGATAGAATAGTTATTAATAGTGATTCATTAATAATTTATACTGCAATGTATATTAATAAGTGTTAAATGTAAATTAAAATTAATGCGATATATGTGATATATATTTAATGAAGTAATGACGAGTATTCTAGACACCCTGCAAAAACTAGGACATTGGTAATCAAGATCCAAACAAATAAAGATTATCACAAAGCTTATAGTAAGCACAAGCTAAAAAGCTCTTTTTTTTTTTTTTAAACTTTGTAAGTCAAAGGGAATTTTGTCTTGGGCTTAAAGAAATGTGAAAATGCAACTTTGAATATACATAGTATTATAACAATTTATAACAGGACACATATTTTCTTACTTCTACAATTAATTTCATATAACCTCTGAGAAAATAGCCAGGTAAGCTGCATTTGAGTATATTAAAATTGATATATTTATAATCAATTGCTTAAAATATGAAGCCCTTTACAGAACTTAAACATGCCCTAAAGTTTTCTGTCATTATAGTTTCAGGTGTATTGATAAAATGGCTTCACTGGGTTTACCTCAGTCTGCACCATGGCTGGTCTCTGAGTGCGCAGCATTTTGACAGTCTGAAAGATGTCCACGGCCCCTTCGTAGCGCATCCTCTCCAGGACAATACTCAGAGTGATGAAGACACCTGTCCGACCCACACCGGCGCTGCAACAAGCACCAAAACATTCAGCTACTGTTTACAGTGTGCCAAGAGTCTGACAGCTATATGATGCATCCTGCCTGCTCCACTTGTGTACAGATATATTACTTGTATGTATTAGGCTTCATAGTTACCTGCAGTGAACGGTGATGGGCCCGTCCTGTCCAAACTGCTCCTTCGTTTTGTGCACCTGGCCAATGAAATCAATGAAGCCTTCTCCAGATTTGGGCACACCCTGTTCTGGCCAATCAGTGAACTGAAACTGGCGTACTGTGCGTGATTGGCCGTCCTATAGGATTAAGAATAAAGGTTAGAATAAATACTATACACTTAAGAATAGCACACACTATAAAGCATTAGCTGAGTATTAGTTAAGGTTTACTAACCAGTTAATTTATTAAGTTAACTTAAACAATAAACACCATTATGGTAAACACCGTTAACATTTCATGAGTAATCATTTCTAGTAAATCAATGCAAAATTATAAACATCAGCAGTGTTAATCTATAAACTGCTTATAATTAAAATTTTGTTATTTACATATTTATTAATGCTTAATTACTGCTTAATAGTGGTGAGTTATTGCCTTATTGACTTTACACATAGCAACTATGTAAAACAAACCAATTATACTTGAATTATTTTTATGGGAGGTAATTATAGCCAAAAAGACTTTGAACGAGCTTTTTCTTGCTTTATTGACTGAGAAAAAGACTGCAAGGCAATATCCCAGCTCCATCTAATGATTACTGTTATCTGACCCTGAATCAGTGGCTGTGGTTAACTTGGAGCTGTAACGTCTGTTCGTCTGCTACTGTCAACCACTCAGTAAGCAATTACATTTTTGCTTTCTGTTCAGCCTTTCTGACTCCCCTTTAATGGGGATCAATAGAGCATCTGTCGATGTGGCGTCAGTACAGGACCGGCTTAACTTGAGTTATCTCTGACTGGCATAGAGGCACACATCAGCAAACATGGACACACTGAAATGCTGTCAAGGTATTTTAGAGACAGGACAATAAATGAGTGATGTGGGAGGCGGCTTGTCGATAGTGCAAGGGTAACCTGTTGTGCTACACATATTCACACACATAACTGACACACACTGCTGGTCGATAGGACATGACTTGCACTGCTGCCTCCTAACAGTGCTGACAGAATGGGAATAGAGCAGGAAAGTCAAGCTGTATTATGTTACTACAATACAGGAGTCTTTAAACACAGAGACAGCGTGAACTTACCCTTGCATCTGTAACTTTGAACTCCCGCAGGATGTACTGAGGCATGTTGTACTCTGCCATGGGATCCACCACAAAGTACTGGTACCTGGCTGAGCGCTCTGCAGGCCAGTACTGGTGGCACTTCTCCTGATAAACCACAACAGAAAAGTCTCATTATTAAGTAGTGCCAAGAGCTGAGTTAAGTGCCTGTGTGTTCACATACCCGCCCCATTTCTCTCAGTTTAGTGAGCATAACAACTATAGTGGAGTTGTGTTCCCACAGCATCCTCCAAAAATCCTCTGTGGTCTCAGCCAGTGGACCCTGCGTAGCGATGTAACCTCTCTGCTGCCTGCACACACAACAAGACACAATATCAAGCCACCTACCTTGAATCTTAGTCAAGACTTAAACTCAACCAGAGTTGGGCTTGAGGCAAAAAACAGGAGCAGTCAAACCACATGCATGTATAACTAGTCTGAGGAGCTGAATCATCAGAAGTAATGCCCCGTACATGCCTTTGCTGAGACCGAAGCAGTGGGAATGTGTATATAATAATGACAGACGTGATTGGACAAGACAGGGGGGAGCATCGCGGTGAAAACCTATCCAATCCAGTCACTCATCAAGCGATCATAAGGGGACAAAGGGGTCAGGTCATATTAGTGTTTTCAACATACCTGTATCCATCTATGTAACTAGCGTTGACGTAGTCTGAGCCCTCCAGGCCCCTGATTGGCTGGAGACATACACGGGTGGTCTCATAGGGCATTATGTTGACAAGCCGGTTCTTGAATTTGTTGCAAGGCAGGTTGGCTGTGACAAAACGAGATGTGTGGGCTTTGGTGTTCGCCAGACGCTGCAATTGGGAAAGAGAACAAGTGTGTGTGATCACAGTGGCTCAGCGGAAAAAAATGATTATGCTTGCTAAGATGCAGGTTAAATTAGGCTTATTTGCATGTGCTGGCTAATGTGAAATGGGGCAATATATCTGAGAGCTTAGAAAATGATTGAAAACAAACTGTTTAAAAATCACATTAGGTAATCATATCATTTTTAGCACTTCAAAGGATGAGCATCAGGGGTTTAGTAAAATGCATACACAACTGTATTAACAGTTAATATTTTAGAGAAATAACCCCATCAAAAAACATCCTCTATTATTCACATTAAAATATAAAATGACCATAGCTAATCTGCAGAGATCCATCATGTTTCTTAATTATAACCACTGCCAAGAAGGTTATGCTTTTACCATAGTTGGTTTGTCTTTAAGCAAGATAATTCAGAAAGTAGTGCCAATTTTTGGTTTGGATCCTAAACACTGTTTGAATCCAGGGTTTTTCTTTTTTTTTAGAAAAAATCATGAAATAGGGCCAACAGACCAGTAGAGCCAGTGACAATAATAGTTAAGTTGGTAGGGCATCTGAAACAGAGGTCAAATCCCGGCTGGCACAAAGACACTAACTTAAGCCATAAGCGGCCAATAAAGGAACAAATGAAAAGAAAAAAGAAATAGCACAAATGTGATTCTTTACCTTAAACTCCAGCTCCATGCCAGTGACATGCTCGCCGCTCTCCACCTTGGACAGCTTCTGCATGTAGGAGTACAGGCTCCGAGCAGCCACCTCAGTGTTCCCACAGGCCACAGCCTCCAGCAGGGCCTCGTGGATGAAGCTGTACTGGTCCTCAGTCTGCACCATGTAGTTCCTTTGGGACCTCATCAGGGTCACATGACCGTATATGTCCACAGTGCGCTCGTGTCGAATTCGTTCCAGCATTGCGTCGATGACAATAAAACATCCAGTACGACCAACACCGGCACTGAAGACAGAAATGTTTATAATAAGATTTATGAGACAGAATTCCATACTGGGTTCATACTTTATACCCGATATTTTTATGACTTTTCCACAACTTTCCAATAACCTTCCAACAGATTTCCATGACCCAGAATTACTTAATTAAAAGTAATATTTTTGTGGTATATTGATGAAAAAACTTGAGGAGTAAAACAGTAATATGGAATAACTGCTCTTATACAATTATAAATACTACTATATAATGATTAATAACAAAATATTACAACAGAGTATAATTTGGTGGCTAAATAACAGAAGCATTATGTTTGATGCAATTGATATTTCTATAACTTTTCTACATTTTTACTAAACAATTCAAAATTCATGACAAAATGTGGAAAGTCCATTTAAAAATTCCACACTTGTCAGGACTGTATGGACCCTATCTAATATCTAATATCCAATTTATTTTATGTTGTTATGCTCTTTTGTATTATTGAGCATGATGAACTATGCTAATCCAGCTCCACTCTTGCAGGTTAACTAAAGTAAACATCACTTAAGATAATTGCATACCTGCAGTGAGCAATAATTGGTCCCGCGTCAGGAGGGTTGCAGGATTTAACTCTACGGAGGAAGTTGAGGAAAGGCGTGGGGTACTCTGGTACACCGTGATCGGGCCAGGCTGTGAACTGAAACTGCCGCACCTCTCGCCGCTCACTACTGCCACTCTAAAATAAGAAGGAAGCAAGACAATACTTAAGTATCAAAAACTTACTGTATCAAAGTGCATAAAAAAGATCTTATTCTATTAGGGGCTAACTGTGAAATGAAAGTGGTGTAGAAGGAAAAATATTTCATGTGCATTGTTTTCTACTTGATGTGTAAAAATACTAAATTTAGGAGACTTGTTTCTGCAGTTAGAAGCTACACTTGCCCTAGTTTTAGCGTTTGTAAGTAGGCCACCAAAAATACAGCAGCCTGACGGACCTAGATTAGCCCCGGTCTATATGAAACAGCTGTGCCTCCAACAGTGATCGAATCTCAGGCTAACACAGGGCGGCCTGCCTGGTTTGAACTCTCCATTCAAACTCCACTCTGAGGACTGGTGATAGCAGGGATTTAGGAGCAAAAAAGGTCAAGTATAAGAATGAAAAAGTGATAACATTTACCTTATGCAGGGAAAAGGTGCGAATGCAGAAAGTGGCCAGCTCCATTGTGTCCAGCAAAGTGACTTGGATCATTCCATAGGTCTCTGTGCCTCGACTTGGCCAGTACTGGTCACACTTTATCTATATATAGAGAACGTATAATTGATTAAGATATGAAAACATCCAGTTCCAGTTTTCAGAGTTTGTAGCCTCAGTAACTGCAGTGCAGGTAAATGGGGCAGTAGGTAAAACCCTCCTTTCTTACCCGGGACTTCTCTTCTAGTCGTGTCATCATAACAACAGAAGCAGCTCTTTGCTCCCACACCATCCTCCAGAAATCTCCAAAAGTTTCTGCAAGTGGTCCCTGGGTGGCTATGTAGGCGTTCTGCTTCCTGTAGCCGTCAATGTAGTTGGCATTGATGTAGTCGCTCCCCAAGATACCTGCAAATAAGACACTTGTAAAGGATCTCTCAGTAAACTCTGATCTGCTAAAGCGACAACACAAATTAACCTCTGTGCGTGACATCAAACAGCCTAACGAACTGTTTGTGTTTGGCAGCCGCAGCTTTCACCAGACGGCTGCTGGGTGACTTGCGGACGACAACAAACAAACAAGACTGTCGGTGTAAATTCATGAGCTCCAGATCAAACCCATTCTCCCCTCTTGTTCCGGAGGAGCGCTGGCTGCACTTGAATGCACCCGTGCTGTTTGTCAGTCTCATGCCACTGCACACAGCCACTCTTGAACACTGCTTGCTATTTCAGATTTCATCCGTCACTGTGCTCCTCTTCCCCGCTGTGTTTACCTCGTGAACGCTAACCCACTCAGACTTTTTAAATCCCATAACCACGCTTTATCTTGTGCCAAGTGACTCCCGATTATGCACATTTTCTAGAAGTTTTTTACAAAGAATGGAAAGAAAAGCTTGTAATCTTTTGTATATTAAAGAAATAAATATGTAATTCCTTTAAAATGGAAGAACATACACAAACCCAGGATAAACCAATGGATTAAAGACATATCCAGCAACATGGCTTTGGAAAAAATTTACTTATATGACTAAAGAAAAACTCAAGGTGTGGCTGCCCTTTCTGCACCCTGTAAAACACTAAAATATGTAGAAACCAAATTCTGAAGTTCACATAAATAGAGTAAACAAGGTGGAGGTAGGGATTGAATGTGTGTTTTTGTTTCTCTAAATCTTTAAGTGTTTAATAAAAAAAATAAAAAAAAAAACAATGAAAAACAAAAATGCGTTATCTTGCTTCCCTTCAGAGTAATGCTCACCTTCTATGGGTGCCAGGACCACTCTGGTATGATCGTAGGCTATGACATTAGCGTAGCGGTTTTTAGGCTTGTTGACTTCAAGGTTAGAGTGCTCCCAGGTAAACTGTTGGCCCGGGTCGATGGACTAGAAAAAACAGCAGAAACACATGCTTTGAGTGCGTAGTAGCTATTAAGTGGTGCATTTGCCGATAATGGATTGTCTGCTCTTGCTCTGTAATGTAATGTAATGACAAGTTATACAGCAATAAATTGTAGTGCTGAATTAATCATGAACATATAATCAGCATACAGATAAACAAAAGTTAAATCACATTTGCTCTTTGAAGCAAAGGCTTAACAGCTATAAAAATGGGGCCCAGTCCATTTACTCATATAGAATGATAATGCTTTCCCACCTCATACTCCTGGGACAGTCTCAGGTTGTCATTGGCTTTCAGCAGCTCGATGTGCTCGGCCAACTCACTGATGGGGATCGGAGGATGACTCATCATTCCTGCATGATAACAAAGACCATGAAGTTAAAGGGGAATAGGCCAAAGGTGATGCAGATATCAGCTGAACAACCCCAAATTACTGCAGGTTGACATCACTCGTATGCAAAGATGAGATGATAATTATACAATCAGGGAAGATCACATATCATTAAGAAAGACACTGAGGCAGAAAATCAATTTTGATCCATGTGTTGGGACAAAGTGAGGCGAGCCGCGTTTGTTTGTAAATGTTTTTTTCTTTGATAAATTGCTCGTGGTGTGATCAGAGGAGCAACAACTTAGAGAAAACAAACACAGACAGAACACTAATTAGGAGGGCTGCACATAGGCATACAGGCACACACAAAGGAAAAGAACCTATGCCTCTGACAGTCATTTCTCTTCACAGCTGGAGGAAGAGAAAAAGGCAAATATCTATGACAATAAATCAAAGTCCCCAAAGTAACACTGTGCGGAGAATAAAAACAATCTACCTAACACTACAGCCACAACAGTAAAACTATAATACCCCTTGCTGTATTATGAAAATAATCTATTGTGCTGCCAGAGAACATCTACTCCGACATGGCAGAAAATTATGACCACATATGTATAATACGTCTTGCTGTATTATAAAAAGAACTGTGCAGTCATAAAACTTGCATGTGCAACTATCAAATGTGGGCTTATAGTTATTTTCTGCTGTGCGGCACCCACAGGTAATCACGACTAAACGTTCCTGTCACGACCGGAATGACCTTAGATGGCATCATGCAGGATTTTCTTGGAAACAAATTTCATTTTCGCCAAGCATCTCAAAGGCTCCCATCTCTGGGGAGAAAAAGTGGTGGTGCCGCGAGCTTCAAGGTTACTGCCACACGAAAAAGAAAAAAAATGTATGATAAAAGAAGAAGAGCTGAGGTGTTTTTTCACTGTTGTGGGTTTACGCTGCTTCCCAGCATCAAGTACTTTCATCTCAGGATTAAAATGGTTCAGACTGTGACAGGTAAAAACTAAATCCTTCACGGTGATGATGACACATATCACTTTTTTTTCCCATGTGATTATATAAACTCTCCGCAGATATATAGTGAGAAGAGTAAATTGGCGAAGGATTCATTTGAAAGCTGCTAATTAAATGTGGGGGGAAAAAATGAAAGCAAGGCGGTGTCAGCCTGGTGCCGTGACCAAAGCAGCTGTGTTGTTAGATCTTGCTCAGTGGGGGGCAACGTGCGGCAAAACTATGTAGTTAGTTCACAGTGGGGTTTTCAGTTGGCAAGAACAGAGCCAGAGTCTTCCCCCACAAACACAAACGCTGATCGCTCCACAGTGCATGTTTTCATGTCCGATTTTGACCACATTCACTGGCATTTATGATTTAGGAGACACATTTGGGTGATTGCTGTGTTGTGTTGTCTGTTATCTGAAGCTGGGCATGTGGAAGGTGGGCGAGAGGAGATGATCAGATTTTGTCACACTGCTATGACTCAACTGTGACTAAGCACTGACTGTACTACCTGGGCAGCAGCCATTTTGATCTGAGAAAAGACAGGAAGCTGCCAGGTACATGTCGGTTGGCGATTAATGATGCGGAGGAGTACTTCCACAATCTTGTCTGCATAATCTCAGCAGGGATAAAATTAGCCTAATGAATATTTCATTATCAAATCATGAGCTATCGGAAGTTCACTTTCTTATGCAAATAAGCTGTGTGTTTGGGTGCCTGTTTGAGTCCATTATTGAGATGTACCAGGAGTCTGGAAGTTGATACGCCTCATTTCCACAGGATCTGTTGGGTGATGTGCCATCATTTCTGCGTTGCTAAGAAGGCTTTTGGTTCCAGGTTCAGAGTCCTTTCGCTTGCTGCTCAGAAAACAAATAGAGAAAAAATGTGCATGTGTCAGAAATGGGAGAAGTACTCCAATTTACTTGTAGTAAATGTAAAAACTTACTTCAAAATATTACTACTTAAGCAGAAATAAAAGAACAACAAAATTGTTAATGGAGTAAAAGTACAAAATTTGAGTGCAAAGTTTACTTGAGTAGATACTACTGTCTGCTACTACTATTGCTCCTGTTGTTTTAACTAACATGACTACTACTACTTCTACCACCTTCTATATTACTAGTACTGTTGCTGCTACCGCTATTACTACTATTACTACTATTACTACTATTACTACCCACTTTCTGCAATTAGTACTTTTACTTAAGAGATTAAAAAAATTTACCTGAGTAAAAGTACAAAAACATCCATAAAATGTTAAAGTAACTAAATGTAAATGTATATTTTAGAAGATGTACTCAGTTTCTTCAAAAACATTCCACATAAATACTATCATTGTTAACATTGCTATTTTGCTGCATTAAACAGTCCTTAAAATTCTCTGTGTGAGTGTAAATGCTGTAAGTTAAAATGAACAAAACACTAGTGACAGAATCTCACCTGTCAGGTTGGCTGCTTCCAGGGAAACAGGAGCAAGGAAGCCAGGAAGAAATAATTAGGGGCAGAAAAGGAAGGAAACAGACAGATTGTTAGAGAGAAGAATCAATATATTGCATTAGTATTCAAAAGCTTGATGGCTTGCAGCAAATATGCAAGGCCTAGAGCATGGTCAGACTGTTTGATAGCTGTCTGAGGGGAGAGCTAACTTCTAAAGTGGAACAAATTAAGGGAGCATCAGCCTTAAAGGTTGCACTATAACTGAGCTTCCTATTCTTTGCAAAAGAAAACAACAAATGCTAATGTGCGTATATTGTGTAGCACTCACTTTTTGTAGAGGAGGATTGCAATGACGATGCAAATGATAAAGACCACGGCAAGAACTGGACCCACCACCCAAATCAGGCCATCTCCTGCGTCCAGAGGCTGGGGGTCCGAATCTGGGGCAGTCACTGGGTCTGTGTATGGGCTGGCCACATACATCTTCTGTAAAAACAATAACAATATAGGTTAGTACTAGACAAGATGAAGAAGGGCATAGTTTCAGTTTATGAATTCAAATACAGTGCTAATCTCACAATGGCAAAGGTAGTGCCTAGATCCGGACCGGGGTTTTTCTAGTTCAGAGGTAAATGCTCTATCCGCTGAGAAACAAAACTATATCTCACAATGGTAAAGGGTCCACCCAAAAACTAAACATTTCTTCCTTGGCCCATTACTAACCATTTCTAAACATTTCATGAAAAGATAATTTGGTAATTGTAGTTAATTTAAGCTGTAAATTAAGGGTTGTAAAAATCCCAGTATCTCAATCCATATTGCAAATGACTAGCTGTGATAATGACAGGCTTTAAATGTATACAGCAAAACAGAAGCGCGTTCCCTCCATAGAGCTCTCCCCTGTGTCCAAATGAAATCATCTCATTAAAACATCCAATCTATATTAATTCCAGCTGCATATTTACATCCATTTCAGTTCCATTTCACACACATTGACAGTGTATGGGCCAATATCTCTTCCAGCAGTGCCTGGTGTGCTCCCTCTCTCTTTATTAGCATTGGTGATGAAAGTACACAAGAGTTATTGCCTTTTGCTTACAACACTTTGACTGACGTGAATTTTATTGTTTTAGCTGCAGGGATACAGTACTGTGCAAAAGTCTTGGCAGGTTTATAAGAAAAGCTATGAAAAAAGTAAGGAGTATCAATGAACAAAATTACACAAAAAATAAAAAAATAAAAAAGAAAAAAAGAAAAAAAAAAATCAAAATGAGAAGCACTATCTCTCCCAATGCACTGGTCCTATCCTGCAATGGTAAATATATAGTGCCCAGATCTGGATTTAAACTCAAAGATCTTCTAGTTCAGCAGTAAATGCCTATTCCATGAATCCTCAAAACCCTTATATCTCACATTGGTAAAGAATCTATGAAAACTAACTTCTACCTCTTTTACTGAAGTAATAACATTTTGGTCCATATCTCAAAATGGTACAGAATCCCTGCATCCTAAACAGTGATCTAAACAAAATAAACATTGTGTCATTGGCCCATAACAAAACAAGAAAACCAAATTTATGTATGTATTTATGAAAGCAATCTTAGTTAACAGCCTTTTTCACACCTGCCTAAAACATTAGCACAGTACTGTATATTGATTAAAATATATAGTGACATCCCACAGAAGAGAATATGAGTGAATCTAATACCCCAGTTGTGGAGTTGAGTTCAGCCAGTATGAAGAAGACGTATTCCTGGCCAGGCTCGAGTGCTCGGTTCTCGAATCCTCCATAGTCCAGCTGGTCCCCCAGGGTAAAGAAGGCTGGCAAGGTGGCAGGTGTGAAGCGGGCTGTGATGTACGCACGTCTAAGGTCCACCTGCTTCTGCTGACGGGAGTCCCTCTGCTTCTGACTGATATCCTTCAACAGCTGTGGGGAAGAGAGAACAGAGACAGACAAGGGAAATGCATGACTAATGTTTGAAAAACCGCTGTTAAATTAAAAAGGGTAAGCACTGCCAGGAGTTGCTAGCTGTGATATTATGTTTGTGTTTATAGGTCTTCTCTAGCTTTGAGGCACAGACAACAGTGTTTTCTCTCACCTCCTCAAAGTCCATTTCATCTGGGCTCTTGAGGTGTTTGATGACGCCGCGGGCTTTCCTTAATGGGACCACCACGACATAAACGTTCCTGTTGAGGCAAAGCAGGATAAATGAATTAGATATTGTGCACTGTATTATTGTGTATTTAGTTGGAACCTGGGTACACTACTTTCTGGGGTTCACAAAAAGATGCAAGTACAAAGCCAATAAAGTACACAGTAATGGCATCATGCAAAGAATACATTGCGAATCCCCAAAAAACCAAAACAACAAAACAAAAATGCACACATGCATTTGACCATTATTATAATTTCAAATATGAACGTAGATAACTAGTAGAAGTTTCAGCAACAGCAGATGGAAATTTCATTGCGCATAGTTACAGCTTTAAACATTATACAGGTCAGCAGTCAGTATACTCTTTGTTCCATTCACAAGCCTGGATATATGACGTCAGGAAGGGTGTAAAACCTATGCAGAATTAAAATGCAAATCACTGCTCACTAGAAGGGAAATTATTTGCTGTTGTGACTCCAGAAGGGAAAAAGCCAAAAGGAGTGAAGAAATGACAGCTCTACACATCACAAATCTGCACACTTTGAGTTCTCAGTATAGGTAATAATCATGCTGATCTCCCATGTAATGTAAATGACTGAAAGCCTGTTTACTTTGACATATACTGTACTTCTAACATAACACATTAAACACATGTACCTACATTTACATTATTTTTGGTCAGATTTTTCACAAAGAAAAATATCACTTACTTGATTGGTGTTCTTGTTTCCAGTGAAGGGAGTATGATGGTAACTGTGGCCTCTGTGTCCCGGGTGTGGTCGATCTCAGGTCGGCGGATGGTTATAGGAGGTGATGTTTTTGCGGTGATGCGGTGACGAAGGCCTCCCATGTTTCCCTCTGGAGCCGTGATCATGAAGTCATAACTGGTGTCAGCCTTGAGGTTTGGGATTACTGCCTTTCTCAGACGAGCATCCACCTCCATTCTTTGCTGACTATACTCCACCTGGAAAAAAAAGGGCATTTGATATAGCTGAGAAGCTGAAAAATAATCACGTTACTCTTGATATTAATATATTCAAAATGTTTTGAATTATTTAAAGTAGAGGCCGTATCGGAAACAACTCATAAATCTTTTACAAAGGTGGCATTCTTTAAACAGACACCAGAATTATTAATGAGTGAATAATGAATTGGAACTGGATTCTACAGTGGAATGTTAAAAACCCATACTGAATTTAGATCTAGGAACATTGCCCTGCACCAAGGTAAGGGACTTTATCCTAGTCTACAAAAATGATCAGTTGTTTTGTGAAAACTTAATTATAGATGATTTTGAAAATCCTGCCTTATAATTTGATCTAGTCTAGTCAGGAAAATAAATGGGCTGCAGGTGCGCAATGTGGGCCATTATAGACACTACATACACACTGTGAATGTAAATGTTCTAAAGTCTAAATACAGCAGTAGATAAATACAGCATATATATAGTGTAAATACATTTTCATAACATTTATTCTTACATAACATGGTCCTGTCACACATGAATGGTACCCACAGGGCCACTTTAAGTGACAGCTTTTGAGGTTAGACATACCGTGAAACGATAGGAGTTACTGCTCTCTGGAAACTCCCAGGTCAGAAGGACACTGGTCTTTGTGGCCAGATTGACAGAAAAATTCCTTGGCACATCTATGAAAAGACCACACATAATAGCACAGATAAGTCACTTGCGGGGAAGAGTTTTGTTTGAATCTGCAGCTCCTCAGATTTCTTACTGCGGCCCTGGACAAACGTGACAGTCAGATGGGTTAGTGGCCAGAGAGAGCATGATGCTGAGGAGGATGAGCAGGTGAAGAGGAGAGTGGATGTCAGAACAAATCAGAGACAAACCAGCATTAGGAATGTGACATGCCCCATTCTCACAGTGTAAGGTAGTGTTTGTTTGACTCTGAATTCAGCATGTCAGCGAAAAGCTTTGGAAAAAGTGGTCGTGGAGGTCTATCTGATAAAAAAAACGCTTACCTGCAGATACAGGCCCAGATGCGACTCTTTCTTTAATTCACTTTCTCCACTTACCTTGTGTATTAGATACTGTATTTCCAAGCCTTGTATTGACTTTTACCTGAGGGTTTGTGATAAGCTGTGCTCTCGAAGCAGACATCCATTAACATTCAGCCTGCTCCACTGGCAGTGAAGGGGAGGTGATGAAGGTAAGTGAGTGAGGGGGACTGGGGGAGTAGACGTATTTCTCTGGACTGTGCAGTTCTCAGCCTCAATGAGGTGCACATGTTGACCTGGAACTACTGGTCCACACTTCATTTGATGCTTTGCAGTGAAATCCACATGAGGGGAGCAGAGCCTGTGAACTTGGACCAGTGCTTATGAGGTAAATGGCGTTTTAAACTGCCCTACCTGTTTCAAAGGCCAGGGTCCGGCACACCAGAGGTGGGCTGAACGGCCCCGGCCCTGCCTTGTTGTGGGCTCTTAGCTGCACCTCGTAGGCTGTGCTGTGATTGAGGCCAACTATGATGTAGCTGGACTCAGTGGCTGGTAGTGTGACAAGCCACGGGGGAGCAGGGGGGGCTGGTCCTGAAGATGCACCAGGGACAACAGGGGGTTTCAGGCTCACTGCCTTTTTATAAGCAATAGTGTACTCAGTGATGGCACCATTACAGTCTTCTGGGGCAGGGGGCTGCCAGGAGAGGTGCAAGTGAACAGCAAGTGGCATTAACAAAGTCAGATATTTTGGGGTGTCCCAAGGGTGGGAACATTGGTATGGTTATTTCCTGCTGCGACACAGCTCCGTAGCCTGCTCTACTCTTTGCAGAGAGGACAAAGACATAGGACAAGCCCGGGGAGAGGTTACTGACAGTGTAGTTCCTCTCCTGATGTGTGAAATCTACTGAGCTGTTTAGAGAGGTGTTCTTCAGACCAAACTGCAGGTGGTATCCTTGGATTTCCAGTGGTAAACCTTGTTTGTCAGACTCAGAACTGTTTGGTGGTGGAGCCCACTGCATAAGCACAGATACACCAAGTCCAGGACGAACCCAAAAGGAGGGGGCGGCGGGCACTGCCAACAAAATGAGGAAAATTTTAAAATTAATGTATGAAGATGTGAATATGTAAATCTCCCTGAAATTGAGATTTTTCTTTCAGATTGTGATTGTTCTTTTCAATGACGTGTACATATGATGTATCCTTACAAATCCCAGAGGTCTGCACCAGCCTCGCTTTGCTGTGTGCTCCATCCCCTTTGGTGGTGTAAGCAGCCACTGAAACAGAGTACAAGGTCTCTGCTTTCAGCCCTGCCAAAATCATCTCCTGGAGAAAAAAGTAACAAAAGTGCAATAAGATAGTGTTAGCTCATATATTCTTACTTTTAGAGTAAATATTGAATGTTGTAAATTAATGATCAAACATGTTTAAACTATTACATAACAGTGATTCAGTAAATCTCAGGTGGTGAAACTTTATAAAACATAAAAAAGGGGAGCAATGCACACTCACATACTGAGTGGAGTCAGTCTCCTCCATCTTAACCCACAGACAGATGCGCCGCAGGCAGCCCAGATGAGACAAGAGAAGAGAATGAGTCAAAGGACCAAAAGAGAAAGATTCTGTCTGAGGATTAAATAAACATTAAACAAGGTTTAAATATTCAGTCATGAAGTCACCTGGGACTCATCCAATAAGAGGTCCTTGATCCGGGGAAGGTTTCGTGAATCACTGTTCTCGGTGTTACTGAAATGCACCTGGTAGCCTCGGATCTGGCCCTGGCGTAACCGTGGCAACACAGGTCGCCAGGTGACACGCAGCGCAGAGGAGTTCAGAGGCTGCACGTCAACTTGACGAGGTGCTGCTCCGGGAACTAAACACACACACAAGTAATTAAATGACCAACAGTCTGGCCAGTAAATAATCAACTAAACAATCAATGCTGATTAGCTGAGAGCTACGGCTCTGCCCGCTGCTTACCGTCTTCATCAGTTCTGCAGGACACAGCCGGGCTTTTAGGTCCAGGTCCCCGAGCAGTGGAGGCTGCCATGGTGATATTATACCAGCTCCATTTCTCCAGCCCTTCTACCACTGCCTGCCCCTGCTGGGGCGGGATAGTAAGCCCCTTCACCTCCTGGCCCTGACCCCCGCTTTCGGCTCCAGACACTCTCTGGTAACTCAGCTCATAACCTGCCAACTGGCCGTGCTGGCCCTCCACTGGAGGAGGCCTCCAACTTACTCTGAGTGAGGTGGAGCTGACACTCTCACAGGACACCCCCTCAGGGTGGAGCTGAGGGCTCTGATTGGACAGTCACAGGGGCAAATGGTTTAGGAAAAACCCAATAGAACAGGGCAAGGAAATCAAGAGAGGGGGAAAAAGTAAGCAGAGGGAAAGAGAGAGGATAAAAGGAAACAACAAAAAATAAACTGAACTGAAAGAGTTAAATCAAATACAAAAATAACTCAGAGACAAAGGGAGCAACCACATAATGTTAATAAACACTGTTAGGCAACAAACCTAGTTAAATAAAGCAGAGACAAGAATATTGACCTGATGTAGACAATGTAATTATAGCAGGAAGACTTGTGCCTCTCATTCACAGAGGCTATATTTAAACACCCATCTTTAAGAATGAAAACAGATAAGACTTTGTTTCAGGAGCAGGATCAGTTCACTGCACAGGACTACTGCAGAATATATACATTTCACAGGCCTGCCCCGCACCCTGCCATAATCCTCCAGTCCCACAGATAATACAGTGCAGCAATGAGACTTTCCACTGCTGACAAGGGGAAGGTCTCGGGCTTCAGACAGGAAAGAAAAACAAACTAAAACAGATCTCACGCAGTGCTGAAAGGATTTAGGAGGCAATAAAAAAAGACACAGGAGCCCCGGGAGAGAAAGGCACTCAGATGGATATTGGGAAGTCACGCTGGAATGATGAATTGAAGACAAGAATCAAATCAGGGACAGTTCTAGTCAGACTGGAGCAAACACACAGCTCTTGAATCCTTTGTATCACTCACCGTGGACTATTTTCATCAAGTTTTAACTGTAAAATGGCCAGCATGTATATAGCATCTGCACCATATGCATGATGTCAGGACTTTATAGAGTTATGTGTGCATGTGTGGGGGTGTAATAGTCATAGCTGACAGGTTCGAGAATCTCTCCACTCAGCCGTACAGCCAGTGTTCTGTGGGCCTCAGGGGACAATCTAGATGTGCACCAAAGCTTGGCGATAACAAAGCGCGCATTACCTCCCCAGGAAATGAATTCTGCTGCATGAAATAGTCTGCTTATCTGGCAACCTGCAAACTACTCCGCTGTACCACTTCACCTACCACGCTGGACTCCACTTCATTTTGGAGGTATGGGAGAACCGCTCAGAGCACATTTTGAAATCGGCCTTACAACTGATCTGGAAACAAGGATCTGGTGTGTGATTGCAAATGCTTACCTCTGAAGCCATACAACATCACAGACTGAACTTAGAACTCAACTCTTACTTGAAATGTGCACCTTTTTCTCTGTTATCTCTGCAATAACTTTCATATATAAATGAGGCAAATCAACAAATTAGAATATTGTGGAAAAGTGTAAATATTTTAAGAACTCAAAAAGTGAAACACAAATATTAATGTACACATAGAGTAATATTTCAAGTGATAGTTTATTGTGATGATTATGTAATATTCAAATTTTATGAGATACTGAATTTTGTTGTTTGTTACTTCCATCATATTCAAATTTACTGCAGTGTGCCTGTATATGTTATTTGACTGGATGATGCATTATTAATAGTACAAAAAATCCTATATTTGCAGAGACAGGCTATATCCAGAAAAATGCATTTTCATTTTAAAGACACCACCAAAAAAAGGAAACTTATCATCACAACATTATCTCTGTAGTAGTTGTTGTTTTAGTAGCAGCAGAAATATTAGTAGTTTGTGTAGTATAGTGTTTTAAAATGAAAACGGATTAATATAGACATAGCCATAGAAAAAGGTACAGCACTGATAATGGCCAAATACAGACTGACTGTTACTTACCTGTCAATACAGCAGGCCAACAATTCTTTAATGCTGCTCTACTGGCTGTTAGCCAATAAGTGGCACACACTTTTGCCCTTTCAAAGACATTAGACACTGATAAAGTGGAAAAAAGTGAAAGGAGGGCAAGGAAAAGGAAGAGTGAAACATTATTCGCCGTTCTGTCTCCATCTGTCACCATGCCCTGCTCGAGTAAAAACGACAGTGGGAAAGGCACAGTCAAACAGGGATGGATGGTTGGGAGAGGGAATGATGTATGA
The DNA here is from genome assembly GCA_020698575.1 of Bostrychus sinensis. NCBI lineage: Eukaryota > Metazoa > Chordata > Actinopteri > Gobiiformes > Eleotridae > Bostrychus > Bostrychus sinensis. Next base: position 19,747,715 of record CM036256.1, on the reverse strand, counting down.
TTTAATAAATAAGATAGATGGAGAGATATGAGGATGAATGTCGCTAGATACAAATAGCAGATGTGTATGCAGGGTAATTTTTCCATATCATTTCAACACAATGCAATATGTGGTATAACTGTGTGCCTGCAGGTGAGGTTTGTGAGTCCAGTGAAATTGAGACGTACTGGCTTGTGACGTCCTCTGCACCAGTTCGTTCGTGAACGCTCCCAAGCCTTTGTTGGAGGTTGCAGCCAGGGAAAAGGAGTAGTCGGTATCTGCTTGCAGACCCACCACTGTGTAAGAATTCCTCGGCCCGAAGGTCAGCTTCTCCTGTGAGATCAGTGGAGAGGAGCAGAGGACAGAGAGGGAGGCAGCTGAGTGCACAGAGACACTAAGCTTATAGGAGAGCTGAAGATAAGACAGTCACCACGCAGCACTGTGGCTCTGGACACTGGCATTAATCTTTCACACTTCTCTTTTTATCTGCCCTTTTATTCCTCTGCCTGGTTAAGAAGTCTCTCCACACACAGACATGAAAAGAGAAGAAGTCTTACCACGCTGCCGAACTTGACAGGTTTGTAGAGAAGTTCATAGTTGACGATGCTCTCCTTGGTATACGCAGGTTCCCAGATTAACTCAATGCTTGTGTCCGTCACTTTACCAACTCTGAATTTTCCTGGTTGGCCGGGGACTAAACATTATATAAATATGTTAAAAATAAAATCACTTTATAAATATTATTCTGAGGTTAATTGTAAATTAACCAAAGCTGTTTTGCAGTTAAAGCCATTTACCAAGTGATTTATAAACCCAACTCCAAAAAGGTTGGGACACACCAGGTGTGAAAACTGAAATATTTTCACATTTCATGAAGAAATAATAGCTCTTTTCGAATTTGATGACTGCAACACATGTCAAAGAAATTGTGACCGGACAACAAAAGGCAGAAAAAATATGGTATAGTATTTTTAAAAAGCTGTCCAGTATTTAGCAACTGCAAGTTTATTTAGTTGCAAAGCACTTTTACAGCTTTACTTTTACCACTTTTTGTAGCCCCTGTTCCAAATTTTTTGTCATGTGTTGCTACCACCAAATTCAAAAATAGCTTTTATTTTTCATGAAATGGTAAAATGCCAGTTTTAACACCTAATATCTACCTGGAGTAAAGTATAGTTTTCTAAGATTTGTGAATCATTTATCATTTATAACAATCATCTGTTGTTACATTTTCCCAACTGGAATTGGGTTTGAACAATATAGTCGATATAATATCCAAGAAAACTATGTAGATTATGTGGATATTTAAGAATATAGAATATAAGAATAAATGCTGAGACAAGATACACTAAATGGATTAAAAACAAGTGAAACTGTTTTTTGTTAGGTCAATATAAAAAGCTTGAGTAAGTTTAATAAAAGGGTTTAGGAGAATTCTAGGCAATTCCTGCAGTGTCTTCTATATAAAAAAGAAAATTAAAAATCCTTCCCCCGTATTTGTACTTTCCCTCACAAAACAGCTGTCACACCGACATGAGCAGTACAGAGGTATGAGGGACATTTTTAGCTCTTAATCGCTGCTCTCTGTTTACACCAACAGGATTGAGTCCAAACAGGTGGAATTAGTTCATTTAAAGGGATTTATATTGTTCTGACAGCATGAGCTGATTTGGAAGCCTTTCACAATCCAGTGCTTTGAACAACTTGATGTAAGACGCTCAAATTAGCTTCTTAGTACTTTGCATACAAGGCCAAATTGTATAAATGTAAAAATCACTTTTTTGAGATGTGTTGCTGCCATTAAGATTAAAGAAGTTAATAATTTTCATCAAATTTAAATATCTCAGTTTTAACATCTCTAGTATAAAGTTCTATTATGGGCTTTATGTTTAGAGCTTTTTGTGCTATCTATGTGTTACTGCCACCAAATTCAAAATGAGCTATTTTTTCATGAAACTGGAAAAATATTTAAGTTTTAATACCTGATATGCCATTGATGTCCTATTGGGAATAAGGCTTGAAGAAATGTGTGAACCACTGCATTGTATTTCTATTTACGTTTTACATAGTGTCCCAACTTTTGTGGAATTGGGGTTGCAAATAAAATCACATTGTACTGACCTCCAGGTGTGACTTTGACATGGACTGGGTCAGAGGCGGGACCATCCCCTACAGAGGTGAAGGCTAGCACTTGGATAGTGTATGTTTCAGATGCTACCAGGTTCTGAACTGTAGTGATGACACTGTCCTGGACATTGTGGATCTGCCACTCATTCATGGGCCTGGACGGGTCCATGGTGTAGTAGACACGATACCCTTTCACCTACAATAGGGAAGCAAGCAGACAAATAAGTCATGAGCCAGAAAACAATTCACTTTGCAGGATTGAAACTGGATTTGAGTGCCTGTCAGTGACTGGGGAGTATTATGTGGTCATTCACGTAATCCCAGTGTCCCAAATGCCTGATAATCCATAATATCTCCTTACAACTCATAACCATAAGAGTTCATTACAGCCAAGGTCATCAAGTATAAATGACTGTTTTGCTTTGGTGCAGATGGTCCTGTGGATTTGCTGCTTTGCTGTTTGGTGGAGGTCACTGTTGCAAGGTGACATCCTGGTGTCTCCGGGGATGTCTTGCAGTTGACCCCGATAAACAAACATTGGTTTTCCATAAACGTGGGTGAGCCCTGCTCCAGTATAAACTATGGATGTCCACAAACTGTAGCACTTTCCGAAATACACCGATCAAGCATAACATTATGAACACCTTCCTATTGTTGGTGGTCATAATGTTATATGTTAAGACCGTGTGCCTAACATGCAGCCCTGCACACAACAAACTATGATGCCCTATGTATTGACACCTTTCTATCAGAACCAGTATCGCATCAGAAAGACGACAAAATTCGAGAGGCGCAATAATACATCCACGAGCAGAGTTTAATTCACGCGCATGTATACTAAATAAATAAAATAAATACTATAATAAATAAGTACTGAATTAAAATAATCTGCTCATGGATGTATTTATTGCGTCTTTTGTGTATTTCTGATGTGTGTTTTAATAAAACTTATCCACCCACACTACTGCTATCAATCTTTAATAACTGTAATCCCTATATGCTCCTAATTCAATTGCACTTATGTCTTGGATTTGACTGAACGGTGATAGTCAGGTGGCTGTAAAAAGAAATCTTCATCCTCAAAAGGGAGTACTTTAACTTCGAGAGGACAGTCCAATTACCTTGTCTTTCTTTAGAGAGTGAGAAAGTGGCCTGGGAGTTACAGCAGGGAAATCTCTCACAAGACAAAAAGCTGCAAAGGACACAGACCCGCTCGCTGGAAAAACGCTCCCGATGGAGAGTTTTATTAAGGCTTTAAAGTTTTAACCTCGAAGGGCCTTAATCAGAATAACTCTCAGGATGCTATTTTAAAGTATCATCAGTCCTACAGCAGTGCCAGCTTCTGTTTCATAAGTGTGTGTGATTATAACAGTTCTGCAGTGCCCTGTAACTGTAGTCGCATCACATTGTAAACTGAATTAAACTAAATGTATTAAGTGATGTCTTGGAGAGGTTTAATATGAAACAAACCAGTAAATGTTCATGCATATACATTTTTCAGTAACAGTATTAATATGTAGTGCAGTATATGAATTGCACTCAAGCAAACGCAGATGCATTGGCCCTATCTCACAATGGGAAAAATGTAGTGCAGAGGCTTTGACTAGAAATGTCATTTTCTAGTTTGGGGTAAATGCAATCTAGATCCACATCAAAAATATTCTCTCTTGTTTTTTTACTAGCCTTTTCACTTTTTCATCAAAATGTAAACATTTTGAACGATATTGCTAACAGACCAAAAAAACAAACCAAGCAGCTGACCAACAAACCAATGTCAGTATAAACATCTTCTTGGTGGGTGTAATTAGTAATTATTTTACAAGAATGCAAAGTGTTTTTTCTAGGTCACTCGTGGTTCTCAATCTTGCATTTAATTTTTATGGCATAGGTTAAAAATAGCTGTAACCTACTTGACCGTTGGGCTCCTCCGGTTCCTCCCAGCGGACCATCACAGTGTTTTGCGATATAATGTAAGCCTGGACATTTCGCGGTGGGCTGGCTGGAGCCTGCTCCCCAGTCCGGGCATGCACTTGAGCAGAGGGGGGGCCCTGGCCGATACTGTTGACTGCTGACACCCGTATTTCATATTCAGTGTTGGGATAGAGTCCACCAATGCTGTAGCGTGTGGTTGTGATGCTGTCCACTGTTTCGTACTTGTTGTCTGGTCCTTTGGCTCGATACTGGATGATGTAGTAGGACACGGGGTCAGGGTTACCAGAGTCCCAGGTGATGGTCACACTGGTGGCTGTGGTCTCGGTCACAAGAGGAGTGCCAGGAGCATTGGGTAGGGCTAGTATCAAAGAGAGAAGAGATGCAAAACCAGAGTAATAATTGAAACATGGTAAATTCACACAGAAATAGGCATAGAATTCTAAGAAAAAGAATAGACATGTTAATTCTAGATCAAAAGATTTATACCTTCACATGTGCTTCTTTAATAAATGAATACATAATGAATGAGGTAAAATTACTATATTCACCAATCATGTCAAATAGGAAAGAACAAGGGTATTACAAATGTTCCAAGATGTTTTTTTTTTATATAATCGCTTAGTTATTACGTGCACCTGTGTACTCTAATACAAATGTCTAGACTATTGTCAAAAGATACAAGGTTGCTAAAAGGTTGTTTGTATTTTTTCATTGCTGCAATATGTTTTAGAATAATAATAAAAAAAAAAAAACAGTTTGGTAAAAAGCTAAATTTACACTGAACTCTTGCACCTGTAGATGTTACAAAAATAACATCTTTGAAAACATAAGACAACTCCCTTTGTTTCTCTGTTTAATTACCCTCTACCAAGTTTCTGCACTCTTGAAAGGCAGTAGCACTTAGAATATGCATGAGGTGGAAGGAACCAGATACATTTACTCATGTAATTTACTACTAAAGAACACTGTTTGATGATTATGTACTTTCCTAGTACATTTTTTTAAACCTACTTTTTAAAGCACACTTACAGTACCTCACAAACAGGTTTAAATGAGGGTCTGTAATAGTAGTAGTATATTTTGTACTGTAAACCTTTTTATTGTTAACTACAGTACTTTTTAGTTATTTGTAAGTAATTTGTGTTGAGAGTACTTTTACTTCTATTTGAGCAACCCTATTCTAGTAGTAGTACTTGTAGTAGTAGTAGCAACAGCAGTAGTGGCAGTAACTATTACTTTTACTCATGTAGACTTTAAAATCTAAGTGGCAAAACACATTTACCACAAAACCAGATTTGAATCAGGTTTAGTAATAGTAGAAATAGTATATTTATAGTAGCAGCAGTAGTAGTATATTTTGTACTGTACAGTAAAAATGACTTTCAAAGTAGACCTATCTACTTTTAACTACTTTTAAGTAATATGTTTATAATATTTTAAAGTATTTATAATATTTTTATTTCTAGTTGAGTAACGTCCTTGTAAATTACTAACTACATTATTTGAGCAGTTCTTCCACCTCTGGATGAATCATACTTGTCTAAATCAGTAAAGCTTTAAAAGCTCATATTCTCTTCACAGTAGAAAAGCCTGAAAATTCATTTCTTACATTTAACCAGGACTTGGGCAGTGGCCTCAATGATGCCCAGGCTGCTCATGGCCACACAGGTATAGTTGGCTGACTCTCTCACTCCGTTCAGCTCCAGCACGTTCCTCCCAATGGGCATCTCATCTTCGGGAGTCAGGTCCTCAGGTGCCCAGCATCCACTTGACATAGGGCATGGGCGACCCCACGGCCACGCAGGTGATGTTGACGCTCCCGTGCGGCATGATCTCGTGGTTGGAGGGGAGGATGGAGAAGCGAGGGGGCACGCGGCGCACTGGGAAAGCGGGACAGTCGGGGAGGAAGGAGCGGTACGGGGGGCAAAGGGAGGGGCGGGGCGAGAAAAACAAGGAGTGAGGGGAGAGAGAGAGAGAAAGAGAGGCAGAAAGCAAAAGGAATAGATAGAATAGAGAGAGGAGAAGTAACAGGAAGGGGAAGAATGAACTTCAGGGTTTGTACAGAAAATTACAAAGGGATATTTCAAGTTTAGTTCCAATTACTTTATGGTACTGATGATTCAAACAAAAAGACACAAATCTTGTGTTGAGCTCAACCAAATTAGTGAGCTTCCTCATCAAAAAATAAGTGACAAACTCTTGAGTATCACTCGGACCAGGACATGACACCTATAGTCAGTTTCTCAAACAAATGTTGGCCAGTTTGAAGTAATAAATAGGATTCCCACTATAGAGAAAGTATGGTGAAACTTATTGAAATTTCGGTGCCTGAAGGTGCTTCCGCAGAAGACAATCATAGGACAAATCAATAGACCCTGCCTTGCTATTTGTGTCCCCGAGAGAACTACAAGCAAAGTGGCAAGTTATATCCAATACTGCATCTGCCAGACTATATATTCGACTATATATTAGGGAGTGATGCATCGAGAGACTGAACTCATAGGTCACTTGCATGCCTGGGCGACTCAAGAGGGATAAAATGGTGGAGAAACACAAAGAAGAGAACGGAGAACTGAGGTAGAGACAGAGAGAAGCCAGACAGAGCGATAGAGAATGACAGGCAGAAATAGAGGCAGCTCTGCTTCTCTTCAAGACAATGACAGGCAATGTAGCAAAGGACAGCCACATTGTACAACAAGGTACTGTACAATACATAGGATTCAGAACTAATACAGTGTTGTCAAAATGAATTGGAAAAATGTGGACAGGAAGTGAATCGGAGGTTCTTTTAGGGAGCAGTGGCAGTTACAGAGTGATCAATCTGACACAAGTAAGTAATCAAAACACACCAAGACAATATGAAAGAGGCAGAACGGGAGAGTGCGAGCAAAAGAGAGATATGTGAGGTAGTATGTGCATGTGGATAAGTGAATAAACTTATGTACATGTGTCTGTCGCTCCTACATCAGGGTGCGGACAGAATGCAAGAAGAAGAAGAGATAAAAAGGGGGAGGGTAAAGAAAGGGAGTAGACAGGGAAATAAGGGAGATAAAGAGAGGATTAGAAAAGGGTTCAGGGGGAAGAAGGGGAGAGGGGGGAGAACAGAGGAGCGAGGAAGAAAAAAACACATGGATCTATTTAAAACACTGCTATATACCAGAATCAGGCCCATTCAAAAAAGTATGGGAGCTACAAAAGTAAGAAGGGAACAAAAGGCTAAAGTTTGGATGTTAAAAAGAACAGAAGAAGAAGAAGAAAGAGGAAGCTCAGGGAACAGAGATAGACAGATAGAGATATGGGACGGACATCTCTGGATGAAAGGAAGAGAATGAAAGGGAAGAGCAGAAAAGAGTCTACAAACTCAACTAAAGCAACACTAGAAAGCCTAAAAAACGTGAGGAAATTAAAATAATAATAGAAGCACTAAATAAATAAATAAATAAATAAATAAGTAAATAAATAAATAAGGCTGGCTGCATAACCTGCACTCCTAATGGAATCTTCAAAGGCCACACCCCTACGCAAAAAAAAATTAATTGTATAAAAGTTAACCATTCTTTAAAAGATTTCAAAAACGTAATGCCTTTTGACTATCATTTCACAAAAAATGCTCAGTGCATTGGAAATAAAAAGCCAAAAGATACCCAGAATTGGATACGCAAGTTGAAGCCAAGAAAGAGACAAAGAGACAAAAACAGGTACATCTGTTAGACATGGTTAGGCAGGCATCTCCTTCTCCTGTCAGCATGCAGGAGACATGTTACACACTGTTCATGCACGAGGCACACGCAGCAGGTGCAATGCAGCATGACGCAACACTATCGGTTTCATTCACTTTGTTATTGTACACCTAACAATGCAGCCAAAAACAAAGGGAAAGAGTCAATTAAGCACATGGATTAGTTTGGTAATATGAGCCACAACAGGATGGAGGTGAAGACTCGATGACTGTTAGGGAAGCTGAAACATGACCTCTGCAGTGTCAGTACAGGTTATGAATGTAGAAATATCCAGAGACAAAAAGCCAGACGAAGCCACTGCCGGGACTTAGCACTTTACAATTAAGTGAGCTCATAACAAGCTCTAATCCTTAACGCGCTTGCAGAGCCTCTAGCTTAAAGTTAATCGTACTGGGCCGCATCATTCCCCCCCATTTTCTATAGAGCTGCAAAGAGGCAGGAGCTTCAATCTTTATTAGAAGACCTATTCTGACTGGCCTCCTCTGCAGGGAGTCTGGAGGCTACGGACGAGCGAGACCTTGGCACAGTGGAAAGGATTACTGGAGTATCTCAGCACACAAGTCCTGGACCGTCCCTGAGCTGACATTTACGCAGCACTGCCCTGTCTGTCTCAAGGACACTGCTTTCATTAAGCACCGTAATAAGAAGGAATCATTAATATCTCCCTTGGTATCTAAAATGCGCATGGATATGATTAATTTTAAATGTCAGACAATACAGGCATATTGGTCTGTTTGGAAGAGATAGGAAATGTGAAGAAAAGTGAAACACTGTAGACTTGGTATTCTCCTAAAACTAAGTGTATATTGATTATTGTAGGCATGAATCTCAGTAATGTGATGCCACATTGGTAATAAGCTCATATGATGCTTCTCCGACAAGCCTGTGAAGCCCATACAGTTTTAGAACAGCAGGCATGTACAAACATGGAGGGTGAGATTTACACTCAACAAGTGCAAAATTGAAGTCAATGCAGTGACATGGGAGTTGGGACACAGCATCTCATATGATGACACAAAAGGGAAAAAAATGAAGACAGTTGCAAGACATGACAAGACAGTGAGTTCAATAATATCACAATGCGGGCATATCAATAGGCGTAAACACACAGTGTGCCATGAGCTCATGTCAGTAAATCCACACACATGCAAGCGGTGCTCCTCTCTCTTTCTCTCTCTCACTCCTTCCATGCAAACATCGCCTCTTTTTAATCTTCCAATTCCTGGGTCTCCATGACAACAAGATCATACCATGCAGAAAACATTGATCGGGGAGTGAAGGCAATACCAAGGGTTCTGCACGCAAGGCCTCACAATGCAGTCAATGCAATCTGCTGCGTAGGCAGACCACTCTATTGTACATCAGCTGTCTTCATTTTGGAGCCATTTGACTTCAAATCTAGACCACTGTTATCTTCATAGTTTCTTTCTTAAATAAGTAAATCTTTCTGAAACAAAGGAGTAACAAAAGAAATGAAAGAGCGCACCAACCTTCTCGAAGCTCTGAGGGATGGAAGGGGGTTGATGCGGAACACAATGACGTGAAGGAAAAGAGAGAACGAGGAAACACAGAGAATAAAAACGGCCAGCGCAAAGCCACAGCACCATACTCTCTACAACTCACTCATGTCCACACACTCCTCTCATATCCTACTTCATACAAACACATCTGGACATTGGCAGTGAATCTTTTAGCTAGTACTATACCAGCTATTAAACACTTTACTTTTATTGCTTTGAGGAAATCATCAAGCTACACTATATTTCCAAAATTATTAGCTCACCTGAGCTAATACTTTTGGAAATATAGTGTATTTTTGTTTAGAATGGTCTTTCTATGAGTCTGCCTCTTGTACAGAAACCATTTTAGTAAACAATGACGCTTCCATGCAGTTAAACCAAGGTGCGTGTCCAACATGTAAATCATTTAGATTATTGTTTCTAATTAAAATTGGCTTAATAGCACCAGGGTTTAAGGTAGAATTATTTAAGTTGGTTGTGAAAACACCACACACAGTCAACATATACTGCAGACAATGAATGGGTTAGTAATATTAAATTACAGTAAAAGCACATGGTAAAGAGGTACTTCACCCTAACGGAGGGGTTTCTGTGTCTGTGTCTGTGTGTGTGCAGGTCCTACCTCGCACGTAAAGGTTAGCAGGGGAGGAGTAGCGCACGCCTTGAGAGTTGGTGGCCACACACTCGTACTTCCCTTGGTCTGTTTCCTCGCTGTTCTCGATCTGAAGTGCTCCTGCAACAAACACAAAGATCATTATAGTAAATAGCATGTTATGAATTGGTTAGTCAGTCAGTTCAATCAGTAGACTGAACAGTATTTCAAAATACTTTGTCTGTAGTTTCAGTGTTCAAAGTTATGGAACCTACTACCTACCTACCGAAGTTTCTAGATACATTCATCCATCTTCATCACAGAGACCACACTGACTGACCACCATTTGCTCTCACATTCATTCACTATAGGGCAAGTTGGAGTGAACAATACACCTATCTATGCATGTCTCTGCACTGTGGGGGGAAGCCAGAGTACCTGGAAAGAACCCATGGTAACACAAGGAGGACAAGCAGAATAAACCTGTAGTTGTAGTCAAACCCTCTTGCTGACAGGTAAAAGCGCTAACCACTCTGCCACCATCAGCCACAATCAGAGCAGTTAAGAACCACTGAGGTAATTTTTTATATATTTTACCATAGCAATAGATTATTAACAGCAGAAAAACTCAAAACTGGCAGCTATCCACAATGTCTTTATCTTGTCCATTCAGATGTTTTTAATGTTGTTTTTTCATAGACTTTAAATTTCCTGACCGCGGGTTACGTTTTCTTCTGTTTTTCTCTATTCCCCCTAAAGCTCAGTGCTTTGCTCCACTATTTTATTACTTCATCCTTCGCCAAGAGTGATTGAACAGCATTTTTGAAATCCAGAATTTTCTTCACAAAGTTTTCAAGTCAAAGAAACAAGACTTCTTACTAAACTTAGATGACACCCTTTGTAGTCTGTGAGCGATTCCTCTCCTACAATTGGCTCACCAGTACCGCCGTGAAGAAAGCCTGCTCTATCTCGCAGCTACAGTAACCGGCAGCAGCTACACAGCTCTCTTCCCCTGCGGCAACAACCCACAAATGCTCTTTAACTTGTCAACCTGCATCTTTTACTTGCTCCGTTTTCATCCTCCCATCCCGATCCCATTGTGATAAACCGTGACTCCCTAAACGTGCTATAATTACACATGCTAGTCCTTTTTAGATGAACCCTTTGAGTTACCAACTGTTTTCTTCCTGCTCTTTAGGCCTGTTCTGTCACATTTATCTCATCCAAAACTGACTTTGACATGAAGCTCAGGAAAAGAGCAAATCCCCCCCCCCCCCAAAACTATGAATTACACTCTTCAATGCTGCACAAAAAAGGAAAAGACAAATATGGGCAAAATCATGCAACCATAAAAAGACCAGCATGCAAACGCAGCTGGTTAGGTCATGTCACTTCACATTTCATACAGATCAAGTAGTAGTTTGGTAAATGTGAATAACTGTATAGACCTATTCAGCAAATGAATCTGTGATTTTACATTGCCTTGGCAAAAGCAGTAAATAGCCACCCACTTCAGTCTGCTCCTACAAACAATGAACAAGCTAATTACATAATTAGAGTACACAGCGCACTTTAAACATTATTACACATGCAAATTGTCTGATAATAACAATTCATTATTTGATTGTGATGAGATAATTGATAGTATATTATGATTTAAAATGCCTACATTGGCTTTTTGTGCTTCACATTCTGTTAAAGAGGTGATGTGAGTTTAAAGCAGAAATCAGCCCTCTCTTAACTCATATTGCAGGTTAAATTGATGTAATGTTTCTGCTGTTGATCATAGACTAGCATCAAAATCTGAGTTGGCTTGACGTCTTTTACAACAAGAACTCCAAATAATTATGTTTGCATTGGTTTGTTGGTTGGTCTGTTAGAAAAATAACTCAAAAAGAGATGGTCACAATTTATAAAACTGTTAGGAAAGGTCTGTTTTTTTGTATGGATCCAGATTACTGTCTTGATCAAGGATCCAGAAGATTCTGTACCATTGCAAGATAGGGCTAAATCACTAATTCCTGCTACAAGGGGTCAGTAAAGGAACAAATTAATAGTTTTTTGTAGATTATTTACTCACTCAGCCCTTATATCTTACAATGGTAGAGCATTTACCCCTGAAATGGAGGTTCCCTGTTATGAACCCAGTTCTAGGCACTAAATCTTTACTATTGCAAGATCGAGTCAATGCTTTGGTGGAGGTTTACACTCTCTTTTGTGCGTCTAGTTTTAATATAATAGTGTGTACCTGCATAAAATTTGACTCACATCTAAATGGTTATTAGTGTAAAAAGCACAAAGAGCTGGTGAGGTTGAAGTAAATGGAAAAGCTAAGTCGGCAACAATGACCATATAATTGCGGTGACATAAATGCTTAAAATGCCCCTGTAAGACTGGATCCCCATTAGTGTAAAAAATAACTTGCGCTAAAATGACATTAGCTAAGAGTTAATGGACTCCAAAGTGACAACAGCATACTGAGTAGATCTGATAGCAACTGAGACTATTAAATCTGGATATTCTTTTAACCACAGAATTGCTTTATTCTGATTTCTGTGTGTGTCTTCAGATTTTTTAAAAAGCATTGATTTGTTACAGTGAGTCAGGAGACATATACTATGTGTAGCCTATTGTTTGTGTATAAATGCAAAGTGCGGCCTGCAAGCTGAAGCTGTCTTCTGCAACACTATGAAAAGAATGTTTATGCCCAGGCGTCATTTATGTGCCTTTCGTCTTTTCCCCATAAGTACACAGCGTAGTTGGAAAATAAACAGGAATAAATTATCAGCTCTACAGTAGAGAAAAAGGTAAGCCAAAGGAAAGAAGTGAAAGAGTGAAGGAAAGATAAGGCTGGACAGGTGGAGCTGTGCAAACAAGAACTCAACTGACAGCTCCAAGCAGCTCAGATGGCTAACTATCAGCACACATTTGAAATTGCCAATTGAAATCTTTTTTTATGCAAAACATGGCGCTTCACACATAAAGAAAGACAGATGTTTGGTATGGAAGTAAAGAAAGGTCAACAACAGTGTACATAAACGGATTGGGAAGTGAAAAAATAATGAGGGTCTTTGAAATGGCAGGACAAAACGATGTATAAAAAAAAAAAGGGAAAGTAAAATGTAGCCAGAGAAGGAAGCAGTTTGTTAGCGAGCCTGGAAGCTGCTGACAGAACCAGAATGAGATGTGACTTGAGTAAATTGAGCCGCTGTGAAATCGTGGATGGTGTATTATGTCGGCCGGGCTTAGGTCCAAATGATCAGATGACAACTGATCCTGCAAACCTGAGAGCTCTGGCAGAACATCTAGGTCAAGCATATCACCTGGAGTCCACCCCAGAGATGAGGCAGGACATTATTTTTACATCTAATATGAACCATCTTTAAATGTTCACTGTAGTCTAATAAAGTATTTAAAAATTTAAAATATTAAAAATAAACTATTGAGGAATAAAGAAAAGATGGAGTAAACATTGCCTAGTTCAAGGGTAAATGCAATATAGTCCAGATCTGTCTGCACACATTTTAAATTGCCAATTCAAAACATTCATATCTAAATTAATGGGCTTAGTGAAATGTAATCTCCGGAGATAGAGCATTGAAAATATTTGGACCCAGAGATATAAAGCATGCCTCTAGCCAAAACTGGTTAAAAATATGTTTGCATAATTGTGTTGACTAGGAATTTTAACCAAATGATAATCACATTAAACAGCTGTGACAAATGCTAATGACTTAGGCTTTATGAATATTTTAATCATGATTCAAGATAAGGTTAGCACGGTTGCCTCACAGCAAGATGGTAGGAGGTTCAATTCCCGGACCAGGCTGGCTTGTCAGAATTTCGGTATTCTCTTTCAATTTTTCTTAACTTCCTTTAGTATGGCAAGACGATCTATTGCTGTATTTTTCTAAACCTATGTCCTTATTTGCTTTGAATAAAGTGACCTCAACCGTGAAAATCCCCCCTAACTAGTGTTTGTGTTTTTAATCTTTGCCAAGGTATGACTATCCATTACCCAGCAGTCACCTTTGGGCTCAATATTGCATGCCATCTGTTCCCTATAGGTTTTTAGAAGACTGGGTGTTAAGTACGTACGTAAGCCTCTAACTATTAGATCACAGTTTCACATGTCATAAATAGATAGATACCTCATCTGGTTCTACATCAAAACAGGTGCAGCAGCTGGCATTGAAAACAAATGGGTGTTTTTGTTAAGGTATAAAAACGTCAGGTAAAGTTCACCTCCATCTTGTGCCATATGTTTGTACTCTTGAGTAAATGATCATGTGTATTTGTACATCTAAGGTGAGAAAGTGGAGTGGGAAGGCATTGGCTAGTGATGGGCACTTTAAGGCCATAAAACAACTATGTGCCATTGTTTCAGGGGGATTTTAGTGGAGTCATTTTCAATATCATTTTTCTTTTTATCTTTGTGGGCCATAAAAGGATTTTCAAGACCCAGAGACAGGCATAAAATAATGTGACCCAAAACAGTCTGGCACAGGTCCAAAAAGAAATTGGCAAACGTCCACAAAATCACAGGCTTTTACTCAGAAGGTGCCCCCATTAAAGATATCTTAAAGGGGCGTTTCATCTATAACACATCTTAGTGCAATTTTGTACCCGACTCAGGTGTAATTGATTTCCTCCAACTCATTTCATTGCACTGTTTGGGTCATTATACAGTGCATTTGGTTCCTCTGCTTTAGTGATGCTCCTGGTGATTTGAAATCCCATTAAAGCCTGCAGCCAATCCCGCCTAGCCATTTGTCTTGCTACTGTTTCATTGATGTGATATGTGGCTTTATATATTGTATTGGTGAATCAGCAGTGTGTCAGATGGGGCCCTACAAAGGGAAAACTAGGTTTCGGTGAAGATAAATAAACTATACATGATGAAGTAGTCTAATAATAAAAGTTTGCCTTATGTAACAAAATAAAATATTGAGGTCAACTATGTAATCCAGCCACAGGGGCTCTAAAGCCAGTTTACTCTTGGTGCCAGTCCCAAGCCCAGATAAATGGAGAGAGTTGTGTCAGGAAGGGCATCTGATGTAAAACCTATGCCAAATCAATATGTGAAATATTGCATGCTGAAAGGCAGATAATTTGCTTTGGCAACACTTAAATGGAAAAGGTGAAGGAAAAGAAGAATTAGTCAACTATTTCCAAATTCTATAGTGCCCACACATGGGCTTGAACCAGGGGTTCTCTAGTTCAGGAGTAAATTCATTGAACCTTAAATCTCACAATTCTACAGAATTCACTAAAAGTGAAATTGTATTTCTTTACGGACCCCTACTGACTGGAGTTGGTATCTTTGGCCCTGTCTTGCAAATAGTAAATCTTTAAAACATTATTAGATCTAAAAATATCTCAAAAAATATCAGGGGAGGAGACAGACTCAGAACACTCGCACAAAGAGAAACCTATTGGATAGAGGCTCTGCGGGCTACACACTTTCCAGGCCTTAATGAAGACATGGACTTTTCCGTATTTTTATAGTTATTCCTTTTTTAGATTGACTGATTATAGCCCCTGCTCTTCCGTGTATTGAATATGCCTTGTAGATTGTATCCCCTTTTGAGAATGCATCTACTGCAGTGGATTTTATCTTTTGGATCTGTTTTGGTGGTGGCCTCGTTATGTCCTTGGGTTGTTTCCTGGACTTTGTTTATGTGTAGTAACTTACAGTAACTTTTTAATGTGGTTGCTCCATAACTTTGTTTTGGAATATATCAATTCACAACTTTTTTGTTGTTTTTGTTGCATCCTAACAACGTGTGGTCCTGGTGTTATATGACTAACCATGTGATCTTCACTTATTATTTAGTCCACCTGTTATTGATTGTACTTTGTCTGACCCGTGTTGGGTCGAAACGCGTTGGCATGCTTCGCGGAATGTCCCGCATTTAATAAAGAACTTTTATTACGTCAGAGTGCCTCGGATCCTTTTTCTGGTTCTCATTATTAGATCTAGATTGTGTTTTGGATCCACACCAACAACTAACCATTTTTGCAAAAAACAACTGGAGACACAGACAGTCCAAAAAGTAATAACAGCAAAAGGAGGTGAAAAGCCTTTATTTTAATGGCAAAATCATTTAATCATCATAATTTGATGTTTTGGCCATTAAAATAAAGGCCTTTCAAGTATACTTCCTCATGCTGTTATTTTTTTGGAGTGCATGGGTCTCCAGGTGTTTTTTGCAGTACCTGTCCCACGTTCCCATGAGCACCCTCCATTGTCTTTGTCTGTTTGAACACCAAGAGCAACCAGTCACTTTTTTTTCTCTTTTTAACTAATCATTTTTACTTACTTACTTTAACTTTGCTGAAAAAGTCAACAAAATCTGGCCATTACTCTTTGAGTTACTTTTCCAACAGACCAACAAACCAACATACACTTCTTGGTAATTGTAATCAATGGCAGAAGCCAGGAAAAAACTGCATTTGTATTGCCATTTAGAACTACAACAGCATTTTCACTAAGGTAATTACACCATAGGACTTCTTTGTACCACCCACTATGCATCAATAATGTGCAGGAAATCACCCTTGAATTGGCAGCTGAAATTAGCATCCATGCATTACAACCTTTAGTTA
Source organism: Bostrychus sinensis (assembly GCA_020698575.1). Lineage (NCBI taxonomy): Eukaryota > Metazoa > Chordata > Actinopteri > Gobiiformes > Eleotridae > Bostrychus > Bostrychus sinensis. The sequence continues at coordinate 19,731,216 of CM036256.1, read as the reverse complement.
CTCAGAAAACAACTGTGCATTAGTTTAAACATTGAAATTACAATGAGGGGTGGTTAAAGACGCAGACATAAGGTTGACAAAGGGCGGCAGTGATCGCTGACAGATACTGGCTGCCAGTGGGGAGATAGCCGGCCTGGCAGCACTGAGCAGCACAGAGAATATGGATGAAGCAACAACAGAATGGTTTCGCCTCACCATCGCTTTTATGCTCCCCGAGGACGTCTGAGTGAGAATGGCTGGAAAAATGTGTGGCTGCCTACTTCAGGTGACAGTGTATCATCTATACAGAAGATCATAAACAAACCTGAACAAACTATCTCAAACACATGTGATCCCACATTATTCTTTCCCTTTTCTCAAGATGCAAAGTCCTCTTCATCTCTGACCATCCCTGTCAAAAAGATTATTCAATTCACATTTTTTATTCACTGAGCCTATAACACTCATTTTCAATGGGGCGGGTAAAAGGATAAGAGGAACATCAGTTATGCCTATAATAAGCTGACTCCTTTCCCCAAAGCTATTGATTGAGTTCTGTCAAACCTAAAATTATGGCCGTTGTGGTCGGATTTATCATTAAAGTAAAATATGATACACGGGGGATTCTCTTTCTTTTAAATAGCTTTTGAGGCTGTTTGTACCAGGCATACAGCACATCAATAAATTAGAGGCAAAGGCAAAGCGAATCTATTTCAGTATTTCAATTGAAAGTGAAACGCATATTATATCAATTCAGTACACACAGCAAAGTGAAATATTTCAAAGATTGATTTATTTTAATTCAGTATCTCATAAAATGATAGAGTATAGGCCTACTGTATGATGATACATTCATTATCATGGCAGTATAATCCAGCCACAGGGCCAGTGTACTCTTTGTGCTGCTCTCAAGCATGTATGCTTTTATAAAATCTTTTAACCACCCCAAACCAATGTAGATAAAGTCAGTATAATCCCACATCATAAATAATTAATAAATCATTAATATTATAATCACTAAACTAGAAGTTACAGGGATTACACCTGATAACACTGTTAAGCTTTAAACGCACTGTTAATTAGTCAGATTAAATGAATGAATAACTGAAAGCGTGTGTTGAGTGTCACCTGATCGGAGCTGCTTGATGCGGCCCTGGCTGCTGCTGGGGTCCACTGGGAGGAAGTCTTTGAACCAGGAGATCTCGGGGTCTGGGATGCCACTGGCAGCACACAGCATGGTGGCTGTCCTGGTTCGCTCCACCACCTTCAGCTGCGGGCCCATGTCAATGCTGGGGAAGCCAAACGGCAGGAGGTCCTCTGGACAGCAGCAGGGAAGGACAGAATAATGAAGTAGCATTAGCTTATAGTACTCTAGTGCAGAACAACCGAAATTACACAAAAAAGTAAAGTAAGCCAAAATATACTTTACATTTGAGTAAACTGTATTAGCATTTAAGATTATAATTTCCTCTGTGTACTATTGCATCAAAAACACTTTACATGTGTCTAAGAGAACAGTTACATTTTAATGGTGGGTTGTGTAGTTTTGGCCCTATATCTTCCTTGGCCCAAAATGCACCTTTGTGGAAAATATCATTCAAAACCAGATCATTAATTTTTGAGTTTTCTTGCTAACTGACAAGCAACAAACCACTGCCAGCTAAAACATAAACCTCCTTGGTGCAAGTATTAAAACTTATGAAAAATATAAAAATGTTCAAGATTTCAAGTTTATCATAGACTGTATTATAGTTGTTTTCCTGCTTTCATTCTTGTCTGGCTAAAATCCAGCCACAAGGGGTCAGAAGGCAGTGTACACCTTCTGGTGCCCGGATAAATGGTTACAGGTAGGGCATTCGGCATAAAGCCTTTGCAAAATCAGTATAAAAATCACTGTACATTAGGAAGCAGAGGATTTAAGGTAGTGACGCCAGGAGGGAAAAATCAAATGAAAAAAGTATGCAGGATTTTTATTTTTTATTTTTTATTTTAGAAGTGAATTAATGTATATACTATAGGGAAAGTGTTTAAAATAAATGGGCACTTGATTTTCTCAAATGAACAATTTATCTTTTTGCACAGAAAAGCACTGAAGCTGAGCCGAGTTTCAGAGCTCACACACACAGCGCTTCAAGTCACCCCTTCTTCCTCTTCCCCATCTGCCTCTTCTTGAAAACAAAAATCCTATCCGCGACAGCCGCTCGTACTTTCCCTCATCAAAGGCGTGTAATGCTTCCTACAGCTAGTCATTAGGTGATTCAGTCGGCAGGTTCTAAGTCAGCGTCTGACAGGCTGCGTCGAGAGCAGTGCAAACAGACCGCCCAGTCAGCAGGAGTCACTTGAGTGTGCACAAACACTCGTGTGCAGGCTATGTTTCTAACCTACAAATACAGGTGGTTAGTGGTGTGGTGACTTGCAATGATTTCTGTCTAATAACTATGCACAGACAGCAGTAGCAATTAGAAGCTGGGATCAAGAGGAGGGGCAGGGCATCGGGGGTAATAAGAACTTGTTAGCAGTAATTGTTTAAATGTCCCGACGATTAGAGAGGCTGGTCAGGGATGTGTCCGCAAGTGTTTGGATATGTCTGATTATCTTGAAAGGAGGACTAGAATAATATGAGTTTAGGTGTGCACATATTTCAGGTGTTTGCATATTGAGAAAGGTGAGCTCTCTCCGTGCACACACACAAACACACAAACACACACGCATACACACAGAGCGAATGGGATTAAGCGTCTCGGTGACAACGGTCCAGATGGCCAGACACGTAATCAAGCATCCATCAAGCCCTCCTGCTTCCTACCTCTCCTTAGCCTTTTACCCACTCGATCTGTCACACACATCCACGCCGACACCTCCCCCATACCTGCAAACATAATTACATATCCCACTTTTCCTAAAGCAATGAAGTCATTAGTGACACGGCAATTTGCTTGGCTAATAAATCAAGCCGGCAGGAGCCACACACAACAAAAGTTTGGAAGCTGAAACCAAAACAACAAAGCTAGGCAACAATTATTAAATACTGTAGTATATTAACAGAAAATACAGCTACCATCTTCATAATATCTCCATTTGTGACACCTTTTAAACCATTTAAAATTATGTTTTATGGCAACAGAAAATATTGGCCTTCTCTTGTCCATTGGTACAAAAATCCTGATTCACACCTTAAACAAAAATTTCTACCTTGGCCCCTCACCAACCTTTCCTGAAAATGTCATCAACAAAGGGTGGGGCGATATAAATATATATGACAGTGTTTCCATGATGGTATATCATGCTCAGTGTGTAGTAACACTTTTATAGATTTGAATTAAGGCTGGGACTTAAATTAATGCATTTAATTGCACTTTTCTATGGTAACATGGAACCAAATGCAGGTGGATTTCAGCTTTGGCTGATTGGATACATGTATATGCATGTGCCTGTATGAGTAGTTAACCTAAAAACAAAAGTGTATGAAGATAACTGTTTTTTAATAGTTCAAACCTGTGTTTGTTTTAGCTTTGATTGGTCAAGCACTGCTTGCCCATACGCCACACCCATGAGTAGGCTACACAAAATTCGGTGTTTCCTCTGAGGCTGCGCCACACAGTGCATGTACAACTTTCACTTTTCATTCACCTAATGACAGTTAGACATGCTTCTTTGCTGAGTAGTTACTAGAGTTGTACGGTTAATCAAAATTGAATTGAAATTGATTTGATATTTATTGTTGCAATTAGCAAATCACAAAGGCTACAATTATTTATTTGATGTCCACTGCAGAGAACTAAATATTCTATCACCGCAGGGTCTTAATATGTAAAAAATGTGTTACAGCTGCAGTTTAGACCTGACATGATCTGAAAGACATGTGATTCCTTGTATTAGCTGAGCAGTGAATATTAAAAGTGTCAATGCTCCATCACGTGCTTAAAATATATACTGTTAACTGTATATTGATTTAAAAAAAATATATTGCAAATCTAATCGCAACCGCTAGTATCTGTCAGAAAAATTGCAATTAGATATTTTTTCAAAATTGTTCAGCGCTAGTAGTTACAATGAAGCACTTCTCGCGTAGCTCCAGTCATTTTCACAGCTGACTGATAAGCTCACACACACACTCAGACAGAGCAGCATGCACGGTAGATGTCCGTAGCACATAGAAGAGACAGACGACAGACGAGCACGCAGGGGTCAGGCATGCTCAGTGCTGAGGTGGAGGTAAATGCACCTTCACCTCTGCTGAAAATTGCCCCATTTGACCACAGTGTTTGTTTGAAACCCCCCTTCCTGCTATTTGTTGCCACTGAGAAACAGACTAGTCTACTGTTTATTGGTAAAGTTTTTCAATTAAAGCTACATTAATGTAAAATGTTTAGTTTGTTTGCTTAAATCAGATGCCAGAGCATCTTATGAATTAAAATATGCATACATACAAATAAGCTCCTATATTTATTTCTGACATATAAGTAATGCCATTTGATAAAAATCAATTAATAAAAATATATGATGGGAAAAAATTGTAAATGATACAAAACATAAAGATCCCAGCCCTATATACATTTTTTAAGGAAAGGTTGGCAAGGATCAAATGTTGGCACTTTACATGGTAATGAATGTAGAAGCCACACAATACAAACGTTTGGGAGTTAAAACCAAAGCAACACAGTTAAATGTGGTGCAATCCAACATGAGGTGCATCATCTGTGTGTGTGTGTGTGTGTGCTGTTGCTGGGTTCCTCCTCGGGCCCCCCGCTACCTAACCACATGACAGACGTGTGCCATCTGCTTGCACACGCTCTGTGATGTGATGGGGAAGTGAGATAGAATCTATGGCTCTCGTTCTCGCCTTTCCACAGTCATCAGCTTTAAGAGAGCCTTTCAGATAGGAATGTCAAGGGTTGTTGATGCAGGCGCTAAGAGGAGGAAAATGCCACGAAGCCAAGTGGGGAGTTTAGTACTAAACCACAGAGTTTGATTAGGATGATGTTAAGTTAAAACCCCAATTCCAAAAGGTTTGGGCACTATGTAACATGTCAGTAGAAACAGAAATGTAATGATCTGTAAATCTTATAAAACCTTGATTTATTCACAGTAGAACATAAACCATGGTGATAAACCATGAACCATGCAGTGATTTCCAGTACATAATGTTTTAACTGCAGTGCTGCTTAAGGTCCTGAAGATCAGGAGTATCCCATACATTCAATATTAATAATACAGACTTTGAACTTCTGAAATGCTCCTTTTATACACAGATTTCTAGATTGGACTTTTAGTAGCAAAATGCATCTATACCTAATATGTGGTTTATGTTCTATTGTGAATAAAATATGTTTCTATGAGATTGCAATCCACTGAATTGCGTTTTTATTTACATCTTACACAGTGTCACAACTTTTGGGGGAACTGGGGTTGTGCAAATCAGGTGAAGATCTGTTGTGAGGGGAATCACCCTGACCCAACCTCTTCCCCCCCACACAAAACTGCCCTTCCACCAACAATCCCAAACCAATCAATGCTAATGATCCACCCGAATAGAGCCCAGTGGTATGTCCATTGACAAAAAGGGCGGAAGAGAAAGGAAGACGCAGGCGAGATCGATAAGGCAGGTCAGAAGGTGATCTCCCCTGAGATGGGGAGTATGCAAGGCCTACATCTGTTCTCCTCTGCCCCACCCCATCAAACCCCCACCCCCCAATCTCCTGAGAGGGTTCAGATGGTCTTTTTATCACCCGCTGGCTACCACTACATGGACTCCCTGGCTGTTAATTAGAGCACGCCACTGCAGCGGTCCAGGGGCAGGAGCTTATGTGTGTGTCTGTGGCTTGTATCCCACTCAGGTCTTTATCATTGCTGAAAATAATGTAATGTGATGGTGGACCTTGGATTAAATCACTGGAGAGAAGCTGGAGATGACAGGATGGTGCAGGCAAGATGGATACATAGTCTTATTACAACTGTTGTACTCGATGTCTAGGTTTGTAAAAAAAAAATCTAAAAGATCCTAAACTTGGTAAAATAAAGAGAATGTGACAAATTTACATCCATAGAGGGATAAAAATCCAGAGTACTCTTTGTGCCAGTAGACAATGAGCTAGGGGACAGTAAGTGCCCTTAGTTAAATAGGTAGATATTTGGTGAGTTATAATGAGATGTATGTAACAGATGCAGAAGTTTACTCAGATGGACAATGAAGCGCCACAGGTATACAGCCAGGATGCTGGATGACTCAGATGCTGCTTGAAATAGAGACTGCGGGCATGGCCTTCATAACACTTTTCAGCAAATGAATCATTTATCAAATACAAACACTGTGCAAAAGTACTGCTGATTCTCCATCTCCTGGTTAAATTGATAAGACAGGCTATGGAGAAATGTGTTATGTGTATATATAAACACAGTGTGCGTCAACAGCATTAGCTGGCAATGGGCACAGGCATTGTTCCCCGGAGCTTTGTGTTTGTGTGTTTAGTGTGTATCAAGAGGTTGGGAGCGCTCATTTTGGCCTGGTTATGTTTGCAGAAGGGCAATCAGGCCTGATGCCCAAAACCAGGCAACAGAGCCAACCAGATCTGGGCAAATATGCAATTTGTGCATGAGCGTGCACCCACACTTACACAAATATGCACACACACACACACACACACACACACACACACACACACACACACACACACACACACACACACACACACACACACACACACACACACACACACAGTCAAACACACACACACAGTCAAACACATACCACCGGCCATGTAAACAAACAAACAAGAGTCCAGATTTCCTCTTTCTCTATCACCCACTCACAGACACGAGTTGCCTAAACAGTGATAAAACACACACCGGGACAGTCCCTCTCTCACTTGTCCTGGTTTAGGAACAGGTTGCCAAGTCATCTTCCAGGTTGATTTCAGACAGCAATGGCTGTGCTCATGAAAGGATCTTAAAAAAGGCATTCACCGAGAGCCTGATTCAGTACTAATCTGGCCAGGCTCAGCACTCTGGAGAATCTACAGACTACAGGAGGGCTGGGGGGGAGCACTTTAAATGCTAATGACCCTTTATGATAATTGATCACAACACAGTGCACAATGAGACAAAGCAGTGAACAGCAGTACCTCCTATAACCCAGCCATATACCAAGGTTCGAGGCTTTTATAATGTCCCTGTAAGAGAACCACTAACCCCTCATGTCGACATGATGTGAGGCCACTTTCCTACATATAAATAACACAGGAAATAGACTCCAAGGAAGAAAATAAAAGCACCGTGGCAATAAAACAGTGGAGATGAGGTGTGTATGATGAAAGCTCCTCCGCTGAAGAAGTGTAATCCTCTTGCCGACTCAGTTGATACTCGCAGTTGTTTCTCCACCAAAACAGTGCCTGAGCCAGTGGTCTGCCAATGCAGCAGCCGCCTCAGGGGAATCACTGATCTGACTTCTTCTTATGAAAGATGATTGCCGTCATGGCAGAAAACCCCCTCCCTGCCTCACCCTTCCTCCCCCATCTCTGCCATCCCTTTCTCCTAAAATGGGACACTGGGAGGTGAGTATAATCAGGATTACTCTGCACAAATGAAGCACACAGCTCAAATATGAAATGAAGAGGTTCGTGCATGCAAATACACACACGCACACCACTGCGGCGATGAGAATCTCTCGCCCACCAGAGGTTTTAAACATGCAGAGCTGCAGAATATTCCCGTCTCCTCAAGGTGGAGAAGCACTGCTGCAGTGTCCGCGAGAGAGCAGTTTGGTTAGAGAGGGTAGTGTGGCAAGAGTAGGTAGTGGGAAGCGCAGAGGGCTAGCTGAAATACATAAGACACGAGAAAAGGTAGTCCAGAACGACAGGAGGGTCACACAAAATAGATGCCTGAGAAAATGAAAGAATGAATAAAACAGGAGAGAAGAAATTAGAAACAGACATTGCTGTGGGCCAAAATGAAGCCAAGTCAAAGGCACCAAGATGAAGTGAGGACAGGAGGTAGAGCCCGGACAACAGGGAGCCATGGGAAGGTTGTGTGTGATGCTAACTAATACATTGTACACAAGAAAAAAATCAGGACTAAGACAAGGCAATGTTCAAAACTCAAGACCTTTGTTCAAGATTCAAGACTGAGATTAGTGTGTGATAATTTTCTTCAACAACTTCTAACCAGCCTCTCTGTCCATTAGATGACCTAAAGCAGACAGCCATATCCTGTGGGCAACCACATACTCTGCACACTGCAGTTATTAGTGTTAGTCAACCATTATACAAAACCTCATACAAAACATATGAGAGTCAATAGAAATTTGAATAGTAGTGAAGTGCTTTAGACAGTATAGACTCTGTTTTACTTTAATGAAAGTTGGACATTTTTAAACGACTGATGAGTTAAATCACTTCTGCAATGGCCTCAACACTTTGTAGGTGGAGTTGATTCTAGTACACTTAAGTAAAATGAAGTGGTACATATCATTAATTAGTCTTTTTTGGGAATTATTTTCTTACTTGTGTTAAGAACAAGACACAACAAATTACATGGTAGTTATACCTTATTACATAATCTATCAAATGTCAAAAACCTTCTGTAGTGTATTGGTATGACAGATGCAGTAATACAATAACTAAGTAAGTTTTGAACAATTGGAGTGAGACAGTCTTACTGTTTTTCTTCTTACACTTCCATTTTCCACTAAGCATTGTTAAAACTTTCTGACTGACTTTCTTTAGGTCTTATTTTTCACATCACTATTTTATATTTACTGTGAAATCAAGTCAATAGGAAACAAGCTCGACACATTTTTTTTTGCTTCACATCCAAAGTTAATGTGGGGAGGACATCTGGTCTTGACTTCATAATTTTTTTTTTTTTCAGGAAAAAAAAAATAGAAAGCTGGATCTAAGGATGTAATATTCAGTGACTCGCAAGTAATTTTAAAAGTTCTCATAATGTAAAACATTACGCAATAAGTGATTTCTTTTTTACTAGAGTTATCTACAGTTATTGCAGCTTCATAAACAAACAGCTTATGAGACAGTTTGGCTAAACTAACAACTGTAGATTTTGTTTTTACAGATAGGACAGGAGTTGCCACAGCACACAGAGCTCAGAGGGAAAAGGTTTACACAAGCGGAACAGCCTCACATACTGGGACCCGCCCCGGAGCTGCCGTTCTGTGCTAATGTGTTTTAGACTGGGGCTGAGTGTGCACGGATGATGGGCTGGGGTAACAGATTGGCAGGACTCTATACCCTGGGCGACCTGCCTTCTGCTCACCACACAGCCCAGCCAAATCCACACTTCTCATCCATCTTCTGTTCCTGCTGCCTCTCCATCCACGTCCATTTCATCTCTATTGTTCCACACAGCCTCTCTTTGCCACACACATTCACCTCTCCCCGACCCCCCACCCCCCTCCTCAATATCCCTTTGCAGAAATGGCTTGTTGACCAAACACAAGCCTAATCCCCTGGTTTTCCTCCATGTACCAGTGCCCTGAGAAACCATCCCTTTTATTATGCTTAGCCTGCTGTGACACAAACTTTCACTGAAGCACATTAGCCAAGTTTCACTGAGAAGGAGACGGCATACATTAGATTAACACCCTAAACTAAATCAGGTCCAGGAGGCGCCATGATTACGCTGACCTGGGCTGAAGCTTAAGCGCTCCTCTTGTGGCTTGATCACGCTCGGCTGCACTCAAAGGGACTATAAAAAGCAACGGTTCACTGCAGTCCGCTGTGGAGGCTGCTGGGTGTGGCATGGCTCCATCCATTGTCACATATGCTTTCGACAGTACAGGGGCACACAAAACAACAGCAACCAAAAGGTGTACCTCTGATAATGGCCAGCTTGGCGGTGACGGACACCTCTCCCTGGTTGTTGCGTGCCACACACTCGTAGATGTTTTCATCTCTAGGAGCTCGTAGCGGTTGGATCCTCAGCACAGCACCTGCCCCCTCGTCAAACTCAATGGTCTGGACAGGCACAAACACACAAACATCAGTGATAACAAACATACAACTGAATTAAGTTAAATTAGATAGATACTTTACTGATCCTGAAGGAGATCTAATCAAAAGGTGGAAAGTAACCAGATAATTTTATTCAAGTGATTTTTTAAAGTCTCTAAATAAATAAAAGTGTGTAAAAGTGTATATTGTGTGGTGAAGGTAGAGGAGTAATAGCAGTACTAACCATAGCAGTAGTGTTAGTACTTTGTAGCCGCAGCACTAATGGTAGTTGCAGTAGTCCTGGTAGTATTATTAGCAGCTGCAATAGCAGTAACAGTAGTAGCTGTAGTACTGGAAGTAGTAGTTGTGTTAAATTTTTAGTGGTAATTGACATTTAGTAGTAGAGGTTGTTGCTAGAAATTTTACATCAATTGTTTTTTACTCAATATTTGTGTTAAGCACTTTTACTTCTGCTTGAGTATTATTATTTTGAAGTACTACCCGAGTACAGATTTTTCTTCCAGTATTTCTTCGACCTCTAGTTATTGTAAAAATCTTTTTGCTTGCTGTTGCGAGTAACCAAACTTACAATCATGAACTGTTTGAAATGAAAAACCTATAGGGCAGTGGTGTCAAACTCAGTTCATGGTTCGGGCCGAAATTCAATAATCAGAATAGGTCGTGGGCCAAACATGACATAAATAAAGAAATTATAGTTTAAAAGCTTAAATTTAAATTGTATAATTTTTCATTTTTGGACAAAGGACATTGTGTAATATGCTTAAGAAATTGTAAAAATAGTAGCCTAACAAACCTATCAGGTGCTGATATAATACTGTCACTTTTTAAAATTTGATGACAGCAGCTTGTCTCAAAAACATTTTTAGTGCAGCCTTGCTAAAGGCCAGAACACCACAAGCATCCAGTATATCCAATACTAATAATAGTATTTAAATGCATGTTTTATTCCTAGTCTTGTTTCTGAATTGTGTACAATCAACCTATTTTGTTGTAAAATGTGCAGTCCAGCTTTTTAAATAAGCATTTACACAACATTTGTTGTCTTTTTCACACATTTGAGACCTGTTCCTGCTATCAAAGTCAAAATGAGCTTTTATTTTTTATGAAGTGGTAATATATTTTCATCTTGTGAGTATAACATTTAATTTGCTTCTACCACTACATTTTATTATTTTTATACACAGTGTCCCAACATTTAGTTTGAGTCATATTTCTGTGAACACTAGAGGACACAGAGCTGTCCCTCAGTCCAGAGCTGATCAGAGCTGTGTCCTCTGTGATAAAACGAGCTCACAGCAGCTTCACTTTGTGACTTTGCTTTATTAAACCCACCCAGCTCTGCTGTGAGACCAGACTCCTTTACCTTCTGGAGCTTCTGCTTTGTCCAGGTTTTTGTACTTGTTGTGGCTTTTGCTTCAGAGTGTGTTCTTTACCGAGCCTGTGGCCACATTAGCTGTACATTAGCTCCACATTTAGCCCAGCTCTGGAGTCCACAGACAGTCTCTCTTCTTTCAGGTGGATTTAAAAGCCCTGCTCTCACTCTTCACTTTTCCTCCGCTTTATTTCGGGTTAAAGTCTCTCTGAAGCCTGTGCGCAGAACAGCGCTGTCGGAGATGAGACAAGTCACAGTGGCCCAAGCAGCAGCGAGGGAGGGGCGGCGCGCTACGGAGCTGCTGCAGTGCATTATGGGACTCGTAGTTCTAGCGGGAAAAACGCTATATAGCGATCAAAACCTATTAAAAGAAATTAGGAATTCTCTCGTGGGCCTGAGAGAAAGGTCTTGCGGGCCGGATTAGGCCCGCAGGCCGTATCTCTGACACCTGCTGTAGAACAATCATCTACAGTATAGTTAACCTTTAATCTTAATAAGCTGTATCTTCTGCCCTCTATTATATTGTAGTCTTTTAAGTCAATATGACAGTGCGGCATATGAGACCAGGCATTGATATCTGATTGTTAATAATCTGAAAAGGCCATCTTCAGTCCACAAACACTGAAGCACGCCCCTGTGTAGGTGGAAGATTAGATCTCATTTCAGTTTGATGCTTCTGGATGATGAGATATTATCATCACTGACACACTTGTATTAATAAATCAGAATGTAATTAAACTCTCAAATACAACAACAATGTATGAATTGATACAGTACAGTACGTATACTGACATTCACACCTGACACTGACTGCAAGTTCACTGAGTTTAAGGTGTTACGTGGGTTCAAATGCCATGGTTATTACAGTATTATTAGTACATGACACACTATTAATGTAATATAGAGGATGAGTCAAAATATGAAGGGAACACATTCTCAAAACATCTTTATAAAGTAACTCCTTAACCAGGGATGTTATTGATTATTAGTTAAGATCCTGCTGTTGTTCTTAATTAGCTAAAGTAGGTGTAGGCTAACAAGATAGACCACAGTGTTTGTAAACAATACTGAATACTAAATGGTGTCTAAAGCAGACCACAAAACATGTTCTGAAGAAAATTTTGCATTAGCCACAAAATATTGCAAATTATGAATAATGAAGATGCTTTTGGCAACTGACAACCAATCCACAATGCATTTTACATTATACATCTTTTTTTTTTTTTTTTTTGTTAAAACATCATGACTAACCCTGCTTTAATAAGTTATCTTTTAACATGTAAGCTTATGGAGAACAACAGTGACCACCCACCCAGCAATCTCTTTCAAGTTTCAAGTCAAGTTTCAGATACTTTTTTGAATGGAACCAGAGGTGGGCAGTCACTGTTGAGCTCCAATAGTGCTGCTTATTTTATATGTTTACAGGGAGCTAACTCTTGTATAAATAAATGATTACATCATGGAAGTCTAATAAACTAGAACATTTGGTTGTGTCCCATTTACTGGGAAATTGAATGCAAAGTTTTAACCACAATACTGAGATACTGGTTATCATACTGTTTTCAACTACAATACAACACATTGCACAAATCCCTTAGAGACGCAGCATAACAAAGATATATGGATTATATATATATTTTTTGTTTGTCCATTGAACCGTGCACTGTGACAACCACCTCGATACGCTGAGAGTTGACCTTCTTGCCCTTCTTGTTCCAGTAGACGACTGGCTTGGGATTCCCTGTGGCCTGGCACACAAACGATGCCACCCCCCCTGACACTCCGATCTGATCCGTGGGAATCTTGGTAAACTTTGGAGGAGCTGTAAAAAAACACAGATAAGAAAAATAGGAAAAATCAAACTACATGACTTGACAGTTTTTTACACAGAGGAACCACGCCCTTGTCACTGTCACTGGCCAGTCCAAATGACTTGTGATCTGATGACTGTGTGTTGCACTTACTTCCTGGGTATCATCTAGAGGACACGCTGAAGGACTTCCTGTGGGTCATAAATAAAAGATAGGCTTGTGCTTTAGAAGAACATCTCCTTCTCTCTCTGTCTGTGTGCCTCTGTCTGTGTGCACTGGCTACCTCCTGGGCAGGCTAGCCATGTAACACATGCTGCAAAGCCTGTCATACAACATGAGTGTTTCACAGGTGGGGAAAGTGTTGGCTGTTCATTCACAGCACATAATTGGCTTAAATGTATTAATATCAGGAGGTGACATTTTGAGCCTGCATTTTTATACCTACATGGGATTTCTAATCACCAGCAGTGGAATCTAACAAAGAAAAAGTACTTTGTTACTGTACAGTGTTCATGTACTTGCACTTAAACTGAGTAAAGAATTACAAGGGGGTAGTTTTTATTTTCACTTCCATATATTTTAGAGCAAATATAATCATGTATAAAGAATACCTAATACTGTATAGGCATGTCGCAAAGCACTACTATTGCACTAGTTATTTAATGTTACTCATAATCTCAATCATGACCCAGCACACATTAATAACTTGTCAAATCTGTGCAAAATACTTTAACTTTTCTACTTTAAATACATTTTAACTAGAGTACTTTAATACTGCCTCCAATAAGCTGGTACAAGCTGATCCAAGAACCAACAATCAGTGTTAAAACTTGGCTTGCTGTAATGTTATGTTTCAGGTGGCTGCAGAATTAAAGAAAAACAGTTATTTTCCAATCTACAGGTGAGCTAACACAACTAAAGCTATATTTTTCACAGTGACTGAGTCAGATCAGTCAACAACTTAAAGCACCCACCCCTTGCTACGTGTCTGTGGCCTGTTGCCATGGCGCTGGGCTTAACTGCAGAATCGCTGCTATCCATCAGGGTGAAGTCAGGATGACCCTTACCATAGCAACCTGGATCCCTCCTCCCACTCCTGCAGCGTCTGGGTGGGTGAGGTCCCAGTGTGTCGATTCACTCAGGAAATGGGAGAATAGGAGCTACCTATCAAATACTAACAAGCAAATTCTAAGGCTTCTTTCCTCCCACCTCTTGCTACTGACCACACAAACCATTTTGCAGCTCTACCACAATCCCTTGACGGCAAATAGAGTAACACCAGTTGAAAATTGCGCCGAGTGTATAGTGCTCTAAAGTGGCTTCCCTTTGCCATAATCCTCAATAGAAAAGAGGCGAAAAGCCACAGTTTGTACCGTATATTCAGTCAATTTTATGCCTACCATTTTAGTGCTCAAGAGGAGGATATTTCCTGCCTATTAAGCTCACAGAAAGGCAGACAGAGCAACGAACAAATTGCTCCTCTATCCCTGCCAACAATATGAAAATGTGAATGAAAAAAAGAATGTCACGGCGGAAGAAATGTCTACTCCTGGCGATGGGATTAAAAATGAATTTCACGTGCTTCTTAGGACTTTTACATGGCTTTCAGTGGTTTTCAGTCGGGGGCCAAAATGTTGTCTGTCTTCTCTTAAATACGCTCCAACACCAATCCCTGTGCAAAACCAAGCCCCACTGGCAGTGTTACCACTTAAGCCGCTTCGGAAAGCCAAGGAAAAGCTCCACAAGGAACTGGCTCTGATGGATTTGCACCCAGCATTGACTTGTTATGATCTGAAGGCAAAAAAAAAGCTGAAAGAGAAATAAGAGGAATAATGAGGACCTGGGTCTCTTTAACTGCAAGGGTTCACTGTGCAGAGCAGGCAGAGCTACCACTGATGTAGCACTTGGCTCCTTTTAATTAAACACCTTTGTAAGCTGTAATCATTCGAGTGACTTACAGACTCCCGCTGTGCTCCAATAGATCTAGACCCAGTGGCAAATACACTGTAACGGTTCAGGGAGAACGCAGTGTCTTCTTCAGCTTTGTCTGAGGTGAATCCTCCACATATAATCACAATTGAAAGCCACAATATTTGGATCTTACAATAATGTTATAAATAATATAATATTTTAATTATTTTAACAGAACAAACTGGCCCTCCCTTGACCCCCGAGTGCTTCTTGTTCTCAATCACTATCACTATAACAGAGGTGTTTCAAACTATGGCCCAGGGTCTAAATGTGCCACATACATTTTTTTATTTGCCTGTACTCTTCAACATAATTGGTCCAGATTGCCACAGTTGTAGGATACTTTATACTACAAGGTAAAAGGTGTAGGTAAAAGCCTCCTATTTGTATGAGATGGACTAAAGAAATAATAAAACAAAATTGTGAATGTTGGTGTCATTCTATAAGACCAAACATGGCATCTCTAGCGAGTGGTCCCTCCTCTGCATATATTTTTCAGTATGTGGCTCACAATAAAAAAAATTTAGACACCCCTGCTATAAAGTCAGTCTCTAAGAAAGCCATTAGGTCTATGAGCTATGAGTGAGTTAAGTGAGAACTGGTAAATAGCTAACAAATAAAATACCTCTAGAAATGCTTTTGTCCAGATTTATACATTACATTGTTGTATGCTATGGACATAATGGCATTACGATTGTGCTACTAGCTATTTACTCCATTATACAAATTACACCATTTGCAAACAATGTTCCATCGGATGTACTGAAAATGCTAACTCTAATGCTAACTGACACACTGTTTTTATTTTTGTCATTAGTTTATGCAGTTGATTTCAGAACTACAACTACAAACTATAACATACACTACCTTTTTTCTTGTTATGGTTGCCTTGGTGCCTGAAGTCTAATTAATCAAAGAGGGAGGCCGAGAGAGAGCAAATGTTAGGCTACATTTTGTTGCTTAAAATTCAAAACTAACCAGCGCAACTACTGTATTTGTAGTCTGACAGTCCTTAGGGTGGCTTAATAATGCATCTCTTCCTGTTTGTGTTGGCCGTCGATTTTGCTCTTGTCTTTCATCCAAGAACATGCAATTTATAAATTCTGCAAATTAAACATGATGGAGGCTGTGCTATTGATTATTTCTTGTTAATTGTTAATATATTATAACAGTATACAGTGCATACCTTATATTTAGTGACTAATATATAGCATAGATGTTAAGTTAAATCTTGGTCAGTGTTAGTCAGGCTACAAGATGTTCTGTGGTATTTAGACCAATTTGACAATTTAATCAAACAATGTGTTAGAAATGAATTTGAAAATAATCAAGCCACAAGGGGTCACCAGCCAGTGCACTCGCTGTACCGTCTGAAGCCCAGATAAATGGAGAAGGTTGAGTCAGGAAGGGCTTTCAGTAAAAAACCTATGCCAAATCACTATGTAAATCACTGCACAAAATGAGGCAGATGATTTGCTGTGGCAACTCCAGAAAGGAAAAAGCCTGAAAGAAGATGATTAAATTAACCTAATAGCTTCTGACGAATCTCTGATGTGTGTGGTGCTTTTAGTTCTACAGAAATACACTGTGCGTGGTCAAATGGCAGAGGTCTTCAAACCCACAGTATTTTTGTAAAGCTGTTGTGTAATCATACCTGCAGACTGCATATAATCACATTTGGAATATGACGTCTCTCAAAGATCAATTTTTCCATTCTGTTATGCAAATTGACAATAAAAATGCATTGCCGTCTCTTGTTCACGGCCGCGTTGTTGCCATTTTAGCCAGTGTCTGTTTGATCAAATAAAAAATGTAGTTGAGCACTGAGGCAGTAAATGTGTGGAAATGTTGTAATCAAGAAGATGATGAGGAACATGCTGATGGGACCTCCCAGCTTATCAACGCACATTAACAATGAGGCCATAGCTCCAGGCCTCACATTTAAAGCCAATAGAATCAATGTATGGACAGACAGAGATGACGTACCTAATGCTGCCGACTCAGTGTAGGGAGGACCTGACAGCAGGACCATCAAAGGCAGCAGCAGACACAGAGAGGCGGGGCTAAGGCGAACAGCGCTCCTGGATTGGACTAGAGCCCCACCCGCCCTGGTCAGAGGCATGGTACCACACAGGGTTAGTTGGAGACTGTGGAGAATCAGGTAGGGCTTCACTCAGTGGAGGTAGGCACTCTGCAAACACAAACAGAAAAAGGTCAGTCAAAATAAGCTGCCACTGAAATGTCATCTCATAATTAGCCCAGAGCAGGGGTCTCCAACCAGTGGCTCGTGAGGTACCAGTAGCTTTCCACCACTTTCCAAGTAGCACCCCAAAGGCTTCATAAGCTTCATTAGTCAAATCATATACCAACTTGTGTACCTCACCTGAGGCCTATAGTTACTGGAACAGACTCCAGTACAAAAAATGAGTAGCTCTCCGCCATTTTAATTTTGTAAAAGTACTTCTCAGGGGGAAAAAGTTTGGAGACCCCTGGCCCAGTGCAATACGTGCTATCATTCATTTACATTCATTCTTTCAACTTATTTCCATTCGGTGTCATGGGTGACTGGAGCCAATTCCAACAACTATGGGCCTTAAGAGGGTACAGCAATATAGAGTCACCAATTCTACTAATGCATGTCTTTGGACGGTGAGTAGAAAGTACCCAAAGAGAACCCACAGTAGCACTAATAGGAAAAGCAGATTCCACTCAGAGAAATTGTATGCTGGCCAGCCCTGGGATCGGACTCGCAACCTCCTTGCTGGAAGACTAGAGCACTAACCACTGTGCTACCCCATACATTTAACATATTGTTCAAAAAAGATAGTTATGATGAAAATTTTAAGACAAATTCATGCTAATGCAGGATTAGCTTTTTTGATTTAGTCAGAGCACTTGTGACTTGGGATTAACAGCTCAAGCGGCCCAGCTCCATCTGAACTAATGCCAGAACAATAGAGCCACTGCCTAAAAACTAAGACAAGAAATGACAGAAATCATTTTTAGTATACTGCGTTTGCATTAACAAGTCTGCTTTGCCACTAAGCCGTGAAATGAGCCGCAATAATACATTTTTAAGAGTTTTTTTTTCTCCCACAAGACGTCCTAATAATAATTTCATTTCGCTTTCGCTCTGGCCTAATTCCTTCTTAGCGCCAAGCATTTTAGTGTTCTGGTGGCACATAAAAGTGTTAATGCAATAATACAGCTTGTCTCACAGTAATAGAAAACACTTAAACAAAGAGGATTGAAGGGTCAGTAAAAACGCAAATTCAATAACAGCAAATGTAGAAGAAACTGCTTTTTTAATCTCTTGCCTGGGGGAGGATTTCTGTTTTTTTTCTCTGATTCTCTCTCTCTCTCTTTTTTTTTCCTAAATAAGCAGCACACATGCAATTGCACACACATGTATAAAGTGGAGACATAATTCACGTCTGTCTGATTTACAGGGATTTAGGTGGCCCCTGTAGCAGCAGCAGCAGCACCCTGTCTGCTAGTCAATAACTCCTCAGTGTTGCCCGACCCCCACTTCTCTGTGTGTCCTGTGTAAGAACGCAGGTGGGGAGGCCAAATGAGAAAGCCGCCTTTGTTAACCTGTCATACATCACACACAATAACATCCTCTTTTCAAATCACAGCACCGGCTATCATGTCTGGGGGGAAACATAATATGTATTCACAGGTGACAGGGCACAATGCAATGGTGACATAAATATGCGGAAACCACACTTAAGCACCTTTTCACCCTGACATCTTGAATACAGCGATGATGCGGCACCGATTAAAGCCAACCCTTATTCGGCCTTAGTAAATGAAAGAGGCATTTCTGGTGAGTTATATCTTCAAAGACTCCCGCAACCACTTATTGAGCTAATGACCTGCTCAAACACATTACTGTCTGCCAGTTCCTTTTCTAAAAATAGATCATGCAAAAAAAAAAAAAAAAAAAAAAAAAAAAAAAAAAGCATTATCTGATACTGGGTCTTTTTCTCGACACTCTGCCCTCGCCTTATCTAGTGTAATAGACGGCAAGTAGAAAAGCTTTCAGCATCCCCATTTCAATTGAACAACGTGATAAGGCAAATCAGATCAGCGCTCATTCAAGCACCATTGGCAGCATGTTAAGTAAATTCTCCTCTTATGGAAACTCAATTTGCCACTGCTAATCTAACTATGGCTGCTGCTCTGCGTGGAGCCACACGGCCGCTAAAATGTTAAAGGTACATTGCACTGTCTGCCTCCCTCATGTCTTGTGTTGTTGTGTGGATTAGCCAGGGCCATTTTATATCTCAGTGACCTGAGTCTAACCCTATCTATCAATCCTGGTTGATCCAGCCCTCACCGTTGTCTTCCACCTGCTGACAAAGCTGTGTCCAGTCCATCTCCACTAGGGGCCCTCAAGTGAATCCTTAATCTTACCCCTATCGCTCTTGTATAAGTCGCCTTTTTCCTCAAATCTCCGCTTCCTCATTCCCTCCTCCTCCTCCTCCTCCTCTCTCTATCTTCTCCTCCCCTTGTTAACCTCTCCTCCCTCGGCGCTACTTCCTCCGTGGTGCCCTATCATTCATCTCCTTGTCTTTTCGGCACACTCTAACCCCTGCTTGTATCCAAATCCTCTTTCTCTCCCCAGCTGCCCGGCACCGGCTGCTCCAGCTGTTGTTGGTCCATTGACACAGTTCAAACAAAAGGGCTTAGAGCATCCTACAGCTGTGAATTTCGAGGGAGCGAGCCAAAACAGATACACAGACGCAGCGGTGCACCAAGTGAGTCCGGGCATGCAAACTAATAGCATTTAACTCGGGCGAACATGCTCATTTCCTGTGTGGAGAAGATGCATGCTTCCTTATACACTTGGCAAGTGCACCGTGGAGGCTTAATGAAATGATTAAACTTTAAATGCAGAAAGACATTTACTCATCTATGGAATGAAATATTATTACAGTGACAAACAGAGCTTACAATGCAACCTGTTACTTATTATATGCAAAATTTAGACCTAATTCTTTGCTTTTTTTGCAGCTTGTCAATAGGTGGCAAAGATAGATGATATTTGAATTGTGCAGTCTGAACCCAAAATGAAGCTTGGTTTATTTAAGAAGAGGACAAATAAACAGCCACAATAAAAAGAAAAATGGAAAAATTAGCATAAAAATCTAAAAAAATCTACTTCTTTCCTTTTGGCTTTTCACTGTCAGGGTAGCCACAGCAAATCATATGCCTCCAAGCATGCAATGACTCGCATATTGACTTGGCAAAGGTTTTACGGCAGATGCCCCTCCGAACTCAACTCCATTTATCTAGACTTAGGGACCGGCACAAAGAGTACACTGGCTTGTGATCCTTTGATTCCCCCTTTATCATGCATTCAGCTCTTAATTCATGACAAGTGTGTTTATACCTATATTCTACAGCCTCTGCAGCTCCACACCCAGTCACTGCTTGGATCAGATGCAGCACACACAAGACAGTGGGGGTCTCTCTTATTACCTTTTCCCTGAGACAACACAGATGGCCATCCCGACACACAGATTGATGGAGCTACATGTGCTCTTTATTGGAGGGAGCGGGTAATGGCAGCAGTAGCTCAGGTGGTGAAATGTACACCGGTCATTGTGCTCCATCAGGCTGATGTAATAAGACTGTGGATGACATGTTTTGTTTTTCTCACCTTGTCCCCGCCCTGTAGACTTCCGCCCACCCCTCGTTGTTACCTGTGATGCTTTATGGCCCAAGTGGGCTGAGACGGTCTCGCAAGAAGCACGTCTCCATGACAACCAGATATGAGTACTCAAAGAGATATTGGCTCCCTGTTGGGTTGGGCTAACTGTGAAATAGACTTGTGTGAAGATTCTGAACAATGCAAGGCGTGTGAAAATATAACAACTACTTATATCACATCATTTCTTCACATACTTATTTTTAATAATTGCCCTTCTTTTTCTATTCTCAAGTTTGGCTTCTTTTTGAAGAAGTACTCAAAATCTGTAAAAGGACTGTTACTTCAAAAAAAATAAGACTCAAATAGAGGTACTTAATAGGGATGCACGATCATATCGGACCCTATAACTATCGGGCCGAATAATTGGCAATTATGATGTCATACACATAATTCCGATAATTACAAATTTAACCAATAATAAAAAGCCCAAACTGCTTTAATTTTGCTGTCTTTCCTGTGGTTTTCTCATTGACGGCTCTCAATCTGTGAGTGTCCCTCAGCAGACTGCTGTCCTCCAGAGCAGGCCCTCTGTACGGTGTCAGAGAAAGAAAGACTGTTCCTGCATGTTCTGCTGCAGTTCTATGAAAAGGGAAGGGGGCTACTAGCATTTCAAATCATATAACTTTACCTTGATGAAGATGTGAAGAATACAGAGCAGTCTGCCCCGCTGTCTTCAGTCGATCACGCGGACAGCGCTGCACAGCTATGTCACCTCTTCAAAAGCTTAACACGTAAACAATGTCCGGTCTTAAAAGGGTGTGTTGTCTGTTAATATGTGACTAAAGAAAGGAACAATAACCCCGGACTGTGTGTGTGGAGTGAGAGTAGTTTTCCAGCACTTTTCTCATCCAGTGAGGTTGGATACGTGCCTTTCTGCTGCTTAGATCGGGCTTCCTCTCTCACACAGAGCAGAGGAAAGTCTTGTATGAGCCCAGTGCAGAAGCGAAAGGCTTTGTGCGGGAGGGGACTGTCTCTTTTACGCGTAAACCTGTTGTTAATCCACAGATTTGATTGCCTCGTCCACAGCCTGCGTCTCATGTTTACAGAGCAGAGAAGGCTGTGGGTAAACTTGATGTTCTAACATAAGGACCACCTCTTTCCCCGTGTTAGATTCAAGATCACATGGGGCAAAAAACGACTGACCTGCAACTAAGTAGTATATTTATGACAAAAATAATAGTAGCAAAAAAGGCATTTGGCACAGGGAAAAGTAATGTGTGACTTCTGACACATTACCAGGTCACAGTGGGACATAGCCTACAGTGTAAGTGTGTGTTACTGTGCTTATGAGAAGGCTGGATATACTAAGTCAGATCAAATAATTTTACTCTGTATTCATAAATTTGTCAAATGTATTTCGGGTTATATAAGTAAGATCAGGGTTAATGAAGTTTGGTAAGAGCTATACTGTTAAATTGTACTTTTCTCAAAATCAGGTTGAGTATGGTAAAAAATAGATACAAAATCTTAAATCAAAATATAAAAATTATCAGGTTCATTATCGGTATCAATTGCAAGAAGCTTCAAATTACTGGTTATCAGTATCAGTTCAAAAATGCATTATCGTGCATCCTTAGTGCTTAACAGTATTGTTACTTTGGTAAAAGTACTGCATGTAAAGTGAACTTGGGTAAAAAGTACTATTACCTATTATCAATACTGCTGCGACAACTACTACTAACACTACTGATACTAATACACTATTTGCTACAACTTCCACTATGACTGCTTTTACCATTACTACAACCCTACTAAAAAGATAATGACAACTACTCTGACTACTACTAGTAGCACTACAACTTATTTAAATCCTACTATTACCACTAATAAAACTCCTCCTAATATAACTACTGATACTACCCACTTTGCCACAATGGTCAAAAAAAATGCTTTTACTCTTTCAGAATTTTTTATGCTCAAGTAAAAGTATTTTTTCCTCATAAATTTACTTGCGTAAAAGTATCTATTATAAGTGTCTACCACGCATTCATTTCGAGTGGATCAACATTTACTATTTAGAAAACTGGATATGATACTGTGATACTAATGCACGCCAAATATGAGACAAAAAAATACAGTTATGATTGGTGTGTGAGCTCAGGCAAAGGTTCCAAATCCACATCCTTTTGCTAAGAAAGTGGTGGGGGCTGGTTAATCACTTTTACTGTTCTATGTTGCAGATGTTATTTAAAAGCCTAAATATCCAGGTTTGAGTTAAACAACTTTGTGTGCTACTTTCCAGTAGGTGAAACTTTGCTTTGGTATTAGTCACTTCACAGGAGGGGCTGCCTCACGTTTTCGTTGACCCTGGACGCTGTAGGCAAACGACACTTACAAACACAATGTACACCCACAGGGCAACATTACACACACATCCAAAAGAACAGAAATGCATAAACATGGCAGATGGCAAAGCATCATGGGGGAGATTGGCACTTACTTCCTCACTTCCCTTTTCTCCCTCACTCCAACACACAGCCCACAGACACACGTACACACACTCAGGATCAGAAGCACAGGATGAAGCACGGCTTACTGCAGGCATGAGCCGTACCGCCCTGGTTACATTTTTAGCTGTGGAAATCAAATATCTGAGGCTTTTCTCCTAAAAAGAAAACACACCTGTCACTCAAATCTATGTGACGCTTTGCCCTGAATTTCAATGAGTCTAGAGACTTGGGTTCTTGTGTAAGTCTTGGCTTAATGCAGGATGCTGAAATCAGGGCTGTGTAGATGCCCCACAGTGCAAACCGCGTAGTCTCTGGAAACACTGACAACAGCAACATTTATGACCACACTCAACAATTTCACTTATAAGAATATGGAGCCACGGATAAAGATAGCGGCACAGTTTTAAAAGGTGCTGGGAGCGAAATGAGTCATGCAAACAGCAGGGAGGTAATCTCACACCTCAACTGTCAACCGGCTTCTATTCTTTGTGAAGTAGTAAATATAGCAACAATTCATTAATCAATGAATCTCATTAGTCTACTACAGTTCTTATAATGTTAAATTAACCAACTCACAAGATTATTTTGATCTGAAAGACTGAAAAATCTATATAATTGCATATATTTTTTAAAGTAAGTCTTGTTCTTTTGGCACTTCTCTCCCAGGGTCGCCACAACAAATCAGTAGCCCTCAGGGCCTGCGTACAGTGATCTGCATATTGATATGGAATAGGTTTTACACCAAATGCCCTTCCTGGTGTATCCCTCTGCATTTATCAGGGCTTAGAGCCGGCACAAAGAATGTGACCCCCGTGCCGATTTTTTTTTCCAGTAAAGAAAATACCAAGGTAAAATCTGCCTCTATCAATATGAAGAAAAACTGATACAGCCGCTTTTGATTATGATATAGTATTTCCCAACAA
Organism: Bostrychus sinensis; assembly: GCA_020698575.1. Classification (NCBI taxonomy): domain Eukaryota; kingdom Metazoa; phylum Chordata; class Actinopteri; order Gobiiformes; family Eleotridae; genus Bostrychus; species Bostrychus sinensis. The sequence goes on along the minus strand of CM036256.1, from coordinate 19,707,026 downwards.
TATAATGCAATATTTCCTGAATCAATATTACCTTGAATACTGGATATACAGCATATTTTTTAAGTAGTATTTACATAATATTACTTATCTGCAATGATTACTTCATAATTGGCCAACATGTAATTTAGCCTATATACTCATAATAGCATGTAATAACAAGCAGTGACCAAAGGTGTAACTGGCAAATTGGCTAGCTTGTACTCAAGCCCAACATATCATTTTATATACTGTAGGTCTATTCACTCTGTGCTTCTTCTTAGTCTGGAAAGAGGCATTTTGCTTAAGGTCACATTTTAATTAGCCAGAAACCTGCAGCGCTCTCTACTAATTGATTTGGAAGAGCAAAATGTGATTTTTTCTTATATAGACTCACAATTGTCTAACTTTTGAACTTCTATTTTAAGCTGCAAAGGCCTTAATACACCACTATGCATTTGTTTAGATCATTTTTGCCAAGACCAGAATTTATTCTTGAATCAGGGAAAACATAAAGGTAACCATTCTTTGCCCAAATCTACACCTCCTAATAAATTCTTTTACCTCCATCTCTGTAGTTTTTTTCTACCGTAGCTTAACAATTCTACTGGAACCATCCACCCACGCATCTCCAAGGTCAGAGTGACTGAAGCTGCAGCATCCTCACATTGCAACAGATGGACAAGCTGCTGCTAAGAAGGAAATGTATTACCAAATGCCATAAAGTACATATAAGGCAGATTAACGGGAGGATAGGAAGAGACTGATGAGTTTATAGGCTTTAAAGTAAAGTAAAGTAAAGTCGATGTACTCCCCGGAAGTGATGCATTTGAAAATTTGTGAAGCTTCAGTAATACCTCCATTTCAATTCTTCATAATACATTGACCTACAAAATTAGACCATAGTATAATGTGATGCCAAGCCAGAATAGATAGCAAATAGACATTATGAACACGTTCAACACCAGTAGTATGCCTATACTATACCTGAGACTAGACATGTAAGAATATTCTACATACATTTTTTGGGGGCTATACTGTATAGATATCAAAAAGTCTTGTATCATTTTTTTTCTCAATATATTTATTATTTTATCCACAAAAATTTGGCAGTACTAGTAGACCTACACAGATGAGGTTTTCCAAAATTATATTATTAAAGGGGCTATATTATGCAAAATTGACTTTTCTGAGCTTTCTACCATGTTATAATGTGGTTCCGTCATCAAAAACCTACTTGGAGTTGTGTTTTGCTTCATTCGCACCCATATAAATAATCCTCTATTCTCTGGCATATTCATTCTGAGGCCTCAAAACGCTCAGTAGCACAAGCCTCTGCCTCTCCCACAAACCCCTGTCCACTCTAGGAAGCAGTGACCAATCAACAAGTTCTAGAGGTGCCCAAGATTGGTTTAAAAATATATGAATAAAAGCATAATATATAGCCTTTAAAAATCACAATATTGTTTAAGTTACAGTATAGTGATATATCAATGTATTTATTGTGATGCATATCGTACATATTATTAAAATTTAAGGCCCATAGTTGCTGAGAGTCACCCACAACTTCTAATGAAAATAAGTTGAAGAAGATGAAATAATGAATATTGTTATAAACCAAATTATAAGTAGCCATATTGTACATCACTTTCCCAGTTTACTGTGAGACAAAAACACTGCTTGTATCGAGCCCTTATACGTGGGGTAATGCACATGTTGATGCATTTTCATCAGACAAAAAACACAGAGTACAGGTGAGGATTTCCACCTGCCAGCAGAAGAAAACAAGACTCCTGCAAGTCCAGCAACAACACAAACAAATCTTGGAAACACCTAACACATCTGGTAATTCCCTTCTGCAACCTCCCCTCTCTGTTTTTGTCATCTTCAGAGGCAGCAGATCTCTGCCGCTCTGGCTCATTACACTGGCTGATTCCTGAGTCCTTGTCAACTCACTGTCCAATTAGCATATCTGAAGCAGCCGTTGACTCTTATCCTAGCGGGAGAGAGAACTATATGTACATACTGATAGCTGCATAGTTATGCAGCTGCATGTGGAGCCTAATTGTTAAACAGCTCTGACATATTAGAGCCCAGTTTAAGTCATCAGATAACACAGTGATGATTCATAATTCAAATAGTGTTGCTCCTATATCTGTCTCTAGATTTAGGTGTGGCTGTCTGAATGAAATGATTGATTCAAAGTCCATTAAGCACAAAACACACACAAAGTCCTAAGCACACAAAAGTCTCACACTGTCATGTTGCAGCCAATTAGCAAGCTTCTTTTGCAGAAGGACTACAGCTCCCTGACAACACAGAACACCTTCATCTTCCAGGACGTCACCGCCATCATACCAGGCCATCATCATATTTCAATTCAGCCTTCATTAATGAGACATTCCAGCCATTTTTACCCCCTGCCTCCCACAAATCACTGTGTCTGGATGTTTGAGCTAAAACCAAGGCAAAAGACAAAGCCTAAAACTATGTATTAACTGCATACAGATTTGTACATTGATGTTAAAACTGATACAGAATCTCTCTGTGGTGAGGGTGAGAATCTAAAGGGCATAAGTGACATAAAAGTGACATCGCATTTTACAGAATGCCTAATACAACCAGGCAAAGTAAGGAATACTCTGATATTCTCCACTTTGTCTAGGCAGTGTATAGAATGACTAAAGGGAACCAGGTAAAGTAGAGAATCGCTGCTTTTCTGCCAAAATAGCATTGTGAAATGAAAATGCACACCAGAGGTGGGAGTAAGTCACTAATACGCAAGTCACAAGTAAGTATCGAGTCCTAACCTTCAACTTACAAGCAAGTCCAAATCAATCTTTATGAGATTCAAGCAAGACAAGTCAAGTCCCTGTTTTTAGTTAGCAAGTCATGTCGCGTCATACACATGCTTTGTTTCTGGCCAAATTGTTCTTACACATTTATAGTCTATTACAGACAGTAGTTATCATATATAGTGTCTGGCAACAAACAATTTAGAGGGCCACACAGAGCTCAGGGGTTTATAACAAAATAAACAAAATGAGTGGTCCTGTCATTTTTGCTATGTTTAACGTGCCTATAATGATTAGTAACTTTAAATGTGAAACAACAGATGACATGTGAATGAGGTGTGCCAGGCAGGCTATAGGCAAAGCGTATTAGAAGGCTGTCAGAGCGCGTTATATCTGACATTAAAGCATCAAAATATAGCGTGTCTTCAACACTTTTCAGGTTATTGTACCTGTTTAGCGCCTATGCTCATTAACATAAGTAAACACAAATGCACCACTGTTTTAATGCATTTATGTTTCACTCAAATTCATCCCGAATATTCTGTAAAAACAAGTAATTTTGAGTCATTTAACTCAAGTCTGAGTCAAGTTTAAAGTCATGAAGAGCAAGCAAGTCAAAGTCATGTCAAGTCTTTTTGCAATTTTTGTCAAGTAAGTTAAGTCTCCCACCTCTGATGAACACTACAAGCTTACTATTATACTTTAATTATAATAGCCTTGTTTAAGATATTTTGATAATTTTTATGCATGTTTTTGAAGTGAAAGGCCTAAATAGAAACATGTTAATGCATGCATGGCAATGTTTTATGATATTTAGGCGTAGATGCAGTATGCCTTGTGATAATTTTATCTGTATTAGTAGTATAGATTTGAGCTTGAGTAAAAAACAGCAGCATAAAATTAAATGTGATTAACACATGATGTTTCTAATGGTTTCAAACTGAAATACAATTACTATTTAAGGTTACTCAGCTACTCTGGATTTTGCCCCAAACTTGATTATAGCTGGCATTTTAAAATTAGCTCTAGTCCTACCCAAACCCTAATCCTAACCATAACCCTAATTTTAACCCTAATCACAACCCTAAACCCTAACCTTGGAGATTAAAAAAAGATTGTGAAAACAATTTTGGATGAACAGGATATTATAAAAACACGCTAGAACTTGACACAAATCATACATAAAAAGTTGAATAAAAACACGGTTAAAGATTATTTATTATACAACTAATAATTTGATTTGTACGCATGGTTTTATAATTCGTAACTATTAAGCAGTAATAAAGCTGTAATAAATATTTAATTAACAATAATTTAATTAATAGTTTATAGATCCTAAATGGACACAAATGTTTATAATTTTGTACTGGTTTAAATGAAATTATTACAAAAAAAAAAAAAAAATCAAACATTAATAACATTATTCATAACTCAATGGTGTTTATAAGTGTTGACGTAAATCTTTGTAAATAATCACTTAGCAAGTTAGTAATCCATAACTAATCCTTAATTAATGCTTAATCGTGTGAGTTATTCTGAAGTGTTACCAACTGGGTACAAGGCTACTAAATCTTAACGTATTAAAAAGATTCAGCACAAAAAAAAAAAAAAAAAAAAAAAAGTGAAGAGAGAGGAGTCAACACCTGACTGCATTACAGTCACGTTTTTTTTTTTTTTTTCAGCGTACGTGAAGAATACTTGAAAACTGTTGAAATGCTGCTTAGCTCTAGAAGTAACAAATATATTTCACACTTTGCCCACATAGCACTAGGCCTTCTATACAATGCCTAGACAAAGTGAGAAAGATGAAAAAATGTGCAATGGAGACAATATTAAAACATTAAATGGGCCTTTATTAAAACAAAACTGTGAATAAAATCAAACTATTTTGAGAGCTCCAGGAGCAGAGAACACACCTCCTGTGGACAGACAGAGAAGAGAGAACTATTAGCTTAATAATAATAATAATAATAATAATAATAATAGTAAGTTAGCTTCGAAACTTATCTCTGACGGTCCACTCACTTTGGCAGACATAACACAACAGTTTTCAGACATGATGTGTTAGGTTTAAAGACATTTTTGCAATATTAGAAAAGGTAAAGTTAGCCAGTGCTAATGCTAAAAATCAGAGCTAACAAATAAGCTAACATATTTAACAGTTAGTATTTTTAGTTACATCAAGCTTCAACATACCCCTTCCTTTTGGGTCTTTGAGCTTAAATATACCATAAATATGAATAAAAGATGTAGTTATGACACAGACCTGTCCATGCTGTAAGTTTTCTGAAGAGGACGTCTCCAGCTGCAGCTCTCAGATGAACTGTAAGTTACACTGCCCTCCAACCAATCACACGCCCGCACAAACACGCTCAGCCAATAAGAAAGTGACATTTTCAAAACAGAGGCGGGTCTAGTGTCACTAAACTATTTTTGGGTAAACTGTATCATGTATTTTTAGGTGACATTATTTCCTTGTAATAAAGGTAACAAAAAAGTATTTTATATTTTAGTGTAAATATATTACCCAAAACAACCAAGTAAAAAATAAACTTAATGTGGCTCAAATTGCTACCCTCAAAAATCATTACAGTGAGTCTGAAGACAGTCCTAAAAGTTTATAATTTGTATTTTGCCACCCAAAATCAGAGAACTGTGGGGATAAATTATGGATGACACACTTTAATATGAATATGCAAATAGGATGTTTTAGCTTATTTATTTCAAGTACAAAAGCACCTTAATCTAAATGCACAAGAGTTTTATAATAAATGGGTTTCAATTCCAGCAGAAATCACTTTTCCCTACATAATCACATCTTTTAAAATCAATCTGACAAATCATTCTTTAGTTAGGAAGTCATTATAGACCAAAACAACACCTTATTCTTCCACAATATACATACTGTATAGTGCAAACTTTTTAGTAATGTGTGAATTAAGAGTACTTTATTAAATACAGAATAGTATTTTTTTGTGTGTATGAAATTTTCAGGAATGGTCAGTAATGGGCCAAGGACAAAAATGCTTAATTTTGGTGTGGATCCAGATCACTGCTTATATCCAAGAGTGTTTTAAAGGATTATGTACCATTTTGAGATAAGGACCAAAGATTATAATTTTACTTTGTTAATAGATTCTTTAGAGTGTGAGATATAAGAGGTTTGTGGCTCAATGGAAAGAGAATTTGCCCCTGAACTACAAGATCTTTGAGCTTGAGTCCAGGTCTGGGCACTATATCCTTACCATTGCGAGATAGGACAAGTGTCTTGGCAGAGGTCTATGATCTCCAAGTGCATCTAGTATAATTTTTTCTTCTTTTTTTGCTCTTTTGTGTATTTTTGTACATTGATATACCTTTCTTTGGGGACACCCTTTCTTAAAAACCCATCTAAGACTTTTGCACAGTCTAACTAATATCACATGTGTGTATTGTATATACAACTTATTGCAACCCAGCTTCCATTTACTCTTTGTTCATTCTTGTTTTATGTGACAGAGTCCTAGTCTCTATGGGAGGTGCTAATTAATTTCCTTGAGAACCAATGTTGTGTTTGCTGAACAGACAACACTCTCCTGAGTATTCATGCTGCCATGGTCTCACCTGTCAGACTTGGTCACATGACTCAGGTACGTGTCCACCGAGAGCTCATTATCTCTACAACATGGCCCTGCAACAACACTGAGATCACCCATTCAACATAAACATAACATTTCCCTACACCGCCTCTGTTCACAATTTGGGAAAGGTCAAATCTCAGCAAACAAAATAGTTTTATTAAAGGTGGAAAAAGTACTCAGAACCTGCACCCAAGTAAAAGTATGGTTGTAATATTGCTCAAGTATCACTAAAAGAACAAAATTACAACAAGTACTAATGCTGTTTCCAAAGAAGTATCTAGTTTAAGAACTGTTACATCAAATAACTCAAACTAAATTATTACTAGCAAAAGTAAATTTATGAAAAGTAAGATTTACTTGGGTGCACGTTTTTTGCCTCTTTTTCAAAATCTACTACTTGCAAGAAGAGTATGCTACCGACTCTGCCACTAAGGTTAGAAAATATATTTTTACTTTGCACCTCTGAGTTTTACAATGTTTTTCTGCTCTTCTGTTGTTGTCAACCAAAAGGTTATTCATCATTAAAAAGAAATACATTTCCAAAACCCTGGACAAATTGTACTGCATTTCCATACTACACAGCTCCTGACAAGCCACTGCTGTTCTGTCACTAACCGGCCAAATCATGACATGGAGATGGAGATGAGATTTGTGACGCTGAATGAATTTCTCCTTGAGGGGCAATAAAGTTGTGACTAGAACTGAAAACCGGCGTAATGGGCTAGAAAAACTGCATTTGTCCTTAGTCTCATTGCCAAAAATTGGTGTGTGCCCCGGTAAAGGAGAGACGAAATGCTTGTCAAGGGTAACAGTCTCGCGCATGGATGCTTTCCCCCAATGACTGGCCATTATTCCTACCTCGCTCAAACAAATAGTGCATTGGCGCTGGCATCCTTCAGCAAATGTGGAGACAGAGTAATCATGAAATGCCAAAACAAACAGAATGTATACAGCAGTCGTGTCAGACACCTGCAGTAAAACATTAAACTATGACAGAGTGAGAAATGCCACCGCTGACCCAGCCCTTTCAAATCTTTTAGCTTTTTTGTGAGCTTCCTGGATGCTGTTTCTTCTCCGTTCTGCATGGTAAAGGTCTTTGAGAAGAGCAAACCTGTTTCAATGTAGCAATAAAGATGTTTTTTGCACTAACTGGCCAATGGAAGTGAGAAGTAACCATGTCTTTGTGTGGGTTTTGTGGACACGGACTGCGGCAGAGCACCCCGGGTCATGGTGGTGGGTGGCGCTGGCTTGTCTCGGTCTCTCTGTTTATGTGGCAACTGAGGGTGACAGAGGTTTAGAAAACAAAATAAATTGTATTGCCACTAATATCATCCATGTAATGCTAAGAATTAGCAGTTGTTGTTTGTAAGCCTGTTAAGCAAGATAACTCAAAAAGCAAAGGTTGGTAAATACTAAGAAGACATTAACTCCAGGCACAAGGGGTCACTGTTACGTGTGGGCAGCGAGATTTGTGGCTCAATGGGAAATGCATTAACCCCTGAACTGGAGGATCCCCAATTTGAGTATTACAGTTGCAAAATATAGCTCTGCAGTGCTTTTAATTCATTTTGAAACTTTGGCTTATTTCATGTTTATGTTTATTTGTCTAACTAAAACACTAAGAAGATGCTAACTCCAGGCACAAGGGGTCAGTAAAGGTGATTGTCTTATTTCAGGTATTTTTAATGGGATTTGTGGCTCAATGGAAAAAGCATTTACCCAGATGTGTGTCCAAGCCTTGGAGTTATATCTTTACCACTGCAAACAGCCTCTCTTGGCACTTTCAGTGAGTTTTTATCAGCATTTTCAGGAACAACTTTGGCTCAGTCAGTCCACATGAATTTGTCTAACTTTTTATGCAAGTTTTAACTGCGGGTTTGATTACACTCAGGAGTACTGGCTCGAAGCGAGGTGGAAAGAATACTTTGAACATTCACTGGTGGACAGCTATGCGCACTTCAAAGAGGTAGATGCCCACTTGTCCTCCGAGTTCTGATTAGGCACTTTGTCTTTTTGCTTTGTCAGCCATCTTGTCAGTCAGTTCTCCCCTCCTAATGACTCCTGTCAGTCAGGGATGTAACTGTCAACACAAGTCAATGGCAGCACTTCCTTCTTTGTGACTGGATAATGAGCCGTGTGCCTCGACGGTGGGACATTTTCAAACTGAATGTCAGAAGAAAGAGCCAAGAAATGTTCAGAACTTGTGCACCAAAGTAAAGTATCTTATAGAGAAAAATGAGTTTGATGTGAGAGCTGAGGAGTGTGAGGTTGACCAGAGGACAGCCAAGGCAGCAGCAAAGGGAAAGCCATGCCCTTTTTTTTCACAGAAGAAAAAGAAGAGGGAGTGATGGGAGAGGGAGGAGGAGTGGGTGTCTTCAGATGTGGCAGTGCTGATGAAAAGACAGGCAAATGATTGGAGACAAGAGGTGGAGACAGAGGACGGAGGAGGAGAAGGCGTGAACCAGTGTGCATTATTCATCCCTGCTGACACATCACAATCTCTGATTCATCTGGAGAAGGGCATCAGTCAAGTCACAACCTATCTCTGAGACTTCACTCATCTGTGCACGGACAGACAGGACAGCTGCATGGGCACACAAACATGGTTAAACCTCCTGGTAAAATGTTTAATACCCAAAGCTTCATCATTTTATAACTCATGTCATTGTAAATTACAATATAAAGGGACTAATATAGAATTTTCTTGTTGAAAATATATAAATATATATGAATAATGTGATTAATGTTAAATAAGCGTAGCACTGAGAGATGCGATGTTAAGTCAGTAACTACAATCCTGAACCAAACAGAAGCACAGTGCAATTTGTGGAATCCATTATAGGGCTGCACAATGGCTAACAAGGGCAAGATGGCGGCATCCAGTAGGACAGGTGCTGCATCGCTGCCAGATATAACTCTGTTTATTTGATCTAAACCAATGCAGTACTCTCCTAACAGCAATGGAGCTAGGATTAACTGGTGTAAAGACATGACATGGTTTTTGCCATCTGGATTGCTGTTTCTTCAGTACAGCCCTGTTTGCATGGCACGCTTAATCAGCGGATGGGACAGGTGTCTACCTGTTACCACACCCTGCATCCTTTCTCTTGTTTCTACAAGGGTTTGACATTCTCCGCTGGTCAGTATGCCTTGTATTCCCACAGACTGAGTTGGGGGAAAGTGTCCTTATTCAGAACTGTGAATCAGGCGCGCATTCTCTGGGACAGAATAAAACTTGAGGATTATTTTGCGGACATTTAAACATTAGAAGCGTTATGCCAAAGACTGATCAATTGAGACATCTTCTATATGAATCTGGATCTTTTATGTTTTACAGAATCATGGCTACATAAAAAATATCCAGCTAATATGTTATGTGTTGAGGGGTACAACATGTTTAGAAGAGACTGATCTGTGGGAAGGGGTGGGGGTGTGTTGTTTTATGTTAAAGATAACATCATTTGTAAGGAAATCAGCTTATCATGTAATGAATTGAAATGTATTGATCTTAAAATAATCCTTGCAGATCAAATGTCATTTTCTGTGTCTCATGCAAAGAGTGTGTTTAATGATAAGTTAAATAATTTCATAAAATATTGTGACAATAGTAATAATGACATTTTATTTGGAGATCTTAACATTAACTGGTTTGATAAAACAAATAGGAAGGAACTCAAATCAATTACGATCAAATATGATCTTAGACAAATTATTGAAGGGCCAACAGAACAACCAAATCTACAGAGACACTTATTGATCTGCCTTTCTCGAATCGACCCAAAACAAGCATGAATAAGAATATTAAACCTAATATCAAAGGAAATGCGACAGATGATCCAAGCCTGGATCATCTGTCATCTGAACAGATGTTGCAACTTTAGAGGGAGCATGCAATGGGCCTGCTGACTGCAGGAATGTCCACCAGAGCTGTTGAATGTTCATTTCTCTACCATAAGCCGTCTTCAAAGGCATTTCAGAGAATTTGGCAGTACATCCAACCGGCCTCATAACCGCAGACCACACGTAACCACACCAGCCCAGGACCTCCACATCCAGCATCTTCACCTCCAAGATCGTCTGAGACCAGCCACCCAGACAGCTGCTGCAGCAATCGGTTTGCATGACCAAAGAATTTCTGCACAAACTATCAGAAACCGCCTCATCTGCATGCTCGTCGCCCTCATTGGGGTCTCAACCTGACTGCAGTTTGTCATTGTAACCAACTTGAGAGGGCAAATGCTCACATTCTATGGTGTGTGGGACTTTGGAGAGGTGTTCTCTTAACGGATGAATCCCAGTTTTCACTGTACAGGGCAGATGGCAGACAGCGTGTTTGGGGTCATGTGGGTGAGCGGTTTGCTGATGTCAACATTGTGGATCGAGTGGCCCATGGTGGCGTTGGGGTTATGGTATTGGTCTATGTTATGGACAACAAACACAGATGCATTTTATTGATGGCATTTTAAATGCACATAGATACTGTGACGAGATCCTGAGGCCCATTGCTGTGCTATTCATCCACAACCATCACCTCATGTTGCAGCATGATAATGCATCCCAGTTCTTGCATGGCCACCATACTCATCAGACAGGTCCCCTATTGAGCATGTTTGGGATGCTCTGGATTGGCAAATACGACAGCATGTTTCAGTTCCTGCCAATTCATCAGCAACTTCTCACAGCCAATGAAGAGAAGTGGACCAACATTCCACAGGCCACAACCAACAACCTGATCAACTCCATGCCAAGTAGAAGTAGGCAAATGGTGGTCACACAAGATACTGACTGGTTTTCTGATCTTTGAGTTTAGCTAATGAAAAATAAGAGCAAAAACAAAAGTTCTGCGTTCAAATTTTTGTTCAGTGTATGTTACTGACTGTTGATAAACTGATTCAGGAGGATTATAGGGACTCAGATATCTCACACAGTGAAACATCAGTGAAAACTCAAAATCCCATTCTATCTTTTCATGAAGTGATCCAAGCTAAAATTATCTCCGCTTTTAAAACATCACATGCCAAAGACATATTTGGAATTGACAGTAGATTTTTTAAAATGCATAAAGTAGCTTTTAATTCAGACATTTGTAAAATTATTAACTGGTCAATCAGCATAGGAGTATTTCCTAGTTCTTGGAAAACTGCAGTAATAATGCCCATTTTTAAAGCAGGGGACTGTTTAAATGTGGCCAACTATAGGCCAATTAGCATAATCCCAACAGTGCCAAAAGTCATTGAAAAATATATTTCAGAACAAATCACATCACACTTGGATTCCATTAAATATACCTTGTATCCTTTGTAGTTTGGCTTTAGGAAAAATCATTCCACTGAGACCACAAACAACTTGCTATTGGAAAACAAAACAAAGGACTGAATTGGCTAAAAGGCTGTTTATTGTGATCTCAAGAAAGCCTGCAGCACTGTTAACCATGACATCTTCATTAATAAATTATCTAAATACAACTTCTCACCAACAGTTATTCAGTAGATAAAATCATATCTGAAGAACAGAAAGCAGTGTGTTCGGATCAGTAATACTACTTCTGGTACAATTAATAATTGCATGTGTGTGCCTCAGAGATCAACCCTGAGCCCCCTTTTATTCACTCAATATACAGTATTAAAGATCTGCCAAAAGCCTGTTCATCTGCAACATGCCAAATGTATGTAGATGACAAAGTAATTTATATGCATTCAAAAACCAAGAGTCGAGCTGCAAAGGAACTATCATCAACAATGGTGTCTGTACAAATCTGGTAAACCAATTCATGGCTGTTTCTAAATCTTAATAAAACTGTCTCTATGTATTTCTCCAAGACTCAAAACAAAAAAACAGATCCACCTGTTATGGTCGCAGGAGAAACATTAACTGTGGAGGAGGAGTACAAATAGTTGGGCATAATTATTGATTCTAATCTTACATTCAAAACTCAAGTGAAGAAAGTAATAAATAAAATAAAATTTTATCTTGCAACATTCAGACAAATTTGAAATAACTTTACAACTGAAGCTGCAAAGACATATCTTAGTGCCATGATTCTCTCACACTGCTGTCTGACAAGTTGGACACAAACCAGCAAAACAACCCTACAACCAAAGACTTTATAAACAAACTCTTAAAACTCTTGACAAAAAAACAAACTCCTACCACCACTGTCATATTCTTTCAAAATATAATTTTTTCAGTTGGGAGAATATGATCAAATTCCATGACATTGTGTTGGTGTTTGGCTCCATTTCCTCTGCAAAAATACATCCATCTAATAGATAGTGTAGACACTTGAGCCCAGAGCAGAGGAGACTGTGATGTTCCTTTAAGGAAAAGTAATTTTGGGCAGTTGGGCTTCTCTGTTGGAGTGGCACACACCTGGAACACTGTTCCTAAAGAAACCTGGAAACATCACATTTTTTAAAATTGTTCTCTAGATTAGTACAACTCTGGCTCCTTGACAATCAAACTTGTACTCACATTTAAGACACTTTGGGCTATATTTACTAAGATGGGTGCTAAATTGTGAGTGCAAAGTGAAAAATAGTGTTTGCTATTTGCTATTTGTTATATACAAAGAGAAAGCGTGCAAGTAATTGCTGCCAGAAATGTAAATGAGAAATTTGTGTGAGCATAAGATGCACCAATAAAGGGAGCAACTCCGACTGCATCTTTCCCTACAGTGATGCAACACGAAAGTCAATATGAGAGTCCTGCCTCAAATAACAGGACTGTAGTTGCTTTGAGGAATAATAATTTCATTGCAATGCATTTCACTTTTTTTTTATTAACTTTGCGTAGTCTATCCTTGTTAATTCCTTGTCTCATACAATTCTGGCTTTCACAGCAACTCGAGTTTCCTACAGTGGAGAAACAGAGAGGAAAGGTAAAGTCCTATTCACTGTCTGTCAGAGCCAGTAACCCTTCAAACGCATATAAAATGTATCAAGTAGAACTGATGGTGACCAAACAAATGTAAAAATATTTCTAATGTCCTTCGCTCGTACATTAAACAGCAGCGCAGCCTCGATCCACTGTGGGCAGCTGCCAATCAAGCGTCGCAGCAAGCGTTAGGAGGCAATAGGATAAACACAATGGGAATGACACTGTCATCAAATGGCCTAAACGCACAGTTTAAAGTAGGGCTGAACGTTATTAAAAAAATATCTAATTGCAATTTTCCTGACAGATATTGCAGTTACAATTAGATTTGCAATATATTTTTCTATATGTTTAGTTAACAGTTTACATTTCAAGCATGTGATGGAGCATTGACACTTGAGAGAAGACTGAAATATTCACTTCTCAACTAATATAAGGATTCAGATGCCTTTCAGATCATGTCTATGGAGGTATAAACTACAGCTGTAGCAAGATGTATACATATTAAGACCCTGCGGAGATGGGATATTTTATTCTCTGCAAAGGGCATTAAATCACATAAATAATTGCAGCCTTTGCGATTTGCTAATTGCCACAATCAAAAATGGCAGTTTCGATTGGATTTCGATTAATCGTGCAGCCCTACTTAATTGTCATTGTAAGAATTTTAAAGTAGGCTACGTGAAACAGACTGAAAGCCCAGAGACAGGAGTTGTAACAGGCTGAAGTTCAGGGGAATGCGAGAAAATCAAAGAAAAAGTATTGCAGGTAAAGTCTGTCTCTTTGTTTCCTCCGCCTTCATATCAACACATTACTGTTGCATCTTTGCAAATGAGCCCTTTTGAAGCATCATAACTTATTTTCAAAGCACTTATTTTCTGTGCACTAAAAGCCATTTCCTCTGCAAAACTTTCGCAACTGCTCGTCCATCGTATTAAATTTTCAGGCACATGACAGTGGTCATGTCAATGAATATGCATTGTCCCATTTCAAAAATAAATAAATAAAATGTATCGCAAATTCATCTGAATACATACATTCCAGTAATATTATTCTCTTCCACCTGACAGAAATGTACACGTTAGGACCACTGTCCTATCATTAGCTTCAGTAACACTGTGTAAAACTGTGGCACTTGTACTGTTATTTATTTGAACTGGAACTATAAAATACCTTGAACTTTTAACCTAACACTTTTTAGTCCACTCCATTCTCCCATATTTGCTCTCTTCATAATCCATTTATTAATTAAATAATCAGAACATTAATTGGCAGATTAACCAGTTATTAACATATTTGTTTGCAGATTGTATTCCAAGTTAGCAAAAAGGTTTTACAAATATTCACAGTTATATGATTATTGCAATATTCAATAGTTATTGCACATTGCATGTTTTTCTAAAATCAGCAGCCATTGCAGCCATTACATTACAGCCATACACTCATACAGTTTATGATTGTATAAAATCACCTAAAGCCATTGTTTTACTGAATTATCTTAATACAAATATCTGTTCATTTAACATGAATGTAATAATGAGACATACATATCCGCCAGCATATCTTACAGAACTGTTTCATTTTGTTTGCATTATGCAAATTCTATTCAATGCAAAGCACAGACCTTTTGCTATAAGGGAGACTCATAATGGTTGGCTTGTATTCATACATTAATATGCAGATAATGTATATGTATGTTAGCTGATGTGGACATTAGTGCTATTATATGCCAACAATTCAAGGTCTATCTCAAGAAGCTTTAAACAAATGCACCTTTAAAATATTGAAATTTGTCCATTTCAAAGCAATAGCATTAATTTTCCATTGTTTATTTTTGTATTTTGATCAAATTGCCGAGGGCCTTATGGAGTTCATTTTGCATTCCTGTGTTGCACTGTCTCCACATCCTCTGTATAAACAGCCCTGAGATGCTAGAGCCAGACAAAAGCTTACTGTTTGGACGGCTTTGAAAAGGTCAATTAATATCAATGCCTCAACAACAACAAAGTTTCTGTCTGCTGGTTATACAGGTGGCTACGTTCGCAGCATCAAAAAGGTAAATGTTGTTTTTCATTCCCCTTTTCCTGACTGGTACATCAGAGTTTACACTGAGATTCTGACAAAACCCACAGATGGACAACATTTAAATGCAAAAGTAGCAAAGCGGGGGAGTTCGGATTGGTCGGGAATGCTACACTCTCAAAATAAGACTTCAAATAGGGCCTTTGACGTGAAACCCAAACCACGCTCCACGGGGAGAGGACGTCATCAGAAATATTCATGGGTCCCACTAGGAAGAAGACGGAGCTATGAGGCCTGTGTCTGAACCCTGAAATGCTATTTAAGGTAGTGTGTGCATGAATGATTTTGTAAGTGTGTGTGTGTGTGTGTGTGTGTGTGGGAGGAGGAGGGTGAAAAGAGAAGCAAAAAAGTACATTTATACCTCAAAACATGAAACCTTAGTCCTCTTACGTCGATACAAGACTTCACTGTGTTAGAAAAATATATGTGGTAACTTGCAATATTTGGATATTCTTTTTGACATGTTAAGTTCAATTTAATTAAGGAGATAAGACTCTGTATTTACTAGTCAAAACTGGGTCAAAATTTAAACTTACCCTTAACCCTAAACCAAGGCTAAAATAAAGCTAAATTAGGGCTAGATTGAGGGATCAAAATTAAATCAGGTAATTAAAAAAAATATATATGTATATTGGAACCCAATGCTATAAGCTTTATTTGGCTTCTTAGGAAGTCTATTTTCAGATTTGCCACAATGCAGAGATCTTGAAATTGCAGTTAATAAGAGTGTGTGACCTTGTGAATAAACTTAATTTGATTACAACACAGTTACATTGAAGGCTCTGATATGAAAAGGATTTTTCTACTGTAAATCTGTCAGATGGAGTACCACAGCATTACGCTATTGCAGATATTAGCAACAATAAATATGTGATTGTGCAGTCCTACTACTTAGATTATCTATGTATAATAAAATCCAGAGAGGTGAAGAATCTCAAGTATAGAAAACTACCCTTCTACTAAAAACAATGACCAGACTATATGATTATAATTAGAGAAGTGTACATGGTTTGGAACAATGACCAGCAAACACTGAGCCCTATAGGGACAACTGCCCATCTGTTGGTGATAATGACAAAAAAATAGGCCAAAAGATACAGTTTTTCCAGTTTAGTAAAAATGCAGACAAAGCTTAAGAGGCATTTATGAGTGAACATAGCCTATATGCAATAAGCTATGTGTCAGTATGAATGGATGTATCCTTAAACTGCACTGGGCCCTACGCTACGCATGAGTGCATCCATTATTATCTAGTCGTGCTGTGTGTAATTATAGACATATGAGAGGTCTGTCTACATTGTACAAAACGCTAGCTATGGATATGTGTGCAGATGGGCTTGTTTTAGCAGTGGCAGATGCAGAAGCCAGTACATTGTCTCAAAAAGTTTATGCGCTTTGCCACCTGTGCTTTCAACAGCCAAACCATTTTTCTACAATAGCCAACTTCTTTTTCATTTTTTTAAATAAAAGAGCTTGAAAATCTATATCTAGCTATATGTAAACGTGACCCTGTCATTTACATAAAAACATACCTTGTAGTATTAAATTTAGCGGCTTTTGAAAGAAACATGAGAAGCGAAGTAGGTTGCCTACTCAAATGTGCCTAGACAGCCTTTCAATGGGCCATCAACTGCAGCCACTTCCAACGAGTGGATAATGAACAAAGGCTTCACCAGCGTGCCCAGGTACCCCATGCTGCCCAGCCAGCGCACATAAAGGTGGGGGTAGGAGCCGGACGCGCGCTCTCACAGGCAGCGCTGTTGCCAACCAGCTTGGTGGCCCAATATGCAAAAACAACAGCTCCAAATTGTCAGCCAAAATATCTTCATAAAGTCTCAAGAGAAAGCTCTCTCCAGTCTGTAGCTTTTAAGCTAGCGTGTTTCTTTAGCTAACTAGTTCTCCATAAGGTAAAACGACAGGTGCACACGCTACATCTGGGTGGGGTGCACGCCTTTTTACGCAGAGTTTAGGGATGTATTTTTACCTGGTATGAAGCGCTCCGTCTTCGTCCCTGTCTGCTAGATGCATGTGGGTGGATTTGCAGCGGAGAGCTTCATCAGAAACGGCAAAGCAAACGGCGAACGCGAAATGTAATCCAGCTGGTTCTCCCTCAGAGAAAGCGCGTCTGCCTTTGTTGACTGGAGGCTGCATCTACCTTTCCGGTGTATTTGGAAAGAGCTCATTCGGTGCTGTTGCTCCTCGAACGGCGCTTTTGTCAGGAGCTCATCGCCGGTCGGACGGACGGCCTCACATCCAGCCAGTTGATGTCATTGATACTCCCTGCCTTGTATCCTTCCTTAACGCCCTCCTCCTGCACTCGCTCTCTCTCCTCTTTCTCTCCCCTCCTCCTCTCCCTCCCAGTTTCACATGACGTGATGCAGGCGCTGATCTCCAATAGCAACCGTATCCCCCATCACCCCTGTTGCCCCCATCACCCCCTCCTCCCTCTTCCTACCTCAGCTGCTGCTCCCGCTCAGGTTTTTAGCAGTTATTTTGTATGCCTTGATTTTCTTTCTCTCCACCAAACTCTGCGTACCCTAGGGGCAGAAAGGGAAGATAAGCACCTTGAAACCATGTAGATTCCCATAATGTAGTGTCTAATTATAGCTGTTGGCAGGAATACAGTTACAGCGCCCCGTATCAGCTTCACCAGCACAGAAGTCCCTTACTAAATTATAGTCAGGCATTAAAATATTACATGGGATGCTCAAGTCGCAGAAGGATAGTATGGAAACATATTAATAAATAATACCGTGGGTGGTAAATATTGGAGCGTGTACGAAAAGGTAGGGTTGAGGAAAACAGATGGGTTTAACCTCAAACTAATTAATACAGCAGTGGAGGTGATTTTAATATTTAGTGCAACCTTGTTCGAACAAATTTACAATTACCCTTGCTGTTATGAATTCATCTTTTTCACGCTATTCATATGTGGATGCCAGTGTGAAGGCCAGCCCAGACATGTCTCTCAACAAACCCTCCCACCAAGGTCGACTGAATGCAATATTAAATCAAATGGATGCATGAAGGGCTATAGCCTTTGGTTGGTAACACACTCGTGTTGATGTTTCTAAATGCATCCTTGTTCTGGGGGGAAAAGGAATGGCTTTTGTTTTTAAATGTCATAAAGGCCAAAATATATAGGCTACAGCAGGATAAAACAATAGGTTGTGCATCTTAGGCCTGTTATCTGGGTCATACCCCATGACAGCAGCGTGCACCAAGAGTGATATCTGCAATGTGTTGTGTGTGATGGTCGCTGCAGCGCTTTAGGTGTTTTTATTCTCCAGTGTTCATGCTGTATGCCAACACACTTATGCGGTAGTATCAAAAACTTCGTCTATGTAGATTTGTTATCACACTATTTCATCAATCAAGCAAAAGAATCAGACGTTTATTTTAGTCTGTTGTTCCGCTCTTTATCCTTGAGAAAACACAAACATAAATTTGTATTACATTACGAAAATGCAAACGCCAACAGCACTTTTCACTTTGTCTTTCAGGAACAAAGGCCTCCTGAGTGACTTTTTTGTTACGAGCGAGCGACATCTAGTGGAAGCATGAGGCACTGTCGAGTTGTTCGGGAACATAAATCCTTTGTCTGCCTCCTGGACAATGCCAGTCCTTTGACCTTTTGACCTTATTAAAGCCCACTTCCCATGTCGATATATAAATTTTGACTTGAGTTTCACAATTACAGCAATTACTCACCACTTTCTAAGGAAATGTCAAAGGTTGTGTAGCTGGTCAGCAAATTTATTGAATAGACACCATAGGGAGCACATGTAATCATCAAAATGCCATTAACCAGCTGAGGTTTCCTGACCACACCAACCACATACTGACCTCAAAATAGTAGTAAAACAACTAATAAGGTTATGAAAACTTAGCATGGGTTAATAAAAGCGCTTTAGTATTATAATAATGCTTCCTCTGTTGTCATTGGCCTCTATCTCTCCTGCTAACCCTGTGACCCGGCTGACTGTATAGCATTACAGTATTCCCATTTTCAGAATTGAAGCTAGGGCAAAAGATCCCTAAAATTAGCCGGGTAAGTGCCCTGTCTCTACCACTGCCCTGCAGCAGTGACGTTAATTGCGCGCTATTTATACTTTAAGAGTTCACAACTTGGAAAGATCAAATTTCTGTTATGCTTTATTTTGGCATCCTCACACTTAGGTGATGAGCAGAAGGCCCATGTTATATGCTGTTGAACTTGTGGATATTTGTCACAGCTGTATTTTGAATGGAGCTGATCACTTAATTAACCAAAAGTGGTATTAACACCCTGATAATTTGCAAATAAGTTCAATTGTTAGCCACGAAAAACACATTGCCACTTTCTATTGACACATTTCACTTGTGAATGCTCAAAAACACAAGTAAAAAAGTCTTCAAGCATCTTCTGAAGCCCAATCCTACAACACAATGCTGAAAGGTCATTATAGATTTTTTACAAGCTGATTTAAACACCAGCCTAGACTTCAATAAGACCTGTCTTATACACAGCCAATGTGAGAAGAATGTACGAAAACCTGAGATCACCCACACAAGTGAACACATTCTGTTGTGATACTGAATTTTATTCAAGTATCTCAGATACACTTTTGTTCTTGAGTTATCATCTGTTAAATTAATCAGTTGAGAAAGAAAGGCAGCATCAGTTCACTGCCTAAATGTAAGTCTGTATTCAGTGCTTTGCACAAGCAATTCTTTCATGATAACACAAGACCAACAAAAGAGATACTAATAAAAATAAGACGCAGCAATGGTAAAGAGAGCCATCTGATACATTTGTGTGGACTGCATCTGGGGTTAAAAGGAAACTGACTCCAAAATTAATTAAGAAAGACTCTTGGATCTTGACCTCCTCCTGTTGTGTGAAGCACACAAGATCCAAAGAAATGTAACAATATGCAAATCTTATGGGAGGACCCATCACCTGCTTGGTGATGTGTCACCAACTACACAGACATAGGCACAGTTTAGACTTGCATTCAGAATGGATAATTTAGACAAAAGTAGAGGTTAAAATATATCTCCCAAATATATTATGCATAAACCAATTTATAGTAAAAGGATCGGCCCAGATTTTAGAGAATTGTCATGAAAAAAAAGCATCTGAAATAAAAAATAATCCCATTAGAACGCTGTTTGTTCTGTGGGTTTGTAGTGTTACCTCTGATTGGATTATCAAACTGCATAGATGTCCATGTACAGTCTAGGGCTTTAGCAAACAATGGTGCTTTGTACTACATAGACAGCCTCTGTCTAATCTCGTACTACAAATATTCAGCACCTGCAGTTCAAAATAGCTTCATATTCCCAATTTAAGTTATTGTGTTTGTTAGGAGGACAAAGCCTTGTGGCCTACTTTTGGCACAGTAGCTCATTCAACATATTTTTGTAGCAAACAAACACCATGAAAAAGCTTTCAGCATGTTTCACTCTTAAAGATTCTGCAATACTCTCTTCAAGTTAATGCTTTTTACCAGGCTACTCCTATCAAATGCTTTTAACTGATCTTAACTAATCCAGCCTTCACCAACCCCACACAAAAATCATGACAGTCTGAAAGACAATTAATTTCAAGGACTTTTAAATTAGAAACCTACAATCAGTCTGTGTGACTTAATAAAGCGAGAACTGAGCAGATGTTGTTCAGACATGTGAGCTCAGAAACCGGTTTATTGCTACGGTCTGGTTTGTTACTGTGCAGAGCCAGAGACCTAGAGAAGTGTATGAGAAGTGAAGGGGCCATGTTGGAGCAGAGTAGTGAGAGTCAGTGCAGCTCAATGAAAGCCTCCATCTCTTCAGAGATTACTCCTCGGTATGGCAGTCTGTGCTTCTCTACAGCCCGCGCCGCCAGGCACTGGAGGGTCAGATAGTTCAGTGGGTAAAGAGCTGGATGCCCACTGCTCTGCTCGTCTAACAGCTCGTAAGCAGTCTTCCTCTGTGCATTTGTGGCATCAAAGTGGGCCCCTGCTTTCATTAGTTGAGCCATAATCTCAGGACAGCCGTTACTAGCAGCAATGTGCAGTGGTGTGTTGTTCTCACAGTCGCGTGAATCCACATCAGCACCACACTCCAGCAGCAGTGATGCTACAGCCTGAGAGGGAAATCGTCCAACAGGATACCGGCCCACAGACGTGGTCTCTTTGTCTACAGCCATGTGGAGGGGAGTGAAGCCGTTACGACCTCGTGGGTTAAGTTTTAGCAGACGGTAGACTGTGTGTTTCTTCTGGTGCTCCTGCTCTGGAGCGCACTCCAGCTTCTCCAGCAGAAAGATGAGGTGCAGGATGATCGATAGGGCCTTGGTGAACTGAGGTGCTTCTGGAGGGTGATCCCTCTGTGCTATAGCTCTCTCTACCTCTCTGACACTTTTCCCCAGGACTGTCATCAGGTCATGAAAGGTGATGCGTGTAGACAAAGTGCCTTTAGCGCGGTCTTGAAGTACAAATGAGAAGAGTTCTGCAAAGGACAGGAAGCTGGAGGCGGTCATGGGACTCAAGGGGTCCAGGTTGCTCTGCTGCATGTCCAGAGCGTACTTCCACAGGCTGATGCAGCGTTCAAAATTGCCCGAGTCAGCATACACTGCCCCTCTGTAACGAATGTAATAGGAAGTGTCTGGATGTGACGGGCCCAGGATGCGCTCTCGGACAAGTAAAGCTTGCATCCTCATTTCATCTGGGTCTGTGATCAGAGCCTCCAGCTCCTCCGCAGTGTTCACCTCTTGAGCACAGCCATAGGCGGGAATAGGGAGTCCAGGAGGAGGTTTAGCCAGAGAAGCAGCTTTATCACCTGGCTGTCTCAGCTCCATGGCTCTCCTCCAGTATTTCATGGCCCCCAGGAGATCACGTTTCTTGTCTACAAAAGTAGCACCAAGCAGTTCAAGAGCATCGACACGTTCTTCCCTGGAGGTACGAGGCTGATGGGCCAAATACTCTACTATGTTGGTGTGACCTGTGACACTGGCCGCCAGGAGGGGGGTCATGCCGTAGCCGTCCCTCTCCATACGGGCATTGCACTTGAGCAGCATTTTCATAATATCTAGACTACCAGACTCTGCACAGTCATGAAGCGCGGTGTTTCCTTTCACACTCTTGCGGTTCACATCAGCGCCTTTATCCAGGAGGAACTTGGCTATCTCCTTGTGGCCCTTGTAGCAGGAGATCATGAGGCAGGTGTGGCCGTGGCGGTTGGCTACCTCCATGTCGGCTCGGTGCTCCACCAGGTAGCGGACTATTTCCAGGTGTCCATCGAAGCAGGCGGCTCGAAGTGGTGTGGAGTTGGTGAGAGTAGCATTATTGACCGAAGCGCCGTGCTTTAGCAGTGTTTTAACCACAGGAAGGTGACCCGCCGCTGAAGCCGCCCACAGCGGGGGAGCCCCTTCTATAGTCTCGCCGTCAAAATTCACGGAGCCCCCGAGCTCAACATTAGCTTTACAGTGCTCTAGCAGGTAGTCAACAACCTCCAAGTGCCCGTACCGAGAGGCTATGAGCAGCGGCGTCCCGCCTTGGGTCTTCTCTTCAGCTAAAGCTTCCAGCTCCTCTGGACTTTTGTTGCTCAGCAACTTCTGGATAAGTTTTAGCTTACCATCTCTGGCAGCGTTGTAAACCGCTGTCGTTATATCCATTTTACACACGGTGAGCTGCAGAGCTGGACATCAACCCCATAACCACCCGCCTATGGAAAAACAGAGTATGCTGGTAAAAGCAGACAGCCGTGTTCTTACTTTGGACTCTGTTTCTGCCTCTCATCTTTCTGCCATTTTGAGGCTGCTGTCAAGATGGCGTTTGTGTTGTTTGACAGATCTATGTTTACGATTCCGGCAAGGCATTATGGGCTATGTGGTTTGAATGTCGCTGCTAGCCACACATACGGCCAAACGCAAAACTACATTACCCACAATGCACACGGCTCGCCCACACACCAGCTGATAGGTTCATTTGTTATACTTCAACAAGGTGCACCTCTTCCCGTGGCACAGAGATGACTCTACATAGAGACTACTGTATATGTTAGTCATTAGTGGTACTACACCTTCTTACAAATAATATCGTAAATAGTGCTCAAGAAAACCAGAATAATAAAATCAACGAAGTACAAAGTAAAAATAACGAATTTCCTTTCAGCTTCTCTTCTATAGATAGCTTATGTCTTAAAGATTATTTATAGAGGCCTAGCTAAAAAAAATGCATATTCACCTGTTTCAACTAGGCCTATATGCCCAGGTCTACTTACAAAGGCTCCAATTTAAATTAGACTTTTTTCTTGTCAGGTCAAGTGTCGGTAGTTTACGTATCACCAGCAGAGGGGGTACGTGAGCCTCAGAACCGTGGAACCGTGGATACACAACTATGGCCTATTGCTTTAAACCAATTTGCTGTGGACAAAGTATTCAAAATCTGTACTGAAGTAAAAGTAGTATTACTTCAAAAATAATATAACTCAAGTAAAGGTAAAAGTAGGCTACTTTAAAAATAAAATTTAATAGAATAAAAGAGAAAAAAATTATTGAGTGTAAAATTAAGTAGAAAGTAGGGCCTTTAAATGTTTTTGCAAAATCTTTCCTCTTCTTTTTCTTCAGAAATTCTACTTAAGTAAATTACTTGAGTAAAAGTAGGCAATCTAGTTACTGGACACCACTGCGAATTTGGTAGCACCACTTGTGGCTGAGGCAAGAGGAAGTCTCATAATTTAGTTGTCGTTTTGTCACTTGAAATCAAGCTTGTGGTTTAAAAAAATAATAAGGGAGTTTGAATGCACATAAGCTACAGATAACATTGCATGTGAGGAGAACCAGGATTAAATGGCTTACAAATGACACCCAGATGGAGCTTGTCTCAGAGGACACAGATTCCGACTTGTTTGCAAAGCTGGAGCACAAGAGCAAAGTGGTTTATAATCTTTTGACTATGGCTTATTTTTGATCCCAGGATTTATTAAAAAGAATACTTTAATTAAACCACTGCTCGAAAAAACAGCCTGAGGGAATAGCTTTTTTTATTCACAAGCATCTCACATAACAACAATAAAATAAACGTCATTTCATTTCAAAAGTAATTATTAATAAGGTTCTTCAAGTACATGGAGGCTTTCTGATTTTTAAACAGACGTGCAAAATCCACATTTAGTATAACTCTTTACAAAGATACAGGTCCTATATAACAGCATAATTACTCCTTGGGTCACTGCTGAAAATTTACTGAGTAACATCAAAGAAGGCAAAATGTATGAGGGAATACATAAACAAATGCACAGGTTAGCATAGTGTATAACAGAGTAAGAAGCTATAAAACAGGATGTCATATAATACATCAGCAGTGGTTTTCTGTTTTTTACAGAACGCATGACACCTTTGCCATCACAATATTAAACTTGTGAAGTGGAATGAAAAGGCAGCCGGAGAAGAAAAGGGCATTAAAGTCTGGGAGCTTGACAGGAATTCCCTAGTGTCCCGCCAGCAGCTCACTTAGCAGCACCTCCCTCTCTCCTAAAAGCACGTCTCTCTTCAGACTGGTGCCTTTGTTTACTACCTTCACCTTCATGGCCAGATTCTTGATTTGAGCTTGTGGCAGCGAATCAAAAAAGAAGTCCTCGTTAAACACTGGATTTCTGCTATTCTTGATGATGGTGCTCCTCTGTTTCTGCTGCTTGCCCGGGTTCAGATACAGTGCCACGCAGCAGTTGATGCTCTTAACGTCAGTCTGCCTGTCGTACAGTGCCTCGGCTGCCAGAACTCGCACCCTTAAGCGGGCCGCCTCGGGGTCGTAGTGGGTGCTGAGCCGAAGCGTGCCCCCTTTGTGCAGATTTATAGTGTGTTCTCGCTGCAGGTCCGCCGCTGCGCCTCTTAAGCCACTGCTCTTACATCCACGGAAGGCGGGAGAGGGTGGGCAGCGCGTGCGACGCCTCTGCATGTTGGGGCTGTTGTCCGCGGAGCTGCACTCATCTGTGGACAGGGAGCTGTGGCGTGCAAGGGAGCGTTTAGCACGAGACACCTTTAGGAAAAACAGTGATGGAGAGAACACTTTAGTAACACCTTTATAAATAACTTCAATGACACTTAAGGGACAAATGTGTTAAAAATCAGCACCCGCACCTTGGCTTGGGTCTCCTGTGTGATGGAGCGCAGCAGAGAGGCAGAGCGGGACAAGAGAGGGGAGTTAAATGGTGAGGACTCGGCAGAGGAGCAGGTATCACTCTCTCCTCCACTGAAGTATCTGTAGGGGCTGGGGTCAGCAGGGGTCAGCAGTGTCCCACCCTGGGAGCGCCGCTGCGAGTTGGGAGAGTTCAGAGGGCTGCTGGGGTCACTATGGAACAAACTCTCTTTCCGGCGGGTGTGGGGCGACTCCACCAGAGTAGAGAAGCCATAGGAGGTCTGGGCTTTGGGTACGTATGGTAGTGACATGGCCGTCTGTGACTGAGGATCTGCGTTGGTGTTGACTGATGCTTTGCCAGAGGAGGTGGCACCAGGTTCGTCGGCACTCTCAATCTGGATGATGTGGCGGTTGGCTGACTTCTGCAGGTTGCGGGCAAAGAGTCGGGGACTGCTGGGGTTCTTGCTGCTGCGAGCTCTGGGGCTCTGGCTACAAATGGCATGGTCTGAGGAGGAGGGTCTTAATGTGGAGCTGTGCAGAGGCTCAGGGCTGGGCGACTCATCAGGAGGGCAGCAGATGAGTTTGGGAGGGATGAAAAAATCTGGAATCTTGTCAGGGGTGAGCACATTGGCATAGACAGCAACAGGAATGGCCTCTGTAGTCTGGGGGGGCTGGGATTGTGACCCACCGCTCTCCACAGAGCTGCGCAGCTTTTCCAGGAGCCACATGCCTGCTCACACCACTGGGGCTCACTCTGAGTCATGTAAAAAAGAGAATAGAATTATAACTTGGTCAACACAATGCAAAGATACACTAGATTAAACAGCTCACTCTCACTATCAGGTCATGAATCATGCAGTGCCTAATCACAGTAAACGAAAAATATTTTGCTTAACTTGGCTGAGAGGGCAATTCAAATGTATAATCTATAGTCATTATTTATCCAAAGTAACTTTTAAATAGCAAATAATCGTTGTCATAAAGAACTTAATGTGAAATGCGACACGCATTAAAGAAAACAAACAGCTCTACACATCAAACCACGTTATCATTTACCAGAACCCGATCACTAACTGTTTTAATTGTTTATATATTCATGCTAAAAGTCAAAACTTTTGCTTGCCAACTAAAACAGACTATACGCTACTATCTCCAGTCAGCTAGATCACATACCTGTTGAATGAGGAAACTCTTTGTCGAGCTGCTCACTGCAGCGCGCTCCTCTGTCCTCTCCAAACGCTCTGTGCGTAAAAGGTGTTTTCCCGCTCGTATACGAGTCCGAGTCTGATCACGGGCACTTGGCAGCGGTAAAAGGCTGCTAGATCAGGCACACTCGCTTTATATAATGAGGTCTGTGACTTCTGAGCCAATGAGAATGTTGTGAGACCTTCCTGTGATACCATCAAACTCTCTCTGCGCGCAACAAAAGGAACAATCCTCTAGTTCTCTCCCACAAAGTGCTGGGAATTATATTGGTCTCCTCTCTCACGTCTCACTGATTTAAGAAAACGTCACAGTTTCATTTGGCGTTCACGTGCGCTCCTTTATCTCGAGTAGACTATTATTAGAAAGCAAAGTTCCATACATGGTGTAGCCTTACTTGTAGTTCCATGTGGCGAAGCAATGATACTGTACATTGGTGATGCAATGTACAGTTTGTTCACTTAAACACTAAGATCTTTTACACCTATTTACATAAATGATCAGTAAACCAACATTTACATATACACAAACTGTAAAACCTTTATATTTACTGTCAACCTCTTACAAATAAGAAACAATTTGGTTTTAAAAAAAAAACATTATTATTATTATTTAAAACTTAGACTTTTCAGAAAGAAGCAGCTATAACACATGAAAAAGTGCACAGCAGGCATTAATCATTAATCATTAGGTGGCTTTTTTTTTTTCTTTCTTTTTTTTCTGTCTTTCTTTTTTTTTTTTTTTTTTTTTTTTTTTGACAAAACAGTCCCCTGTTAAAATTCAGATTATAAATAAGACACAAAATCATCAAATGACATGTTCCAAGTCACTGAAACACCTGTTATATTTTCAATACATGTTAACTTGAAATATTGGGGACTTTTATTTGATGTTTATTTGTCAAAGCAGAAATAAAAATAAAAGCTCATTTTGACCTTCTTAGTTTTGGACAGTCCATTGGACATTTTATGGAGAAACAATTAATCAGCAGCAAGCCAACATGGTTATGTGAAACAATGATTTGTTTGTTTATAAGTCCTTTTATTTGAAGAAAACCAAAGAATGCCTCCAACCCAGTGGGACTTGCCAGGTGTAAAAGATGGAGGTGGATTTGTCATGGTACGAGCAGCCATCTCGTAGGAGTCATTTGGACCGGTCTGTGTTCTGAACATTTACAATGGCCCAACAGATACCGTTTACTCGCACCCCACCACCACTGTTGCTGTATGTTGCTTTTTTTTTTTTTTTTTTTTTTTTTTTTTTTTTATTCCCACACGTTGACTCCTAATATAGCTGTATGTATCCAACCATTGTAAGCTTGTTTTTAAAATTTAATTATGCATCCAAAATGATATGAAGAAGAGTTTTTTTTTATGACACTAAAGCCAGGTTCATTAAGCTGGAGAGGCTCAGCAAATAAGGAAACCAGCTGGCCAAAGCCACCAGAAAACCTCAAAAGCATACAGCCATAATTACCGCTTAAAGGAGGCTATTACAAGAAATTCATATGTAAATGAGATCCGAGAATGTCACTTCTCTGGAAATAGAATGTGGTCAATAAGGGATTAGTGACACACCATTAGGAAAGCATGCACTGGTGTGGCACACAGTTTTGGACTGCATTTACTGACCATAAACAATAATTATGTCTTGATGAAGTAAACTCTCCTCCTTTTTGGGTATAACAAAAAAAGTGACAGTTTTTACAATACAGTACTGTGCAAGAGTTTTAGTCAGGTGTGAAAAAAAATGCTGTTACTAAAAGAACTTTTATAAATGCAGAATTTTTTCTTTAGCTTTGTTGTCAGGACAGGTCAGTAATGGGACAAGGGAAAATGTATTAATTTTGCCATGGATTCAGATCACTGTTTAGAGTGTTTTAAGAGATTCTGTACCATTTTGATGAAGATGTACATTACAGTGGTGCTACAAGTTGGCTCAAATTGTCTTGGCACAGTCCACTGTGGATTATGAACCGATGTTACCATTTCACCCCATCATATTGACACTTATGGTATAGCTGCCACACTGAATGATCTCATACAGTCACTCACATGTACAGTTATGCAACGGTGGATCACATTTAATTGGACCAAGATGGCTGTGTATCTTTTTTTAATGAGGCTTGTGACTTGAAATCTGTGCTTATATGGTTTTTCTACACCTTCACCGACCCAGCCTTCAGAATTAAATGGTACAGTTGTGGCCCCATTACCTCCATGTGGGCTCTGTACTGTATATGGAGGTACAGTGAACATGTCCCCCTCAGCAACCTGTTGACCTGCATAATGTCACATTTGACAGTGGAAAATAGTGCCTAATCCTGCTGCAAAATTCTCTCTCCAGCATGTCTTATCTTTTATATATTTTGTACTGTTATTTAAACTTGTTTAAACTGTATAAGTATAGAGGTGAATCATCCAGGCGCATGTCATTAAAGTAGAAAATTGTGGAAAAAAAATATTTCAGTAGGTCAGTTCAAAGTGTAACACATATATATTATATCATTATTCCTGTCAGGGGTCATGAGGGTCTGGATCCTACCCAGAAACTATGGGACTTATACATACAATATACAGTGTCATGTCATTCATTTACAATATTGTAGAAAAGTGAAATTACAGCTATTGAATTCAAGTAAAACACATATAGTGGCAAGAAAAACTATGTACCCCTGTACCCCCCTAGTATTTTTCTTTTATTATTGCCTTACAACCTGGAATTCATATGGATCATTGAGAGGTTCACATGACAACAACTATGAAAATGAAAAAAAAAAAAAAAAAAAAAAAAAAAAAAACGTGCTAAATAAATAAAATACATGCTTGAAATATTTCATTCTGAGTGTACTTAATATGTATAATATACAGTGGCAAGCAAAACTATGTACTACTCTTTCATTTTTTCCTTTATTGCTGCGCTACAACCTGGAATTTAACTGAATCATTGAGAGGTTCTTGTCAGTCACTTTACATCACATGACAACAACTATGAAAATACAAAAACATTTTTATTGTGAAGCAAATTAGAAACATGACAGAAAAACAGAAAACTTGAGTGTGCAA
The DNA here is from genome assembly GCA_020698575.1 of Bostrychus sinensis. Classification (NCBI taxonomy): domain Eukaryota; kingdom Metazoa; phylum Chordata; class Actinopteri; order Gobiiformes; family Eleotridae; genus Bostrychus; species Bostrychus sinensis. The sequence continues at coordinate 19,677,312 of CM036256.1, read as the reverse complement.
AAGTATGTACCCCCTTTTTAAAGAGGCCCCTAAATGAGACCCGGTGTCACTCACCCTCAAAATTCACAGAAATAGTTAGATAAGGTTGGCCTGACTCCAAATCAACTGACATTATGGCGCAAAACACAATTTAATTCATTTTTACAACATTTAAAAGGAGGAACCACACCAAACCTGCTTAAAGAGGACCAGCTAAAACTGAGCACAAACTCAGCAAGGAGCACATTTATCAGAGAGACTACAGTAAGACCAAAGGTGACCCTGAAAGAGCTGCAGAGCTCCACAGCAGAGACTGTTGTATCTGTCCACAGGACCACTCTGAACCATACACTCCACAGAGCTGGGCTGTGTGGAAGAGTGGACATTGCTTGAAGAAAATAATACAAAACATGTTTTGTGTTTGCCAAAGGCACGTGGAAGACTCCCCAAACATGAGAACGTCCTATGTCCAGATATAATTAAAATGAGCCATCAATGAAAGATGCTATATGTAGCACAAACCTAGCACCTGACTGTGGCCCCTCTCTAAAGTGAAGCCTGGTGATGGCAGTGTCTGCTGTGGGGATATTTGTCATTGGTAGGGACTGGGAAACTGCTCAGAACTGAAGGAATGAAGGATGGAGCTAAACACAGGACAATTTTTGAAGAAAACTGTGTTGTTCAATGGATCTAACCTGAAGGAGCTTGAGCACAAATTCCAGTGATTTTATGAACTAGGCTCATAAACAAGCACACCAACACAATAGTTGGAGCTAAAAGTACTTCAGAAGGAATACCAACCTGAGGGGGTGCATATTTTTGTATGCTCAAGTTTTCTCTTTTTCTGTCATATTTCTAATTTGCTTCACAATAAAAATGTTTTTGCATTTTCATAGTTGTTGTCATGTGATGTAAAGTGACTGACAAGAACCTCTCAATGATTCAGTTAAATTCCAGGTTGTAGCGCAGATATAAAGGAAAAAATGCTAAGAGTAGTACATAGTTTTGCTTTCCACTGTATATTATCCATACACTCAGAATGAAATATTTCCAGCATGTATTTTATTTAATTGTGATTATTATAGCTCACAAATTATCATATTATCACAACTAAAATAAAGGCTTGAAAAATATACTCTACAGATCAAATCTATATAATACATTTATAAGGGCTAAATCATGCTTTTAGTCATATTTTTAAACCAATCTTGGATACCTCTAGAACAGCATTGCACGTTTTACAACCTTTAAAAACATTATGTGACTAAAGAAGAACGTTTGTAATAATCTACTGGTGCCAAATAGAAACAGATAAAGAGACCAGTAGAGGGCAGCAGAGTGCAGGAAAGTACAAAGTGCTGACATCTTTTGAACATCTTTATTTCCTCAGCATGTTTGTATAATGCCATTTTACAGCAAAATGAAAAATAGCTTTGAGGAATTGGTGGAAACAGAGCTGTACACAATTTTTTGAATAAAGGAATGAGAGACCGGATGGAGAGGGCTTGTTGATTAGTCAGTGCTTTCTGGAGTGGGTGGAGGTTCACGGAACCAAGCGTTTTGAGGGCTCAGAAAGGTCGTGCCTGCGAATAGAGGATTACTTCCGTGAATAAAGCAAAACGCAACTCCAGGTATGTTTTTGATTAGGGAACAACATTATTAACATGGTAGAAAACACCAAAAAGTTGATTTAGCCCCTTTAACAACTGAAATTAATTCACTTTTTCACAATAGAGTTTATTGATGTGCACATGGTATGTACAGATGAATTGATTAATTTAATGATTGTAGTTAATGAATGTGAGAGTGAACGGTTGTCTGTCAGTGCATGTTTTTGTAAGCCCTGCAACAAATTGGCCATTGTTCAAAGTGTACTCCGCCTCAGGCCCATAGTTGCTGGATAGGCTCCAGACGCCCACAACGCCTGATGGGAATAAGCGGAACAGGAATAATGAATAATGTAGCCATAAGAAAGTGATAATGAAAAAGCTTAGAGAGATTGCTTACCATATTCTTTCGCCCATATCTAAAAATATCCATAGTGCACCCTATTGCTATGTTAAATTACTACTGCAGCTTGGTGGTTTTCATCATATGAACCTTGTGCTTGTCCTCCCTTCTACCTGTACAATTGTATTCCCATATGGTCACCTCATTATGTGCTCTACAGACTGACTTGTTGATTATTTTACATTGCAGCAGAGGTTAGCCATAAACAGGGCTCTGGGCACAATGGGCTCTAATGTTATACTCCACCTACCTATTAGAGACAGAGGGATTAAGGACCATATCAGCAAAAATTGATCCAACATCACAGAGAAAATTGCAGCCCCCTTTTGTCCATTTTAGCTTTTTTTTTTTTTTTTTTTGCCCTGTATGTACCCCACGTATAATGTGAAAATGAACAGGAGCCAGAACCTATTGATTTCAGAGCTCATTACTTGCATAGGCTGTGTTGGCGTTGGTTGAATTTCTATGTGAAGAACAGTACAGAAAAATAAATGTCAAATCAAATGTCACAGGGATTAAGGCCCGCTATATTACCATGCACCCATCCAATATTTAGAAAAGTTCCTGCTCTACATTTTGGATCACATAAATAGGGGGTTATTTTTTATAAGTGAAATGGTTCAGACTATAACCGAAATACTTCCCTTGCCCACAGATTCAGCAGCACAAAAGCCTAGAGGCGGTTCAGTTCAGTGATTAAGTGGCAAGCTACAGTATATTCTGGTACTATACATTCTTGTTTACGTCTCTTATTGAATATGTTGTTTACAGTTACCATACCATACATCCAAGCACAAATCTTAATCTCAATTGTACACCGTTATTTTTATTAGTAGTATAAGTAGTAGTAGCAGTCATAGTTGTTTTAGTAGTGGTATAGTGGAAGTGGGACTAGCAGTAAATACTTTCTTCTTAAATGTTGCACTCAATACTTATTTTAAAATCAAGTTGAGTACTATGAGTATTTAGCAGGTAAGATAATGGGCCATAATCAAGTCCAAAGCTCTCAGTATGAGTCAGTGTGCGCTCAGGTCCAGAGACACAGATACGTATGTGCGTCATTGTGATACAGGTGATTCAGACCTACTGGGTTAAATCTTCTCATGTCCAAGTTGCTTGCTTGTCAAAATTAGCAATATCCTGATGTAAACTAAAAAATACAGTCAGACAGCTGCAGCTCACAGGAGGAAATGTAAGGGCCCTCTGACTCACACTTTAATACAAGGCTTCAAGGCTACTTTCAGAACACCAAGCCTCTATTTCTGTTTGATGGTTCAAACTATGGCTTTACTTCAGTGCAACAATGATTTCCTGTGTGCTTCCTGACCTGAGCAGACCCTCTTGTACAATAGCCTGAAATAATAATAAATGAGTCATAAATTATAGCCAGCCACATAATTATTTATTTTATACATTTTCTCCCAGCTACTTTAGACCCGAGGCTGGGTACACCTGACCAGGCCAGTTAGTCGCAGGGTCAACACTTGAAGACAACCATTCACTCTCACTAGGAGCATACAGGATAAAATCAAACAATTAACCTTTGGACAGTGGACACTGGGAGGAAGCTGGAAGAACTGCAGAGAACCTAGAGCAGGGGTGTCCAAACTTTTTCCAATGAGGGCCAGATTTGAAGGTGTGCAAATATCCAAGGACTGACATGCAGTATTTTGTTTTCAAAAGCCAAAAAATTTCAACAAAGTCCCATCAAAATAGCATATTTGAACATACAAAACATCCTCTAGGCCATATATTTCTAACTCAGGATCATTTTAACACTTACAATGAGTAATGAGACAGAATTTCTAATATCAAAACATACAAAACTTGCACTGATCTTTTATACAAATTGTGTCCACAGCTGCAGTTCATTTCTGACCAGCTAATTAGAGGACACAATGCAGAGAGTAGTTTAGCTGCACAGATCAAGCTACGGAAACACTGGTGGGCCATAAGCAATACATTTTGTCATAGAAGCTCAGGGCCATATGAAAACTTGACCTGTAGCCACAAATGGCTCCTGGGCTGCACTTTGGACATGTCTGCCCTAAAGTAACACAAGGAGGACTTGGGGACGCCACTCAGAGATAGTTGTCAGCTGGCCTAAGAGATCAAAACCTCAGTCTCTGCCACTACGCACCACTAACAAATAAAAAACTCAACATATAACAATCACTGATATTAATTTGTGGTCATGTAAAGCAAATTTCTGAAGATAGTGTTGTTGTAGTACATGAGATTAATCTGACTTCAGGATTACAAAGTGGCATGGATCTTTAACACTTGGTAAAGATTTCCCCACTGCTCATATTTACACTGTGGCCGACGTGTAGCTCAGCTTTAGCCTACAAAGCGAAAGATTTTAGACGAATTTTCACATATAGCACTGAGCAGAGCAGAAGCCATGAGTGTACACAGAACAAGTAAACAGGAGAAAACAGAAAATAGCCCAGACAGATGGAGAGGGGGTGAAGACAGTTCGAGATTGAGTTCGTACAAAATGTAGGGTGGACCTGCACCATCTGCAAAACAGTTGGGACAAATAGCCCGCATTAGATGAGATTCAGAAAAATCAAACTCAGTTTTTTTTTAGTTTGTGTATGACATTTAAAAAACAAAAATCATCACATAAAACAGATGTCCCTGCTTCTTTTTGCATCAAACAAACACTATCAAGTCTGTGTGACGCTATTACAAACCCCTCACAATAGAACTGAATGAATCTACTACACCTTTTCAAAATCAGAGGTAAAAAGTAAACAGAACACATTTTTGCTTTTTAATACATTTTGTGAAACATATTTTTACTATAATAATAATTGTAATAGTGATATCAGTAACAAGGTATAATGATGCAAGTAGTGGTAATAATAATAGTAGTGTGGTAGCAGTAGTTGTAGTTTTATAATAGTAGTAGTAATAGTAGCAGTAGCATAGTGGTTGTGGTACTGGTGGTATTAGCAGTAAGGACCTTTTACTAACTTTTACAGCAAATCATTTTTTTACTTTTGCTGAAGTTATCATTTTGTTGAGTATGTCTACTTGAGTAAGAATATTTTAGTAACTTTACTTTTACTTACAAAATTTTGTCCATATAATACACATTATCTAATCGCCTGTGTATTCTTAAGATACACAAGGAGAGTTTTTAAGATCTTGAATGTTTTTACTGAGCACTGTATTTTTTTCTGTTGGATGTTTTTGCATTAAGAAATTTGAAGACAAGTGGTTTAGATGTACGACATAAAAATTACATGAAAACTTAAGAGCTCCTGGAGTGTTTTGTTTTGTAAATGTGCAGATTATTTTTAGGGCTGTTCAGTATAATGTAAACTATTGTGTTGCAATGGCCAAATTATTTATTGAAATGGTCCATTGAGTCAGTTAATAATATTGTATGATGGTAAAAGGATTCTGAGGTTATAACGGCCAGACAAAAGGCGTAGAGAAAGACCAAATGAGCAGAAGTGGGTAGAGAGCATTGTTACTTCAAAATAATATTACTGTAGAGGTAAATGTAGCCATCCAAATAATTAATCAAGTAATAGTAAAACATTTAAATTAGGGCTGGGAAAATTATCGCGTTGACGCAGTGCGTTAATTTATTGATTTAATCGCGTTCATTTCTATTGACACATCGATTAATTTGATCACAACAAAAATATTACGACGACCCTGACAGAGGCAGCAACACGCCATGGGTCTTCCAGCGGGGCAGAAATGCACCGCGTGAGCGTAGAAGACGACACATTTCCGTTTCCATCCATCAGGCGCGTTCGAGATGAGCCAGACCTGCGCAGTTTCGATCAGTGTCGGTCTGTGCGCAGTGCTCAGGTTAGATTTGTGTCCGACTTGTTCCCGACTTGCTCTGATGCCACAAGTGCGACGGTCATCGTGAGATCCAAACGAGACCAGCGCCTGAGCCGCCGCAGTTCATCAGGAGCAACTGCGGAGGCTGCACGGCTCAGTGCATGATGGGAAAACGCACACCTGTCAGTGGTGAACGGACAGGTGATTGGATCTGAGTTTAGTGCTGATCAGACACTTCACTGCCCTCCTCTCCTTCTTCCCCCGCCTCTTTAAAAAAAAAATACAGACTAAAGTTACAAGGCTCGTTCGAGATGAGCTAGACCTGCAGTGCTGATCAGAAACGTAACACACGACACTTCACTGCCCTCCTCTCCTCCTCCCCTGCCTCTTTTTTTTTTTTTAGTTTTTAGTTTTTTAGTTTTAGTTTTGACCTGGATAAACTTTGTGCCCTGCTGCTCAGTGTGAAGTAGAATATTATTAAAAAGATTGTGCACAATATCTGCTGTTATAGGAGGCTGTTTAACATTTATAATGTGTAAACTTAGACATAAAAGCTGAGAACCACTGCTGAATGTGCACGATGTTGTGTGCTCTAAAAGAGCACCTCATTAATGCACAAACTGGGGTCAAGCACGGGACAGAAAAGTTCTTACAAATCAGTTTAATGCATTTATTTTCAAAATCATATCCAACACACGCGAGAAGTGGATTTCGGGCGTGATGGTGCGTGATCTGAGCCACAAACTGTCAGACTTCAGTACAGGTGTATTTCCCCTCCTCTCATTGCGGCCGTGCACTCTCGTTCACAATCCAGGCGAGGCGCAGTTCATCTGGAACGAGCCTAATGCAACATGAGTGACCAAAAAGACACATTACTAAATGGACAATTCTGCTTCAAATTGTCACCAGACAGCAATAAAGACAAAACAAAAGTTATGTGCAGTCTATGCAAGGATGAGTTCAGTTACCACTGGAGTAACGCAGTTCATAGTATTTACACTGTTGTGAACTGCAACAATTGTTATTAATTGAAGAATTAAACTTATTTTTGTTAAAGTTCTAAAAGAGATTACACATGCTTTTTTAGGTAAGTTTTGTGTATTTGTTGGTTGTACCTTATTTAGGCGAACTTTGTCTGAGTTACATGTCTCAAAGAGACTATTAATTTATTTTCTTTGCAAGTTTTGTTTGCATTACACAAGTGTACAGTAAAGTATGTGAAGGTTAATTCAAAATAGATGTTCTAAATTTACAATGTTGTGTTTGTATGTGAATTCATCGTACGATTAATCGTGATTAATAACTGGTAGTTATTAATTGAGATTAATCGCGATAAATTTTTTTCAGATTTGCAATTAATGCGTTTTTTTTTTTTTTATCGATTCCTCTCTGCTGTATTTTTCACAGAGCAGTCCCACTGAAACCTGCCTTGTTTCTACTCAGTCTGTCTGTGGAGGGGCTGTCTCTGTCCACTGGGGAGATGGTCTTACTGCATAAACTTTTACACCTGGTGAGACAATGCTGTTACAGTGGATTCAGGGGCAGCCTCCTTCCGTTACACGATGGTACAGAGAGACATTTAAGGTGTTTCCAATGGAGTGCCCCAGTGCTCTTATAAAGGGTAATTCTAAAGCTTTCTATGAAACATGGCAGCCTCTGCTTGATCACCTGCCTCGAAAACTGGCTGGCATACTTTCTAAAGGAGGGCCACACTTTGTCTTCACATATAACTAGTTATTATCTGCCTGCCTTTGACCTGACTGTTGATTTATGGGATGCATGTTTTTTGACCCAGATATGTGCATCTGTGTCCTGGTTACTTATTTCTGTACTTTGGCTTTGGCTTTGTTGTGCTGGATTTTTGTTGTTGTTGTTGTTGTTTTTCAAAAAATGACCATAAATTATTGTTTAAAAAAGGCACAAAAAACACAAATTTCCAAATCTCTTTTTCACAACATAAAACATTTTAAACCATTATATGGGCTAAGTAGCCAAACATTGTAGCCTACCTAAGTAAGAGTATTGTTACTTTAAAAAGAATTACATGACTAAATGTACAATGTACAATTAGAAGTACAATTTAATTAAAAAAGTTAGTAAATGTAACTCATTACCACCCCTGAATATGAAAGTATGCAGTGAAAGAGGACATGAAGTTAGATGGTTTGAGTGAGAAATACAGACACAGAAGCCAGGGCTAGATGGAGGCAGATAATTCACTGTGGTGACTGCTGACGGAAACAGAAGAAATCTTGAGAGAGGTTGTTAACTTTAATCTCCATCCTGGTGGATTTGAGTTTGAGCAGATGGGATCTGGCGGGGTTAGATACAACACAGGCTTTTAGGGCAGGCTCACTTTTGCTTTTTAAAACATACCCAGTACATCAATGTCTTTAGTGTGGCTAGACCAGATGGCTTGTCTGATTCTGTTTTTCACCTCCTTGTTGGTTATGTGGTCTGTCACAGCAGTAACAGTGTGACAAACTGGAGGAACTCCATGTAACAAATTAACAGCTCAATACCTTCAGTGCCTGTAAAGTGTCCAATAAGAATACACACATAACCATCTAATACTTCAACAATACAATGTACTTTTTTAAATGCCAGCAGACGTTCCTCTCTGATGTACATATTATATTTGAATGACAGGATGCTCTCCTCCAGCTCCTCGGCTGTTCTGGACTCTCCACGCTCTTGCATTGAGACTCGTGTTGTGAGTGTGTTGTCGTCGTCCCTTGTGGCTGCCTGGCATTTTGACAAGTGTGTGACAGTCGCTTCTGTCAACAATTGCAGCATGAGGAGTCCTTACACAATATGCTGGCACTGAGCAGCGTCTGACAAAAAAAGAAGGAATCACCAACTGCTACCATCTACATTTTTGACAAGATAAACGCCACAGTAAAACATGAACAGGAGCGTGAATCATGACAGACACTGATGGGCCGCAAGACAAGAGGAGATAATTAGGTTCACAATCAACATGTCAATAGTTCTGCTAATGACTAAACGTCCACTTTATCCCTTTGCCATTTTGTCACATCATGGAAAAGAAGATCAAAGGTCTTTCCACATCAATAAATACATAATCTTTCATTTTAATCTTTGTATGCATTTCCACAGTCGAAACTTTGGGGGGATTGTTTCATTTTATTTTATTTTGTGTGCCATCAGATGGAATATGAAAAGGTGAACAGGGACTAAGTAGTGAGTTAAAATCCCAGTTCACACATTTTATTCCCAGTAGAACATTTACATATCAGGTGTCATAACTGATGGCAGCAACACATCTCAAAGAAGTTGGGACAATGCAACAAAGGGCAAGAAAAGAAAAGAAAATTTGTTCTAATAAAAACGGATGGAGTAAAAACCTCTTTTTCTTTCGTTTGTTGTCCAGTCCAAATATGTTTGAGATGTGTTGCTATCATCAAACTTATAATGAGCTATTATTTTTTATTAAAATTATAAAATATCTTAGTTTCAACATCTAATAGTTTATTCTTTTGGGAATACAATGTGGTTTTATGAGATGAAGAATAATGAATGAAGAATAATTCATATTTTAACTAACTTTTTTGTAATTAGTTTTATATGCATTTTAATCTTTGGTAAGGTACAAACAAAATTTGCATTGATACACTTTCAGTACACACACACACATAAACAAAAGAAAACAAGAGGTGGCAGATAACTCTTTCACAGTCACAAAAGAGGTACATCCAGCATTAAAATACATGTCGAATTAAAATGCGAGTCACTGCTCACTGTGAGGCACATGATGTGCTGCGGCAACGCCAGAAATCAAAAGCTAAAAGAAAAGAAGTTGCAAATGTCTCGGAACAATTTCCTTTTATATTTTTGACAAGAATCAGATGAAGATCCAAATGCAGCACGACTGAATCAGAGTTTGTAATGACCTTTATTACACAGCACAAAAGTTTTAAGGCCACTAAGAAAAGATCAGAAACCAGACAGGAAATGTGCAGTATTAAGTGCTAAACTTAAATGTTAAACTTTTAGACAATTGCTATTTGGACACAGTGGGAAAAAAATGTGTGTGAAATAATATTAATGAAGGTATACCATCACGTTACTGAAGTCAGATGTTATGCTTGATAAACACACATTAGAAGCATAAGAGCTACTATTCACCTGTCTGTAGTATGTTTTGTGTTAAATTCATAGTTAGCTGAAATATATAAACCAGCTTTCTGTTGAATACCTCCACCACAAAATGTTAAGCCTAGTTTGTTGCGGTTTATGAATAAACAGTTAAGGGTGGTACAAACACAGGACTAGAGCTTTCAGGACTAGAGACCTCAGGGTGGAACTGTACTGCTTTGGTGGATTCTTGTGTGTGGGTCTAGTTTTGTTAGTGATTTCGGAAGAACTAAAAAACTGCTCTTATATTTCATAGTGGTAAAGAATCTACAAAAATAATTATTTGTACTGACCCCTTGTGGCTGGGGTGAGTATCTGTGACTCAATCTTGCAATGGGACTGATTTTTTTCTGAAAATATCCTAGATCCAAATGATTAATTTCTTTCCTGGGCCATTGCTGACCTTTCCTGAAAACTGTTACTTTCTGAGGATTTTTCTGAATAACCTAACAAACACCAAAGCACCAAAACTGTCCTCTTTCACTCTTTATTCCAGCAATGGGCTAGAGCAGGGGTGTCCAAACTTTTTTCAAAGAGAGACTGATTTGAAGATGTGCAAGTCTTCAAGGGCTGACAGTTTAATGCACACTGTTTTATAAGTATTTTGTTTTCAAAAGCTAAATATTTCTAAACGATTTTCTTTGACAACACAATCCAAACAGCAAGACAACATTTCTTAATATAAAAACTGTAACTGCAATTATTTTTGTGGATGAACTAATTTAAAAATACACAGCATAGAAAAGTATGATACAGTGCTAAAAAAATGCTGTGAAAACTCAAAAACTCAAGGCAACAGGATTTACACTTTTTCAACCAAGTGAGTGCCTGGAACTTGTTGTTTTCTTTATGAACTGTGACCCTTTCCATGAGCACCATTGGTTTTGAGGATACCACTAGCTCCCTGTTTTCTCATCTCATCTGTTTTTGCAACAGGATTTAATGTTCTAAACCTTTCTTTTTTTTTTTAACTCATCTCACAGCCAACTTACTATCCATTGTTCAGAAAAAGTATTATTCTTATTGTAAGTTGGCCGTAAGAAAAACAAGCCTAATGGAAAAAATAAAAATAAATAAATAAAAAAATAGTGAAAAAACTCAAACTTAAAATTGTAGGCACAAATACACAAAGTTTTGGAAACACTGTATGAAAGTGCTGGTGGGCTATAAGTAATGCATTTTTTTTCTCACAGAAACTGAGGGCCATATAAAATCTCCACCTGTGCCACAAATGGCCCCCAAGCTGCACTTTGTACATGTCTGGGTTAGACAAAGCACATTATAGCCATTACCCCCAGCCTACACATCCTGATCAGTGTACTTGTACTGACCATACTGCAAACGTACACAGGACACAGCTTGCCCTTTCTATCTTTTGTTCTGCTGCAGCTGAAAATATTTAAGTGTAGCATAAAAACAGCCTTAAGTGACAGCGCCAACCATGAGACAAAGGAAGTGGTGGGAGGAAAATATCTCCTAATAGGATGAATTCAATGAAACAAGGCCGCTATTGGCATGGTTGTTATTTTTTGCCTGCTAAACTGTCTCTAATAAGGGCAACATAGCAATGACTCACAGCTTGGTCTATAAATGGATCATGATTGCCGTTATTTCAAAAACAGAGGTAGTGAAATGTAAAAGGTAAGAGTGGCTCCGGCCCATATTGTAATTAGTAGGTGCATGTACAGCAGGAGCCATGGACAAAATGGCCTTTTGGATAAATGGAGATGTAATGACACAGTTCTGCACCTGTTTGGAGTTTCAAGCGTTTCAACTTGTTGCCCGTTTCTTTCTATTCACCGTGTACAAAGCCTTCAGGCCCAGGTGGAGGAACAGATAAGTAAGCTTTGACCCTCTGTAGTTGAAATTGGAATTTATGAATTTCATAGTTTTTCTTACAGGTTTTGTTTGTTGTTGTTGTTTTTTTGTTTTGTTTTTTGTTTTTTCGTGCATAAGAAGAATAGACTTCAATAATGTCAGTTTTTGCATTGATTTATTGGTTGCTTTGTTAGTCTGAGCACCAACTAGATCCAGGAATTTAAAAAAAAGGTTTTGTACCATGTTAAGATACTAACTGCAGCCACAAGGGGTCAGTAAAGAAACAAATGATTTATTTAGATGAAATCTTTACTATTGGCATTTACCCGAACTACAGTAGAAGATCCCTGGTTTGACTTAAAGTCTGGTTACTATTTACCAATGCGAGATAGGGCCAAGGCCGTGTAGAGGCCTGAGCTCTCCAAATGCTATGGGCTAATTCCAAATTTAAAGCTGAGAAACACTTAGTTCCATTTGTACAATGCACTGTTGTCATATCAACAAGGTGAAAATGAACACACAAAAGCAGTTCATGCATTCATTCAAAATTCATGCCTCCAGATTGCATGGACTAAGAACCATGATACTGCATTTAAGAGCACTTAGCCGTGTCCATAGAGAATTCTTTAAAAGTATAGAAAGTAAGCTTTAAAAATGCTAAAACAAATTATCTCAAAATGCTCAAAAACTTTGCAAACTCTGTTCCAGAGAATTAGCATCACATCTGTCATATGTGGCTGCCAAAATACTGGCTTTAACATGGCAGCTATCAGGGAGAAACACTTAATCACACCATTGATTTGTCAGACATGAGCCAAAATGTTGTCCTTTTTGAAAAAGTTTGTACCTGCTAATTTTTAAATATAATATATATAAGTGTGTATTTGTACATAACTAAAGTAGCATAAGAAAATAGCTGAACACAGAATAAAAGTAAGTATCTCCAGTTCTAATGCTGTGTGAGCCTGTGGTGAGAAGAGAGACATCTTTTCTATTAGCAGCCCCACCTGAGGTCAGCACATAATGAGAAGACAACAGTGCTGTATGTTCTGACACTGTGCAATTGACTCATTCACTTTGCATGCATTTTTATTCTGTGTGAATCGTGCTCAAAGCTCCGTTATTTGTGAGATGAAAGCGAGCCTCCACACTTTGTAAATGCGAGCAGTGGCCCCTGCTAGTGTGCTAACTGTGTCTGATATTTGGGCCATAGTAGTTTAATAAGTGTACCGAGCACCACGCAGCTTCAGTGGTGTGTGCTGTGCCTGAGATGGAGGTGGACCAAAGGTGGTGAGACAATAACAGGGCACACTGCAGAGTCTGTGTTTATTTATACTGTTAACACTCCCACAATCTGCACTCAGCCTCATTATTCTCAAACAAGCTCACATAGGTGGTGATAACACACTTGGATGCAAGCGTAGCCATAGGTTTAGTGGGCTGCTCTAGTTATAAAAACAACATAGAAAAATCTTAATATGCAAATGAGGGAACATAAGAAATTACACGGCTATCTGCCTTCATGTAAAAAAAAAAAAAAAAAAAAAAAACTCCCCCACAACCACTTTTTTTTTTTTTTTTTTTTTTTTTATCTGGTGAAAAGCTGTACAAATTGGGTTTGAACGGTGCTTTCAGCTCAGCAGTTACTAAGACCGTTATGATGATGTACTATTGTTTGCTCTTTCACTCTTGTCCCTCTCTTGTTGCCATTTGGAGGACGTCCATTACACTGCTGACAGCTGTCAGTCACAGCCCCCCCCACTCCCCCCCACCCCGTCCGCACCACCATCACCGCCTAATTTTCCAGTATTTTTCAAGCTTTGGCAGTGAACAGAGTATAGTCTTTAGTAACTCTAAAGAGCTGCACTATTCAACTTTTTCTGTGACAATGTAATACATACATTATAAATTATAGTGTGATAATATCATGAGAGCAATGGCATCAGTGAGAATACATGATGATAAAAAAAACATCTAAACAAATTGACTTCAATCTCTAAAGTTTGAGCTCATAAATTTATTTCTACTTTAATTATTAATTGATTTCAATTATCAGGTGTTAATCTGTACAAATACATTTCATTATCCAAATATTATATATTATATACCTTCTGCTTGTTACAATACTGTGGCTTTCACATGCAAAGATAGCCACACCTGCTCCTGAGGAGACAAATTACTTATAATCCACTCTACAGTGTAACCTGTTGTTGAAGTTATCAGCTTGGGAGTAGTTTTGGACACAGACCACTGTTCTCTTTACGTCACCACCTGCTTCTCAGTTCCTGCTGCCTACTACACAGTCCTGGAGCAGCTGGAACCTCCCAACCCCCGTGTCAGATATGAAGTGTCATGTTTTGGACCCCTGCCTTTACTGGTGAGCTTGTCAAGTTTAAAATTGGACTAGTCAAACTTTTTTACATTTCACTTTTGTTTCATTAAAGCTGTTAAACGTTCATTCTTTCCTGTATTTTAACCTAGGGTCCATTTAGAGCGACTTTTCATCTCTCTATTCTGAGGAAATGGAGCGTGAACTGAAGCGGTGACGCAGGCCAGCACTACCTCCCAGCCAATCACAAAACACGCTCCCACAAACACACTTTAAAGTACGCTGTATGTGTGTGCTGCTGTTTTTCACACAGTGTAAAATAAGGTGTCTAAATATAAATGAGACATATTCCTGTCCTATGAGAAAGGTGGAGACAGTTGCTAAAGCAACAGATGTAGATGTCACTGGCAACATACCTGTATACTCCAAAGAAAAACTCCCACAACAGAAAAAGACAGAGGATGTCACATTTCTATGTCATCTGTTCATGTCTGAGCCGTCCGCTTGCACACACTGACATTTCCACTTTCACACTGAGCGAGAGAAAAGATATCAAGCAGATATTATATGCAAAGGTTAATGTCTTCACACTTACATTGCCAAGGGTGTGTGTTAATAATACTCACCTGATCTGAACAAAAAGGCATAACATTTTTGGAAAACTTTTTAGACATTCCTGCATATACATCATGCTAATATTCTGTTTCAGTTCAGTTTATTTATATAGCCCAGTACTGCAACAGTTGCCTCAAAGGACTTTACAGGAATAGACGTAAATATAACAAACAAAACAAACAAACAGGCAATTAGACTGTGCCAGTATGTTTGTATTTAATAATGGATAAAAAAGCAGTTTGAGCAATTAAGACTTAAAATGAGGTTTTAGGTTTTTAGTTCTGGAAATGTAAACAATCATGTGGCCCCATAACTTATTATATTTTTATGGTCAATACCACACTAACTCCAAGTAATGACTAGATACATAAGCTGACATTTCTGATAACACCGTCATCAACTGTGACACAAGACAAATGTGTCTAAAATGACATTGTCTGGAATAACATGACATCAATAAATTAATAAATATTGTGATGAAAATTTGGCAGACTCTTCTTATTCGCGATGTTATTTTGAGACATCTGTTCTTTGCCTATAGGTAAAAGTGTTCTTCAGTTTCCAATCAAGGTGTAAATTACATTAGCACATGCATGTAATCAACAGGTTCTCCCCCACATCACTCACTGTTCCTTTCCTCCCATCATCCTTAGAAAATAATACACCTTACATTGTAAACCATGCTTAAATACTCCACAACCACAATGTTTGGGGTCTGCCTAAAATGGTCAGACCATTCTTGCAAAGAAATAAAAAAGTCCTCATCAGTGCTGAGAAGTTACAAATTTCCACAACAATATTTTAAACCAATTATATCTTTTTTATTGTGGATTTCAAAACCGTTCCTCCAGTTGTAATCTCATAACTTAAATGCACTGGATAGACTTCTTTCCTTTATGCCTTCATTTCTCCATCTTGATGAGTCTTGACACCATACAATCATTAATTCTTTCAAACTGTATTTATGTCTAAGCCTCCTCACTTGGTTATGCTCCATAATCACAGGAGTGTGTAATTACTTGTGAGTCATGACGGCTCGTTCCAGTAACAATTTAGTCAAACCTAGAAAATGATCCAGAGCACATGTGGTATTATTCCAAGTGAGATGAGTCCGATGTGCCATTTTAACTTGGATTGTATAAGACATGCTTGTTGGGAGAATCAAACAGCCTAATTGTCTGCAGTACTAAACCAGCATATGGTACTGAAAGCAATAAGGCATGGCTAGTTGTGTGGTAACAGCCTCCCCTGAGTCTTACTGATATTTACCAAGCTAATTCTAACATAAGGTCATGAGAGAGCGGCAGAGGAGGAGATTTATTAAGATGACATTCCCCCATATTCCTGCTAGGTGTGTTGGCATCTCCTCAACTAATGTAGGAAAAAAAACACAAGCAAGAAAACCTGTGTGATGGTTTACATTGTGGAAATGGTCAAACTGTAAAGGTCATGTCCACTCAACATACAATCTGGGAAAGGTTGGGACACTGTAAAATGCAAATAAATACAGAATGCAGTCATCAGAAACAAGAACAAGTTATTCACAACTGAACAATAATTAGATGGCACACTGCAAAAGATACATTTTAAGAAAGTAACAAAAGTCCTATTTCAAGTAAAAAAAAAGGAAAAAGAAAAGGAAAAATATCTTGTCTAGCAAACTACACATGAGATAAAAAATCTTATTTTAAGAAAGTATTTTCGTGCCATTTCTTATGAAGATATTTTTGGTAAAAAGGAGTGATATTTTTCTAGTAAAAAGCTGCAAAAAATATTCTTATTATTCTTCACCAACAGATGAAGAAGATTTATCTCAATTTAAGAATACAATTTTTGATACATTCAAGTATAGTTGTATTTGTACTTGAAATACACATAGCACTAGAAAACTTGTCATGAGCACAAAATTCTTATTAACTGAGCACACTATTCTTAAACCATGAATAATGTACTAACATTTTGCTTAAATCTAGCCGCATATAAAGTCAAATTTACAAATTTTAGGCAAAAATTTTACCATGTAGTGAGAAAATTTTACATAAATCTAGTCATGTAATAAGAACAACTTGCTTAAACTTAAAACTGATTCCTTGTTTTAGGACTCCTTATATTCTTAAAGTTAATAGAAAAATATTCTAGTATTAAAAATTCTATCCAAGCAAAATTTGCTGATCCTATTGGCAGACTTTTTTGCTTGATATAAGAGTTAAAAAAAAGTTGTTTAGTTTATTTCCACTAGGGCAGTTTTTGCAGTGCACCAACACTGAAACACAAAAGTGTTTGAATCAAGTCAGAATCCAGTCCAAATCATTTCAAGTCAAGTCGAAAGTGGGCCCAAAAAAATGAAAGTGTAGTCGTCAGTTCATAAGGCCAAGTCCAAGTTCAAATCACAATTTTACTGATGACTGAAATCTGAGTTGAGTCACGAGTCCTCAAAACAATGACTGAGTTGTTTTGTTGAGTTGAGACCGAATATTTAGCCCAAAGATTCCGTCTCTCCCTGATTTTTTGTTTATGTTTTATTGAGAACAAAATGGTTGTATTTATATAATTCATTTTATTTCACTGGGTTTGTACTACACTTTAGTGCAGTTTATAGATAATACTTACACAAATGCCATTTTGCACCTTGGAAGTGAAGTGGGGAAAATCCATAGGAGAGTCAAGAGAAATCCATATTGACGGATAGGAGGCAGGAAACACAGTGGGGTATGTACCTAATAGAGACCAAGGCCAGAGGAAGGGAGAGGAAAGGGTTCAAAAAACACTGAGGAAAAACGGGAATGAAATAAAATGGCCGGCATGAAAGCTACAGGTCGATCTCGGTGTGAGGCAGCAGGTGAACACAGCTCTCTTAGCCTGCCCTTTGTGATATTGCTGATACACTCGTGGACCTTTTAAGAGCACTTCTCGAGCTGAGCTGGGGGTGCCGCAATGGCTGGCAGCACACTATGCGTCTTAATAGTCCAAAATGACATGAATCCTAACAAACACGTCTCCTACTGTGGCACTCCACTCTCCATTTGTTTGCCATGCATGACTCGTGCGCGCTCTCATTTTTACACCCGCATTACTTCTACTGTATTTCCCTGCGGACTTCAAAACATCTGTTGAATAGCCATAATCTTCCATTAATTGGGTTTTCGGAAATAGATGCAGCCTCTGTTCCTGAAGTCAATTTTCTGTAACAAGCTGTCGCCAAGCCACTATTATGTTGAAGCTCATATCATACAATGTTTTTCTCTGAGAGGGAATAGGAAGGTGCACTTTGCCACAGCTTGTATTAAGAATCAATGCTCATTTATGTTGGTACATATTAGGACAGTACTGCCGAGCTAATGCCAAAGTGCTACAAAACAGTAACAAGAAAAACACACAACTCTACGCTATGGAAGATATTACTTTTTAATGTGCATGTAATTGCCAAACTCTTCTCCATTTTGCTGTTATCTTCAAGGGTCACCACAACAAATTATCTGCCTCCATCTAACCCTGTCCTCTGCAGAGAAAATTAATACAGATAAATGATTTGCCAGTGGGTCCAGATTTCACACTGAGGAACTTGTCTCAAAGTGAAGTCAGTGTTGACGATGAAGCCTTAAAGAACTTTAGAAACACAGGCTGTTTTTACAGTTCCTATGCCAAGACATGCTTCCGTGGCCTTTTGGCAGACAAAATGAATAATTATGCACAGTAAGAGCATTAAGAGCAACAGAGATGGAAGTAAACACATTGTTAGAATATTACTCAAGCATGAAATAGTACAGAAATTATACAGGCTATACAAATAAAGTAGAAAAAGTGAAATTTTACCACTGAAAGTTTTTTTTTTTTTTTGTATTGTACAGCAAATTCAGCTACTACTACTGCTATTGTTTATACACTGTAGCCAGATCATAGGACTAAACCTGGAAATTTACGGTGATCAGTGTACTGATAAGGTCAAAAATATTTTTACTCATTCAGAGACATTTTACTTACCGATATGTACAGCTCTAGCTTTATGCAAGTTTTTTGTCGTTTTTTTAAGCACATTCCTTCATTCAAGTCTGCATTAAAACTTCTGTAAAACTTTACAAGGTCCCCATCTCCCAAACTATATTATCTTAACTGAAATGAACCTGAAATAAAAGATATTAAAGTCATTTAATGCCAAGTATTACATAAGCAAGTTTTATTACTAATGTCATAAATTTAACACCTGCTCTAGAATTTAGACCAACTTCACTGTCCACACGGATGGCAGGGGGTGTGTATTATAGCACCAAGTCAATGTACGAACTACAAACATGATTCAGCATGTTACAGTATCTCACAACACACAACACTCATCTGAATATAAGACATAGATATAAATGGACTCTTCAGTTACAAAAATATAAACCTGAGACAAAAACGGGTTACAATAACTAGATACATTAGTAATAGTATATTTTGCCCTCAGTGGCCAAGCAGGTAGTGATATTAGAAGTAGTAGTAGTAACTAGAAGCACTCACTCACCTGAGAAAAACCTCTAAAGATTATAACATCTACCACAATGCCATCTTGTAATTATTTGCCAATGGGAAGTATTTGTTGAGTTTGAAGCTGTAATGGCAAAATTAGCCCCATCTCCCAATAGTAAAGAATCCTTTAAAAAATTCCTGGATCCAGATGGTGATCCAGATCACTCCCAGAATATAATCACTTGTTTCTTATGCCATGTCTGACATTTCCTGAAAATTTCATCCAAATCCATCCATAAGTTTTGGAGTTATGTTGCTAAAAAACAAAAGGAATAGTAGTAATCGTAGCAGTGGTTCTCAAGTAAGAGTAGTAGCAACCGCATTAGTACCTGTAGTGGCAGGTGTATTGTTACTAGTATTAAGTACAGATACATTAATATAATGAATATAGGTAACCACAGAAAATAACCCAAATACTGTGTAATTTAAATAAAGATAAAAAGAAACAGAAAACATATTTCTCATTACCAAAAAGTGTTAAGCGAGAGTATCTGCTCATCATTTAGTCAGTCTACATTTTAGCCTCAGTCAAATTTGCCTCCTAAAAATGTTAATCTGTGTTCTCCGTTCCCGTGTACTGTCCGGTGGCCCCAGTCTGCTCTCAGCATGGTGCTACTACCTCATTGCTTCACAGCGGGGAACACGTTAAATGCTTAATGAGCTGTATCTGCTTTCTTCCCCACATAGCACTTTCAATTACAGCCAGGGAGCGACTTTTCTTCTTCTTCCAACATTTCTTTTGTCTAATACTTGTTCCACAGTTTTTTTTTTTTGTTTTTTTTTTCTCATATGCTTCTGCAACTGACAATGCATTTCAATCCCTTTTTATTTAGGAACTTGGAGAACCTGTTGGAGCGCTAAAACTCATTTGTTTTTGGAGCAGATTAGGCCTGGTAATCTGACAAAGCTCAAATACAATATGTGATTGATTGGGGGCTGAAATGACTGCACCGGGGTCAGTCTAAACACCAGCACCTGCACCGCGGTAGTAAATCGATTTGGTGGAGGGATTTGAAATGTGTGAGATTGAGCCGGAGAGCTGCCAATTGCCTGTCACTGAAGCTTCGAAAACATGCCTTCATATAGTCTTAGCTGTGATTTATTTTTTTTTTTCTGAAGACGATGGACCGATAAAGAGGTTGATCTGGACTATTGAGATGCAGTCATGGAAAACAGACCGCAGAATCTGTTGCCGTGCCAACCAAGCCTCATCAGAGTGCAATGGTTAAACGTAAAAAGATTCACTGCCAGTGCAAATATAGGTTGCCATCTGTTTTCATTACAATCCTTTGTTGCTTTCTCTGAAGCAAAGTGTGGCGGAGAAGACTTGTCCTCAGACACAGTGTAATTAGTATTGTGAAAATGTATGTATACTCTGGTGATGCTGCTCTTCTTTTGTGAATGTTTAATTGGCATTGACTAAAAAAATGTGTTCTTTTAGTTCAGTTCAAGCAATTAACTAAGTAAGAGTTAGGATTTTTTTTTCCATTTTGAGATATGGAGTAAAGATACTATCTTTACTCACTAAAAGAACAAATTATTAGTTTTAGTAGATTTCTGTCATTGTGAGATAGTTTTGGCACAATGCAAAAACCATTTACACCTTAAATAGAAAATCTTCAAGTTTGAGTTCAGGTTTGGTCACCATTTTTTTACCATTGCGAGATTGGACCAGAGTTTGTAATTTTGTACATTTTCATACCATTCTTAGTTCACAGCTTTCTTTAAAAACTTTTCTTTTGCATAGCACAGAGGTATATTATATAGATTCAGTACACACTGTATATAGTTAAAGCCGATAGAAGGCTTTTAGAACCAAAACAAGACTGTAAACATAAACAACTTGGCCATTATGTCATTCATTTGTAATTGTGAATAAATTAGCTGTACCATTGTCATTAATAAATCTAATATTTGATTTGAACATGTTTATTTGGGCACACGTGGGTAATTTTTATGATGTATTAAAAAAACATTCTGCTCATCATCTTTAAAGCATTTATTTATTTTTAACTGTGGTCATTCTGTGTGTGTGCTATATTGATATATACACACTTTTTCAATTAAATTACTGAAATAAATTTACTTTCTTCCATATTCTAATGAACTGATAAAGGACTATACAACTATCAGGCATAATATTATTCCAACTGACAATTAAACTGAATAAGACATCATGTCACCTGTTAGTTGGTGGGATATCTTTGGCAGCAAGTGAATATTTTGTCCTCAAAGTGTTAGAAGCAGAAAAAATGGGCAAGCTGAGTAAGACAAATCATAAAAGGGCAGAGCATCTCCAAAACTGCAGCTCTTGTGAAGCGTTCCTGACATTATGACTTGCAATAAGAGGCAGAGTCATAATGTTATGTCTGATAGGTATATATAACGTTACATAATCAGCATAACTATTAAAATATATAAATGCTTGAAATATTTCACACCGTACTTAATTCATTTTTCTACTATATTCTTATTCATTGTGGTAGTTCTGTCTGTAAAGGTGTATTTTTATAATGGTTGGACTTAAAAAAAACTTCTGCAGAACTTACACTTAGACCTCTGTATATAATTTTCTAACTCTGACACGTTGTTAAAGTTTTTGCGGTGAATTTAATTTCTTGCTTTAAAACTATTAATCTCCAGTCGGGCTAGAGAGATACGGCCAAGGCAAGAAAACAGCCGACGTGTTGCTTAGGAACTGTGAGGAATAATCGTAACTTTTTCTTGAAGCATCTGATCTTATCTCCCATGGTGCAGAGCTGTTAGTGTTCTTCTATGGGCATGTGTGTGTGTGTGTGTGTGTGTGCGTGTTTGTGGAAGTGGGGGGTGGGGGGTGGGGTGATATCAGAAGTCAGGTTTAGCAGAGGTTGTTTCTAGGCAACTGTTTTTTCCCATATAAAAGTTTGTTTTTTCCTTCATTTGTGATCATTAAAGAAAGTTTTTACACAAATATTTTCTGGTAATTTGGAAACTTAACCATTACTGACACACACAGAATCCTATGATGCACGAAAGATGAAGCATGCTTTGTTCTGTTTGAAATACAGACAGCATTATATTATGTATAATGTATGTTTTGTTTTATGTATACTTTGTCTGCATTCTTCGTTCCTTTCAACTTTTTCCTGTCCACAAATCATCTGCCTCCTAGCATGCAGTGATTTGCATCTTGAATTGGCATAAGCTTTACGCCGGATGCCCCTCCTGACACAACTCTCCTTATTTATCCAGTCTTGGAGCTGGCACAAAGATACACCTGATTGTGACCCATTGTGGCCGGACATTTTTTTCTTTTTTTAAATGAATATACCATATAATATTTGGGGACATATGCCCTGATGTATGGTAAATTTGTATTCCCATGAATAGTTTTTTTCCATGGGTATTTTATCACACTGAATAAACAATATTTCTTAATGTATTTTTAATGATGACAATTGCATGTTACAGTGTGAAGTGTCAAGGCTGTAGTTACATAATATATTTTGTAAAGCGATGATAGATGTTAATTGGTCTGGATGTCACTTGATGTATGATTTGTCTAATTAAGCTCATATAACTGCAGCAGACAAAAAAACAAAAATCTAAAAACAAAAACAGAAAGATTGGTGTATTACTTTATATATATATATATATATATATATATATATATATATATATATATATATATATATATATATATATATATATATATATAAAGTAATATATATATATATATACATATATATATACATATATATATATATATATATATATATATATATATATATATATATATATATATAAAGTAATATATATATATATATACATATATATATACATATATATATATATATATATATATATATATATATATATATATATATATATATATATATATATATATATATATATATATATATATATATATATATATATTTACTGCTTTGACAGTATAGGTTGAGCAGCAGCTAATTACAGCATCTACCCACCGTTGCCCACACAGACACCGTGCATTGATTTGGCTGATGCCTCGTACAGTAGGAGCAGTTTGATTCAAGTTAATTGGCTATACGTGAGGTGTTTAATTAGACACTTTGAACTGGATGTTACAGGTGGGCGCCCATGGTGAATTCTGTGATTTTGTCATGGCCTAATTAAAAGTGTCTTCCTCAAAAAGACATGACCTCAACATTACCCAAACACACCTGCTGTGCGTGGTGGTCTGCATGTGTTTGTGTATGAGCAGACAACCACTAACAAGGGGGGTCCGCGAGCAGCTCCCCTTTAATTACAGCGGCCCAGCAGTGATTAGGAACCATAATAGACAGTGCAGCCCTGTTTGGCATGTTACTTTGACTTTTTATAAACCACTGACAACATGCTCTGATGATGTGTAAACTGGGCTTAACAAAACAAGAGCTTATTGGTTCTTTGATAGAAACACAAAGTAATGTTTACCTGTATTGTCTTTACATTATTGGTACAATACAGTGAAAAAAAAAGACTACATATGAGATTTGAACTGGATGTCCCCACTACATTTTAGTCAGTTGCTATTGTGTGCAGTTATTGGCTTCTTAATTTCATGCCAGATGCCCTTCCTGATGCAACCTGCTCCATTTAACCAGGTGCAGGACCAGCACAAAAGGTTCACTGGTTTGTGACCCCAATTTGGGTGGATTCAGTTATTTTTTCAGTAGTATAAAGTACTATATTTGACATATGGCTTGATATATAAATTGGATTAATCAGTATGTAAGATTTAAATTGGATGTCCCTATTGCATTTAAGTCAGTTGCTATTCTGTGTGCAATATGCAACACAAAAGAATGTTAAAGTTGGGAGGATATCCTTCACCTCCACTGCTTTACTCCAGAAATCTCTCTTTTGGTCTTTTGGTTCAATAGTCAGTTTCAACAGGGAATACAGCCAATTAAAGGAGTGAGATGCTGTTTCACAGGGACTTTAATTGTGTCACCTGTCTGACGTCAAGCTCTTCAAATCTAACCGAAAGGAAAGTTTAATCAAGGACTGAATTCTTTTGAGATACTGCCAAGAAGCAAGGAAAAGTGGTTTGCATTAAAACAGAAAGTCTTGGATGTAAATCATCCAACTTTATGGTCCCACAATTTAGTTGGATGGATGGATTTTAAATTGAATGGCCTATTAACCAGATTGTATAGTAAATTAAATCAAGTAGAAGTGTTTCTGCAGTAGGCCTATAGTACCGTAAGGTCTTCATTTATGATCTATGCTTTTTACCTTGCATAACTTCTTGATTTATAAATTCATAAATATATAAGATACGCGCAACAGCAGTTGTCTTTTAGCTATATAGGGCCATCTGTTGGACAACATTTGAAACTACAAGCATGGGCAAATGCGCTTCTAATGACTCGTTTCACCTGTCACACAATTTCTTGTAAAAAAAAAAAAGTAAAACAATCTTCTGCAGTCTTAAAACGACACTTGTTTGGAGGCTAAGAAATTATATTTCACAAATTTAGTTTCCAATTGTTTTAGGGCTCCTCACTTACAAGCACCATACCCGTCCATATGGGCCCAGACCTGATCTCTGTGGAAGCTGAGCGTTTCCAAGGAGGACGCTGATTCATCTCTGTACAAACATGTTTCGACAAGAATATGTCAAATGTCATATTCCCCAAGTAACCCTGTCACATGGACGCTCACAAGGGAACCAACTCCCACTCCACTGCAGTTTCAGTTATCACTTCATCATTTTACCCACTTCCGTCTGCTATAGGCGAATGGATTTTTATATAAAATGAGTCTGTATACAGGAAAAACAAACAAACAAATTAACAAACAAAAAACAAAACAATTTGATTAGGTTTTAAGACATATTAATATTCACATACAGCTTGCAAAATGTGTTTTATAGATTAGATTAGACTGAACTTTATTAATCTCACAGTGGAGAAAATCATTTGTTCAGGCAGCTCTTATTATAGAATAAAGTGCAGAAAACAAGAAAATAAAGTAAGCATGCAAACAAAAAGGTGCAATATAAATTATTTACAAGAAGCAACTAAAATAACTTTTTGACTAGGGGTATCTTTATTCCATATGTATCCCAGAAAAGAAGACGCCATAAAAACATGAAAACTTTTTTTTTTATGTTAATAAATTTTGCTTAAAACAAACAAACAAACAAAACAAACAAACAAACAAAATATTTGATATATAAAACTAATACACTAATAAAGTGAATATATAAATGTGTAGGTCAAACTCTGTACTTGATAAAGAAATATTTTTTTACTTTTGACACTCCTCACGCAGTGCTGCAATCTAGTAGGCGGGGTTAACTGGTCATGTGACAGCTGCTGTAGCCGCCATGTGGCTCTGGAGGTCCACAGTGTTTTTAGGTCTGGTCGGTAGCAAAGGCGTAGTGAGAGGCATGGTAAGTGAATTTTTACTGCGATATTGCGCACACACTTCTGGTTACACAAAGAATTTATTGCCTGATATTTTGATTAAATTGTGGTGAGAAAAGTTGGACTGATTCAGAACGTCTATTTATAAATAAACTGCGTAACAAGAGCCTGCGGTGTAACAGTCAAATGGGTCCGACTGTCCACACCATAGATGTAACGCTAGCTAGTTTGATATTCAGCTTCAGTCTCAGTTTTGGCAACGTGCAGTGATTTCGATTGCTATTGACAAACTTCTAAAATAAATGCATTTCCCATCCTAAAGAAATTAGCTGCTATTTTGCAAATGCGCATAACAACAAGGATGTAACGTTAATGGCTTAGCTAACGGTAATCAACCTAATCTACCAATAGTAGAGACGAAGAAGCTGTCGAGAACCTTAATCCTTCATGTGTCTATGTATCACAAAGATGTCATTCAACCTTTGCATTTATAATGTGCGTTCAAAGCTCCAATAAGTTTGGTTATACACTTATTTTTATTTGTACTAACAAGAAACCATATCTGTGTGTGTGTTCTTGCATAAACGTTATCCGTTTTAGTTGGGGCCACACACATTATTATGAAATGATTCTAAGGAACACACTACATTGAGAAAAGTTAAGTATTTGGACACTATTACACCAACAGTGTACATACAATACATACATATTGAATATGGAGTTCTTCCTCCTTTTACACCAATTGTATATCAGCTTCCATTCTCGTCTTGGAAGGTTTTGTTCAAGATGTTATAATATATTTGTAGGAATTTGTGCTCATTCATTCTGTAAAACATTTATGAGGTTTGGCACAGATATTGAATAAGAAAGCCTGGCTCAGTACCTGTCTCACTTCATATCAAAGGTGCTCCATAGGGTTCAGGGTCAGGGTTCAGGGTTAGGCCAGTCGAGTTCTTCCAAATCAAAATCATCAAAACATATCTCTATCGTCCTTACTTTGTACACTGGGACACAGTTGTGTTGGAATAGATTTAGCCTTCCCAAACGGTACTCACAAAGTTGAAAGCTTAGCATTGTCCAAAATGTCATGTATGCTGAGCATTTAGTGCTCTTCCTGGATATACCCTGAAAACAGGTGTGTCCAAATACATTATATGATTAATATAATGTAGGTCAAAGTGCATAGTGGGAAGGCAACCAGTAACTTCTTTTCAGCCCTCTATCTAAACCTTTTGAGCCATCTTGGACTTTTGCCCCTTGATTTTTTTCCTTTTCCTTTTTACATGTGTTTCTGCAGATGGTTTTCTTAATCTTCTTTATGCTTTTAATGCCCGTTTTCAGTGTGCACAGGTGGGAGATTGGCAGACGGCGAAGTCCATCTATGAGTTTTCAGCCAATGATATTGATGGCAATGAAGTCTCTCTGGAAAAATACAGGTAATATTCACCACACTGCACAAAATTAAAAAATAGTTTCTGAATCTATACAACTTGAATATATGTTTGTTTTTTATATTAGAGGATTTGTGTGCATCATCACTAATGTAGCCTCTAAATGAGGAAAGACTAGGGTAAACTACACTCAGCTAGCGGGAATGCACGCCTCGTATGCTGACAAAGGTTTACGTATCTTGGCCTTCCCATGCAACCAGTTTGGAGGGCAGGTAGGTTCTCACTTAAATTTTCTCGTGCTTACATAAAAAGTTTTAGTTTTATATTCACTGTATGCATTTATTATTGTGTGGTCTAGGAACCAGGGACAGAGGCAGAGATAAAAGAGTTTGCTAAAGGCTACAATGCTGAGTTTGACATGTTCAGTAAGATTGAAGTGAATGGAGACAATGCCCACCCTCTTTGGAAATGGATGAAAGCACAGCCAAAAGGCAAAGGCTTACTAGGAAAGTAAGTTTCAACTTTGTTTCCCTGTCTACTTAAATATGCAATAAGCAGCCAATAACAGAGGGTTAATTATAGTAATACGTAAGCTTAAAAGTTAAGCATATAGATGTATTTTATTTTTATATAGTTTTAGATGCTCTACTACTACGAAATATTTTCCAGCCTTGTGTGATTGTGTGCAAGCAATTTTGAGCAACATGCAACAGTGTGATGTTAACTTTTTTTTTGTGCTTCCACAGTAACATTAAATGGAACTTCACAAAGGTAATTACACATTAAGTTGGCATAGGTTTGCTTTTCAATAAAAATGTATGCAGGTTCACTAACTTGTATTTTCCAACAGTTTCTCATAAATCGACAGGGAGAAGTGGTGAAGCGATATGGCCCAACAGATGATCCAAGTGTACGTTTTTTGTTTTTTTTGTTCATTTAAAAAAAATTCCAATAGTCCAATCTAATTTGTTGACACATTTTTCTCTGTAGGTGGTGGAAAAGGATCTCCCCTCGTACCTGTAGCACTACTGTCCTCACACGTCTGATTGCTGGCCTCTCTTATGGACTTCTAGGTGCAGCTATGTGTGTGTCTGACCTATGACGGCTTGTCTGAAAACCCAACAATGGGAAAGATAGGCCTGATTTTTAGCGTGCAACTGAACCAGAGACCACCTGCATCAAACACCTGCAAGACCATAATACAGGCCACGCACTAAATCATGTATGGAGGTTATTTAACTGATTAAAGCCATTCCTTTGCATTCCTCTGTCTGCCGCAGATGTCATCTAGTTTTTATAGTCACATTGTCTAAAAAGTTTATCATTGTGTTCTCGGTGTTAGGAAACATTAAGTGAATTCTCACATTTGCACTGGCTTTTAGAACAATATATCAAACTTTCTGTATCGTGCAAACACTTGTTAGATTGCGCCATATTCTGTTAATAATCACCTAGGCAGTATCTAAGTATCCATTAGGTGTTCTGTTGTAGTTAATGATGAAATGTTTCAGTTTGACAGTAATGCAAACTCTAATCTGTGTTTTATAAACTGACTGCACATTGACAGAACTCCAAGTTGATCTATGGTTTTGTACCAAAGATGTTTATGGCAAAACTGTGTCAAGTAAACTATTGTTGACTATTGAGCTGTAACAAATCTATATCTACAGAAAGTAGCCTGTGTGCTAATTGAGGACTACTCACAATAAATTCCCATAATACTCTCTTTGCATTTGTCTTTAATTTTTGACATACAATAGGCCGAAAAAGTTACTGATTTGATGATTTTGCACTTACTGTAACCTGAAAATATAAGTTTAGTTTATGGTGTATCAGTTATATCGGCAAAATAATTCATATATTTTTTAAAAGAAACAGTATTTCTCATTTTTTTATTATTTTCTTGTAACTGTCTAAGCTAATGCAAACACCAACTAACAATCTGAAGTAAATTATGTTCAATGATTTTGGCTGTTTGGTCGCTGTTTTCTCCTTGTGACGCTGGAGCGGCAAGCTCTCGCGCCCGTGCGTGTGACGCTGACGCACAGCGGCAGCAGCGGCGGAGATGATGCGCAGCAGCACCACTGGCTGGCTTTGCACGATAGTCGCGGCGTTTACCAACCAAAACAGACAAATATGTTGCCGTGTCCGTTTGCTTTAAATGTACTTGTTATTGCTAGGCTAGATACAGTCTTAAAAGATATTTACAGGCAAGTGCTTTCCTCGTGCGCATCTGGGTCTTGCTGAGAAGAACCAGGTTGGTCTTCTTCTCCGGGACTCATCCAGGGATGGACGGAAGGACTGCGGAAACCGGGGATGATGGGAGCCAAAGCGAGGCGTCTGGCTTCTGTTTGCAGCTTGACCTGGGGGACGCTGGTCAGTTTGATTTGCTTTTATCATCATGCAATATTATTTTTAGTGCGACTTAAACATTAAAAATACATGTACTACAGGCCTACACCACAGCTGCTCACAACCCCCTCATTTAGCACGTGTTGGAGATTATGTTTTTTTTGTTTTTTTTTTAAGGCAAGTTGATCGAAAGAGGTGAAGAACACTAAGTTCCAGAAAATTGTAATTAGTGGAATCTAAGACGTGGGAATTAATAATAAATTAAAGGTTAGATAACAGTGTCAAGATGTGAAACCATTGGTGCTGTGCTCTAAATGGCTCTAACTAGTTCACTGCAGGTCAAAAAACATCTTTTAAACCACATTTTTAATCTATTTGGTGGTTTCAAACTCAAAGAAAAGTTTAATTGACTGTGCTTTAACCCTTTATTTCACATAATTCATAACACAACTTTCTCTGGCTATATGTGGAGAGTGCCTTACATAATCTGGTATGGAATTATAACATAAACCACACACTAATCCTTTCTGGGTATCAATTGCTACCATTACTGTAGTTGTGGCAATAAATCCTGCACAGTGGCACGTTAGGTTTACTACATACAGTACGAGCAAACGAAGAAGCCTTATAGTTCCAACAAGTGTCCATGTTTTCTGCTGCTTGCTTGTGTGCAGATTATTATTAATACTAAATCCAAACAGATTATAGTTGTGCGCAGGGAGTGAGATGTTCCAAGCCTGCGGGCATGAAATCCACTTGTGTGTTTATGAATGTCAAAACAACAGGCCGCATCGACTCCCTCTCATATTGGAGAGATCTAATCCTCTTTGCTCAAACTCACAAGCCTACAATTGCTTCATTTGGAGCAATATATTTATCAACATCCAAACATCCAAATTCTTTTAGATGGGATCATTTATTTGAAATACATAAATATACAGTACATTTCATTCATCGCTTATGGCCTACTGTCATATTATTGTGGCCTGACCTTAATCCCTCAGAGAGCCTTTGTGTGTGTCCTGGGATAGTCGCAGCTATTGTTCCAACTGTCCCTAATCTGGACGCTGCAGGTGTTGTCAGCCAATCTTATTTTGTTGACTTTTGAAAAAGACTTCCTACTGAGTTACACTTGTGTTCAGTACCAGCTGCAGCTATATACTGTACTGTGCAAAAGTGGACAGATTTTTAAGGAAAGCTACAGACACAGGTCCTATCTTGCAATGGTAAAGACCCAGCCTTGGACTCAAACTTGAAGATCATCTGGACTAGTTGAGGTTTAAATGCTCTTTCCATTTAGCCACAAAACTCCTAAAAGAATAGATTTGTTTTTTTACTGAGTGAAGTTAGTCTCCACATGGTACAGAATCCCTTAAAATACTCCTGGATCTGCAATTCATAATTATCTTCTTGGCCTTTTGTGAAATAAAAAAATTCAAATAAGATTCTTTATCTTAAAAGCTTCTTTAGTTAACAACATTTGTAGCACTGTAATTTATTATAATTTAGCTATATCTCCATTGTTTTACTGTGCAATAATGTAATCTGTAGTGCATAGTGCTGGAACATCTGCTACAGTGTGCTCTTCTTTAACATGGCTTAAAGAGTATTTATCCCTGCACTGTCCACAACCCCTCCTTAATCTTTTCCCCTCACATGACCAGATATTTTCCCGCAATTAAAACAAACCAAAAAAAAAAGTCACAGTACTCTAACACACTACCATAGATTGCATCTACAGCATCTATTTTTTATCTTGACGCCCTTGTCACTAACTTTTGATTTTGCACAAATTCTGATCAGTTCTATGCTCTGGCTCCTAATCCTTGTTTCTGATTGGTTTGTGGTCTGATCTGGAGGCAGCAGCCAATAGCAACACTCAGATTAAAAGAGGAAGTCAATCCAATAGACTTTTTACATTCATGGGACAAATCTCAGCGTTACAAGAATAGCAGATGCACAGTGCACTTTGGAGTTTGGATTTGGGGGAAAAGTGAATGTTTTGCTTTTGCTAGATTGAGAAAGTATAAGTACTAAAGTCTTCTGTGGGTAAGTGTGGGACTGTTTTATATAGAAACAATTAATGCAGCGCTTGAATGTCTTATGACTTCCTTAGGTCAGTCAAAACCAAACTTAACTTAATGGCAACATTCCTTGTCCAACAGTAGCATGCCAAATCAAACTTAATAATGCATTATGAGAAGCTTCTTAACCTGTCTGTTCTCTCACTCTCTCTGTCCACAGATCCAGCCAGGAAGGGTCAGATAACAGAGGTGAGAACACACACCTATCTTGAGTTTGTGCTCTGAGACTTTTGGTGTTATGTGAAACATTGTGACATTCTACTAACTTTACAGAAGAAGTAAAAAAAAGGTTTCATACGTCGATCTGACTTTTTGTATAATTTTTTAGTCCTAAAAGCTACAACATTCATTCAACACTCCATGTCTATTCAATAACAGTACTGTAGACAGTATATAAACAGTTTTGCCCAAAATGTCACTTGCATCCTTTAGACTCATCTTTAAATTCCTTCTATATTTTTATGTTTGCCACAGATGCCATCACCATTTGGAGCAGGCCCAGCTCACGAGAAGAAGATTGGCCACAGAAGGGTCGATGCCTCGGGAGAGACAACATACAAAAAGGCACGTAACCTTATCTTTCTCTACTGCTGTGTTGTTTGAAGACTGTTTTTAGCTGCAGATATTAGATAATGTTAGTGGGTTCTCACAGTTGTATGAGCTTCATCTCACCCACACATAACTCGGCTGTTCTTTTGTGTGCCTCCCACAGACCACCTCTTCAGCATTAAAAGGGGCCATCCAGCTGGGGATTGGCTACACAGTTGGCAACCTCAGCTCTAAGCCAGAGAGAGACGTGCTGATGCAAGACTTCTATGTGGTGGAAAGCATCTTCTTCCCCAGGTGCATTGAAAAATCCCAACAATATTCATGCCAGAGTTTATTTGTGTAGATGATGTAGAGCTATGTCTTTCTCTTTACAGTGAAGGCAGTAATCTTACTCCAGCCCACCACTTCCCTGACTTCAGATTTAAAACGTACGCTCCTGTGGCCTTCCGATACTTCAGAGAGCTGTTTGGGATCCGACCAGATGACTACCTGGTATGTGATTGTTAATGTCAGTAATGCATTATCAACAAAAAAGTCATATGTTATTTTCTATTTCGTGAAACTACCTACAAGCAACATTTCTTCAGCTTTAACATGTGTTATTATCTGGAATTATATTTACCTTACCTTACATTCCCTTACAATATACAGTCTGTTTTCATTTTACTTATTTTATGACTCAAACTATTGTGACTGTACTAGTAAACCCAAGAAACAAAGACAGCATTAAGAGAACTACTTTTAAGCTCACCTTCACCTCTGTGCACAGAGATTAGCAGCTTCCTTTTTAATAGAAACTAGTGGCAGACAACACACATTGTATTGTTACAGATGCACTGATTAATAATGCATTACTAATTTTCCCCCTTGTATTAAAGGAAAACAAATTATTCAGTCAATAGCAAGTCACGTCTAAAAAAATAAGGGAGAACTAGAGCAAGGACTGAATTTTTTGACCAGTCACATGCTCAGAACAAAGGGTGATGGTCCCATTCAGATCAGGAACACTTTCATTAGTGGAGTCCAAGCTCGTGCACGTCTTTATACACTGGAGTAATGGCGACGGCAAGTCCAACTAAAAATATACCAATTCTAGCAGTGGTTCCAACTTCTTTCACTACAAAATGAGGAGGAATGTAGAAAAGTACAAATCTGGCATTAAACAAAATAAAACACAAATATGTAAGAAGAGAGGAAGAGAGCCTTTTTTAAACTTCGCCTTTTTCCACATTTTTCAAAATTATATAAATGGCATAACTTTGTGTTAATTGTACAAATGCTTCAGTGTAAATCTTCACATCAACAACTTCTTGGTCAAAACTAATTGGTGGCTTTGTTGTCTTTCTGAAAAGTTTTTAGCTGCACGCAATATTTTCCA
Organism: Bostrychus sinensis; assembly: GCA_020698575.1. NCBI lineage: Eukaryota > Metazoa > Chordata > Actinopteri > Gobiiformes > Eleotridae > Bostrychus > Bostrychus sinensis. The sequence continues at coordinate 19,643,953 of CM036256.1, read as the reverse complement.
CAGCATGTAGTGGGTGAATATTTTACAGTGAGATGATGGCATTGGTACAGGGTGTAAACACACTTTTTCCAAAGTCTAAATGTGTAACTTTCACACAAACACCCACCTCGCCTTTTGGTAAATTCTACTGAACAAACAATGTCCTCTTGATGCAGCAGTGAAAACACATGCCTGATGAGTGGCTCTGTAACCTTTAAAGTTGTAAGAGAGAAGTGTCAAATCTTTTTTTTCTTTCTGTGCAGTATTCACTCTGCAATGAGCCGCTGATTGAGCTGACAAATCCTGGAGCCAGTGGTTCAATATTCTATGTTACCAGTGATGACGAATTTATCATTAAAACTGTGCTACATAAGGAGGCAGAATTTCTACAGAAACTGCTTCCTGGATACTATATGGTAAGTCTGCCCCACTGCCCACGTTATATTATACATAATATACTTTATATCATGAATAGATAATTGATAACATTACATTACACCGATCAGGCAGAACATTATGGCCACTGACAGGTCAGTCACAGATTGTCTCTTCATCATGCCACCTGTTAGTGGGTGGGACACAGTATATTCAGCAAGTTAACATTTTGTCCTCAAAGTTGACATGTTAGAAGTAGGAAAATGAGCAAGTGTAAGGATTTGAGCGAGTTTGTAATGGCTGAACGACTGGGTCAGAGCATCTCCAAAACTCTCCAAATCAAAATTATCTCATTATCCATTAGAAGTTGTCCAAGAAAGTGAACCAGCAACAGGTGATGCAGCAAAGGGTGGCCTGTGTGGTCCTATCTAACAGACGAGCTACTGCAGCTCAAATTGCTGAAGAAGTTAATACTGATAGAAAGGTGTCAAAATACATAGTGAATTGCAGTTTGTTGCGTATGGGGCTGCATATTACACAGATGGGCATTAAACATAACATTATGACCATCAATAATAAGCAGGTAATCATAATATTATTGGTTGGTGTAGAAAAATACAATAATTTAAACTATACAACATAGATGAATACAGACTACAGGAAGGTTTATGTTTAGTTTGTGCAAGTGCTTCAAGGCACTCTGATCCTCTTTATCCTATCACAGCTTTGACCCTGAGCAGTTGTGACGCCACTCACTGGCTTTGTTAAACATAAAAGAGTGGCTGTAGCTGAGCACTGCCTTAGCCAAGTACTGCTTAACGGGTAACACATGTAGCTAACACACAGTAAGCTCACGCTTATGTGCAGGTGCATTGTCCCCATCTCAAAATAGTACTCCAGTTTACTAAATAAGAATGTGTCTATTCTTTTCAGAACTTGAACCAGAACCCTAGGACGTTGTTGCCAAAGTTTTTTGGACTTTACTGTGTTCAGTGTGGAGGCAAAAATATCAGAGTTGTTGTGATGAACAATATTTTACCACGCTCTGTGCGAATGCACCTTAAGTTTGACCTAAAGGGATCAACATATAAGAGGAGAGCGTCAAAAAAGGAAAGAGAAAAATCCAAACCCACTTTCAAAGATCTAGACTTTCTCAGTGATGTTCCTGATGGCCTCACGCTGGACCTGGACACATACAGTGCACTAGTCCGGACTCTACAGAGGGACTGTTTGGTGAGAGTATCTATGACATTTCTGATTTAGTTGTGACTGACTTCTTGACATTTTGTAACATTTCTGAAATGCCTTTGTAATCTCAGGTTCTGGAAAGTTTCAAGATCATGGATTACAGCCTGCTGCTTGGCATTCACAACAAAACTCTGGCCGAAAAGGAGATTCAGTGCCAGGTCTCACCAGCAGGGGGCATTGAGTCAAAGAGACCTGTTCTGCAGAGAGCTTTGTACTCCACTGCCATGGAGTCCATACAGGGAGACTCCATGTGCAGGGACACGCTGGACCACGATGTCACGTAAGTCACTCCTGTCTTTACCACAGTAGCACTCACAAGTCTATAGATCATTCAAATGCTTTTTTTATCTGTGTGCAGAATGGGTGGTATACCTGCTGTGGGTGCAAAAGGAGAAAACCTGCTGCTTTTCATAGGAATCATTGACATTCTGCAGTCCTACAGGTGCGTCTTCAATTCCCATGTTGTGTGACTAGCACTGTATGAAAACTGACACTCCACACGGCATAAACAGGGCTTTGATTCTGCCGTGTGTTGCCAGGTAACTGCAGTAAATGACTGTTGAGAGCAGCTAAATTATTTAATTGTCTTCTCTGACAGGCTGATTAAGAAGCTGGAGCACTCTTGGAAGTCACTTATGCATGACGGGGTAAGTCATTCTCACACATCTATTATGCAACCGACCAAAACAACTCCGAATATAAAGTCAATAAACGATACATGATTTCCTCTCATTACAAAACCTGAAGAGCTGTCATGATTAAAAAAGTTCAACATGAATAATAATGGCTTGTCAATTAAGGCTCTCATCCTCTGCCTCTCAGGACACAGTGTCAGTTCACAGACCTGGTTTCTACGCCGAACGCTTCTTCAGATTCTGTAGCACCATTGTCTTCCGGAAGAGCTGCTGTAAGTTAACACATTTATGGACTGTGTTATTTGTGTGTAGTAGGTTTTAAAATCCTCCACCTCACATAATCACTTCATTCTTACAGCTCTTCGTCCATCTCCATCTAAGAGAGGTAAGAGGAACCCTGTCTGCATCCAAGTCCAGCAACACTAACGCCGGGTCAACAGGACAGTGCCCCTCACTGACTGAAGACCGACGGGAAAACCTGGACAACCTGGATAATCTGCGAGGGGCACGAAGCTTCCCAATGCTGGAAGACAGTGGTAAGTGTCAACTGATTATAAAAACAGTATTAAAACAATACAATCAAATGGCAATTCTGAACAAGTGATATTCTTGTTTTACCTTTTAAGTTTCTTTTTAGTTTTTTTGGACTTGGAACACTTTGGTTCATTGTCACAATCATTTGGCTGCAGTTGTGGCAGAGTGTTTAGCGCTCTTGCCCCTCCAGGTGTTACCTTGGGTTCTCTCAGCTTTTTCCCACAGTTCAAAGACATGCGTTAGATGAATTGATGAAAAAATGAAATGCAATAGCAAATTTGAACTAAGCAATATTCTTTTATACTTTAACTCTTAAAGGTGTATGATCACACCGGCATGATTGAACGACTTCAGGTCTTTATGCAGTTGTAGTTAAAAAACGGTTTCACTTAGAGTAATGCAGACAATTTATTCTGTAAGCTGTATGGAGGAGGCTGTTGACTTTGTAAATTTTTAAATATGATAGAATTACTCCTATTTATAGTCTGTAAACGTCTGACAAAGGCCAGTCGAGCACATTTTATTGATACAGTGAATATAGAATAAACTGAGACATGCTCCAGGCCTATTTTTACCATTATCACCTGCGTTCAAATGCCTCCTAAAGGCATTTAGCTTTATTGTTAATGTTAATTGTTAATTGTTTTTTTATATGTTGTTTGTAAGAACAGGTTTTCACATGCTAAGCATTTAGAAATCTTTGATAAGTATGTTTGATTAGTTCATGTCAAAAAATGTATTTCTGATTTTGTGTTTTTTGTGTATTCTAGGCTGTGGGTGTTCAAATAGTACAGCAAACTAAAATTATTACCATCTGGCCAAATAGATAAAGTTGTCCTGAACAAAATGATACATCATATTTATATGTTTCTCAATTCCAAAGGTGAGATATGAGGATAGATTCAAAAAAACAAAACAATGTCAAAAATAGGCTCAGACCTCTAAGGGTTAAACACTTTTGGTCATTTTTAAAATCAATTAGCTATACCTGATCGTTTTATTTTCCCTGTAATTAAAAGTAAATAAGTAAGCCATTTTCACTCAAGATCTAAAAATAAAATCTTAACATTTGTTTTGTAAAAAAAAAATAAAAGAAAAAAAATCCAGAATTGTTTTTGAAAAAGTAGTTATTGGTACTTACTTTTCCATTTCTATTATGTGTGTAATTGCCCCATTAGGGAGAGAGCCGCCATGCACTCCTCCCTCATTTGAAGATGCCACCACTGCATCGATTGCCACCACCCTCTCGTCTAACAACTCATTACCCACAACCCCCTTCGACACGCCCGAGCACCCCCGCTACAGGAGGCAGATGCTGTCCCCCAGTGTGGCCAGGTGTGTCACAGAGCCAATAGTCTGTCACTACTCTTTATTGTATCTCTTATTTGATGGTAATTGTTTTCTACTGCTTGAATGTTTTTATGTGCAAGCAGGTCCCAAAAGGAGATTGTGGAGGTTCACGAGGAAAAGCAAGACACTATAACAGTAGAAGTTGAACTCAGGTATAACTAGAAGTATTTGGAAAGTTTAGACCTCTGCCAAGGCATTACAGTTCCACCCTGTATTTCACCACTGCATCTTTCCTGTATTTCAGTAAAATCCCCAACAGTACAGAGCTCACAAAAGCCACTGAGAAGACATCACCTGACCATGATGTTGAGGCCCCGCTCACATCCGACATCCCCGTTCTGAGCCCTTGTTCATCTTCCACCCTCCCTCCTTCACTAACCTCCTCCTCTGCCCCTCCCCAATCCGCTCAGTCCTCCGCCACACTCTCTACCTCCTCCATCCGTCCATCCACAAAGCCCCTCCAATCCCCAACTAATTTGCCGGTTCCAGCTTCAACTCCACTGTTGACTCCCAGTACCTCAGCAACACCTCCTCCCACGTCGGCCTTCACCCCCATTTGCCCCGCTCAAAGCTCAACCCAAAGCCCCTCCCAGCAGCTGCCCTCGACCCCGCACTCCTCCCTGCCCCCCAGTCCTCAGCCGCCCCCAAGACGCCCACCGCTAACGTCCAGTAATCATCTTTCGGTGTCCAGTAGCAACAACTCTCTGGATGGAGAAGTGCAGGTTTCTGACATCTACTTTGTGAGTATCTTAGTAATATTCTGTAAAAAGAGGCCTTGAATCAGCACGATCATGTCAGAAATCACAAAGCAAAGACCTTACTGTTTGTTTGTCTTCGATCTACTGGGTGTTTCGCAGTGGTCCAGTCAGGACAGCGTGGTAGAGTTGTAATGGTGAGAGTGATATGGTGTGCATATACAGTATGAGGGTAGGTTTAAAAGTTACTACTAAAAACACTAATGGCTAGCGTTATATCTTAATATTTAGGTAATTAATCATACACTAAATGGTAAATACTAAACTATAAACCAGTCTGATAGTGCAGATTTCTATAAAGTTAGAGGTGATTAGTTCAGGGCTCTGTCAATTGAGCCACAAACCCCCCCCATATACTATATCACAATAATAAATAATCCACTAAAATTCCACATTTGTTTGTTTTCTGGCTCTTTGTGACTAGAGTTGGTATATTTGACCTTATCTTGCAGTGGTACAGAATCCTTTTGAAATTCCTGTATCCAGACTGTTCCAGATCCATGCCAAACACAAATAATTTCTCCCATGGCCCATTATTGACCAAAAAAAAATAAAAAAATAAAAAAAATCTGAGCATTGCATTTTGACTTAACGTACCAACTAGACTGATAAACCAACCAACTAACCAACTCTGGTAAAAACAACTCTCTTGATGTAGATACAGTATACCCAACATTTTTTCTGTCAAGGTTTTTTTTCACCAAAAGCAATGCTCTCTTATGCAAAGCTTTTGACAACCATGATGTAGGAGTGGATTATTCAGGCTGTATTGTCTTTGTTTTAACCTTTAGGTTAAAAGGCTCTAAATGCAAAGAGACTATAAACAAAACCACAATAATCTGCCCATGGCCTTAACCTAGCAGTACATGCAGCCACCCTGGGAATTTTTCAACCTACCCTCAAATAACATGAGAGTTGCTGATGCTTTGAATGCCATAAAATGCTTCTTACTCAAGCATGACGAGGTCATTTCCATGCTTTTGATGAGGTTGTCTCTTGCATGGTGTTTTCTTATCTGTCGATCTGCACCCATATTCTTCAATTAAAGAAATGTCACTCACCATTTGTGTAATTTCAGCTGTTTTATCTTGTATTTCATCCATCTCATAATATTTCTTCTTCTGTCCTAAAACCTCATTGCCATTCGTGTCTTTGGGTTAACTGACCCATCAGTATGCAGATGGCAGATACTGGGTGTACTCTCCAGTTCTTGGCCGTCGTAAACTCAATTCTAGCTCAAGTTACAGTGTAAGTCACCTGCATAGTAGCATGTCATTGCTTTTGCAGAGAGTAAAAGTATTGTTTGACCTTGGTTGCAATAGCTGTAGCTGTAGTAGTAGTAGCCATAGATAGTGGCGATAGTAGTGATAGCAGTTGTAGCTGTGGAACAGGCAGTAGTAGCACTAGTAGTAATGTCAGTAGTTTAATTATTTGGCTGAATTGAAATGATGACAATATCCATCCTGCTTGCTGATTCCTAAATCTGCATTTGCATCAAGCGTGTTTCCTCTTACTTTCCTTATCTTTTCTCTTAAAACCAGTCTCTTAAACAACAAAAAGTGCAGCTTTAAAGTAAACATTTGTAGGAAAGAATGTGGGGACGCAAGTACACTATATTTCCAAAAATATTAGCTCACCTGCCTTTACATGCATATGAACTTAATTGACAACCCATTCTTAATCCATAGGGTTTATTATGATGTGGGCATCTACCTACGTCAGACATCTATGTTTCTGACATTCTTGTCCAATGTCAGACTCTGATGTTGGATGAGAAGGCCTGGCTTGCAGTCTTTGCTCTAATTCGTCCCAAAGGCGTTCTATCAGGTTGAGGTCAGGACTCTGTGCAGACCACTCAATTACCTCTACGCCAAAGTCACTCATCCATGTCTTTATGGACTGTGCTTTGTGCCCTGGATGCGCACTCATAGTTGGGAGCATGGAATTATCTAAAATCTCTTGGTATGCTGAAGCATTCAGAGTTCCTTTCACTGGAACTAATGGGCCTGAAAAACAACCCTACACCATAATCCGAGTTCAGTTATTTGGGTGGGTGAGCAAATACTTTTGGAAATATAGTGTATTTCTTCATAACATATGGTTGAATTTTCTATGTCCCCCATGCTGCTGCCCTCTGTTGGCCGCCCTGTGACACTACAGACTCAGGACGACCAGAGCTGGGTGTACTCTCCTCTGCATCCCGGCTCAGAGTCCAGACGAGGATCTGACGGAGAGAGCGAGACTGTAAGATCATGTCTGATGAAGTACTTATCTTTAGACCATATGACTTTTTAAATATGCTTAATGTCTTTATTTCTACTTTTTTAGTAACCCCCACTGGAGGCCGCCGGCTGTAAGGATGGCTGGAGTGAGAAGCTGTGAGGCTGAATGAAGCCACTACAAAGATTTAATGATTTACTGTGAACATCAGGCCACTCAGGTTGCAAGTAAAAGCTGGACTTGCCAACTGTGACACGGTGAACTCATATGGTTACTAATACTCATATGCAGACACAATCATTTACTACTATCCAAGCTATGAACAATATGCAAAAACAGGTCTATCCGAGTGACCATACGATATATGAAATAGAGGTAAATATAATGCAGCTGAGTGTATTTTTTATGGAATGTAAAGTTGCTATATTGCAGTCCAAAATGGCACAGCTCTGCAGAGATTTATGCAATACTGAGATACACTTTATTAAATTCCCTTGATGATTGTTTGCACTTTATCAATGTACACATGCCTCAAGATATTTTGTTAAAACATACACCAGGCTACTTTTTTGTGTTCCCTTTTTTGAGTGTTTTAAAAAAATATTTGGCAGTGAATGGCTTTGTCCTATATGCCTTATTGACTTACTAACAATTCCTAACTCTAACATGTAAGAAAAAAAAAAAGTACATTCAAGAAAAAAAAAAACAGTAGCAAAATCTTTATAACTGTGAGAGAAAAGTATATTTTGTAAATGTACGCACAAAAGTAATGTCGCATGAGTCTATTTGTCTTTCTGTGCACGTTTTTGCATGTATATAGCATAACTTTGGGTTTTCTTCCCTGCCAGTTTGAAAAATTGTCAAATGTGTGTAAATTAGTGAGAAAAGAGCTTGCTGCCAAAGTGTCATAAATGAAAAGATGTAAGTTTTTTTTTTCTTTTCTTCCATACTTGGCGATTTTTTTTTTTCCCCGCTGTAGTATGGTCATGTATCCCAGGCCTGTTTGTAAGCAACAGTGTTTGTAGCCGATCACTGTGAAAATAAAGACTATATTGTGTACAAAAGCCACGTTGTGCTGTGTTTAAAGAGGAAATAGGGGCGCCTCTGTGGTTTATTTGTGGTAGAGCTCTCCCATACCCTGGTTCAAATCTGGCATGAGCCAATTTATTCAGAGTAATTTCCTAATTTCTCATCCTATTCCTTTCTCTGTTAATTAAAGGTCAGCAAAGCCCCAAAGTATACTTAAAAAAGGAGGATAGAAGTATTGAAAGAAAGCAGTAAAAGAAATTTAAAATGGTATGATTAGGGATGTTTACACCAGTTGCCCGATAGATGGCACTAGAGCATCTTCGAAAAAGTACCTCTCAATCTTGGCCTGCCTTCATGACAATCTCACTTGGAACACTTTTGGCATCAAAGTAACTTCCACTACAAAACAGACGTGCTATATATAGCGAGCCAGTATTTACATCATGATTCAGATTCATCATGTATTGTAGATGCTGTATCATCAAATAATACTATAATATACTCTATAAAAATTTAATTCTAACTCACTGGCATAATGCTGTGATATCTGCATCAGTATGAACTTATTTTTGTGATATAGACTTTTTCTACAAACAAGAAAACTGATAGAGATCTAACTTGGTGTGATTTTGTGCTTTCCACTGCAACATGGCCGGTTAAGATTGGAAGATGTGAGACATTCTGCAGAAACAACTGTGTCAGAGGATTGGCTGATAGTGCTTTGAGTCGATTTGAGAGTTTTTTTTTTGCAGGTATATGTGCAGCAGATGGGAAAGTCACTCAGGGTGACAAGTCAGCCATGTCGCTCTGTGATGGAATGTGTGATGGACAAGGATCAGCAGCCGCCCACACAATTGTTTCTTCTCACCTTTCTTTTCTCAGTCTTCTGATTCCTCCACAAAGACAGAGAGTGTAAAAATACCTCTCCAGTGGGTTTAATATGAAGATTTGATTTATTTTGCTTTTTAAACCTATTTTAACACAAAATGCATGCGCAATAATAGCTTTGACTGGAAGTAGAAAGAAGAGGCCATTGTCCAGAGGTGACAGAATTACTCAATATCTGTACACATATAAAAGTACTGTTACTTCAAAAAATAGAACCCTAGTAAAAATAAAAAACAAAAGAGTAAAATTAGTAAGTGTTGAATAAAGTGCTTCCTGCTGCTACTACCACCTTCATTTGGTATTACTGCTACTCCTACTAATACTACTTGTACTGCTTCTAGTTCTACTACTGGAACTAATACTAACACTATTACTACTATTCCTAAGTAAAGGTGCTATTCCTATTACTACTACTGCTGCTACTACTACAATTACTGCTCATACTATAACTACTACTTCTAAATGTTTGTTTTAGAAAATATACTCAGGAAATACAAATTCTTCAAAAATGTGCTAAAGTAAATTGCTTCAAAAGTAGCTAGTTACTTTCCACCTCTGCCGTTTTTATAACATACTGCTTTTCTCAATGGACACTGAAAGAAAGTTATAATGTCATTGTGGCTTTAATACTACAAGATATTTCTCCCAAAGGAGTTAGACCATCACTCATGGTTTGTTTTGTCGCCTGTACATTTTTGATGATTCATGTCTTTTTGTTGGCTTCCCCCTCTCCTCCTCCTTATGCAGTAGTCCTGACCGTGCTGGGACAGACAGTGCACTGTATCTGCTGTATGTAAACATGTTTTTGTGGTTGAAGGTCACTCTCTGTAATATATCTTGCTTATAAAATGCTGTGGGCAGTTCTTTTTCTGTTGTATGCTTTTAGATGGATCAGCTGTTGAGGCAAGCTAGTCCAGAGTCTTGTCCTCTGGGTCAGACAGATCACAGTCACCATTTGGTGGCCCGTGTTTTTGGGCAGATAGTTAATGTATGCTCCACAGTTTGCAGTGGATCCCTGCTTTCACATTTGGCACTGTCTGCAAAACCACATTGCAGCACTGTGACACCAGAGCAGCCTACATCTGAGACAGTGAAAAGTTATCCACAGTTTTTGGGGCAGGTGCTGGTCAGGGGCATCTGAGCGGTCTACAATGTACTAGTGATGTTTCAGCTGATTTCCACTGGTACCTCCATTTTGCTTTGACCCAGAAGGCCTTGGGAGAAACTTCCTACGCTTGGGGGGCAGTTGAGTGAGTTCCTTATGGTTTACTATAACATCAAAGATTAACTAGGAACCTAATAAGAATCAGTTCTTTTCCTCTACACTACACTGTACTATACTGCTTATACTACACTGTACTATACTACTTATACTACACTGTACCATACAACTTATACTACACTGTACTATACTGCTTATACTACACTGTACTATACTACTTATACTACACTGTACTATACTGCTTATACTACACTGTACTATACTGCTTATACTACACTGTACTATACTGCTTATACTACACGGTACTATACTACTTATACTACACTGTACTATACTGCTTATACTACACTGTACTATACTACTTATACTACACTGTACTATACTACTTATACTACACTGTACTATACTGCTTATACTACACTGTACTATACTACTTATACTACACTGTACTATACTGCTTATACTACACTGTACTATACTACTTATACTACACTGTACATACACTTATACTACACTGTACTATACTCTTATACTACACTGTACTATACTACTTATACTACACTGTACTATACTGCTTATACTACACTGTACTATACTGCTTATACTACACTGTACTATACTGCTTATACTACACGGTACTATACTACTTATACTACACTGTACTATACTGCTTATACTACACTGTACTATACTACTTATACTACACTGTACTATACTACTTATACTACACTGTACTATACTGCTTATACTACACTGTACTATACTACTTATACTACACTGTACTATACTGCTTATACTACACTGTACTATACTACTTATACTACACTGTACTATACTGCTTATACTACACTGTACTATACTACCTATACTACACTGTACTATACTACTTATACTACACTGTACTATACTACTTATACTACACTGTACTATACTACTTATACTACACTGTACTATACTGCTTATACTACACTGTACTATACTACTTATACTACACTGTACTATACTGCTTATACTACACTGTACTATACTACTTATACTACACTGTACTATACTACTTATACTACACTGTACTATACTGCTTATACTACACTGTACTATACTACCTATACTACACTGTACTATACTACTTATACTACACTGTACTATACTACTTATACTACACTGTACTATACTACTTATGGTACACACTGTGCATTACAAGATGGGCACTTTAAAATGTGCACTGTAAACAAAGTGTACACTACATAGTGTGTACTGCAGAGTGTACATTATAGAGTGCACCCTTCATAATGTACACTACATAGTGCACACTATGAAGTGTACATTACAAAGCTTGCACTTCATTGTGTGCTTTATGTAAAAATATATGCTCCATCGTGTGAACAACAACGTATGCATAAAAAGGTTTCTACTACATATAGCATGGATGCATTTTTTTTCAATAATGACAATATATATTTAATAGTCTAGAGCTTTGGTTCTAAATGCAGACAGAAATGAGTTTCTAACTGACCAATGAAGGCTCAGAATGATATTAGTACAAGGGATACACAAATGAAGCTAATGAAAAGCTGTTTGATGTTACACTTCCTGAAGCTGAGGGCCTGTATGAAATCCCTGGCTACACTTTGGACATGTCTGCTGTAAATTATCTTTAAAATATTTTGCCTGAGAAGTCAGGGGGGCAGTTGGTTAATTGAATGACTTTAGTATCAGATTTCAGCATCAAAAGTAAGCATGAACTGGAGTAGAAGTGACGGAGCAGCGGCATGTACCTGAGGTGAAATGGTCCGTCACAACTCCATGCTTTCATCTTCACCAAACATAAACAAATGTCTTTGTTCTTTCAAAGGACAGCAGGCCCAAAGCCATGACAGCCAGGCCTCTGTGCAGCCTGTGAGTGAGTGTGTGTGTGTGTGTATATGTGTGTGTATGTGTGTATGTGTGTGAGACAGAGAGAGAGAGAGAGAGAGAGAGAGAGAGAGAGAGAGAGAAAGAGAGAGATCAAAGCTGGAGTATTTCAGCGTTTGTGTGGGATGTGAAGCCTCACCTACCCAGAATTCCTTGCCTCTCTCCTTGCAGCCCACTCAGGTTTTTAGTAGCATCATCTCTACATCAAGTATTCTGCTCCTACATCTTCATCAGCCTGCTCCTCTCCTCCACAAGGGTTACTGTTGGACATTTAAACTGAGTTGTTACATCCAGCTTACCGATGTCAGGGCATCTCAAACAAAGCCGCTGTGGTCTCTGCCTCAGTCAGTGTCTTAAGGCAGTGTTTATCTTTGGCAGGCTGAAGAAAACAAAGACATTGATTTCTAATCCTAATCCCCCTCCACGGCCCCTCTCTTATTGATCATCTATTCATCCTTAACGGGATGGAAGGATGCAGGAAGGCCCATGAAGGACAAAACTTTCTCTACCCATCTTGTTTCAATCTGTCTCCTTCACTCTTTTGACATTCCTATTAGTGGAATAGACAATTAAATTAACAGCTACTTTATACAGAGGTAGAAAAAATACTCCTGTTTTATACTATCAATATATGCATGTAAAAGTGCTTCAGATTAATCTTACTCAAGTAGAAATAAAAGTAATGACAAAAGTATTACTTGAGTGAAATTTAAAATGTATTGAGTAGAAGGTACTTTTGAATTCATTTTTTCACAACTGTGCAGCAAAAATACTAAGACAATTAGTATTAGTATAATATTACTATGAGACTATTATTAATTATATTTACTAGTACTACAGTATTTTTTCACTATGACTCTACTAGTGTCGCTACACCTTCTGCCTTTTCTATGGTCAAAAATACATTTTTATTCATTCACAATTTCATTTAGAAATTCTGAAAAGTCACAAGAGTAAGAGTAACATTTCCCCCACAAAAGTAAAAAGTATGTTTAAGAAAAAGTTACCTTATTTATATATTTTCTTCATATGCCATTCTATTACTATTTCCATACATTTTGAAGTGACATAGCTAGATTGAACACTAAAGACTGCCTATTTTAAACATACACTGTTTGTGTGAGCCAGTCATATTGACTATGTAATGAACTGTTTCCTCTCCACTTTTGCTCCAGCTTTAGCTGTTGCTGGCTTGAACTATGCATTAGCCAAGTGAATGGGCTAATAACTGGGGAATGAGGTTTAATGCCTCCAAGACTGTGTGTTTGTGCTTTACAAAGTCATCTGTTAGTTCTCTGAACAATCAGGTTATCTTTCAAGGTCATGCCATTTCTTTTTCAAATGAAGTAAAGCATCTTGGTGTGCTATTTACAAGTACTTAAAACTTAAGTGCCACATTGAAGAAGTATGCAAAATGGCTCGAAAGGAAATCTTTGTTTTGAGATTGCTTAAAACGAAGCTGCCACCGAGAAACAATGAGCTACTCTTACACATATACAAGGCCTATATCAGATCTCGATTGGAGTACTGTTCAGTTTTGCTCTGCGGCACTGGGAAAACATTGGCAAATTGTCTAGAAAGCCTGCAAAGGCAGTGCATGCGCTTAATTCTCAATTTGCCATATCAATCAGAGATTACTTCCAACCATTACAGCATACTGGGCCTAATGACATTACAAGCAAGACAAAACTTTGCATTGTCATGTTTTGCATTTAAATTGTGCCGCGGGCTTTCACCTACCGCTCTGGGACCTTATTGCCCAACACAAAAATGTTTACCCTATAATGTGCAGAGAACTTTTTGTGTTTCCCAATGGAGAATTGCCTGGTGCCGGCATGCTGCAGAGGTCATGCTTGACACTGGCCATAAGAGTACTAGATGTGTTGGATGATGGCTGTGTTGTGCATAATCGAACTATGAGGGAGTTTAAGGAGTATTTAAAACCTAAATTTGGAGATAATTGTTTTGTGCATTTTCCACATTCATATGGATTATAATTTTTTTATTGTTGTTGTTGTTTGTTCCAACGGTCATAGGATCATGGAACTTTTAATTGTGTAAATAAAGATAAAAAAAAAACATATACAGAGTGTATATTATTATTATTATTATTATTTATTGGTCTAGGACAAACTCTTTTTTTCATATTATTTTTGCAGTGGGCAGCATTTTTAAACATGGCAGTTGACCTGACCTATTATTACTGTTATATTTCTGTATTGTAAATTCTGGTTGCACTATTTAAGCACTGACTATAAGTTGACTAATATACAGTTGTGCAACTCATATTTATTTATTTATTTATTTTTTTGACCACACACACATTGGATCATTATTGGTAATATTCAATCTATCAATGGGATTTCAACTCTCCCGGCTCTCTTCTGGAGTCATTTCCTATAACACAATATCAGAAATCATTTTAACTGAATAATACATATCTCTCTTAATGAAACACAGAGTTTTGCAAGGATGTGTATTCTCCAATTCAGACTCAGGTTTTATATAATGCAGACCTTTTTAAAATTTACCAGCTATTGTTTTTGAGACTAAACTGACCTTTCAAAATAAAGCCAAATAAAAGCCAAATGTTTTATTATTATTATTTTTCATCATTAAGTCATTGCCAGTTAATGGAAACAAACAGAGGGAGCTTATAATTTAGTTCAGATGATGTTTGTCTGTAGGTGAAAGAATTCTCATTATCTCTAAATCTCATTATTCTCTTAGCCTGAACCATGTAGAGACAAATTGCCAGTGGGAGCAGGTATTTGGTGAGTCTTTAGTTGAGGGGGGAGATTTCAGCCGTATTTGTGTTGTTTGCGTTCAGACTTGTAGGATTAATGTTAATCGCAGTGGTATTCCTGAGGGATTCTGCTCCACAAAGAGACTGATGTGGGGGGTCCAGTGGCCACACCCCACTCTTCTTATAGTCACCCCTCAGAGCAGACAAAAATACCAGCAGACTCCAAATCCCTAAAGAAACCAACAATAGGACGAGTCTGGCAGTCCAGCAGTGATGATAAGGTCTCCTGTACTTACTGATCATTTCACTCAAACAAAGGACGTCCACTTGCTTAATTTTGTATAAAAGTGGAGGCCTTTGAGGTGGAAGAAGGCTTGAAATACACATACAATTACTACTACTGTCCTCTTTTGTTCAATTTTTTGACAATTTCTAAAACATATTTCTTCTCAGGTTAGCATAATGCACATGATGTACAGGTAGGTCTTACTGCTCATCAGCACTCAAACTCAAACTTTGTATAAAATCTGATGCTTTGCACTGCAGAAAGAGTACCCTGGGGATGTTTGTCCCTGAGTGTGTGATAATGGCTGAGCAGAAGTCATTAATAGCAGGGTAATGTGTGTCAGATGCTACCTGTCCAGCAGCAGCAGCAGGGGGACAGAGCCAGGACACGAGTGAGTGGACAGAATAATGAGAGAGACAGGGCCGGCCAACTCGGACAGCTGCTCCTCTTCAAAGCACTCACTGTGTGTGTGTGTGTCCCCTATTATTCGGTATTTTATGACAAATACTCTAACCTCAGTTCAAAAAAAGTTGGGGCGCTGTGTAAAATGTAAATACAAATGGAATGCAATGAATTCCAAATCTCATATATTCACAATAAAACATAGACAACATATCAGGTGGTAAAAGGGAGACTTTTTCTTTTTTATGCAAAATCATCACATTTTGAATTTGATGGCAGCAACACAAAAAAGTTGGGATGGGGCAACAAAAGGCTGGAATTAAAGTTGCGCCAACTCCATTTGTATGTTTTGTTCTAATTCAGATGACCATAGTTTTAGTTTTTTTAGTTTTTTTATTTTGCCTCTAAAGTCTATTTCAAATAAGTTTGGGTCCAAAGCAGACAGCAATGTTTCTGGATGATGCTCACACGTGTTCACATATGTTGTTTCATGTGGATAGGCCCAGTATTTGCAGAGATATTACCCAAAACCAAATCAAGACATTGGCAGTTTGAGTCAGCAATTCAGACTGGAGCTGGTGTTTTCAGGTTAGCGTGGGAATGCCTGTAGCACTATGTCACTCTCAGAGGTGATAATCCTGAAACAAATCTGGACTCTCAGTGTTGTGCCTCTCCAGCTGTGTGAGTGAGCTGCCCGTGTGGAGGGCTCAATCTCACAGCCATTAGATTCCGGCTGGCCGCGCAGCAAAGACACCCCGCTGCCACTCCCACAAGGAAGAGCGGCCAGGATTAATCGGCTCTATGCCCGCCCTAATCTGGACACAAAACACACAATCGCCTCCCACTGAGACGCAGAGACAGAAAGATTCAATTCCATTTGCCCCTTCTCTATATAACAAGAGTGTCTTTTAGGGTTAAAATTACTGGTGTTCAGGCTAGCATGAGTCAATGTGGATTCAGGCCTAAACTGTGTCCTTTTCATCCTTTTAAATAATTCCTTATGCACTACCTGAGAACTCCAGTGCTCTTGAGCAGATGGTATACAGCCAAGGCACTTTTGACTCTTAAAGTATCTTTGAGAAAGTAAAGAATGCTGAAGTTAAATACAGCTCTGTAAAAAAAAAGGGCACTGCAATGTATTCCTAAATCAGCATCTCGGAGTCTGACAACCATTCCTGGTCTGTGTCTGTTAAATTCCTTTGCACACAAAAATAAGGCTCAATAATAAGTGTTCAGTCCACCATATGGCACTTCTATTTATAAGAACAAACCTAAGAAACTGTTATTTAGCTGTTGTCTCTTATTTCTTCCAGAGCAGCATAGATCATGCTATTATTCCCATAGTCTCTCTGTTTTGCCCTTTAGCTGACCTTAACATATAAGATTAAATCACTGCATATTTAGATGCCTGAAAAACACAACAGTGTCTTACATGGCTACTGTAACAGGAGAACAATGAGTGTAAATATTTCAAAGCATTCATCCCAGTTTATTAGTTTATTAGTCTTAGCTGCATTGTCAGAAAATGCTACCTGCTAAATGTGTCAGTGGTTTATTATTTGACAGAAGATGCAGATTTGATTGCTTCAGACCAAAGTGACTCTCTTCTGTCTCTTGCTCAAATGGAAGTGCCTCATTAAACCCCATCAGCGTTTGTGTTTGTGGTGTGATTTGAATGTAGGGGAGTGAGGAAGTGTGTGATTGTGCTTGAAGGCAGCTCTCATTAGGCTGAAAAAAAAAATACTGACATTTGTGCTAGAATCATATCTTCATTTGGTTCATGCATCAAAGACGTTCCTCGGTGTGTGTTTGTGTGTTCAGATATTGGTTGGGGGAGACAGATGTTTGCTGATTCAACAAATATGCATTGCAAACTCAGCCCAATTTAGCAGAGGAGAAAACAACGCCACGCAGACACTCACTGTGACAGCCCAGACTTAATGCTCGCTCCTTTTTAATTCTACTTTCCCTTTTCAGTTCTCCCTCTAGTCTTTCCTCATCTGTGTCTGTCCTCTTGTTCACACAGACAGATCTAACACCAGCAGAGCTTTAACTGGTTGTTCTCTATGGCCTTGTTTTCCTTGTTAAAGGCATTTCTGACTAAGTCTCAAATTTCACTGAGAACACATTCTCCTGCCACACTCAGAAATTAAAAATACACATTCCTCAAGGCTTTATCTAAAGCTCTTCAAATTACACTACACACTATAGATTAAATTCATTACAATGCAAATGAGATTAAAAACTGTATATGGGGATAAGGTTTGGCATTTATTGCAATGCAGTATGGCAATAATTACAATTCTCCTCAGTGGTTCAATTTTACAATGTACAAACTACATAAAAAAGGCCATAAATAAACAAAATGTACCTCAAAGCTAAATATTAGCGTCAGACAATAACTTTTACATTGGACACATAAAGACAACTTTCTAATCTAATTTCTAAAACAATCAAATTAAAGACACGAGCAAATCATTCAGGTTGTTAGTATTGTCCTAGTGTGAAGTGGTAATAATACATTCGACCCAGCTCCTCCCACTTTCTCTGGGAACTTTGCATAATTAAAGATGCTGACATCTTGACAAGAGAGATTCAATGTCATCCACGCTACATTCACAACACATTCGCACACACAGACACAACAGTTTTTTTCTTCAAGTCAAGCCCAAAGCAGCAAATGAAATTGTCAGAAGCCATACAGCTAATGCACAGCCTACATGTCAGCCTTCACAAAAAAAGGTCATAAAATAATGGAATTAAAACATTGGAGTATGAAACTCTCAGTAGCTGAAAGGCGTCTGTGGCCTTGTCCATGTCACAGTCCTCCACAGAATAAAAATTCACAAAAGTGCTGCTTCTGTCTCGCTCCGTCATCTGACTCCAGTCATTGTAATCCCACAGCTGAAAAGTTCCTCTAAAGTGCATGGGTGAGGTAAAATGAAATTGTTCTCCAAACAGGATTTGTTCAGTGGTTCAGACTGGAACCATTGTGTGTTGCATGTGCTCCATTTGGGACAACATTTCTTGCTGCACACTAGTGAGAAGTATGTCCTGGTGTGAGGGTGTGATTATTCCAAGTCTATCCATCTCCCTGAGAAAACAGAAATACATTCATGTTAAAACAATGACAGTAAGACTAAGCCAACAATATCACAAAAACACGTATATATGGACAATATTTTCTGTTTTTTGTAATCTTAGCACCACAGCAAGGCATGTTTGCCGATGTTCTTATATACATAAAATATATAAATAAAATAAAATTGTTGTGCAATAAACAGTGCTTCAGAAATGTTGGTGAATAACTGGTGTGACTAGATTACACTTACTGGTGTGTTAGTGTCAGTAGGCTCTCCAGGCTGGTGTATCCTGCTGCTGCTAGTGTATCTCTGTATCGCTCCAGACCAATTGACTGTAACCACTCGCACACTGACCACTCTGGTAAGCACACTTCTGGTACAACTGACACACACACGTCTGTCCCAAGACCTGTCTCCAAAATGGCAGCAGTGGGTCTGCAAAAGGTAAGAGAGAAGAGGTTTTTATTAGTAATACTCTTGTAGGAGTGTAAGGTATATGGCCCTGTATTAATCATGTTCTTTTCTTTTCTTTCAGCTTCTCTCTTCAGGGTCACCACTGCACATCACCTGCCTCTGAGTCTGCTTTGATTCACATATTGATTGGACATGGGTTTTAAACCAGATGCCCTTACAGATGTAAGAATTAGAACTAGCACAAAGAGTACACTGGCTTGTGATATGACCATGTATTAATAACCACTGTACACTTTCAACATTATAGCATAACCCATGTAAATCAGTGCTGAACTGCCTTGTCGAGCCCTGTACTTGTTACATGAGAAATAACACAAAAAAGGTATATGTATTTTTAATAATCAGTCAACAGGATAGAAATGAATTGTATCTAAATATATACCTGTCCCCTCCGGTCCGGCGCAGGGTCCCTGGGTTTCGGATAAGTTTGTCCAACATGTTGAGGATCTGGCTGAAGGTGGGCCTCTCTGCACGCTCCTTCTCCCAACAGTCCAACATGAGCTGGTGCAACACTACGGGACAGTCCATCGGAGCAGGTAGACGGTAGCCCTCCTCTATTGCCTTGATAACCTTTAATAAACACAATTAGATTTATATGCATTATTTACAGGTAGAGCTGGGTTTACATCTGACATGTTATTTATCTATGCCTTCTTGTTTGGTGGTGTTTGGGTGGTACAGTTGTTTATTGTTACATTTTAATAGTTTGTTAGCCACCAATTACATTGCTGTCTGGTTAAATTGAAATAATGAGCAAGGTTAAACTACTAATTAGTGAACCACAAAAACAAAATAAAATGTTGTTTTCGCTAAAGATTTAGTACTTTTTGTTGTTTTTCAAGATCTTCCCACCCAGTGCTGCCTTACCACAGGCTGCAATTTGGTTAAATATTCTACATCTGTAAGAGAGTACTTTGGGACTACTGCACACAGGATACACAGCCGAATATCTGGAGTACAGCTCATCACAAGAGCCTCTCATGAGCACTGCAGATGAAATCAATCATGTCAGAGGCATTTCCATATGCCACAATGGCTCTTTGACCCACTCAGACTTAACCAGCTTTGATAGCAAAGTGATTGCAAATTTGCTTGGAAATGGGATTTTATTTAGAAGTGTAGAACTGGACTAAATTAAGCCTAAATTTATATAGTTTATGCTTGGCCAGTGGAAAACGTTAAGCAGCAATTTCTATTCCCTTTAATAAAATGTCAACATTTATCTTCAATCAAATGTCCTGTGACTCGTAAATCCTGCGTCTAGCTTACTGCAACTCAAAAAGCAATTTCTGCAGTTTTATAAACATTGACAAAGGTTTTTGACACTGAGTCAAACTGAGCGAAATGGAGCCAAAAGTTCATTTCTTTGTTCTGGTAAAAACTCCTCATGTGTACCTCTTCTGTAGAGCCTTGAGTAGATTTCAGCCGATCTTGTGGCATGTCCCAAAGCAGAAGTTATTTAGAATTAATTATAAAGTCTCTACTGAGAAATTATTTCAGTTTCAGTTAAATTTTAATTATTCTATATCTCCAAGTTTTGGTACCTTTAGATGCTGTTCTAATTAAAACCTATTCAGACAGGGGGGTTGACAAGAAGCAAATAATTTTATTAGATTTTTTAAACAACTAACTTTCTCATAATTTTTCTTGATAGTTTAATTACTAGGAAGTGTGAGGCATTTCACTTCTTTCACTGCATGATATACCAGTATATGAGTAAAACACGTAGGTTCTTAAAAATTTAGCTTAGAACTACAAAGAGGAATTCAGCTACTCACATCTTGGTTGTTCATGTCCCAGTAAGGTCTCTCTCCGTATGAAACCACCTCCCACATGACAATGCCATAACTCCACACATCGCTGGCTGTCGAGAACTTCCTGTAAGCGATGGCTTCAGGGGCCGTCCATCTGATGGGGATTTTCCCACCGGGGGAGAGGTAGGTCCCAGTGGCCTCCTAAAACAACACAGAGACCTCATAAATAATGGCATTTATTGATCCTGTTAACAAGTTAATGTAATGATCAATTCCGTTAATTAATGTGGACGTGTGCTAAGCAGACCGAGTAAGGAATAATTTACACATTATATCAATATGCAAAATTTGTAAAATAATAGGTCCAATGACTAGAATTCTCAAGGACACAACTCAATACAGCTATTCTCAAAATACACACATACATCCATTTATAAGCACAAGAATAAAACAGAGAACAAACTATAGTCTTACCCTGGTGGTATAGGCTGCCTCAGGGTCGTCCTCCAGAACTCGACTCAGGCCAAAGTCAGACACTTTACAGACCAGGTTACTGTTGACCAGGATGTTGCGAGCTGCCAGGTCTCTGTGAACGTAGCTCATGTCTGATAAATACTTCATCCCAGAGGCAATACCACGCAGCATCCCAACCAGCTGGATCACTGTGAACTGGCCATCGTGTTTCTGCAGAATAACGATTCAAGATGCCTTTATTGTCATTCAAAACATCACTTCGGAGAGGCAATGCAGAACAAAATGACAATATTAGGATTGCACATTGAATATTTGAATTTGTGTCACTAAGAAAAAAGCTGTATGTTTGTGCTGGTTACAGTGTTGAGCTGTTTAACAGTCTGGTGTTAAACAGCTTTAAGCAGACAAAAATGTGTTTACATGTTATAGAGCCTTAAATCACAGACTTACTCGAAGAAAAGCATCCATTGATCCATTCTCCATGTATTCTGTAATGATCATTAATGGTTTACCTAAAATGAATAAGAGAATATTAAAAAATATATTCTATTAAAAAATACAGTGAACTAAAGGATAAAATATAGAACTAGTACTAAACTCACATCTGGTGACGACCCCCTCCAGTCTGATGATGTTAGGATGGTCGAACTGTCCCATGATGGAGGCCTCTGCCAGGAAGTCCCGCCTCTGTTTGTCTGAATATCCCACTTTAAGGCTCTTGATGGCCACGTATATCTCCCTTTTTCCTTGTAAGCGCAGTCGACCACTGCACACCTCTCCAAACTCTCCTACACACATAAAGAGTACATCAGTGTCAGCGCCAAGCAAGCATGTGTGAGTGGGTTTGTGCACTGAAGCCAGCCTTACCCATGCCAATAACCCTCTCGATGTGGATACTGCTGACATCAATCTCTTTGGCAAATTCGTGGATGGCCTGGTCGGGATCTTCATAGGTGAACGGGTCCACATAGATTTTGACTCCTGACGAGGAGGAGGGAAGGTAGGAGGAATAGTGAGAAATATTAGTTGTATAATGGTGAATATGTTATGTAAATGTACTGGGCAGTTTATGTGCAGGAGGAAAACAAAGAAAAATAGACTATTTTGAGTTTCAGTTTCTTTGTGTGTGTAATATACCTGGATTAAGATGTTTCTCTTCTTCTGATTCCTGCTTGGTTTTACTGTATTTGCTCCTCCTGATGAGACACAATAACAGTGGATGCTTAACTGGCATGCATATAAAAGAAAGTAAACTCAATTATTTCTCTTCACTTTTGGTTCTGTTGGGATTTTACGTTCAAGTGAGCCAATAATTGGCCACACAGAATTATTTTATATTCAGATTGCTTTTGTGTTTCTTTTAGAGGGTTTTCCAGGATTTGCTGTAATTCAAAGTAATGACAATGACAACAGAGAGAATAGACAGAGCGAGCAGATGAAAGCATTCAGAGGAGTGCAGGAGGAGGGGCGAGGCCTCAGGTAGCAGGAGATAAAAGGTGTTTTCCATTAAACAAAGAAACTGTCACAAACACCTTTGTGGTGGAGCAGGTGTGTGTGAATGCTTTTGTGGGCCTGTGCTTGTGAGCGTGCACGTCTTCTGTGGAAGCGGACACACAGCCCGCTGCTGAAGAGACAGTAATGACAAGTCAGGGACAAAGGGATTATCACTGTCTCCACTCTAATCCCCTTTAAAAGCTCCAGGTAACACACATTATTTAGATGCACAATGCCAGGTCGGCAGAAGAAATGCATATTATTGACATCACTGGTTTGCTCAGATTGCATGATGGGAAAAGGTCCATAGGTGTGCCCAGCTAACTATACAGCTAATAATGAGAGTGTGGGTGTGTATACCTGCGGGTAATGATGAAGACAGCTGCAGATATTAGGAGTAAAATCCCAATGCCACTGATTGACAGCAGCAAGAAGGCTGAGTTAACTCCTTCTCCAATCAGAGGAAACGGATCTAAAGGGAAAGACACAGTAATGAGGTGCTGAAATACAACACTGGACAACACAGTCCATAAAAACAGCATAGTGAAATAACTTCTAAGAGCATGAGGAGGAGCAATGGAAATTATGTTCAGCTTTTGTAATGTGAGAGTGAGTAATGACAGTAAGACTATTGTTTTCTTTTAGTATTTATACATTTACTACTAAAAGATTTAATTATGTCTGCAAAGCTTTTAAAAAATGATTCACAAAAGCTTCCGTAAGACAGACATTTCTGTGCACAAGGTTCTTTGTCAATAACTGATCTACCAGTCTCTGTTACAGCCTTTTGTGTACATGAATTTTAAATACCTGAATTAGTGGAAAATTCAAAGGGAGCGCTGAACTCTCCGTATCCAGCAGCTGTGCGGGCACGCACATGAAACACATAGACAGTCAGCGGGCTGAGGCCTGCCACATCCACGCTCTGAGAGAAAGTCCTCATTATGCGGTAGGACCTCTCTTTCTGATCCTGATTAGAGAAGACAAAAGAGGCTGGTGTCAGTGCCTGACTGCAAATCCATCTTTAGTATCAGTGAAATAAAACAGCGTGCCAATTTACTGACATTGCGGACAGGTGTATGAGTTGCATTAACCTATGTCTGTCTCACCTTTTCATAGAACTTGACCTCGTATTCCAGGATGACCCCATTCGGTCGATCTGGTTGTTGCCAAGCCAAAGACAAACTGTGCCTGGTGACATCGGTGGCTTGGATGAACGACACTGGAGAGGGAGCTGAGAGAGAGGCAGAGATGTAATTAGTATGACATAGCATAGTACTATGAAAATACAGTAAACACAGCTGACTCGAGATTTGCTTTCTGCCTGTTTGTCAACAATCCCATTGACCCACTGTACCCGTGAGCTGACCTAAATCTCATTTTCCTCACTCCATAATGGGGACTTTCACTCTTCTCTGTTCTCCTGCTCTCCTATTTTCTGGCCCTTTATTGCAGTTTGTCCTCTTTTGTGGCTGTTATGCGATACCGGGCCATATGGCGGTGCAGCTTGGATTTGATGTATGCCAGACACACTTTGCTGCTGCGCATGAAGTTATTTCCCCAGGGCACCTGAACTTAAGCAGGTGTACCGGCGTCTAAATGGCACTGTTAAGGCTTTCGAGCAATGACAGTTGAGATGTAACAGCATGTGAAAACAGCACCCCCTGAAACTAATGAAGAACGTATGTGACAACAGCACATTCACCATGTCACCTCCAGAGCTAAAATGAAACACACCATAAAATGTGAGTGATTTTTCTGAACACTTCTGGGGTCAAGTCATTAAATATCTCACCCTTACAGTAACTGTCAAGATTATGAAGTCCTGTTATTTTAGAAAGTTGTCATTTCATATTCTGACATACCTACATTTTCCCTAACCACTTTATTTGCATTTAGTGATTTACATCTCTTCTTTCTGACAACCTCCAGCGAGCATCCCTATAATTAATTCAACAGTTGTAAGGTGTAGGAGGACAGAGGAGTGACAGAAAGGTTTTGATGGTTTGATTAGGAGCAAATGTTTCCAGCTGAGAGCTTTCTCATACAACACATTTGCTACATACAAAAATAATAGAAATACTACTTTTCCAAATCAGATAATTTGTAGATGTCATGTACTAAATGTATATATGTTCAATTAAATGCCTAAAAAGGAAAAGAAAAGAAAAGAAAAGAAAAGAAGAAAAAAAATATCTAGTAGAAGCTTTGTAAAGAACATATGCACTTCATAGTTCCTACATTTCAAACATTACCCATGAGGTCTTGCTTCCCTCTGGACCCACAAGAAGTGAACAGCAACAGCAGATGCCTCTGTGCTGACCCACATATGATTTTAAGCAGATCTTGCATTATACAAATGACAAACACATTTATCTCACCAGCTTGGTTTGTGGTGACCGTCACGGAAACACTCTGGACTGCCCCTGTACCGCTGACATGGGAGACCCCATTGCGTGCTTGGACAATGAAGGTGTAGTGCGTGTGGGCTCGGAGCTCGCTGACCACCACCCTGGTCGTCATCAGGCTGGTCTGTCCAGGGGAGAAGATCACGTCTGAGTCGCAGGGTAAGCAGAACTGGGAGCCAGAGTCTGAGCTAGACCTAGGGTATTCTCTGGTTAGTCCACTCTGGTAGATGTCTCTCCCTGGGTGAACATCTGATCCCACAATCCCTTGGTCCGACTGCATCCCCAAGCCTGTCCTCTGAGCCTCGGGCTGGGAGTGATTCCTTGACAGCATTTTGTTCCCCTTGGCGCTTTGACAAATGAGACATTCCACATTGTAGCTGGTGTCGCTGCGTCCCCCCAAACGACGAGGGGGGCTCCACTCTAGGACGACTGAAGTCTTGTTGACCACAGAGATCAACTGTTGTGGAGCGGATGGCGGCTCTGAGTAAAAAAAAGAAACGGTATGAGTATAATTGTATTGCACATAGAGGAAGTGGCCTGTATCAAAGGGGAGGGACTGTGGTGAGTTTTGGCAGGGGTTAAATTGTAGACATCTGGCATCTTATTGAAACTGTTTTTGATGTGTTGGATGTTTTCCTCTCTGGCATTTCTCTACTGTGTCTATGTGTGTTCATTTTTTTCCCAGGCCAAGAAACCCATGCGCCGTATATAGGCATAATTAAGTTTACGACACACACACACAGCGACTGAGGCCTCCCAGTCTGCCACACTGGACCTTCTCTTAGACCAGGAGTATAGAGTATGTTTATTGTCTGTAGTTACTGCCTCCAGATAGGATGAAGATGGTTGCTTAGTCATAGGTAATAAGATCAGAAAACAGGAGTGACATTCAGAAATGTTTGTGTGTCTCTCTGTTTGGTAGAAGCAGAGCTATGCATACAATGGGTTTTTAGTTTTGTTTGCATGCCTGGCTTTCACTTATGGCATTGTTGTGTAAGCGTGTGTGAATGTGGTTGCATGTATACTTACGGGTACAAGCCATAGCAGGAGGGTCAGTGTCGGCACGGTAGAATCCAGCGTGGCATTCACAGACAGCTGTCCCTTCTTTGAGCGAGTAGCTGTGAGGAGGACACTTGGAGCATCCTGGATCTGAAGATTTAGCCTTGTAGAAGCCAATGGGACAGGCTGCAAACAGACAAAACAAAATAAACTATATTAACTGACTTGTGCATGTAACATGTTTTTATACTGCCATGAAAAGGGCCACCAAAGCCCTTGATGAACATAATACTTAAACGCTTTCCACTTAACATTAATACTCTATAATTATAAGAATACGAATAATAAGCCTTTTGCTGTGTAAAACCTTTTCTTCCCTCAGTGGGGAACATTGTTGCAACAGCATAAGTACATATGTGAAGTATAAGTGAGTAGCAGTAGTATTTTTATATGCAGGAAGAAGGATAACTATAGCAGTGTATACACAGCACTGTAGTAATGTGGCCATCTTGATAACAAGCACCCACCACCTTGACTACCACTGATTACACGCTACATAAAATAACATATGGACTAATCATTGTATTTACATTAAGTAACCATATTGTGTTTTTTTTGTGGTGCAGTTGTAAGTAAGTAAATTTATTGAAGAATTTAGGAGTTGCAAATAGGGTAAACAAATGATTATTAATCTGTAGACACAAAATTTTGAGGTTAAATTAACTGGCTACTAAATAAATGAAAACACATGTTCTGTGGGAAACTGCATAGTATTACTAAATAAATTGAAACCTAAAACATTTTTAGGGGGACATTATTAGCCAGAATTTTTAAAGTTCATCCTGCAGACTGTGTCATCACTGACCTGGGTCGAATGATCTCTGACCCTTATTGATTGCTGCAGACAACAAGTTAATCAACACACTGAGCAACATGTACTGTGGAATTCTAACCACTATGGTAAAAATAGAACCAAAAAACGAGATATAGCCATTAGTTGAGAGAGGTACAGATTTTTTCCCTTTTAATTTGCAAAGAAGCCGCTAAAAGAACACCCTCCTCACTCAGTGCAGAAACATAAGAGGAGAATATATTAAAACTCCAGTGTCGACAGCCCACACAAATATAATTGACATTTCAATATACAGAAGCGCAGCAACAGAGAAGAAGAGAGTGGAGCGGGGAGGAGGGTGGAAATCTTCTCTCTGTATACAGATGAGTTATGCATTGACAGAACAACAATACGATAAATGAGTGCATAATTATACAGCTTGACATCCACTGGTGAAGCACAGGAGCCGGCTGGTTAGAGACATTTTTCTCCCTTGAATTCACTAGGAAATCCTTCATTTGTTTCCAGAGCAATCATTTCTTTATCACCTTCTTTTCATCATCACACCCTATTCATTCATTCCCCCTTCCACCAATTCATCCTTTCCCAGTTCTTCCCCCTTTCACATTTCCAAGGAGATGGAGACATCCCAGTAGGAGTGGACTGGAATGTGGGAATCGTGTGTGTGTCAGCATGCTTTATGACACTCATCATCAGATGAGAGGGAGGAAGTGTCTTCTCTGTAATCTACTCACACCAACCATTCTGCCCCATCTGCAAGAGCCTTCATACATTTGCTCTTTCACACACTCATTTAGCCCTGCTTTTCAGTTTTTCACAGGCGACCTGATTCGCTCCCAGTGCGCTTCCTTCTTCGACCTCTGCTTACCTTTGTGTCTCTGATAGCTCTGACACTTTCGAGATCTCCATATATCCTTCTCTAAGTGTCAAGTGAAGCAGTTAGAGATTTTTTTTTAGCAATGAAAAAGAGACAGTGCACCACAACATTCAATCGAAACTAGTAAATCCATAAACACAATTATAGCTGATGAGACAGCTTTCATCTGGTCAATGAGTCATCATAAGATCTTATTATAAATGGTAACAACATTCTTGAAAATCTTGGTCTTAAGGCCAAGGACTTAAGGGACGGCTGATTATAGGGCGAAACAGGGCTATGCCAGGGGGTAGGACGCTGCCTTTGTCTCAACCCAGGCCACTCCTCTTTCTCTGTCTTCCACAGAGAGCGCTGAAAGAATGAAAGAAGCCAAGCATTTGAAGCCATAAACTTTCCTCACCAGCCACTCAAGTCTCCATTCGCCCTGTTGTCCCTGAGCTTTTGTGTCTTTTAGCGTTGCTTCACAAGAGCGAGAGCTGAGTGCTGACCTGGAATAAGAGCTCATGATGGTGTCATTAACCCAACATTAACCCTACTATGCTGCTGAGGGCCTATTCTGAGCCTCGGCCAGATCACTAGGCAAAACGTGTATTTTGTTAAGATACCGCTTGATAATCCCTGTAGTAAAGACACAATATAATATAATATGATATATATAATATAAAGCCTAAGTATAGTACTGTGTAAAGATCTTAGACAGTTTTTTAAGAAAGAAAAGAGATGTATATCAAAGAAATGTATATCAATGTACAAAAATACACAAAATTGCAAAAAGCAAGAAAATCTTGCCAAGGCACTGGTTTCACAATGCTGAAGATACAGTGCCCGGACATGGACTCAAACTCAAAGAAGATTTAGAAAATCCACAAAACTCTTATATCTCACAAAAACTCTGCTAAAACTTTTTTTTTCTACAGAATCCCTTATAAGACTCCTAGATCTAAACAGTGATGTGGATCCACACAAAAAATAACAATTTTGCCCTTGGTCCATAACTGACCTTTCCTGAAATTTTCATAACAAAAATAAAAATCAGAATTCTTCACACCTCACTATAGTACTGTAGCCTGTAAATACAGTGTAATCAGCTGTAATGAAGGCAAGTGGGCTGATTGGAGAAGACAGCCATAAAAACATAGAAAGGAGAGATGAAGGAAGGAAAGGAAGGTGCCCTTTGATTACTATCAGCATTGTCAGGATTTGCATATGCAGCCTCTCACTACCTAAAATGCAAATGCAGCTCATTGTGCATCTCACTGAGTCTTGTTGGCACACTGTATGCAGCTGTGTGTATTCCCCTTGACCCGATGTTATCTGTCATCAGACCTTGTCCCCCCCAGCCGAGGAGGAAGTACCCCTGACCGCTCCACTGACACCTGTCTGAGTGATGGATGGAGGGAGGGACAGATTGACGGATGAGTAGACGGCTTGATAGACTGTCACTCGAGAAGGAGGAACACTCTTAATCACCCGGGTTGCACCCTCTTAGTTAAAGACATAGAAATCCTAAAAGCCAAACAACTTTATCTCTTATTGTATCCCTTCAATTAAAATGATTACTAGAAGAGAGGACGATAAGGAATTCTGGCACAGCTTGATGCTAATCTAATGCACGCAAACTCCATGGAAGCCTTGCGTTTGCCTAAATTTAAATATCCATAAGCAAATATAGAGGTTTTCAAGTGAAATCAGTGTGGATTTGTCTGCCCTAAGCCAACAGTGCTAACATTAGCATGTGAATACGCTCCACAACAATGATCCCCCTCCCCATGCCACAGATCACCCCCTGCCACCAGCTAGCACCCCCCCCTTCACCACCACCACCATCCCTGAACAGTATATCAGGGAAGCGATAATGAGAGGAAAACGGAGTGAGTTTTGCCAATGCCAGAAGACCAAGAGGAGTTGGCAGAGCTTCTAGTTGTGCAGAACAACCTGAGAGAAGAAGACAATGACGCTCAGAGTTTGAATGTGGGGCTGGAATGCAAACCATTTTCCCCCACCTGGATTTGGCTGTCTCCAGACAATCCTATTGCACTGTTGTTCCCCGCACAGTCACCTGCCATAAGTGAACATTTACACATAGACACACTCTTTTTCCATCTGTATGCCCCCCTTCCTTCTTCAGGCATTCCCGGGCAGCCCTCCAAACTGTGAGTACATGGGAAGAAGGGCTTTGTTAGGCACAAATTCACAGATACACTAAATCAGCGATCCAACATGTCCACAGTCCAGAAATGCAATAATTAGAGGAGCTGAATACAGCGATTATGCAGCCTATTCTATCATCTGTTCACTCCTTTTTTTAACTTCCTAAAATTTCTCTTTCAGTGTGACTGCTTTTTACACTACCCTCAGTCAAGCATTCTGCGGCTGACGAGGCTCTGCAGGTGCATTGGAAAGATGAGCAACCATGAAATCTCTCTGGACACAGGGAACGGAGATGCACGCACACGCACGCTCATAAGCATTCCAGGCCTCCCAAGGTGCCGAGCAAAATCAGCCCAACCATCCAGCCAGCAGAGAGGCGGTTAAACACAAAGCTTTCATTTCGACTCTCCAGCCGTTCCCATTTAAAATTCTCTCTGTTGTTTCTTTTTCTCTCGTCTCTCCTCCCTCATTTCCGATCCTCCAAGACGGATCGCAGCTGTCAAACTTTTGACGTCTTCATCTCTCCCGGTCATGACCCTGCACTCGGTGGCTAAACTCCTGGTGTATATGTGTGCGAGGCTGTCACTCACACTTTTTGACATCTTCATCAGCTGCAGTCATGACCTCGGTCTTAACCAGGGTTTTCCAAAAGAGGGGGAGTTCCCTCTCTTGTGTTTTCCTACTCGTCCCCTTTGCACTCGATGACGAACTCCCAGCGGGGGAGGGGCTGGATAGCCATTGATGCCTTCTGCTGTCAGCGGCCTTCTTTCAAACCTCGCTCCCCCATTCAACACTAAATCCCATCTTCCTCTCCAGAGCTTCTGCCCTGATCCTCTCCTTCCTCATCAGCACTCGACATGAACTTTTCACATTTCACACACACAAGTCTGCTCCTATTTAGGCCGCATTCAATTTACCTCTAGTGGACATTCACAGACAGCAGTTAAATAGAAAATTATCTTTAGGCAAAGAGTAAAAAATATGCTCATTAGAAAGACATCTCACTATCATCTAAATCTCAAAACGGTCTAAAATGAAATAAAAGGATGTTTGGTGTAATAGGAAAGAAATCACTAGAAATAAGCATCCATCTAAAAGCATCTCTTAAAAACATTAGCTAAAGGTTCTCTCTAGGACACCTGAGTGGAAAATCTTTGTTTATAACATTGTCCTCTTTAAATGTCTCTTTCAACTCTAAAAGTTTGTTCTTAAGTTGGTGATTAATGTTTTGGCAACTTTCACTTTTGTAATTCAACACTCAAGAGCTACTTCACATCTTGTGTTTTCTGAAGGACTTTAAAAAGTGTCACAAAATTTTTTTTTTTTTAATGTGCAGTTAATTTGAGATTGAATACATACAGCAAGCTTGAAATAAAACATTGTACCTAATTCGTATAGTGTCAATATTTTGGTAGTAGCAGTACTCCACTCAACTATCTGTCAGTAGGTAAGTTGATGTATAGTATTGCGGACTAAGTGATCACACATGAGTCAACAGGATCCATACACCTTTTGACCTCAGTGGCTCAAAGCAGTCAGACCTTCTCAACACCCTTTCTGATCTGTCTCCACCATGTACCGTTCTGTCTCTAACACAAACTCTTAGCTTAAAATGGAGGAAGTGTTGAGGCACCCAGCCAATAGTGCGGGGCCTGAGTTTTCTGTGAGCAGTCTTCAGTATTCATCCGGAGTGTGATGGATTTCCAGTGAGGCAGCTGAGCCCAGCCAACAACCTGACAGGCTGCAGGAGCGGACGAGTGAGAACACAGAGCAGCCGATAGATAGATGGCACTTCACATCTGCTAGAGGTTCAGAAGAGTCAAGGGTCTCTCTTAAATCTAGTTGAGGAGAAACATCTTTCAGGCCTCAGGGACCACCCCAAAATCCTCCTCCTCCTTTCACATGGAACAAACGGGGCAAACGGGGTGAAGGTGTGTGAGACGTTTATCACCATTTTGGCTACTGTTCCTCACAGTGCAAAAAGAGAAAAGTGCTTTTTCATTCTGAATTGCCAACTGGCACCAAAAGTCTTTATGTCCATCTCGCTGTTTTTTTCTCTCTTAGCGTCTCCTCTTCTCACTGTGAGTTGTGGCTGTATTTGTTATACAATTAGCCAGCCGGGATGAGCTACATAAATTAAGAGATCAGTGAGCCGCTCCCCTATATCTGTCTATGCCTTGGTCCCTGTCCATCTGTGTATGTTCTGCTTCTGTGGCTGAAAGGGGGGAGTTGAAGGACATTCAAAAGTTGTTTTTTTTCTCATACACCCTTCTTTTGCTTTCACACACCCGTTGCTTAGGTATCATTACTACCACAAACAGGGACACTTACAAACATTACACGTCATGCACGCCACATGTACGTTGGTGAGAAGTGTGAACAGCTTGCATTTTGGTAACTGTAAAGTTCAGGCCAGATTTGTTAACGAGAGAGACATTTCTGTCCAGATGGTTTCTGTTATGTCAACACCTCTCACTTAGACCTGCGAGTTTCTACTAATATCAAAATAATCCCTACTATGACTGTAAATAACATTTATGCAATGTAGCACATTTCATTCCCAACAGCAGGATGCTTGTTGACAACCATTGTATCAATTAGCTTTTAATGACACCTTTCTAAATAATTTAAATAAGCTGTTAACAAGATACCAAAGCTATTGTTGTTCAATGTGTCCCATGATTATATAATGGTTTGTTAACACAAACTGTAATAATGACCTCTTATTGACACATGCAATTTAAAAGTGAGAACACAAGGTAGTCCAGTAGCATTAGCATTACTTACCTTTACAAGCTCCATTTTTTTCTTCATATCCCGGGATACACAGACACCCACCAATAGGAACCAGCCACTCGCCGTCAGCACCGCAGTACATTTTGGGCTCCTCTCTTTCCTCTGATTGGTTGACGCAGGAACCCCTGACCTCGACTAAAGAGGAAGTGTCGGCCCCTGTAACTGTGTCAGGAAAGGTAGCTAAGTTCCGAACGGTGAGTGGGCATGTTTTGTAGAAGACCCTCACAGAAACCAGTGCGATGCAGGCACCTACGTCCTGGAACGCAAGATAGAATCCCTTCCGGGTCGTGACCTTTACGTCCCGCACCTCTGTGTTCAGTTTCATAATGCGGTCTCCAACATCAACCTAGACACAAACACATTGTTGTATCAAGTACTGTTCAAGTTTGGATTTTCACACTGACACAAGTTGACTTCTGAAATGCAAAAGAAGTCTTTTACGGCAGTCTATTACGGCAAATCAAAATGCGGTTGAATAGCTGAATGCTAAAAAGCCAACAAAATAAAAGACTAGAGCTAAGTGGCACCCAGAGGTGTAGGACTAAATTAAAGTGTGTGGAGGAGGAGGTATACAGATCTCTGAACCCGAGCCAGTTGTTACCTGGGTAAAACTCTCGTCCGCTGCCACCGTGTCAACTTTAATGAAGCTGCTCTCTTTGATATAGCTCTCTTTGTCGTCATTTGACTCATGGTAGTACAAATTGAATGTCTCCTGTAAGACAAAAATAAAGGATTTATCAACAAAGACTGTGGCTTCTTTTTGTCCTTTTTCTGTTGTTTTTTAATACTAGACCTAAATACCTTGCAGGTGCCGGTGACTCCTGGCAGGCTGTTGCAATCCCTCAAAGTGAACTTGACCTCCACGTACACTCTCTGAGCTCCAGACCGTGGGATCCAGTCCGTCCTGAGCCAGTTGTTCTGACTTGGTTCGAGAACATTGCAAACTTGATATGTTCTGATGGGGATATTCTTCTCATCCATTATGCTCACTTCTTCCCACTGCAAACACACATCAACTTTAGATACACAACTGACCACAAGCAGAATGAAAACATCATAGTGCAACATTTTGTTCTAGTTTGTGAAGCATCTGGGGCTTTCAACTTGGAAATCTAGTTTAGATCAAGAATTTGTTGAACAGATGCTATCACGGTTACATTAATCAATGGATAAGTTAAGAAACAGGAATGTAGAAAAGCCAGATTTATTTTACACGTTACTCACTTCAAGCTTCAAAATTTGAAAAAGAAATTGAATTGAGTAGGCTTGGAGCTACATCTTACATATGGAGGTAGTTAAAATGATTTTGTGGATGTCTGCTGTTTGGCAACTGAATCTCAAGTTTCAGAAGCACTTGAAAACACTAGTGTAAAAATGGAGGATTTCACAACAGTAGCTGATAAAGGCTGCAGCTGATAAACCAACTGTTCCAAAAGTAAAGACAAATAAATTCTGTCTAATGACCACAATTTTCTGAAGTCCGTTTTTTTTTTACACAGCAGTGGATCCAGATGGCAAATGCCTTTGAGCCCAAGCACCTAACAGAACTATTTATTTCACACTTTACACAAGTCAAGTCTCACAAAAGCTGATTGTAAATAATGGCTTTTCCATTTGCAGATATTATGTGATCATAAATAAAGTGAAGTAACAAGTAAACAAGTCCTACTCCCACACATCTGAAACACCATTGTATGTGCTAATATAATGTATAAGGCTAACTCTCACTCTTGCATTAGTAGTCGTGACATTTCAGCAGCTTCAGATTATAGTCCTGTCTCCAAGGTTTTTACTGGGACATTTCCATACGACTGAAGCCGGATGAACCTTCACTGCACCATCCATCTCAATAGAGTCGACTATTTGCCTTGTACTGTGACCCTTTAAATGACCGCAGAGCTTTGCGATTCCAAATTGGCTTTTTATTACCACTGAATAATAATCCGCTCCCGTCCCTACTGGGGAGAGTTGTATACACTCTAAATGTGGCGTGTCGAAAGAGGGAGAAAGAGTAGCACAGAGACGCAAGATGACAGGATGTGAGCGTTTGAAAGGGAGAGACGTGTGAGGGGCTGTGTGTATGTGTGGTCAAGTGGGATCAATATGTTACTGAGCCTCATTACACTGCCTGGTAGTGGTTTATGCAGTCTTTTTAGTTCACTAAATGCTACACTACAGTTTGGTTTTATTTCATATTTGAAATCAATTTTTTATAACAGCAAACCACTAGATCAACTGGAGCAGCTTGACTAGTTGCAGTCTGCCAAGTACCTTATTATATTTGGATAATTTAACACTGTTATCTTTGCAGATGGTGACGTAATGGAGGGGGAAATCTAAATTAAACTAACCACTATGTCAAACACACTACTAAGGCCTAACTACAGTTGGCACTTTAACATGCAGAGGAATAGGTATTAAGACGCAAACTAAATAGTTCCACTCAAATGTAAAATTAATTCTTTAAATGCCACAGAGAAAAAGTTTATTGCAGTGATTGCCAAGTGGTGGATCCAGGACCAAACGAGGGTCGCAGAGAGGTTGAATATAAGCAGTATGGAAGTCCTGCTTATTAAAGGCTATACTTTTTTGACAAAATGGTGCAATAGATTTTAAAGTATATGTGCCAAAAAGATTATAGTGAAATAACTTGAAATGTGGGTCACAATAACATGATCAGGGCTAAAATTTGGCCCCACAGTTAGACCAGTAGAGAACCACACCATCCTTTATACCAGCCTGCTCAGCACAATAAGAAAATTTAGCATTTGACTGTACTGTATTCTACTCAATACAATGCAATGCAATAAACATGCACATAGTGTCTAATCTATAGGGGTGGTGCTGTGTGTGTGTGTGTGTGTGTGTGTGTGTGAGTGTGCCTTTGTGTGTAATGAAGAAGAGTGCTGTAAAGGGTTTGATGGCTCCTTGTCTGGTCCCCCTTTGGAGTCTTTGTCAGCAGATAGAAATCACAGCTGTCAGAAGAAAAAAGGAGCAATGCACTTGCCCCAACCGCACAACAGAGAGATGGCTTTTGGTGTCTGTGTGTGGGTCTAAAAGTCTGTGAAGCTAAAGGATGTAGAAGGTTGAGGAGGGGGGCTGTAATCAAAAGCTCAGTGCGTGCAGACCAGGACCCTGTCAGTCAAACAGCATGTGAGAGAATGAGCGCACCATAACTGAAGCGCACTACAGAAGAATGAAGAGTCAAGTTCGTCCACTAACTCTTAAATCAACAAAGACGAAGGGTTGATGTACAGATGGCACAAGATATCATACACTAAAAAGAAATCAAAGAGGATATATTTCTGGGACTTATTCTGGCAAATGTATGGTACTAAAAATCCCAAAAAACGACACCCACCACCAAGCTGCTTCCTACTTTTTTCATTTGCCAAACACAACGCCAGAAATCTCATATTAGCACTTAGCGAACAACAGCTCATTTCAGAAAATCTGTGGGTAGATTATTTGCAGTCTCCAGACCAAGTGTGATTTATTTCCAAAGAGAAAACAGGTTGTAAACTGAGTATCTGTAAGAAAATAAATTAATAAAAGGAAAAAAGAGAGAGAAAGAGAAGAAGCTCCCACTCACCCCTCCCTCTGAAGGACTGGCTGCCCATTTCAGTTCTCCTGGCGCTGTTCCTTGTATCCAGCAGGGTCACTAAAACGCACACATATGCAGGTGGTATCAGGGAAAAAAACAGCTACTACAGTATTTGATCATCACTGGCAAATACAGCATTTTGAAGCAGTGCCAAACCACATTAGAATACATTTCAACACAGCTATAGTAGAGAAGTAGGCTTGTGTCTGTAAAGAACAAAATCAAAAGCTTGTTGTGTACCTCCAAACTGATTGCTAAAATTGCATATTAAATTTCACTGCACCTGCACATGGTATGAATAATCTAAAGTTGGGTCGAAATTAGTTTTTATGATTTGTTGTTTACAGTAGGTTTTGTTATGATGCATACTACGTACAAATGGTATATCAAACAAAGCAAAAGTATGTATTAGATCAGATCAAGCACACCAAAACTACAACAAACTATAATTTAATAACTTGTTTTTCTTTTGGACCATATTTTACGTTGACGTTCCCATTTTAGAACGCACATGATATTCCCAGAGCGACGTCCAAACACGGAAACGTAAGACTAAAATCTCTCACGCACGACTCCACGTTCACTCCTTACCTTCGTTGGGAGAATAAACCCTCGTCCTCGCACTCGCCACTGCACTGGTTATCCAGATAAAAGTGTAAATCGTTCGCCATTTGCTTGCCATGTGTGCCGAGTTGAAGTGTGCGTAATCCCTGTTCACTCTTCTGCGCGCTGGCTGAGGCGCATCCATCCCGGTGGGAAAAGTGTGTGTGAGTGAACCCAAGTGTGGACGCGAGTTGGATGCAGCGAGTAAAGCTTCTGGGGCGGGATCTCACGCCCAGAGGCTTGTGCGTTAGTGGTAAATGCAAATGACACGAGACGAGTGATATACTACGCTGCATCCCCAGAGGCGTCTGAACACTGTTAAAATGCACAGATAAAAACCACTATCATGTTACCAATGATTTCTGAGCGTGCACTGGAATGACCTATAACAAAAGCTTTCTTGATAATTTTTGCAGTGGACTTTCCTTCGGACAACTGAATCAAACTTTACTGAGACAACAACCACCACATACAATTCTCTGAGTAAATCAACAAAATGGCCGAAGAATAAGTACTGTATATAAAACAGCAGAGAGCCAAGAACACATTCCTGCAGATAAGGGTCCGCACAACACCTGCACCTTTACACCTAAAGAGGCCAAACGCATGTCCAAAGTGACTTCAACTGAGATGAGTGTGCGTAATGGCCGCCAGAAGGAATACAAATGCCACAGCCCGTCAAATGCATTACAAAAGATTAATGTGTCAGTATTTCCTGATAAAGGCTTGGATTCCCTGAAGCTGCTCGTCTTTACAGTCGATAAGGCAGCTGGAGGTTCTTTGTCCTGCGAAAAAACAGCGTGACTGCAGCGCCACCTGTTGACGATTGGGATGAAAAAGAAAAAAAAAGATCAGGAATCTTATGTCAGGGTAATACAAGGGCCATTCTATCATTGTCTGATTATAGTTTCTTCTCCAATATCTCCAGCTAAAAAAAGGCCAGATTATTTTAATAATTATGGAGCGGCTGTGAACAAAAAGGCGTTGGGACAATGGCCTGGAGTGTGGTGGATCAAACAAAGAGCCGGCGCATGAACTGTCCTCCTACACTCTGCTTTTTAAAGACATGGTGAACAATCGCTTGGAGTAACAGCACAGCTTGAAGAAGAAACTGCTCTCTTTAGCTTTGATATGTTTGTTTGTATCCTAAAAAAAACACAGTCTATCCAATGTACTTTAAGTTGATTAGATTTACTGTAACATCATATATATGAGGTATAGCTTGTACTGTAAAATGACAAATAAATAGGAACACATAAAGTTCTTTAGAGGTTTTTAGGGCCTTGTTTATACCATTTGTTTCTTTGTTTCTTTGTTACTGTTTGTGTGTGTTAATGTGATAGCCGCACTTCGATGTATATTCTGGTGTGGCTCTCCACTACAAGCCGGTTTCCATCTCGCTTTGTGTCCTTGTAGTTGCTAAGCCGAAACCATCTCGATCCCCTGTTAGGCATCATAATGGACCCAGGAAGAGCATCTGGCACTCTGAGACGCCAAAAACGATTTCTCCACTTCGACCTGCCACTCTTCCCCCCATCCACCATAATACCGTTTTCGTGTTTCATTCTCCACGAGTTCCACGAAAGACTGCGCAATTACAAAGCCAATTAGCCAAAATGGGATTACGATTTCGCTGGGGGGCTGACGGACCAATCCGGAGGAGCGACGCGGGCCGACAGCCAATGGGGCAGCGGCGCAGGTGGGCGGGACATGACTGTTGGGCGGAGGTGACATAGTGACATGTTTGGAGAATGGTCCCGTTGTTTCTGGTCATTTGTGTCACCAAAGTTTTGATTGATGACCATCGAGATGCTTTCCCAGTCTCCCCTGAGAATCTCCACTCTCCGAAGGGGGTTTCGACATTGTGCCCCTATCGCCGAACCTCTACTTTAAGTCTGGCCCTTACATGGCACCAACACATACTTGCTTTTTGTCCTGTTTAGGGCCCCAGATGGCTGCTGCCCACACATCTGTATTGTTTATCACTAAATATAGGACCAGCTTGTCTGTTTTTATTTGTATGCCTCCACATGTCAACTCAAGCGCAGATCTCAAGGGTGTAACAATGATCAAGACAGCGAAGCGGACAGGAAGGAATAAAGCAAAGTACACAAAGTAGCCAAATGTAACTGCACGAGTGTAAAGAAGAAAAGCCCAAGGGACGGTAGGTGTGTGGGCGGCTGAAAGAAACGAACAAAAGAACCAGAGAAGAGGGATGAGGAGCAGCGCTTTGCCAGTGTGGATATGATTGGGCGGGTGGGTGGTGGCAATGCAGAGAGGGGGCTGTTGGGTGTTGGAAAAAGGAGCTTCCCTCAAAGCCTCATTAAGATATTCCTGGAGTGAGAGTTTCATTTGGCTTTGAGTCCAACACAGAGCTCTACCATTGCACTGTGAGCAAAAACAATTTCATATTCATAGCACTAGACGGATACTCTGTGGATTCTAACACAGATAATATTCAAATGTTCTAAAATCGAGTGGTGAGAGTGAGTGGTCAAACTCTGTGGGTCGACAAAGCGTCATTAGCATGTCTGAGGCATTTTGATCAGTACCCAGCTCACTTCTTAACAGCTGCTGCAGTCTGCTGAAATGACTTAGCAAAGCAGTGTGTATGCATGTGGACGTCCCTCTGCTAGGCATGCCTGTGTGTGTGTACTGTACCAACAAAGGAAGAAGCGAACAGAAGGTTTCCTCCAAGCCACCAAAACACCAAAAGTGTTTTGTCGACTGAATAAATCATTGACAGCCGCGTGCTTTGGAGTGCATGTGAGCGTCGATGTGTGTTTTTGGAGATGTGTTTGCATGCTGGCGTTCGTGTGCAATTGCATAAACACGGAGCTGGAGTGATGAGATGTTCTCTCCATCCATCTGTTCTGCTGGCATCTTCAGAGGGCTACAGCAGAGGAGAGAGAAAGACAGAATATAAGGTGTACAGTAGTGGTGCTTTTCTTGTTGAGTTAGCAGAACTCACTGAGAGGCAGACATGTCCAAAGTCTGACCTGAGAAACAATCATGAACAGAGGTTGGATTTTTAATGGCCTAAACATTGTCTCTAAAAACAAAAACTGTCAAATTTACCACTCCCAACAAGGTTATGTTTTTGTTGGTTAATTGGTCTTTCACTTTGCTAGATAACTCACAAAATAATGTTCAAATTAGGATAATTTTTAGAATAAAAAAGTCTAATAACCAAATTATTAGTTTTAGTAACATGTGGATCCAGAACACCGTCTTGGTCCGGGATTTTTTAAATAGGATTCTGTACCATTGTGCGATACTAACTCCAGGGATCAGTATAGGAACACATTATTAGTTTTAGTGGATTCACAAAAAGTATGAGACTCAGGCTTTAAAATTTCCACCATGGCTTTAAAATTTCCCCATGTTTGCCCATACATGTGAAAGTGAAGTGTCTTCCTGTGGATGTGGTTAGTCATTGTGTAGTCGTGTACTTTTGCAAAAGACAGGCCACACACAGAACAGCTCTTGCTGCTTACTATCTGATGGCGGAGCCTTGTAGCTGCTTTTCCCTTCAGCGATGTTGACCCCACTGTGATACTTGTGCCCTAGTCTCAGCAGATAACAGAGCACCCTAAAAATACTCCTCTTTATATCTCTTGATGCTCCTTCCCCTCTGTTCCTCTCACCTCTCTCTGGCTCACTCTATCCTCCTGAGTTTCCCCGGCCAAGGAGTTAGCTCTGGCAGACTCCACTACCCCTGGGCACTCTGAAATGTCACTAAGGTCTTTCAATTCTATATTTTTACCCCCTTTTCATCCTTTACAACTTGCTTGGATACAGACCGAAGATGTTTCTGTTGTTGAAGTGAAACCCAGACTGTTACATCACAAGTTTTGTTAGCATTTTCCACAATAATTCCTTGCCACCCCCCGCAGCTAATTCAGTCACCCACACTCTGGACACAGGGCAGATGGGATGTAGGAGGAGACAGTGAGGGCCAAATCCACTGGGTTTATATAATTATACATCAAGCCATTTACCATAACTCTTCAATAAAGCAGCATGCATTGTTTTGTGTGCCTCACAGGGCTGACAGTCTGGAACGATGCTAATTATGATAAACTACACTGTTTTTTTTTTAAGATCACGCCACAGCCAAGTGCTTTGAGAGCTTTCTCATCTTGCCACTGCCTCCATTGCAGCCTTTGTTGTGGAGTGCTTTTAAGCATTCTAACAATCCCCTCTTTTCCAGAGCGTGGAGGAAGTTTCAACTCATTTAAAACGTTTTTATTTCAGCCGCCTTTGACACGCTTGACATTTAGGGTTAGGAAGCAGTTTTGTTCTTTGTACACACTTGTGTGTGTGTGTGTGTGTTTCCATTGTGTTATGGGGCACATAAATAACTAGGGAACTCTATTATAGAAATAAAATCTATGTTCTGTAGTGGAAGTCATTTGTTGTAAGTTCCAAATGCTATCACCATTCATTTAGCACTACAGTAACTACTTAAGAAAATGAATGTACAACAATTTAATGTCCCATAAACAGATGTGGGCCATTTCTCTCAGTGTGTGTTTCCTCTTTTTTCTTTTTGGCCCACGCCCACGCAGGTGACCAGAGGAGGCTTCAAGTGGGTGGACAATTCAATACTGACCCCCTGCCTTTGCCTTCAACCCCCAAAAAGGAGAAAAAACAGTAGAGTAAGGGGGCCCCGGAGGAGAAAAGGTCTGCCTCACTCCCACCCTCATGCAAATGGCA
The DNA here is from genome assembly GCA_020698575.1 of Bostrychus sinensis. Taxonomy (NCBI): domain Eukaryota; kingdom Metazoa; phylum Chordata; class Actinopteri; order Gobiiformes; family Eleotridae; genus Bostrychus; species Bostrychus sinensis. The sequence continues at coordinate 19,602,084 of CM036256.1, read as the reverse complement.
CAACATTTTGCAAACTGCTACAACAAAAAAACAAGGACAAACATTTATCCAGAAGCTCTAAAACAGGTGCAAGAGGAAACAAAAAGGACCATAGTGTAATGGTTAAGCTGGCACCCCGGATAAAGCTGTAAAGTGCTGACACATAAATGTTAAGCAGATTTTTAATGGCTGCTTTGTAATTAGTAAACTAAATTCTCAATGTCCATATAGTGTGACAAAATAACTAATGACTAAATTCTGGTTTCAATCATCTCTGTTCTTGCTTGGCCACACAACTATTTGATACATCTAACAAGCCAATAAATCATTACATCGCACAAGGGAAACCAATGACAGCTTGCTCACTTACACTAACTTTACTATTTTAAAATGATCTTTAAATGTTTGAGATTGTGTTACAACATTACCTTGTTGTGACAAGGGTTATAGGCGCTTTGATAATCTACTTTCCAATAATACTTTGAAAAATTTACTTTACAATTTACTTACCATTAGTATTGAGTTGTATCTACTGCTAACTTTGTGATAGTCTTGTTTCACACTTCTCTCTTTTTCCAAATATTAAGAGTTTTGGTTGTGTAAACATAGGGGTCCATCCAAGTGGATTTTAGGGACAGAGATTCAGGGAGTCTATGGTCCTCATGAGTAGGCAAAGGTCACCAAAATAAGCTTTATAGCACTGTATATTATGGATAAAATAGTATGAAATTACAAAGGGCAAAACAGTTGTGAGTACAATTTGTGGTAACATTTATTTTTTGCGCAAAATCACTTATGTAAATGTGAGTGGCAGTGATAACAGAAATCCTATAGGAGAAATACCTTGGATTATCAATTAAAGTTTACTGGATATTTTGTATCAGTGTGAATGTTTAAGAGAATGGCCAATGATATGTATGGGTACTGTCTATTAATTTATACTGGGAAATCACATATAACAAGTAGCACTTGGTTAAATTTAGGGGTGCAAGGACATAACTTAGGAGTGCAAGTTTCCCTAAATTGGGCTAGCTATACCTATAAAATTCTTAGTTACACTTTGAGTTATTCCAAAAAAAAAAGCATTTATCAGTTTTATTATTGACATGACCATTGAGTTTTTTTCAGCAATCAAATTTATATGCGTGTACACATTTTATTCACGCTTCCACCTTGCATTTTGAGCAGAGCTGCAGATTTACCTATGCAGGTTTACACAGCTTACACCAAAAAACATATTAGTGATAAGGAAAAGAGATTTCCTGTGGATTAGTGGGAATTAGGCATCACAACAGCGAATTGTGTGGTTTATTATGTTACCTTTTCTTTTATCAGCAGCGGTAGGTCATTCATAACAATCCATAACAGAAAAAAAAAGCCTTAATGAGTGTACAAACAAGACTTGCGTCAAAAATGTTTTCTGATAAACAGGGCTGCACAATATATTATATTTATTGTAAGGCCATATTAGTAAATGCAATATCTATATCAGAAGAATTATACAAGGGTCTTTCATCTTATAGAAATGTAAATAAGTTCCTTCATATGGTTATTCTAAGCTGTGTTGTGACCTGACAGTAGCATAGCGTTAGCAAATGTTCAGGCTCATTCAGTTTGATCTATGGAAAAGTGTTGTCACGGCCAGTCTTAAGGTTTATTTGAAATGGGCAATGAGGCCTTCACTCCATTTAATCCACATTTATTTGTTATGTCCAGCCCAATATCCCTCAGTGGAGCGTCCCATTACAACACTGCCCCCCTCTGGCTTCCAGAGTGTAAACAACTGGTGCAAGGCTATGTTGACAAGAAGACTTCAGATGGTGATGTGCTAAATTGAGATGTGTGGGAGGACAGAGAGGGATTCGAGGAGGGCCCGCGTGAGAAGAGTCAGATTGGGTGTGAGATGAGTCGAAGATCTGAAAGTCTTGTGGGATGACAAATGTTATGCAAAAACTTTGGTGGTGGTTTTACGCTATCAGATAAGGTGAGGTTAACCCACTCAACAAGCAAATTGATTTCTAATAAAATATCACCTTCAATTCAGCTGCACTAGGGGTTCAATAGGGGTTGCTATTTTTATCAGATACACTGAATTTTTTTTTTCTTCTTTCTATTTTGTAGTAAAAATGAGGATCAAACTTTGATATTTTATAAAGTGAATCTGGCAACTTTTTTGTGATATACAGTTGCAGTACACTTCTGATTATTTAACAAAACACATTTCATTTTTTTTGTAATGGTGTAAAAAACATTCTAGTATCAGTATTGTGATATGTTGCAGATATTTATCATATCTTGACACTTATACCATCATATGTATTGCCAGGTTCTTGCCAGTACACTTCTAGCATATGATTTTGCTTTTTAAAAAGAGTTCCAGTGTAAGGCAGGCCAGAAATAGCCAGCCAGAACAACACAGTCACGTTCCTCTACTTTAACTTGGCCCACAGTACAGGCTCCCAATGTTTTAGGACAGAATTTATTTATGAAAGCCTATTTAGGGCTTGGACTCCACCTACATCTTACACAATTTAGCAACTCATAGTTACAGGGTGCATGGCTCATTTTATAGCTGTTTTCATTTATTTCTAGTTATTTAGTAATCAGTTGTAGTAGTAGATAGTGGTTTGTAACACATGCAAGTGAACCTAAGTAACAGCTACTCACAATGACATCATAATTATTTAAATATCCATAAACAAGACTTTCAAAGCACTGTATATTACCAGATGGTGCATGGCTGCTCAAATGTACAGTAGACAATGCCATTTACAATTTAAAGATGCTGTGCCTATCTAGGTCAGCTACATCTGGAGTTGTCAGCTTTCTGCAGACTAAATAGGTCAAACCACTCGCGGAGAGTGGGGTTTGAAACCTATCTTACCTCATCTATTGCTCCACCATGATATCAAAATTGCTGATAAGGAAAAAATGACTAGACAAAGCCCTTAAGTGATATTGTAAAATCATGAGACAATAGTATATAAGTAAGGATAAGGGGACAATTTTGTTTAATTTAAACAATACAGACAATACGTTACGTTTACTCTATAATAAATCAGCATATTAAGAAATGATGTGTCTATAAGAAAATAGTCAAAATCAGCTGATTTGTATATAAAGAAGAAGAACTTCAAAGAATGATATAAAGTTAGGAGTGCCAAATTTCTACCTAAACCACTCCAAGGCCCACATTAAAAATCGACTTTATAGATACGCAGAACATATTTAATTTACAATCAAAGTAATGAGAGTAATGAGTATGCACTCCCATGATGCAATAGCAAGTTTCCTGTCCTCAATTTAGGAGCCACACCGAAAACCAAAAACATAGGCGTAGGTACACTATAAATAAGGGCAGCGCATGTATTAGATACTTTACTTTGATTTTCAGCATGGCTTACAGAGGCATGATCACCGTGGCGTCCTTTTTCCTCTGCATGGTATTAGGACTGCTCCTTTCAGCTCCTGGAACAGGTAAGAGAATATAATAATCATTATTAAACAATGTTATGATAAAATAACAGCCTGTGTGTTTCTCGGCAGCAGGTTCTTCTTCTGTAGCCCGGACATGTTGTACCAGCTACACTCGGAGCCCCATACCTTTCCATCGCATAACGGGCTACAAAGAACAGACCATACTGGAAAACTGCAACATTGAAGCGATCATGTAAGAGCATCTTTCTACTTACAATACAAAAGAATAATACAGTTGGAATACTTGGTAACATTTTAGAATAACTCATCATCATTAAGCAGTAATAAACCATTAATAGATAAGTAATTAACAATTTGAATAAGCCATCCATTGATTAAAAAAAATTATGTTTATAAATTTACATGAGGATTAAACATTAATAACAATGTGTTTAAAATTTAATGTTGTGTATTAATGTTGAAGTAACATTTTATAAATAATAAACACACATTAGTGAGTTCTTTCAAATGTTACTCAATACTTTTTAAAATAATTTTTTAAAAGACATTTGCACAAATATGTTAAGTGCATTAAGTGTAATCAATTAATATGTTTGTCTATGTTTGTGCTTTGTGTGTCTTGTTTAGTTTCTACACAGTTAAGAAGAATAAGATCTGCGCAACCCCGAAAGATGCGTGGGTGAGGAAAACTCTGAACTTACTCAGGTAAAGGATTAAACAGGTTTTACTTCTCAGATCTATATGCACAGTGATAAATGACAATGTGATGATGTTGTTGTGTTTTGCAGTGTCAGACTCAAGAAGATGTCCAAATTTCGCTCTGCTGTTGACAAAAATATGAAGAAAAACCATTCCCCAACCAGAGCAAGTGGAGTGGTTCTCAGTACCACACAGAGCTCCCATAATGTCACTGAATCTTTCATCAGCCCCTGAGCAGCTTAAAGATGAGCAATGTTTAGGCCTCTGCTTATTAAAAGGTATATTAGCTATCTGTTTTTGCTAAACCCAAACTGCAGTTTTCTTTGTGAAGATATGCTGCAGTCATTTTAGCCTCCACTAGATGGCAAGATTGATCAGTTATATCTTTGTATGACATCCATGACATTTTCTGAACTTCTGATTTTTATAGACTAAAAATAAAAACATTAATAAGCATGAATGTGTAAATTGTGTTTATTTGACAGCAAAAACACAACAGAATCAAGATAATTTAAATAAATACTACAACAAATATATATTAAATATTCCAGAAAATCAGCATTTTAAGTTATGTCCAAAATAAAAATATTTAAAATATTAAATGCTATGAAAGTTTTTCTATTGCTTCAGTGCTTCAGTAGTGTTCCTCTTGGATCTGCGGGCCTTCCTGTTCAAAGATCAGCATATATCAGCATTCAAAATGGCAGTCAATAAATGTTTATAACAAATGCATTAGAAGTGTAGGTGTAAAACTGTAAGCTTACTCTAGTTCTTTAATCTTTTCAAAAACCCAGTCCTGTTTCCAGTGGCTGCAAATTGTACCCTCTGTGGTTTCAAACCTAAAAATGCAAAAGAAATGTTATTAATATCAGTCTTTGCTTTGAGCATAACATTACAAATAAAATATGTTTGTCTTTAAAAAAATATAAACAAGTACTTACACAACAGCACGGACACATGGTGGGTTCTTCCTCTGGATCCTGTAGCCAGTGATGGGAGCAGTGACATTGGTGACACTGACCTCAGTGCAGCATTTGATAATCTTTTGTTCTGTCAAACAAACAAACAAACAAACAAACACACACACAGTTAAGCTGATAATCCTAAAAAAAAAAAAAAGAAAAGCTATATATGTGTCTATGGGCAATATTCACGTGTAACTTACCAGAAGCTAATGCTACCATTGTGAGAACTCCAGCCAAAACAGCAAACACCACAAGTTTTCTGCTGCACATTTCCATGGCTCTGAATGAGATGTTTCAGCTTCTGTGTGCTTTCTGAGAGTGTGTCCAGCAGAAGATGGCTGGTTTCCCCAGATCAAACTCTTAGGATTTATACCATCAAAAGAGGAAGCAGGGATATCTAACCATGAGCATCATGTCTTCCACTCTTCTTGCAAAAGACTGCCATTTCTGTGTAAGAGTGATGCAACCATTATTTCATTGTGCAATTTTCAGCATAAAAGTGTAGTCTAAACTGAAAATGGATTTTTAAGAAGGATCCTTATTATGTTATGCTGTTATAGGGGTACCCATACTGTAGATTATTAAGAACTGATTATTAAGATGGGTAAGTATACAGGTTTTTCAATAACTCTGAGACTGTCTGACAGAGTATCAGCTCAAAGTGAAATAGTTATTGACTTGTGGGAGGTCAGCAGGTCAAACTCCAGCCAAACCCAGATAAATGGAGAGGGTCACGCCAGGAAAAGCATTAAGCAAAAAACTTTAAATAATAAAAAAAACAAAAAATACTAATAACAACAATACAATAAAAAAAATAAATGCCCAAAGCACCTATGCAGGTACAACCCCTCAGAAAAGGAAGCTGTAAAAAGGGACTTTCTATAATAGGCCTGTGGCTAAAACCAAAATAAATCCTCAAAATAATGTTTTACACAGTTTTTTTGATTAGATTAGTATATTTTATACTTTGTATTAGATCAATGGACAACTAAAACACTGCATCTGGCTGTATAGGGAAAATGTATGCTTAGATCAGCAGCAATCTGAGTCAGTACAAGAGCAGAAAGAGGAAGGAAGGGGAATGTATCCTACACTAAACACATCTGCCCAAACCACAACTTTCTTTACTTCTGCCAACCAAATATGGACAGTAGGAAATGTCATGAGCGCAACAGTAAGTACACTGAAAAGAAGTGAGTTTCAGCTGTTGTAGATCTAGAAAATAATTTAGCAATAAATTTAACAACAGAAATCTAATTTCTCATTATAATAACAAAATTACAAAAATCAAATATAAATTTATGTATCATTTATTGAAATAACAATATATTTCAAATTATTTCCTCTACAAAATAAATATCTGTTACTCCAGCTAATCTTCTGCCATATAATTCCACTATTCACAAAACAGCAGCTATTAAGTATGTATATTTTACCAGTCATTTCTCACTTTAAAAAATCAAAAACAAGTGTGTTTATTATGTCTCTATTTGTGCCAACAACTCTGAGGGAAAAAAGAGAAAATTTGAGAGAAGCAACTACATAAAATATCAACTAATAAGGCTTACTTGGAGGCTGGATGTGTGCACAGTAAATTGTCTAGTGTTAAATGAACACTGTCAGTGTACATATGTTCACTAAAAGCACGGTGGCTTAATTGGTTAACACTCTCACCTCACAGCAAGAGGTGTCCTGGACGGTGTGGGGCCTTTCTGTGTGGCGTTTATATGTTCTCCCTGTGTCTGGGTGGGTTTTCCCCATCAACCTCAAAACATACACAACAGGCTAATCCTCCAGCTAGGTCCTGACCAGGATCTGAGGAAGGGTCCCCTTGTATATTTGTAAATGATTGTTTCCAGGAATTCGAAAAATCTAATAGATGTAAGGAATGATCGTAAAGCCATAATAAGAAAAATCAAATGGATGTAACAAAAGTTTATGAAGTCACAATTAGAAAAATGAAATAGATGTTAAAACAGAAATTAAAGCTATTCTAGTGGTAAAATATTAGCTTACTGAATTTGATAATTAATTTTTGAAATGTACAAAACGCTATGCAAAAAATGACCAAAGGTTTTCTAAGTTGATATGTTTTTGTTTTTTCAGTGTAATAAAGAGTACTGTCACAAGTACATGCCTCAACTTCTGTAGTGGAGTGCATAAAAATGCATTTTTACATCTTCAACCAGTTAGTACATCAATAAATGAAAAGAAAAAAATATTTAGGCTTCAGCTTTAAATCATATTTTAATATTTTCCAAATTTACATTTAAAAATATAATAAACTCATTATACTATAAACAAGCATCTAGAATATTAAAAACATAATTTTCTTACTCCCAAATGTGCAAAATGACTCATTGATCTTAGGCTAATAAGTTAAATCATAGCTCAGGGAGAGAGACGAGATCGAGCTCAGGACTGCTGGCACAATTTGGGTGTAACAGAACAGAGACTAAAAGGTCAAAAGGAGGCAGAAACTTCACTGGAACTTTCACCGGAAACAGCACACTTCTGGATGTTGAATGATAAAAATCCATCTCATTCTAGTTTCACTTCTAGTGTGACGAAGAGGCCTAGGCTACTGTAGCCTGCTTTCATACTTTTGGTAAAAATATAAATATATATTATATAGGCTAAAATAATTCTTAATTGGTTGTTTTCAGATTGTAGAATGTGATGCCACACTCTCAGATGGGGCAGAAACAGTTTTCCTGTATAAGTTATAAGCTATTTTCATTAGAAATATCTAAAAAGAAAAATCACAAATGTTGAACCTGATCATTTATCTCAGTGACAAGGTCCACGATCTCGCTATATGTATCCTGCCACACCATATTACTGCATATTACTGATAGACAATTGTCCGACCCCCATCTCCATTAAATCCTACAGGACTATAGGATGTTGTGATGTCATGTGAAAACCAACAATAAAAATAACATAAACATTTATATGTATCAAAAGTCCTACGATATACAAAAATGTAAAAGATGTCAGTGTTTCTTACCTGGGGTTAGCCTACATTAGCCTACGCCCTGCTAGCCTACACACCACTTCACAAAAGAAAAAGAAAAACACAAAGTAATTATTTAGGAAAGTTTTCATAAATGTAACAAACGTAAAATAGAGGATAATCGAAAATAGTTCAATATAACAACATGGATGTATAATAATAAATCCATGACTGTATCACACAAATTGACAAAATGGTGTACTAAAATGTTTATTAATGGTTTCATATAATATGAAATAAAAATCATGATATTTGCCCATGCTGACCTGCTCCGTCGAACTAAAGCATAATTAAAGAGTCAAATATTAACTCACTTAACTATTTTGTGCCGTGGTACTAACTCACACTTCTTTGTTATGAATTGGAAAAATCCATTCCTTGTATTGGTCGCCATCTAGTGGCAATTGACTGAACTTGAGTCACCAAACACCATACATTTTCTGCCATAGCTCATGAAGGCCTTCTTTTATTATTGGGTTGTTGCAGTACAATTTAAACAATTCTGACTATAATAATGATAAAAGCATTAAAATACTGAATAACTGTCATAATCGCCTAATAAAAATAAGCAACAACATCTATAACATTTATCTCATTAGTGTATCAGGCCAAAAATTCCTTGTAGATGGACAAGATAATTGCAACTTTAAGTAACACTTCAAGGCAGCCATTCCCAAAGTGGGCCCCTCAAATTTCTGAAAATCCCACGCAGACCCCTGCTATAGAACTTCCCTCTATTCAAAACTATGTCATATTTTTCTCCATATATTTTTATAAAAACATTACAAAAACACTGACTATTGGCTAAAATTTGTTTTAAAGTTATATTTTAAAACAAGTATATAATTGTAATTAATTTCAAATTAGATTTGTTTCTGTGCACCTAAGGTTTTTAGGTATTTAATATGTTTAAGTCTAATTGACTTTTTATATTTTTGTATTTTTTAATTGTTGTTATGGACCAAAACCATGTGTCTGAAATAAAGACTAAATTGAAATTGAAACTAAATTGAAATATAGATAGCCTCAGGGGCCCCCCTTGCAGTACCTTTGAGGGCCCCAGACCCCACTTTGGGAACCACTGCTGTAAGGTAAGAGAAATGTAGAGCTTGGTTTGATGCGTAGACAAGGATTTATTATTATTTATTTATTTATATATGTGGAAAACAGGTTTATAGGTATAGGTTTAGCCTTCCTATAGACAGAAAAAATGTGAACGTTTTGCATGTGGTCCATCTTAATATTTTTTCTTCTTGGCTCATGAAGAATTATTCTGCACTAAATTAGGTTTTCACTCAAACTCATATATAAAATCCAACTGACTAAAGTGGCAGTGAGACTAAATGTGTTACTAGCCAAAATGGAAATCTACCAGCATTTGGCCATTTGGCTAGTGCTAATGTCAAGCCCTGTCTGCAATTGTCAAACACTTTTTTTATTTAAAGCACAATATGACTGCATAGGCCTACACTGCCATGATGAATCAGTGGGGACGGTGGCCATGGATTTGTGCTCAAGGAGAAAGTAAAGATGACCACAAACCCTGTACAAAACCACTTTTCTCTAACCATGCAAATCTCTCCATGTAGGCAGGGATTTTAGAGAACAGTTAGCCTGTAGATACTCATTTTAGAAATAAGAGTATGTAACAACCATACAACTTACAGCATTTGCTATATGTTCAGTTGTAACAGTTTTTTTATTATCATTACAGTATAATTCAAAGGCCCACTTCCTGTTGCAGTGGAACATGATTGAACACCCCCAGACCCTCGTTTATGACTGTGCTTAGTGAGCTCAGTGGTGCACCATACTGGGGAGCTGCTGTGGTAAGAACTAGAATTTTTACTTTCCAGCCATGTGAGTGTGTGGGTAACAGTATAAATGAATGTGTACATTGAGAGTGAGGCTCATAACAGCTTCCGTGTGTTACAGACAGAGGCAGACAATGGCAGGACATGTAGTTGTTATGCTTTTCTTTGCAGCCACACTAGTGAGCATAGGTACAGCACAAGGTAACTTTTCTTTTCATTCTATCCTTTCTTGTTGTAATCTGGGTAATCTGTTTCAACTATATATGTATATATATGTATTCTCTTTTTTCTTAAAGGTCGACTGGCAAATTGCTGTCGTCACATCTCAAAAACTCGAACCTCCACACTCAATCTGCAGAGTTACTATGTACAAAAGCGTTATCCTTGCCCTCTGCATGCAGTTGTGTAAGTTATCATTTGTTTCTGTATATTCTTTCAGTGTAATGTGGCATTGTTACATTTTAACTTACAGGACCCCTTTTCCAACAGATTCACCACAGTGAGAAACATTAGAATCTGCGCTAACCCAAACAATAACTGGACAGTATTCAACATGGACCACCTGGATAAGAAGTCTCAAAAGAACACAAAAGCAATCTCTGGAAGACATCATTTGCCTCGACTTTTGTATCACAAGCATTAAATTAAATGCTTGGTCGGGTCTCATTATGACATATCATGGTTTCCTCATAAGTGACTTTGTGTAATTCTGCTGTAAATATTATTCATTCTTACAATAAAATAAATATATTTAATACTTGTTTGATGATAGTCAGCAGCCATGCGTCTCACATTCATGTGTCATGGTGACATGCAAATTAAAGCCAATAAAATGTAAAAAATAAATAAATAAATTGTTCTGTTTTAGTTTGATGTACACTTATATTAATTTGATTAATCAAAATACAATAAAGTGCTATTGATAAAATGATAACAGTAGCAAAAGTCTATGGTGTTTTTATATTTGTTTATAAAACCATACACGTAACAATATGCTTTGTGAGGGCAGATATGATTTTACGCAGTATTATTTGAATGCACTGTCAACAGGAAAGTTCAGAGGCCAATAGGCAGTGGGATTGTGATGTCACATCCGTGGTCACACAAGCTATTTTCAACAGTAAAACAGTAGAGCCATTTAGGATGTAAATTACTCAAGTTAGCGTAACACAAAAGCATTCTGATACTAAAGTGTGTAATAAAGTAACAAAGCAGTTAAAAGAGTTGTTTCAAGGCTCATTTACTTCTTTATGCTGCTGTTCCTAATACTAGTCTATGGTATTTTGCTGTCTGTGACCACTCACGAGGCAGATTCATTGCTCAACAGTCGTTTCATTACATAGGTTCCCGATTTCTATTAGAGGGTGACTGGTATCTAAAAATGCAAGTGACTGAATAAATCATATAGCTAAGTACACAGTTATGAAGTTGAAAATATTTCCAACTAAAAAATTAATTTATATTATAACATAATTAATTAATGTGGTCATCTAAAGGTGAAGCAGTCATGCATCATTTGTCCAGATGGAAGAAATTAGCTCACACAGAATACATTTCCATCATCTGCTGAGGAGGAAGGTTAACAGAAAAAGTTAACTGTTGCTACAGTTGGGGATGTGTGAGGGGCTTTGATGAGTAGCTTGAGGTTTCCTGCAAGTTTTGTTTGAACCACATTGCAATGGGTTTTCCCCCAACCTTTGCATAAGACAGTGGTTGGTAATTGCTACGGCATCTTTAATTAGAGGTTGTATGTGAGAACTATGAGATAACAAGAATTAAATATGAAGTATATTGCAATGTTGCATATATGTTTTTATTTGTTGTGTGTCTATTAGCAACTTCTAGCCTGCAGTATACTTGTGATGTAATATACCTAAGACTGTGGGTTAGGAATTTTCATGTACTGTGTTGAGCTGGGGACTATTTAGCATATACCCGCACTCTGGTGGGCTCTGCGTGAAACTGTGTGGAAGAGTTATGAGACTGCATTTTTCCTTTCAATGGTTCACCACAAAGATCACAGCCACAACATAAAATACACGTTTGAAATAAATTAGAGTGACTTTTATTGTATTTATAAATGATAACAATTTGTGTCTGTTTTGTGTGTGCCAGTTCATTTTTCTATTTAGAATATTCTATAACAAAACACACAATTTGTCAGTGTTATGAAAAAGTAATTAGTCATATTTTTGTAGAGAAAATGCATAGACATAGTGAACAGTACATCTCTTGTGGTGTACCTGTCTTTAGATAGGCCTGTGTTTGTGTTCATGCTTCTAAGAATCAAGGAAACATCAGAGGTGTTCTTTTAAATTAAACAGCTGCTACCATGCTCTGTACAGAAGAGCTCAGGAAGTGGTTACCGTGGTGACTGGACAAACCCAAAGGTAACTCACAATAGCCTTCTGCTAAACAGTATGCAAGTTGCTGCTCATGTGGTTGCCTGTTGCCCTTGAGCAAGGCATTCAACTTTCCCTTTACTGTGTTGATGTGTGTCAGAGATAAGTGGTTTATAGATTCTGAATATAAAGCATTTCGTTGACAGTGTATCTGTTATGTATGTCCTCTGTACTACTTAGTTAACTTTAACTCCAGTGAGGCCTCCAGTATCAGAGGTGATGGAAAAAACAAACTAACAAACAAAAAAAATATACCCGTGCATACCCGCATATATATGAGCTATTTAAATATATGGTTATTCAAAACAGCATTTAGTTACATAAACTGTACAGCACATTATGGCAGCACTGCTGTGGCTGTTGTTGAAATGTGCCCTTTTAAAATACATTTTGACTTGAGTGCAAAAAAAAAAAGAAAAAAGAAAAAAGAAAGAAATTAAGGAAAATGTAGGCAGAGCCAGTTGGTTAGTAGGTTACCAGCTAACCACCACCACCAGTGTGTGACTCACTGTAGAATCAAAGAATAATGAACTCATGTAAAGCACACTAGGGTATATGAAGTCAATCTATTATTATTATTATTATTATTATTATTACATGCTTCAGGATATATCTGAAGGTTCAGGGTGCAATTTGTACACATCCCACATACCAGCACAACCTAGATTTTATTTATTTATTCATTTATTTATTTAGGGTTTATTTAATAGGGACAGATACAATACACATAGATTATCTTTTCAAAGTAATTCAGTGTCAGTATCACAGTGTTTTGACAGATACAGTAATATTGCAATAAATGGATAGTAAACATTAGCTGTGAATATGATAAAATGTCCAAAATATAAATTAAAAAACCCGAAGGGAACAGATAGAGAATATAGATGTCCACACACGCACACACAGCATTCTGTTGTTGCTGTATGAGCCAGGATTTTGTCTGTACAGGTGGACAGTTTAGTTATTGTCTTTATATCAGCAGGAGAGAGTTCCATAGTTTTGCTCCTTGTACAGAAAAATGTATTCCTGGCTCGGGCAAGTGATGTCTCTATCAAATAAAGGCAAAAAACCAACTAGTGGGACTATTAGGTCAACAATAATCTTGATGTGAGCAGAACACTCAGTTTATACAACATCGTAAGTTTGGAAAAAACTCAGTTTTATCAAAGTGTTTTAATCATAATAATAAAAGTATTTTCTTTGTGTGGTCATAATTTTTTATTATGTATCAGTGGAGTGACAATAATGATCTGGTTTCATGTCAAAAGACACAAAGACACTCAGCAGTAAAAGATATGCAAAACAAGATGAAGTTTATAATGTGTTCTTGATTTATTACACTTTATACATAAAATATTACATTTTAACACACTTTTATTATTCTCATAAGTAATAAAATACTAATAAAATAATATTACAAAGTAGGAGCTTATTATAGCGACTCTTGTTGATTGACTGCATCCATTCACTGCACCTTCCTTTCCTTCTTTCTCCTTAGCCTTTTCTTTCCTCGGCTCCTGGAAGTTTTTTTTGCCTCAGTCCTAGTTGTCATATCTTTACCTCTCCCTGCTTGAGTTTGAGTTGAGTTGCTGCTGAGTTGCTGAGCTGAAGTTAGACTTATAGCAGTCATTTCTTTTGCTGTAGTTGAAACTGTTGTCGTATCATCTACTTTCTGTTCCACTGCTAGTTTGTTCTGGTCTATTCTCCTCATGGCTTTTTGTGCATATGGCTTCTCAGGGTCCCAGCAAATCTTTCTGTTCTCATTTGTAAAAAACCTAAACATACAAGAAAAGTGGTTACATTCAGTGTTTTGGCTATATAAACATTTTGTCACGTAATCATAAGGAGAAACTTACATTATAGACGTGATGGGACAGAAGCCTTGAATCTGAATCTTGTAACTCATAAGATTTTGTGGTGGGATTCTGGTGTTGAGATTTCTTACACAGCACTTATTGTCTAAAAGAAATAGAAAATTATTAGTGTACCGTTTTCATTAAAGTACATAAGAATGGATGGTTTGTATACTCACTTGTATGGACAGAGCTCATGCATGTGGTCAAGCAAAGCAGAGTAGCAAGTGCCACGCTGTATCCCATCTTCACAGTGATTTTTATTTTAAACTATATATCCTCTGAGTATAGTGTGGAGTGATGTGCACAGAAGGCACAGTGCAGCTCTTATAAAACTAGCCTCCTTCCGTTTCACACCCCCAGCCCGGTCACAATGGAGACAGTGACCACACGAGAGGAAACTCTGAATTCACCCAGAGAGGAACCGCACCGCAGCCCACTGTGCAACTGTAGCATCACCCACTTGACGCATGCAGCTCACCACGTGGACTTCTCACTTTCACTAAGTAAACCTAAATAGTATCTATTGTGAGGATACGAAAGTGTGTTTTGCCTTAAAAAGTATTGTATGACATTTTGTGCATTTACATCATACTGTAAAGTTGTGATGTAATTAAAGTAAAAGTAGTCAAGAGAGTTCAGTAAAATTCTACTGGTAAAGGTTACTTGCGTACTAATGACTTTTGCAATACACACAACTGCTACTGCTGCTGCAAGAAATAGAGTACTTGGGACTTGAGTGGAGTCACTGGGCTAATTTTTGAGACTCACAGCTTGACTCAAGCCTCAAGGATTCAACTTCGACTCAGGTCATTATTTTTTTTCTTAGACTTGACCTAGACAAGTGGATAATAACTCTGACCTGGACATGGACTTGAACTCGGGCACTTGTGTCTGAGCAAATACAAACAATATTTAATGTTCTGTTACCAGATAGATGTAAGGGAATTTTTGGTCACCTTTACAGTGTTCTTATTCATATAACTACACTATCCTAAATGATGACCTACATTTTAGACTGGTTATGTTCCATTTAGATAAGACTAGCTATCTCTGTCCCACACACTGTAGCTTCTGTTCTGACTAGCATACTACCATAATGTGTCGAGGGTTCACGGGGTCAGGGCCCACACTGATGGTGAATAACCTTCTCCTGCCCCATACATCCAGAGTCTCCAGTCTATCCTTTACAACTCTAGGACAACACTCCATTCCCTCAAAACTAACATCCCACGCAGCAGTAGCTCAGTTGATAGAGAGGTTTGCCCACTAACTCAAAGGTTAGCAGTTCAATACCCGCTATTGGCATTGAACACAGTCGTTGTGGCCTTGGGCAAGACACTTGACCCACCTTGCCTGTATGGATGTGTGTGATTGTGTGTTTGGTGGTGATCAGAGGGGCTGTAGGCCTACACTGGCAGCCATGCGTATGTGAATCTGACCCAGGACAGCTGTGGCTACAGAAGTGGCTCACCACACCAGTGTGACTGAGGAGTGAATGAATAATGCACCAAATTCTGAAGTGATTGTGAGTGTCTAGAAGCGCTAGAAAACAAATGCATTATTATTATTATTATTATTATTATTATTATTATTATTGTTACCAAGATGTCAGCGTTGGACCTACATTAGAATGGGCATTTTGTTGACTTGACTTTAATTGATTTGGACTGACCTCTGACTTGATTCTGGACTCAGACTCAACTTGGGATTCGCACCTCAACTCAAGATAATTGAACTTGTACATTGCTTGAGATTTTTTGGAGTAACTCGGACTCCTACTTTCCTCAAACACTGACATCTTAGTGAGCAAGAACAACAGTTTTTGTTTCAGAGGCTTGTTTTATAAAGCAGCTTTGAAGTAATCCCTTTTCTTTACTTTATTGTTGAAATATGAGTGTATAATCCACTTTGCAACTAAGGCCAATTAGTAAAGCCTTTAGTAATTACCATGGCTTATTTACTTAGAAATATGGAGCTTTCTGAAATTGACATTAAGTGAACAATAACAATTTTAAACTGAACCAGTCGCTCCTGTTTCAGAGGCCCATTAGGTAAAACTACTACTAGGAATGAAGTTTACACACAGTGGGCTTCTTCACACCCAGTGTCCATAGTGCATCATTCCCATCCCATCCCTGTTTTAAGCTGTTTGTCGGAGTAGAAATGCCTCTCTGGATTAACCTCTCCTCCCTTATTCATTAGTTGTCGTTGTGGGCAGCAGCTGGAGATGTGGACTTGGCCAACAGCGTGCCTGATAGGAATTAGTCTCCTGATAAAGCTAAAGAGCAGAATGTAGTGTGGCAGGAAATTACAATCAATACTCACTCTCATATCCTCATCCCATATTGACTGCAAATAAGGATGAGGAGCACGCCAGGGTTCTATATATGGATACCAAAGCATGCTGCAGGGATACGTTGACTCATAAACATAAAACACACCTTTATAGGATGAATCCAGTGGTTGATTTGCCATGCCTTGACCATATATGGGGATTCTTTGGGGTATACAGAAAAAAACATGTGTGCTTATAACAAAAATGGCTCTGCGGTTTTGCTATTGCAACTGTGTTACTGTGTCATTTTGTGTGTGGATTATTAAAGTTCAACTAAGTCTAAGTATATAAGTATTTGTATCATTTTGTGGTAATGGTAATCAAGTAAGTAATACATATAAAAGTCAGAAGTAAAAGCGCAAGTTCAACTCTCCTCACTCTTCACATTTTCACACTTAGTCATAATGGGTATATGTAAGTGTGACAGTGTGGTACATTGTCACACTAACAGTGAGGAAGTGAAGACAACAAGAAACAGCTCATGTGAGAGGAATATACAGAAACCTTGATTCCTAGTGAAATAGAGGGCTATTCAATAACTGAGAAACCAGAAATCAAAGCAGTCACTGTGTCCTGTCTGTGTTTCCTATGGCCACTGTTAAGAAAAACAATGTGTCAATGATCAGTGGGTCATATAATCTCATTATTAACTCAAATCTTTCTACAAGCACAATAGAAAGGGACTAGAAATATGGATAGGTTTGCTGTAGACTAGGTGCTGATCCATGGCACTTCCTGTACATGTCTGGGCACAGAAAAAGGAGCTGTAGGTCACCACTGAACAGGTATGTTTTGATATTTAACAGTGGGGGCGTACACAGACCGATCAATACCCCGACCTTTCTCAGAATGATTGCATGATGTTCTTCTACCTTTAAAATTAGAACCAGGGTCAGCAGCTATCATTTGAGTTATTCTCTGGTCCGAAACCTTACTTCAACAATATTCAAGTATTATATTTGTGTTTTATTATAGATTTTAGTTTGCAAACCAAATGGAACTTAAAAGAAGAGGCGTTCTTTACTCCCCAGGGCAACCTCTTTCTGCTGAATACCCGGGAAATAAACAGACCAGGAGTCCCACCAGGACTCAGAAAAATGCCATTTACTTTCAAATTATAATTTCAGTTCAATTAGTAAAGCCTGCCTGGATTAATTTCCTGAAATGACAGTTGAAATGAAACTGACCCTCTGGCCTGTACCTCGCTATTGACCCTCACACACAAAGCTTCAATTGTGGATCAAGCGTCCATTTAGAGAAGTATCAATAATCGACTCCGACCCCTGGCCACATTACCATAGAGATTACCATTACCACATTAGCATAGACATTGCTCTCGTGGCTCTGAGGCGTCTGTGCGTAAAAAGTGAGTGACCCGGCTGCGTGCGCACCTTGGGCTCACGGTCCACGGGCCTCAGAAGGGGCTTATCAGGGCGAATCAATACGCGCTTTAATTAGAAGAGCTCCTCTTCACGGTCCGGAGGAGCGCAGCGCCGCAGCTGATCCAGCGCGATCACCGCAGATGGAGTGAGTGGCTTTTCACCGCCCCAGTAACCTGTCACTTTAGCCACAGCCATTAGAGACAACAAATTGACCGCGGCCTCAGCAAGAGGGTTGGTTATAAATGACTATTTTATTAGTAGGCCCTCCGTTAGTTTCTGTTATTATGTTACCAAAATATTCCTGGTGTGTATTATTTTATTATTTTTTTATTTTATTTTAAGGCTCGGAAGATGATAGGAATTCCCGTTGATGAAAAGACTGTAGATTAAGGTAAACTGGTTTGTGAACAGAACAATGAACACTGCTTTAGCCTAACAAAGTCTAACATCAGGGTTAACTGGCATCTAGCCTCTTGTTCTTCCTGATTAGCCTTCAGTAGTCAAGGAGTCACTTACACTTCTTCTTTTAT
Organism: Bostrychus sinensis; assembly: GCA_020698575.1. Taxonomy (NCBI): domain Eukaryota; kingdom Metazoa; phylum Chordata; class Actinopteri; order Gobiiformes; family Eleotridae; genus Bostrychus; species Bostrychus sinensis. The sequence goes on along the minus strand of CM036256.1, from coordinate 19,583,668 downwards.
CCAGTCCCCTCTTCCACTTCCATCAATCAGGCGTCTCGGGGTTTTAACATTATTTCCTCTTTTGTTGCCAAGGTAGCCTCCTATTTCCTATTTCCAAGAATGTCACATGCCACTTTTTCATGCTCCAGTAGATGGCGCCCTGTCCCTGGCCTGCACGCATGGCTTTAACGGGGAGCGTGAGCGCATGACAGGCTCTAAGAGAGTCATCCAAATTTAGCCCAGTCCTCTACAGAGTGGCAAAAACACAAGTAGCACTGCAGCCCTTGGGCTACAAATGACATTTCTGTTCTTCATGGTATTAAAGTACTAGGCTGAAGTGATAACACGTCTGCAGCCCTGAATCATTTAGCATACTGAAAACTGCTTTATACTCTGCATTGAAATGTTGATAATAGTTCCATTTGGTCAGTGTTAACAAAATGTTCACTGAATTTGAGTGTTGCTCATGATATCTATGTAAGCAGATACTTTTTTCATCTAAATACAGAGGTTATAGTAATACTGAGATTGCTTTTTCAGTGTCACATTTCTACCCACTCAGCCCCCCCCCCCCCAACCACACACACACACACACACTTTTTAAAACTTTCCTCACAACTTCTTTCCCCCACCACCGCTTCCTCCCTAGGTTAATCAGGGTCATATCAAAGTCCAAATCCCTAACTATGTGTGTGTGTGTGTGTTTTGTGGTCCCGCGCAGAGAGCATTGTCCCTCCCTGTTTGAGTGAGATTATTCCAAGTTTCTGACCTCTGGGTGCTGAGAGGGGCCCGATGTTTGAAAACACAGCCACTTGTCTTTGTCTCAGTGAGCCCAGCGGGGGAGCTCCACCAAGGGCCCCTCTCTCCTCCCAACCTTCAAAGTGCACTCCGAGCTCTTGTCCACTCATCCTCCTCACACTCCTATTATTATTAATATGCAGACAGCTGGTTTCCTGGGCCTGTACACACATAGAAACACACAGTTTTGGCTTGTGAGGGAAAACATTGATCCTGAGCTGCCTCACAGTGAGTCAATGCGGCCCCATAAGGCATTGGAGTGTATCAGCTTGATCGGATGTTTCCCGATAAGAGTGATTTCTCCCAGGGCGTGCATACGTTTGGGTGCAAGTTTGTTTCGAGAAAGATATTGATTGTTGAGTGACACAGCGCTATGGATCCAAAGCAGCTGTTAAGAGTTTCAATTAGGCTGGCACTGGCATATCATTAAATCTTTGGGATATGGTCAAAAGAAGGTAAACTGTTAAAGTGTTTTCCCTTTTTCCTATAAAGAAACTAAAAGAAGTTGTTTATTTTATTGCAGCTTGTATGGTTTTTGAGTTGCAGTATCCACATAAAGGTTAAATAGTGGTTAGCCAGTGGTCTGGAAGACTGTTTCTGACCAAGGTCCAGATTGATCAGCCTCTATCTGATTGGGGGAACAGTGGCCTTCACCTAAAGGTTCAGAGGCCTGGCTCAGTCTGACCTGCATGTCATTCTGTGTCTGCCTCCAACAAAAGACTCACATTAGAAAGTCAAATCTATGCATCAAATGTTATAGCTCAAGTCAAGTGAAGAAAAATAAGAGTTATCCGTGTTGTACTTTTTGTAATACTTTTTGTTTTGTTCATCTTATTTGAGGCTTAATTTTTTGGGTCATTTCAAAATGAAGGGGGATGGGGGCACAGTGACAGAGCAGTTAGTGCTCTGGTGAGAGGTTGTGAGATCGATCCTCAGACATCGCTGAGTTTCTCTCCCCATGTAATTGTGGGTTCTTTTTGGATACTCCAGATTCCTCCCATTGTCCAATGACACGCATGTGCTAGATCAGTGGTCCCCAAAGTGCGGAGTCCGGTGCCTCCGCAAAGGTAGTGCAGGGGGACCCCCAGAGGTTGTCTATATTAAGTACATGAAAATAAATTGAGCTTGAAATGCGTTATAGTAAAAAGTATACATTAGAGTGTTTTTGTAATGTTTTTATAGAAATATATGGAGAAAAAGATGACAGTCTTTTGAATTGATTGCCCAACATTTATTGTTGGAGGTCATGGGATATGGGGATTTTTGTAATTTAGGGGGCCGCAACACTCTAGACTGTGGGAATGGTTGTGTTAGATGAATTGGTTGGTGACTCGATAACCTATCTGACAAAATATTATGATGAAATGATTTGTCAGTCCCATGCAATTTTATTAACTAAAGTGAGTTTAACCCTCTGACACCATGTGGGATCATTTTGAACATTTTTTGCACTTTTCAGTCTTCATTGTCAAAACGTTTTATGTTGTTTTAATGTTAATGACATTAAAATTAGTTATGTTTTTGACCCAAATGTAAATGTTTTACTTCAGCACTTTATATCAATGTGTACCACATTATAATGTACACACACTTGAACATTCATTTATTCATTTTCTTCTGCTTATTCCAGTTAGGGGTTGCGGGTACTGGATCACATCCCAGTAACTTTGGGCCTTAGGCAAGGTACGCCCTGGACAGGGGCCAGCTTGTTGCAGAGCTGAGACAAAGACAAACACAGATGGACAACATTTCACTTTCACTTTCATCCACTAGGGGCAATTTACAGTCACTAATTCACTAACTCAAGCATGTCTTTGCATGGTTAGAGTACCAGGACAGATCCCACAGTTACACGGGAAGGACATGCCGACTTTACCCAGAGAGTTTGTGTGTCAGCCGGCCCAAGGATCAAACTCACGATCTCTTTGCTGGGAGGCGAGAACACTAACCTCTCTGCCTCTGTGCCCCTCACTTGTACATTTAGGAACCAAATTACACACACTGACGTTCATTCAAATTTCATTTTTTGGATCTGCTTTAATGTGATACCCAGAACTACCTTCCCAATCTGAGCATCTGGGTTGAAAATTTAATAACTGGACATTTTACATGAATTTACATGTTTTGACCTTCAGGGGTACCAGGCCTGGTGCACTTCTGCTCCATTCCTAGTTACTGCGTGAAATCCACAATGTTTTGGTATTGAGTTAGAGGAGTGTGTTAGTCCATATTCTCTGAGGTCATTTTTGGTAGCTCAAAACAGCACTATATTTGTCTAAAATCAGTGCAAAAATTGTACTATTTTTTTCCATAACAAGAGGGTAACTTGAAGCACTTGGACCACACAAGGCCATGGTCTGTGCCACAATGCAATTAAACAGTGTCTCGCAGTGATTAATCACTATATAAAATGAGGTTATATCAATTTTCTGTTTATATTTCCATATACAGTATTCATGTGTTCAGTCTTAAGCCTGTGTCAGAACTTTGAAAGTGTGAAATGGTCAAACAAATATGACAGGACTAATTTTGTTATTTTTAAAACCCTCAGGTCTGTGTGCCTTATAGATTGTTGCCTGAGACTGTGATAACTTCTCTTTACATGTTAAATGTGTGAAAACAGTTAGGCCTAACTCAAACATGTGTGTGACTTGACATGACTTGGTGACTAAAAACAATGACTCGACTTGTCTTGCTTTGACAAAGAGCATGGACTCTACCTGACTTGCTTGATTCTCAACAAGATTGACTTGGACTTGCTTGTAACATGAAGGTTAAGACACGATGTTTGACTTGCACATGAGTGACTTACTCCCACCTCTGCAACAAATACACCAACCACTTAACAAACAAACAAATGCCAGCAAAATCACAACATTCATTGGTGGATGTAGAATATATTTATTTTTATTGGGTTCCACTACATTACATCAAATCTTACCTTGCAGTATTTGACTGTACAAACTCCTGAGAAAACCTTCAAGGCCACAGCAGCGCTACTGCCATGAATGGAAAGAAAAGCTTTCAGCCTCTGCTCGAAACATTCTACTCGTGTTTGTACAGTGGAGCGTTTCCTGATGGTGTAGGTGCTGTGGTTATAGGCAGGTAATACGATCATAGTCCAGACAGAGTGATGCGTTCCTATCATCAACAGTGAGACAGGAAGATGAGGTGATGTTAGAGAGGTAAAAGGATTGAAAGAAGAGGTGAGTGGGGCAAAAAAACTAAAACTAAAGGAGTAGTGATATATGATGAGAGAGGCTTGTCAATCAAATTATAGACCAATCATTTCAAGGTGGACTGCTTTGACCTAAAACCTACTGGATGGTATTATTGTTTGGTGCATGTCTTTGGCAGTGCACTCAGTGTCTCCAAGCGCTGCATGGAGATGGATGTGTCTCACTCTCATGCCGGCCAGTGTTAAGTGCTCGTATTAAGCCGTATCATGTATGTGCTCGGAGCTGGTCTATATGTGTGTCTGAGTGTAAGTAAGTGAAAGGGTAATAAGTGAGTGATGGATGGACCATAATGCACATTTAGCCTCTCTCTTGAGGACACACAGCGCTAAGATGCCTGGCCTGGCATACTACATGTAACTAAACCAAACTACCTACAAATGCTCAATTACACATTAAGATCATGCACATTTGAACCCATTTTGCATATTCAGCTTTCACAGATACTTGTAGATATCTGATTCCTTATCGTGTATATTGCACTCCTTGTACCTCTCGCCCAAGCTGTCTGTCTCTTGGTAATGGAGCTAATTTGTTTAGCACACGGAGAGTGTCTGTCCATTAGTGCAAGCCTGTCTGTGCCAGAAAACATGGTGACAAATCACACACACAACATGGATCTGCTGCACGCTGATTTAGAAGACAGAGACAGATACAAAGAAAGCATCAGCACTTGGTAAGAAGTAAATATTTTCAGAGAAGTAGTAAGTATAATTTTTGTACTGTTACATCATGTTGTGAAACAGAATGTTTGAGCTTTTTCAACATGAGATTCATTATCTAACTTGAAGAGGTAAAAAGTAAGGTAAGATTTGATTTGAATTTTGAAGAATATATACTTTCTGAATACTATATATATTACTATGGATATTTTAAAACATTTATTTATATAAGAAACATTTATTTTATTATTTTTACTTTTACTCAAATAATTTTTTGAGCTTGATGGTAGTAGTAATAGGGTAATAGTATTAATAGAAGAGCTGATAATAGAATAGTGGTACATTAGTAGTTGTAATAGTAACACATTAATAGTAAAAGTATCAGTAGCAGTGGAGGTAGCAGTAAGTACTTTATACTTAAGTAAAGTTTACACCCAAAACTTTTTTCTCTAGTAACAAATTTGCTGCATACTTCTACTTGAGTAATATATTTTGAAGTAACTTTACATTTGTAGTGCAGATTTGGACTACTTCTCCCTTAACACCTAGTTAAAAATAATTAGTTAAATTAGGGTTTAATGGTATGCATGGTTTAGTGAAAAAACTTCTTATGCAATGTGAGTGATTGTTTTTATTCTCCTTAGGCCACCTCTCAGTTCTTCTTAAGTGGAAACATCCCCTTGTTTAGAAGATACATATCAACAGAGCCAAAATCCCAAACCTATACAGCCACACAAGGTCACAAGCCAGTCTACTATGTGCCTGCCCCAAGCCTAGATAAATGAACAGAGTAGTGCCATGCAGGTTGAGCATCTGGTGTAAAATCTATGCCAAATCAGTGTGCAAAAATTGTATCTTGCTCTGCACTCTACTACTGTATTTGGTTATTTACTGAGCAGGCTGTCATCTATTATTTATCAGGATCTGTCAATAACAAATAAAGACTTTTGGCTAACATTCCAGTTGACTCTAACCTATAAGACACTCAATAAGCAGGAAATGACAGAGCTGTGAGTGAGGCAGCAGTCTCTTCTGACTCTGCCAACAGAATGTCACTGTTTGGGTGATCTCCAGTTTATCATCATGAGTCAGTTCTTCTTTTTATCCACCATTTGCTTTTTTTCATGCCTCTGATAGTAGTGTAATGTTAGATTTGTATTATAACACTGAGCCTTCAGCTGTTTCAAAGATTGTTCACTTGCCTTAGTCAGCATTATGCACAGCGGTGGAACGTAAGTAGATACATTTACTAAAGTAACTGACTACATGTACTTGTACATTTGGTGAAGAAATTGTACTCTCTGGGTACATTTTCTATAAAATATTTTACTGTTAATTAAATACATTTGAGATGAAAAGATTAGTCATTTAATGAGTACTTAGAAGTAGTAGTGGTACTAGGTAAGGTTATGCTTTTACTCAATGACAGTACCCAAGACATTTTTACTTTTACTCAAGTAATAATTTTGTTGTGTATTTTACCTCTATTTAAATAATATTATTTTGCAGTAATTGTTGGAGTACTTCTTCCACCTCTGGTCATCAGGGTTGGCTAAAAGCTCCAGCAACAATGTAATACAAGACTGTAAGACACTGACTTATCTGACTGTAAGTATGTCACACTATATCCACTTTACTTATGCGTTAGTATTGATTGTATGCATCGCAAATAGGGTCCTCATGAGAAGGCTCCTTTCTTTCCATCTGTTTGTTGTCACATTGTCTGTAGCTGGCACCAGTCTGAAGGATCTCCTTCTCTTCTCTGTTGTTCTCTGTAGTGGGCAGAGCTGGCAGGGCCAGGGTCATCTTCCTCCTGAAAGACTGTTTTCATCTCTTTTTGCTCCCCCTGTCTCCCTGGTTCTTCCTCTCTCACTGTGAGGAGGGGCTGTCTGGACAGAGCCCACTGTTTTAGAACCGCAGTCTGCAAATATTACTCCAGCCCGGGCTGCCTTCAGATCTTAAATGCATCAAGAAAAGTACTGTTACTTTAAAACAATATTACTCAAGCAGAGGAAAAATTCAACAAATTATTACTTGAGTATGAGTAAAAAAAAAATACGTAAGGTTTAAAAGTATTTATAATCGGAGCACATCTACTGCTGCAAGTAATACTACTACCACCAGCCCCAAACCTGGCTCAAACCAGTGACCATCTACTTGCAAGGCAAGCGTGCTACCCACTTTTCCCACTGAGGCCAAATAAGCTTTACTCATATTGACAATATAAACATCTACTTACTTTGTAAAAAAATCTTATAGGAAATGTACTCTGAAAGTACATTCTTACGTATCTAGTTACATAACACCATTTCTTCCACCAGTGCTTACAGTGTTCAGTGTTTATAAAATGAAGTCTTTTTTTTTTTTTTTTTTTTTTAGAAAAATAGGGTTTGGAAGTGTCACTGAGGATGTGTGTATAGAGAGAGAAACTGGAGCTGGAAGACAGTAGATTTTGTAAACCTCTTGCAGATCCAGGCCTTGAAGCTGAGAGAGTGGGGGATGTTGGAGTAGTTTTTGGTCCTATGCAGAGTAGACAGAGGCAGACGGGGGCAGAGAAGGCTTTGTGCAGCAGCCCTTTCCCACACTCCCTTTCACCTTTTGTTGTATGGCAGCACCAGGACTCTCTGACATGACGAATCACTGTGTCTGCCCATAACACAGACACACACTGCTGGAGAAGAAGAGGTAACAGTGGGATGAGAAGGATGCTGCTCTTATAATTGTGCCCAGTACTTTTTCTCTTCCTTCCTGTCCCCCGCTCTCCTGCTCCTTTGTCGTTGAGTTTGAACCGCGTGGAGCTTTAGATGGGCAGATTCCAAAGAGGATGAGTACACACCGGCTTGTATCCGCACATGCCTCTGCCCAAATGCCAGCACCACCAAGCTGTTGCCCAAAAAGTGTTGGGCTTGTCACAATAGAGACATTACCACATGAGTGAGTGGTTCTGAATGGGGCCAAGGGTGTGTGGATATAGAGAGTGCGAGCGGTGGGGGAGTTCCTGGCAGAGGCAGACGACCCTGTCATCACCTCTGCCCCCTGTCAAACAAGCCACGGCCGCCAATGGCACAAGGATCCAACTGCAGCATTTATACCCACTCCTGAGAACTTCCTTTTCAATCATCCTATCTACAGAGCGATATATTTTTTAAACCTAAATAAAATGTTTCCTTACCAATAAAATGCAATGTTATATACTTAAAAAACATGGTCATTTTTATAGGTCTTGATAATAATCCAGCCACTGTCACATGCCAGTGTACTCTGTGTGGCTGCCCCAAGCCCGAATAAATGGAGAAGGATGTGAAGGTACTGTCTGGCCACTGTCCAGTCCTGTCACTGTCCTGTCTAAAAGGAATAAGCACAAAATAAAGAATAAAAGCGGATGTTTGAACATTAAAAAATAATATGTAATCTATGCATTTTAAACACAATATTTGTATCTATCAAATCTCTACCAAGATTTTGCCATTTCAAGTGTGGTCATTAGGTTAATGAATGTCTAATTTAGTAGTAAAAGTGCAATATTGCTCCTTAATGACCAGCTGTGTCTCTATAGGCAGGGGGTCTGAGCTGGAATTTGAAAGTGAGGAGCCAGAATAGAGGATAGATGAACAGCACAGAGAAGGTTAATGTTTGACCTATGCAGGCCACACAGGGTTGGAGGTGAGAATTTAGAGGTTGCACAAGCGGGGAGAGTGACTTAAAGAGGACTTTTCAAGTAAAAGGAAAAAGAAAGAAATAGTTTCCTATTTCTAAACGAGTAGGGAAAGCGTAATTGGGCCAGTTTTTAAAAAGCTGACTTGACAGTGTTGCAGCCTATTGTTGCATTTTAGAAATGTCATTATGCAAAAGTGATGCTTTACACTGGCGGAGTCACTCATCCACACAGCATGAGAATGTGGGCACATGTTGGGGGCATGCACATGTAGTTTGTATGTGGGGGTGATGGGGTGAAGAAGGTTTAAGGGGCCGAGTCACATTGTCACCTCTGGTATGCGCGGCGGCCATGTTTTGTCAGTGTCCTACCCATGAGTGTAGTGTCATGGCAGCAGCAGCAGCAGGAGTACAGAGGAAGAGGAGAAGGAAGCACTAAGGACTAGTATTTTACCCCACTTTACATACTCCACCAGGAAATTAGGTCATCCGAGTATGAAGCCATTGCATAGAACAAATCATCATCATAATTGGACTCTTAACAAATGGATGAAGGTGCCTGCTCCACACAGATACACACGTACAGTATGATGCTCCACATGGCCAGGAGGGTGGAACATGGGAATCCAGCATAAATCACAGCGCGTGTGACAGTTTTATAGCTCTTTCAGGAGCCTCATTTGGGACAGAAGCGTGATAGAAGAATGTTACCCGCGGTAAATATAATTGTGGTCGTGATCTTTCCATAAATCATGATGTGGTTGCATCACATTTGCCTGCTGACAGTACAGAGAAATCACTGTTGATCCGATGACCAGAGGTGTCTTTAGTCTGTCTCTTCAAACTAAGACAATTAATAAAATTACAGGCAATTTTATGTGTAATTTCATATTTAAACTTAAGTCTGGTGTTTATATTCCTTAAAACCTTGATTTATCCTCAGGGATCTAGTTTATTTGAAAAAGTTCCAGTTTATTTTGGATTCTCAAACTAAACTGAGTCTGTAGTTGTGATAAAATCACTACTACAAAATCAACAATGATGTTGCTGAAGTTAACAATAAATGCAGATGTGACAGTAGCCCACTAACCCAAATTTTGGCGGTTTGATCCCAGCTACCGACATTGCATAATGTTGTTGTGTCCTTGGGCACCTTGCCTATATATGAATGAGTGTGAGAGTGTGTGATTAGTGGTGGTTACCGAGGCAGTAGATGCAAAATGGCAGCCACGTTCCCATCAGTCTGCCACAGGGCAGCTGTGGCTACAGAAGTAGTAGTAGACCATTATTATTATTATTATTATTATTATTATTATTATTATTATTATTATTATTATTATTATTATTATTATTATTATTATTATTATTATTATTATTTTCTTTAAAAACTCAATTCTGTTTGAAATTCCAGTCACAGGGGGCCATAAGCCAGTCTACTTTTTGGGCCAGTCCCAAGCCTCTATCAATGACAAGTGTTAAGGAAGGGCATCTGGCACAAAACATGTGACAAATCAAAATCAAAATCACTGTGAGATGATATAGGATGATGTTGCTTGCATAACAATACATTTAAAACACAGTTCTGTTGGCAAATCCAGCCACATGGGGTCAGAACACTCTTTGTGCCAGTCCCAAGCCCAGATAAATAGAAAGGGTTGCATAAGGAAGGGCATCTGGCATTCAACAAATGCCAAATCAATATGATGATAGGCAGTGCCAACCCCAGAAGAAAAAAGCTGAAATGAAAGAATAAGAAGAATCTTGTTAGGAACCATGGCAGCTTTGCCCGTGGACTGAGTTATAGACACAGATTGACCTTGTATGCTCACAACTCTCCCGTGTTCATTTTACATGACAGAGTGCACACATCACTTATTCATGTCTGAAGACAAACCAACAACAGGCAGAGGCACACAAACACACACATAATCCCTGCATCTTAAACACAGTCAAACACATGCCATATAGGCTGAATAAATCTCCATAAAGTATATTTTATTGGATTCTTATGCACATGTCAGTAACGGCTGCCTCCACTGCGTCAACCAGACTAAGACAGAGGAAAGCCAGGGCTGACACTAATCCAGTAATTGCCATGTGCCTATGTCGCTTATCAAAATAATTGACAGTATTTTCCACAGTGATATGGAAGTGTTTATCTTGTACAGTGCCTCTCCAAAACTCCTGATCAGTGCTGAGGTGGCCCTCTTTGTTGTGGTTTGTTCCACATAAGAATAGTGGAACATAAGTGGCTTTGAAAAATGACTACACAAGGACATGCAAACAAAACATCTCTGGCACTAGTTGTTTATTTCATCTCAGCATTGTTTCATTCATAATTCTGTCATAAATGAGCCATTATGGTTTTAACAACTAATTTTGATTTGAATATTTTGTGCCTTTTTCACCATCACCAGTTATTTATTTATTTATTTGCAACAAAGGTAATTACCAGCCCTAGAGAATTGTAGTTAATAGAATATTGCAACACTTTACATATCTGCATTGAGTATTAGTTAAGCACTTTATGTCAACATTTATAATCACCACATTGTCATTAATATTTAAAAAGCTCTTGTAAATCAATGCTAAAATATAAACATTAGTGTTAATTCAAATATTAATTCATGTTTTCATACTACTTAATAGTTGTGAGTTACAGAATTAAAGACGTCTTTGTTTACTGCTTCAAAACAGTACTTTGTTTTTGTTTTTTTTTTTTTTTTTGTTTTTTTTTTTTTAAATCCCAGGACTAGGACAATTTCCAAACTTTGCGTACTACACCTTTATGGTCGTCCTGAAAGTTCTAGGATTTCCTAATATTTCCAAACAAACCTCGCTATCTATAGAGTATATCACAAGAACTGCACTGGGGCAACATTACTACTATGTTTGCATCTCCAAAGGATTCTGCGTAGTATAACCTCAGTGACAGTGCCAAGCGATGTGATTGACACAGCTCTTGGCTGAGTGCGGTTCCTCCTTCCTTCCCGGCGTCCCCACCTCTCCTCTCTCTCCCTCTCTCTCTCTCTCTCTCTCTCTCTCTCTCCACCTCTCTCCCTCCCTCGCCGCCTCTCTCCTCGTCAAACGCCGGGCTGCGCTCACCGACTCGACACCGCGAAACAGGGATGCAGCGAGGACGCAGCGCAGCCTGAAAAATGGCACCAACACCACGCGTCCTGTGGATCTATCCATCCTTTTACCTCTACACTTTCCTGTGCGTTTCTTGTGGAGCTTTACGGAATTACCCAGACAATGAAGGTAAGGGTGTCCTCGTCTAAAAGAGAGTTGTCCAGGGGGGGTTGGTAGTTGTCACGGGGTGTAAAGACCTCTATCCCCGGCTGATGACTCCCGCTAAGTGCTCGAGTTTGTTATAAAACATGCAAAGGAAAGAACGGGTCACGTTTTTCTTTTGCCAGCATATCCCTATTAAAACTGCATGACATATACACAGAGCCACGCTGGAGATAACCCCGCTCGCTCGTGTTCTTTCTTTTTATAGAAGTAGTTCAACTTGTAATGATTAGCATAACGGCATTAGCGCCTGACATGTGCGTATTAATCTTGGACGCACGGAGACGGGCGATTTTCTGATTTGGATATATACTTGAGGAGCTGCAATTACATCAAATTTGTCACACGCTGCTACTGAGCCTCTAACACTTATTGTATTAACATTGATGCACAGCTTGGAACGAGGAATTACTAACTATCCCTGTCTTCTCTGGACGCAAACAGTAGCTGCTAATCGAAAGTTGATTATAAAAGGTTCAAAGAAGAAAAAGTTCTCAACTCATTATTTTTACAGGTGTGTGAAAATGTCAGTGCCAATACAGAAAAGCCTGTGATGTGGTTGTCATTCAGTGGATCATATCTTTTTCTAGAGCTCTATCCAGTTAGGCTTGTTTTGGACCAAGCCACATATCACCAAGGAGCAGTGCCAGGGGGAAAGATACAGCAGATCAAATCAAACAGTGGACACAGACATGAGGTGACAGGCCACACTAGGGCTGGTTGGACCTCCTGCCTCTGGGATGACTTAACAGTATAAGTCAGTGTGTACATATAGTGCTTATACATCGCAGCGAATGTATGTCAGACAGCCCCCCCAGGAGTGGCAGAAAGACAAAGAGAAAAGCAAAGGATGAAGAGGCAACAAGCGGGGATATAGAAATGTTTGAACTACAGTATGAGAGACAATGGATTTGAAAACACACACTGTTGGACAGGGCTGTGGAATTAATCCAATTTTAATCGGGAATACAATTTTGGCTCCCAACGATTACAAAATCTATATAATCGAGGAAAAAACGATTAATTAAATTGGACTCTGAATGCTTTTTACATCCATATTTAGGGATTTTACAGAGCTGTCAAAGCTAGATGCACACTTGTCTTTGTCCAGAACATTGTCCAAAGTCTTGTACTAGGCTCTATGAATCAATTAACACAAATAAAGGATAAAACTACTTTTTTTCTACAGGCGATTATTTTGGAAAAAATGGTTTTAAATAATCATAATTCCAATTATGACCTAAATAATCGCGATTATGAATTTTTCCATAATCGAGCAGCCCTAGTGTTGAAATATGGATATGAATAAATAACAAGAAATTTACATTAAAATGAATACTAAATTTTACAGATACAGAAAGGTCTTGTTTGAGTCAAATATATGGCCTTTCGGACACAATCCTCTTCATTTATCGAGGCTTGGAACTGATACAAAGGGTATACTGGCTTTTGACTTAAGATTATTTGAAGTTTATTTGTTTATATTGTTGTATAATTAATAAGTAATTGAAATAATCTTTATGGCCATGATCACACACCAATTAGAAGTTCTCATAACTGGTTGTATCCTACTGTTCCAGACTGGTCCTAATTGGCACTTTTGAGGCTCACTTGCTGGATGTGTGTTTAGCCCATGTCTCCAATGGGGCACTAACCAAATAAAGCCCTTTGTGCCAGCTACTTTCTGCTGTGTTTTTACCTTGCAACCTCCTATCTCTTCCTTCTCCTGCTGTGACTTGAACACTTAGCTGGGAGATTGCTCTTTTCTTTGTGCCAGTCTTTGTGTATATGTGCCTATCACTGCGTGCATTCTCCACCCACTCTCTAGAAAGCCTCCTCGCTGAGTCTATCTTATATGTCACAAATAGCCAGATATTGCTCTCAAGGCTCAATTAAGAACAAAAAGGCTTAGACAGACCAGAAAGGCGAAAGTAGTGTTAAGCTGTCAACAAGCTGAGTTTACCATTGATTGGCTCCAAAATTGGTGGCATTTTACGACAAATGCTGTTATGAGAGGTGGATTTGCGGTATTGATCAAATTTCTGGAAATTGCTGTATGTTGACTGGAGAATCCATAATGGAAATAGGTTTGTTCATTAGTTGTAATAAAGAGGATGTACTGTATGAAAGAGGCAGTTCTGGTGAGGCTGAGTGGGGTGCACCAGTAGAGGGAGCTCTCCACATCTCCAGTCTGCTGCCCGAAGACATAATAGCGCGCAGGCATGATGCTCACAGCTCATGCCTTGGTTCCTTTTGTTACACTGTCCTTCCTACTCGGGTCTATTTCTGGATGCACATAGACACTGTGACATAACTCATGCTTTTGTTTTTTTTTTACCTCTAGTTTTGTTACACCTTTAACTGCACCGCTCCTCAATGGCAAAACCAGAGGTGGATGAAGTAGGCTACTCAAAATATGCACTAAAGTAAAATTATTGTTACTTTAAAATAATATTATTTAGAAGTGGAAGTACTTGACAAAATGGTTACTTGTTTAAAAGTAAGAAAATTATTCTATATAAACTTGTATGTAAAAGAAAATACTGCTAGTACAACTACTACTATCATTACTGTTGCAATACTAGAGCTATTACCTATTAGCAACTTCCCAGTAAAACTATTACTGTCCAATTTTCCACCAAGATCAAAAATGCTCATTTAAAATTTTAAGACAAGGCGCTTGAGTAATAGCAAAATATTTTCTCTAAAATATAATTAAAAAGGACATTTTCTTCAAAAAAAAAAAAAAAAAAAAAAAAAAAAAAAAAATCAACTTTCAATTGAGTAAAAGCATCACCAAGCAAAACACACAATGACTGCCTGCTGTTTATAACGGGTGGTTCTAGAAAAGCATTGACATGATTAGTACAGCCAGAGACTTCAAACACAATGTTAGTGTTTCATTTTGGCCAGACCACAGAAGATTGTTGTAATGACAACCTTTCTCAAAGAAATGTGGATTCTGTAGGTTGGCTGAAGTCCAGAACTTTGATGCCAGACATTCTGTTTTCTGAGTGTATATAAAGACACAAATGTTTAACTTAAGGTTAGGTTTGGTTTGAAACATTTTAGAACAATGCATAAATGAATGCAAGTTGTGTAAAGATGCTTTACTAAAACTGGTTAATGATGTTTAGACTATCTTGAGAAAGCCAGCTTCTCACACCAGCGCTGCCATTTCTGTCACCATAAACAATTCCCTGTCACTGGTGGCTTCATATACACTAGTTTATGTAGAGGTGGAAGAAATAGTCTGAATCTGTACTCATGTAAAAGTAGTGTTACTTCAAAATATTACTTATTACTCAAGTAGAAGTAAAGGTACTCCATAAAATTGTGGAGTAAAAGTAAAAAGGTTTTTAGTGTTAACTCTGCTTAAATAAAAATTACTACTGCTACTAATATTATTAATCTTACTACTGCTACTACTTGCTGCCAATTCTATTTCTACCAACGTGATTATTGACTGTAACATTTACTAAAGGAGAAAATACTTACTCTTACTTTTAATATTACAACTCTTACGACTACTACTACTACTACCATAGCTACAAGTCATTTGGAGATTCTGAAAAATCATTCAAATATAATGTTTTTTTCCTCCAATGTTTACTCAAGCATAAGTATGTCTTAGAAAATGTACTGTAACACGGTATAATCATGATTGGACTGTGGCTTGTTTTATAGACCCAGGCCTTTACTGTAATCTTCAATTCATCTCAGAACTACACATGGAGCTTTTCATTGGATTGGCCTCGGGGTGCTGCGGGCGGGGGAAATGGCTTATTGCTTGTGCAGGGTGAACATGAGGGTGAGCCGTTAGTGCAGAGTCAAGCATATGTAAAGTGTGCCCTGCGTCTTATGATTCACACAAGATCCCGACTGCGGTATAATGTGGGGTCAAAGGTCCTCTCTGCTTTAATTGCTTTAATCTATAATGGTTGCTTGTAGTTATCGGCAGAGCCATACCTCACTGTGCACGCGTGTGTGTGTGTGTGTCCCAGAGATTGGAACAGCCGTGACCTTGGACAGAAGAGGATATAGATCTGGGTTCTCATCTCAGCAGAGGGAGTCTGCAGGCCCGAGCACCCTCCTGGTTTTGCTTTCTACTTAATCTCTCCCTTCATTGCTGCCCCCTGCTTCCCTTCTTTCGATCAGACCCCCTCCGAGCGTCCATTTTTCTGTAGTCCATAAGGCTCTTTCAGAGATGATTATTTTATACTAGTCTCTGTATTGATATTTTGATATAAACAGGTATTTTCCATAAGCCACTTAGAAGTTCAGATATAGATATAGTGCTCAGAGTTTGTAACTGGGATCTTCTAGTTCAGTGGTAAATGCTCTTGAATGATCCATAATCTGTTGACCCATATAGTGCCAGGCCTGGACTCAACACTGTGTTATTCTAGTTCAGGGGTAAATGCTCACAAAGCCTTTATATCTTAGAATGGTAAAAAATGCATTAAAATTGATCATCTGTTCCTTCGTTGGGTGTCAGGGTTAGTTGTTTTTTATAATATCCCTATCTCGCAGTGGTGCAGAATACTTGAAAAAAAATCTGTATTCCATTGTTACCCTGGATTCACAAGAAAAACATAACATAATATTGTTTTACTGATCTTTGTTGAAAATATCTTGCTAACAGTCCAATCAAATATCAAACCAACAAACCAAAGCCATGCAATCAAACATACACCCACTTAATTATTCTTAAAACACTAAACAAATTGTCCAGAAGACTTAGCAGGACACTACCTCAACATCATTATACCTCTGCTGCTATCCCATTTTGGACAATACAGATTGACATCATACCATGGTTTCCAATTGCAGGCAAAGGTAGATTGTAAAAACATTACAGCGACTCTTCTACTGCTTTGTTTTGCTCCATCTCCTTCCTCTTCCCCCCCTCGGTGACCCTAAATAACAGTAAGGCCTGGGCCGAAGCCTGGAGCCACTGTATGTTTTCTGTAATGAGGTGTAGCTCCTATATCTGTTTAACACAAGCTCATTCAGCAGCTCCCGCACACATGAACACTCATCCCGGTCTAATGTATGGCTGGGGGGTAGTTAGGTGGTCCTGGTCCAGAGAACAGTGTCACATATTCCCCTGGCTGGCTGATAGATGGGCTTATAAATACAGCACAGTGACAGAGAGGGATCCTGCTACACTGGCTTTACCTTATGGATTTAGTGTGTGATAGAGATTTGTTTTTCTGAGATGCGTACAATGCACAGTGGTTGTTAGACCTAGATAGTGACAAGCACATAGTAGCATTAAATACAAATTCATCAGGTTGTGTCCACACTTGCATTTTTTTTTTTGTTAGAGCTCTAGTTTTGTTATATTATGTTGTATTCCACAGCTGAGGGTAAATAGCATGTTATTTATATGTAAATTATGTGTTATGTTTAAATTCGGGCTGGGTATTGTTAAATTTAATCTTGATACCAGTATGTGAATGATACCTGTTTTTATACCAGTACTTGCATGATAGAAATTCAGTACCTATGTCATACTATTGTCAGCTTAGCAACTAACTGGGCATTGTCTTCCTGGTTTGTGTATCCAGACTAAGACCCCAGGTAGCCAGGACACAACCCAACCACCCGTGACCTCTCATCGCAAAAAGGGTTAGAGTTAGGGTTCATACACTTTTTTTACCAAGAATTTTCCATGACTTCTCCAAAATTTTTGAATAATTTTCCAAGACCTGAAAAATTACTTACATGTGTTTAAATAGTATTCGAAATGTCGAATGTGGTACAATAGAAACATGCTTCTGCTGCAGTTTCATTTGGAAATGAGTCAGTTGAAGAAAAAAAAAAAAAAACTGTTGGAGCTTCTTCCCCCAGAAATATATTATTCCACTAATTTTACTGACTTATAGCCTATACACTGGTGATTAAAAGGTATTCTATATTAGATAGTAACTAGTTATTTATGCTGTTTTAAAGCATTACCAAAATAGCCAGAGACCAGCAAAAAAATTTAGTTCAAATATTTTGACAAAAAATATATAAATAAATATATAAAAAAATATATATATATAAAAATATATATATATATATATATATATATATATATATATATATATATATATATATATAGATAGATAGATAGATAGATAGATAGATATTGGTCACTTTTTTTTCCTGCAGTGTGAACATGGCCACATACTATATTTTAGCTGAGGCAGGTTTGACTCATAGTGGCCAAATGTTACTCAGATTGTTTAAATTTCCAAAACTTTTCCAGGGCCTGGAAATTGCAATTTAAAATTCCATGACTTTTCCAGGTTTTCCATGACTGTACGAACCCTATGGAGTGTGTTTAAATGCCTGCCATTGCTGTTTACCTGTATTCTCTTGTATGACTGTGGTTTTCTCTTTAAAATCAAGCTTCTTTACTTGTTATATTTAAGGCTTGAGTGGTTCCTGTCGGGGTCCATTTACTGATGAAAAAGAAACCTTCCCTCATAATGTGCAGTGTCCGATGGAGTGAGTGAAGTTTGATCATAGGCAGACTCCCGGCCCCCGGCCACAGCCCCTCCCCTTCTGAACAAACCCTTACTGCTGCTCAGATGCTCACTAGGCCTTGACCACACTGGTGCTGCTGTGTTTCCTCTCTCTGCTCCCCTAAACCTCGTACACATTCTATGTCCTGACCTTTCATTTGACCGGATTGAATTCGGCCGTTCCTCGCTCTCTCAGCTTGTTTCTGTTGTTGTTTGCTCGGCGGCCCACTCGTGCTGTGCCGCTGAAAGGCAGCATTAGGCCGCTCTACAAACAGTCTGGGGATTTTGGTCAGCCTCAGATCTCTAATGTTTGCTCACCAAAGCTTCAATCTTTTTCTCTGTCCTGATGAATGTCTTGTGATGGTAATAGAAAAGAAAAACTCCCAAACATTACATTAAAGTTTTCTTTTAAATGCTGGTCCTTGCCTCACTACACTATACACGCAAATCTGACCATATTTACAGTTCTTAAGGAATGTCATTTTTTTGCCCTTTCATAGTATAAAAGAAAAGTATTACTTTTAATGAGCTTCTGTGACCTTTATTTTACATGTTTCCACAGTTTAAAATAGGCAGAGTTCTTACATTTTTCAACTTTTGCCAAATTCATCTAGATCTTGTTGTCTTTGGCTTAGCTAGTTTAACTTTTGATCCTAACCTTACTCAAATGTGTCAGTAAATCAAAGCTGAATGAAAGAATGCAGTCAGTTGAATAAAAAGGCAAAAAAAGTACTTAGTTCAAGATAATTTTACGCAAGTAGAAGAAACAGAATTCAACTTTCTTTTTTGCATAAAATTTAAAAAGTACTGAACGAAAAAATTACTTCAGTACAAATTTTACTTTATATATTTTTCATGCGTTTAAAGCATTCAAATGGTTTAGTTATTGTTTTAGATACTAGTGGCTGTTTGCTCTCGTTACACTGCTGAGGTTTTCTGTGTCTGCTTGGACACAGCTGCTTCTGTTTACCTTATGGCAGACTGCTTTATGTTTGAAGTGATAGGAGCCCCGCAGCCACCTGATAATTAGCGTGGGTGTGCTTTACCCGAATATATACACGTGTGTCACACTTTTTATGTGACAAGTCTTTTCCTGCCTGTCACCAGCACCTCACCTCACTTCCAATATCCTAGTCCAGTTTTTGCCTGCTCCTTAGACAGATGCTCGTTCCCTCTTTTCGGTCCTCTCTTGCCATTGTAATTCATGTCTTTAAATGAATGATAGCATGCGTCACAGCTGGAGTGCAGAGGCAGTGTGCAGAGGCGCATATGTGGCTCCGTTTGGTTTAAGAGTTGTAGCTGGATTCTCAAGGTTGCTAACTGTGCGAGCGTATTCACGTATTTATTGCACTGTGAGCTGGATAAGATGTCGGAAGAAGCTTGCTAAAAAAACAAAGTATGGATCTGACTGGGTGTTATGATAGCATTAAGTTAGCACGTACACTCACGCATACACACACACTCCAGAGTCTCTTTAAACGACAAACTAGGCCAGTGCTCTTGTCAGGCAGTGTCAGAGTGCCATCTTCTCTGTTCTGCTTTTTCTGTCAGTGGATATCATTTTGTAGTCAACAGCACCAGGTCCAAAATGGTATAAATTAGCAATGCAGAAAGCTTTTTGTCATTGTGGATATTGTGTTACTAGGCCTTTTTAAGGTTCAGACAGGATATCCTTAAAACACTTTTCTTTGATAACAGCTCTTCTCTCTCTGATTTTTATTTCATATACAAGGAGGAAATTTAGAGTAGAAGTAGCCTGTTTATTGGTAACAATTTGGCACGCAATATGTATCAAGATATAAGTGTCACAAACAATACTATATACAGTACATACCCATATTACAGTACTATTATAAAAATTATATACTGTGTTTATTTCCATTTTTAAGAATGCTATGGGAAAACCTCATTTGTATACTAGTTCACCACTACACTATATACACAGAATGTTATGTTATTTTATTTAATAAGCAGAACAGTGAGTATTAGTGAAGGGTGATATCATACTTTTTAGATTCGCTACGATACTGATTACTTATAGAGGGAATTTAGTTGATACCGATACCCAATACTCATGATTTCTTATGGGTAATTTTTTTCAAATCCCAGGACTGATACTGACCATTTAACAATTTGAATGTGCACAGTATAAAAGAAACAGCTTAAGTGCGCATAGTAGTGAAATGATCAATACTTTATTCAAATACTCGATACCCAAATGAGTATTATGTGAGTATGGATATATTAATACCGCCGTATCAATCACTACGTCCATCACTAGGGAGTACTGCTAACTGTATTTTCCAAACAAGTTGCCTCTTTCCAAATAAGCAACAAAATGAAAACACAACATCTATACAGCCATTTTGACACAGAGATAGCCGTACGTAGAAGATATGTAAAGTATGAGCCACATGAGTGTTTTATTTGCTTGTTTCAGATAGTGGTTAGTTGTAGTACTCGCGGTTTGTAAAATTGCCTTTCTCTGATGCCAGTGTGGTCCCAAAGTTCAGAGCTCAACTCGCCTCACTCCATCATCTCACACTCTCGGTCTGCTGGTTGCCCTGACGACCCTCTCTGTGATTGAAGAAGCTCGCTCTCTGAGGAGTGTAAGTACAGGAAGGTCTGGCTGTGAGAGGGTCTGGAGAAGTATGGCACATGTGAGGAACTTATGATTTCTTGTATCAAGCAATCAGTAAGCTAGGTCCTGTGAGTGAATGTAGTTATTGTTTGTAGAGGCCGGTATTGAAAGAATGTACATGAATATTTCTCAGATGTTTATAGCTATACTGTATGTTATTTCCAGCATTATATATTTTTTTCCAAGTCATTTAATTAGGTAGGCTACATCTGTGCGTTAATATTAGGTTAAAGTAACAGTACTTTTACTTGAGTACAAATGTTGACTACTTCTTCCACCTCTGGTCATATCACTATACTTCTATATTTAAAATGCCTTCATAATCAACTTGCTAAGTATGGCTATGACAGCATTTTATTGTCTTCCAGAATAACATGAGCTCATTATGTAGTCACATATTGTGCTCCGGAGCGAGTACGTTTGGTGGTCTTATTCTAGGAGCGTCCCAGCGTCTTTGTGTGCCAGTCCGGTTGTTGGCAGCGCAGTTTGATTGTTGGCAGGTGGATCACAGCTTCTTGCAGCTCAAGAAGTGGATGCTGACCAACGAGAG
The DNA here is from genome assembly GCA_020698575.1 of Bostrychus sinensis. Taxonomy (NCBI): domain Eukaryota; kingdom Metazoa; phylum Chordata; class Actinopteri; order Gobiiformes; family Eleotridae; genus Bostrychus; species Bostrychus sinensis. Next base: position 19,562,336 of record CM036256.1, on the reverse strand, counting down.
AGTGAGAGAGTGAGCGAGACAACCCAAAGTGAGAAAAACAAGCAAGACAAAAAAGGAAGACGAAAAGATGTTGAAATGTTATTGAGTGGATTGAGTTTTCACTGCTATGGTGGAGGAATTCTTGCTGAGGAAATGTACGGCCTTCTTTCTGTCCTTCTCTTGTTACACTCAGAAAATATGAACCTGAGAGTTGGGAGGGGTAGATCAATAAGACAGTGTGTCTCTGTGTAACCGAACAAGTCTCACAGTAATCAGGTCACATGGGTGTAGAGCAGACATTAAGCTCCTAAAATATAGCAGCTTTTTATTATTTGAACAATCTTTATTATTTTGTTTTGTGAAGCTGCTGAAACCTAGATTTACAGCAAAGTATTTATTTCTTTATTTATCCTTAAAGCAACACTATGTACATCATTTCAGAAACAACTAATTCAGTAAACCGCTTTGAAGTCTTTGTTGATAATTCTTTGATAAGTCACTTTGAAGTTGCTGAAACTTAGATTTAATTTATTATTTCATCAAACTCCTTCATTTCCTTCTGCTTATTCCCGTTAGGGGTCGCGGGTGACTAGAGCCTATCTCAGTAACTTTGGGCCGTAGGCAGGGTACACCCCAGACAGGGGCCAGCTTGTCGCAGGGCTGACACAGAGACGAACACAGACAGACAACCATTCACTCTCACATTCATTCACTAGGGGCAATTTAGAGTCACCATTTAACCTAACACATGCATGTCTTTGGACGGTGGGAGGAAGCCGGAGAACCCGGAGAGAGGGAGGACATGCAGACTCCATCCAGAGATTTCATGTGATGGTGTGTTGGTCGGCCCAGGGCTCAAACCCACGATCTCCTTGCTGGGAGGCTGAGAACACTAACCACTCTGCCACCGTGCACCCCCATTTCAGCAAACTGTATTCATATATTTATCTCATTGGATTACATTGCATTGAAACATTCAAATAAACTGCTTTAAATTATTTTGGATAGACTTTTTTCTTTGAAGTTAACTAGTTTGTATGTTCCAAACTAGGACCAGACATGAGAGCGTATATGAAGCACTGATACATAGAAGTACAGTTGTATGAGGCAACTTTTTTCTCTACATAGTGTCCTTGTCAGCAGACAGGAAGCTAAAGCTAATACATAATTGATGAGGCGTCTCATTGATTACTAGTGATAAGTGGTATTGACAGGGAGTGTGAGGAGAGGAGAAAAAGTGTTGATGCACAGGTTTATGGTTGCACCTGTGTTTTCCCAGCAGACCTCTCAAAGGCCTGGACGATATAATGGCCTGAGTCACACATTAGCATGGGCTGCTGTTGTATTGCAAAGTGTTCTGTGTTTTAATGAGAAACACTGGGACCCTAGATGTAACAAAGTGTACTAAAGGATTCACTTAGGCAAATTGATGCACCTTACTTAGATCTAAGTGCTTTAAAACTACGTCCTAATAAAATGTATGGTCGTGCTCAATTATAGAGAACAACTAACCATTTTGGAATTACTGTCTCTATTATGTTGAAACCTAAAAATGTTGAAACTAGAAGCCTGCTCATTATTTTAGAGCATGTATTTTGAAAATACTATTGATTGAGACCTTTAAGAGCTTCATTTCTGTTTTCCAGGTGAAGGCCAAACGTTTTAACAAATTTGTTTTCAACAAATTGAAAAAACAAATGCTGCTTTAAAAATAAATCAGATCTGTGCTTTTTGTGGTGGAAAGTGGTGCAAAGAATCCATTTTCATTGTTTAGGCAGTTAGGCAAATATTATATTATGACCAACAAAGACATTGTTTATTGTATACTACAGTACAGATGCATTAAAATATTATGGAAAAGTAATTCAATTCAAAGTGAATTGCATATATAGTTTTTTATTTTTTTATTATTTATTTATATGGGACAGCGTGTATTAATGAACGGCTAGTGCCGTAAATACACCGGATTATAGCTCAGAGCTAATTTCCATCCGTAGTTCCCGCTTACTCACTCACATTCACATTCACACCGGCTTCCTGGTGTTCCCCAGCAGTGTCCCATCCAGGCCCTACCCTGCTTAGCTGCCGAGGTCTGACAGAATCGGTCATCCACAAGGCGGTATGGCCTTGTATTATATTGTGGCCTTGTATTGTTATATATCATACTCTAGATTCAGTACACACAGATTGAAATATTTCAATTGTGATGAACAGGGTTTACAGTTAATGAAAACCATTAAAACACTGTGCTTTAGAAATAGTCTTGTGTTACTGCTTGATATCTTTTCTGCATTTGCAACTTACAACTAGTTATAACTATTTTAGCAAATAGCTTGATATTTTCACCTCTAGCGACATCTTTCATTAGGTTGGCAAACTTTAAACATTCAAAAATCTATACCTTTACCTTTTTTGGCATGCATTGCTTTGTGTAGATTCATTTTATATGATCATTATATTCACAAGCAATTCTAAACTCCAGTGGCTTTGTATTACTCAGGCAGAACTTTTAAATGTCAAAACTGAAACAGCTGAAGAATGAATGTTGTTTGGTTCAATATTGTTGCAAAGCGCTGTCAGAAAATTACACAGGTAAGGAGAGTATGATAGCATAATGGGTCGTGTTCGAAACAGACAATTTACCTAATTCAACAAATGAGATCGCTTTTATCTTTTATCTGAAAATACTGGTGTGTGCGGCCAGTCTCCATCAGATCCTGAAATCATGTTATTATGCTATTATGTTCTGCTTGTGTACGCCACTCAAATGCCAATAGAGTGAGTTAGCTGCTCATAGACTGGCTTCATCTCTGACCTTTCGCTACTCATCGCATGTCCTTCTGCGTTTCCTGTTTGCATTATTGAATCTCAGCCTGTGCTTTCTATACCATTATTCTCACAAACACACCAACATGCCCTAATACAGCTTGACGTTGCTCCTCTCTGTCATGGTGCAGTGAGCTGTGAGAGGCCGGGATTCACTTAGAACAGCATGAGCCCCACAGAATGAGAAAGACAGGCAAAGATAAGGGGGAAAGGGGAATTCTGGAGCAATTTTACACTTTAGCTGTGTGTACCTGCAAGCAGTGCTTAGCTCCAGAGGTGACTGTAAACATGCAACTCTCAACTGCTTTCAATTAACTGATTCATTGATTAGTCTCATTGGAATACAAGGCAGCGGTTTTCATTTCACTTTTCCAGGTCAGTACTGTTGGCTCATAAAAAATTGATGAAATATGAAAGTGTAGTTCTAAATGCTCATAGATTTACACAGCTAATAAGGGATCGATAAAATATGCTTGGTTGGTAAAAAGGTGGGTGGTAAAAATAAATTATGCAAGTCACAGTTCCAAATTATAACTTTGGTTAGTATTACCAGCCGAGAGACCAAAAATATTTTTTATGCTTAGCCAGTTCCAGAGGTGAAACTGAAAATCTAAATTCAAGTAAAAGCACTGTGACTTAAAAATAAACGCTCAACTAGATGTTAATATTCTTTTCAAAATTAGTAAAAAATTTGAGCTAAGTAGAAAGTACTCTATTGCTGCTACCACTGCTTCTCGTACCACCACTACAACTAATACTATTGCTACAACTACTACCCAATTGTAATTAAGTAAAATCCAGAACCTTCTGATTTTGAGGTGCACATGTAAATTTATATATATATACTGTATTTGACTACTTCTACTCATAGAGATTAAAAATAGATGAGCAAATTTAACTGATTTACATATAAAAGTATGTTTTAAAAATAATAATAAAATAATATACTTCAGTAATTATATCGAGTTACTTTGCGCCTTTATTCAAGTCATAAATAGATTTGTGTCTAAGTTAAAAGCCAGGACTGCTGGGTCAGCCATCATTGTTCCTAATGTTGTTGATGTTGGTGTCTTCAGTGTCTGAGGACATTCCCTGAGATGTGCTGTAAATGTAGCCTGTACTGCTCCTCTGTTTTTTTCCTAACACATCTGAGTAGGAGGTAAAGGATCAAGAACTCTGATACCTTTACTTTTATAATACTGATAACCTGCCACATGGACTGGGGTCTGAGCTCATCTAAGACAACCTTCTGACACACACAGTTGTAGAAACCTTTGCTCTACACTCCAAGCAGCTTTTTCAATATGCCTCCTACAGGCCGAGCCACATCTCCTCTGCTTCCTGACTTTTCATTTTCACCTCGCTGTATCCTTGTTCCACTTCCTCCTGTCACCCTCACACTGCCAACAGGAAACGCAAGGGCAGCACATACACGTGTACATATGGACGCTCACACTGCCTTACATGATCCCGGGAGGCTCAGTACAAAGCAAATAATGTGTTCTACTCTAACCAGAGGGATACAATAAGAAACACGCATCAAATGTAAGTCAGCAAGTATACAATGTGACAGTCCATGGCACTGATTAGTGATGGGGAGGCACATGTAGAATCTGTGGCTTGTGGGCTGCAAGAAAAGGCTATGTATTGACTTCTATTCACAAAGTCAAGGCATACTTTTATGATTTAAGATTCAGGGATCTTTCAGGGGTAAATGCTCTATCCATTCAACCATAAAGCCTTTTATAATGGCAAAGTATTTATTTAGAAATAAACCATTTTCTGTCATGATTTCTATATTTCTGGCTCTTAGTTTTTTTCTTCCTGTTCAGAAGCTGTTTATGCTCCAGTAAGTGTTTGGCAGTTCTATATTTTCACTGGTTGCAATTTAAATGTAATAGGCGCTATCATCTGTCTGTATATTTCTGTGTATAATGCTGGTTTATTTTCTCTGACTTTTGCTTCACTTGTATCATAACAGCTGCAACTATTGTAATCTCCAAGTGAAAATTATAGGTTTGGTGATTCCACTGCTGTCTCACTCATATACCACAAAGACACGCTTGTCTATGTTTTCATCATATATTCAACAAAGCATAGTCCGGAGAAATGGGTTTTTGAAATAAACATGATTACAGTGTGTCAGTACATGGTTGCTTATGCATTTGTTCTCTTCTTTTTTTTCTTCTTCTTGCAGTTACATTGTTGGATTCCATGTCAGCTTTGGCCGACCTGGGCTGGGAGGCTTACCCAAATGAGGGGGTGAGTATGTGGTCCTATGGACTATACAGACGCACCAGTAGAATACAGATTAATGCAATAGATCCTTCAGCTGTGTTCTAAAGACTTGTGCCATGAGCAAAGTGGACCACATTACATTTTCTATGGAAGAATTAGTATCAGCCACCAAATATCACAAATTATAAAATGTCAGAGCCTGGTTAGAACATATTTGCTAGAGTATAAAGATGTTGTGACAATTAGCATATAAAGGCTAAATAGCATAGGTTTCAGAATTTGTATGTTATGATGAGCACTTGTGGATTAGCCTATAGGAAAACAGCAACATTCTCAGTCCAACAAATAGCAATAGAAATCTAGATGCAGAAGAGGCAGAGGAAGTTTTTTTAGGCAGTGCTGGCTTGTTGTGCGGTCTAAATCGGGCCTCTGCGCTTGGGAATTTGCAAATTATTTCCACTGCGCTGAAAATGCTGTGCCACTGAAGACGGCATTTATTACGGGTTGCGATTTTTTGGGGATAGAGCGAATGAAGGGCGCTGGGCTAAATATTACTTATGTAAGAAGGCTAGTGTTGTTTGAGCGGGGTTGCATAAGAAGCCCTTTTGCAGGTATAGGGGGTTGAGGGAGTCTGAAGCCGAGCCATCACATCAGCAAACCACAAGAGGAAGACAGGAAGAGAAGCTTGAGCATTCAGGGCAGAAATAAGAGCTGGTTCTGTATGTCAGTCTTGCGCAGGAACCATTGAATAGTGCTGAATTAATGCTATTTCCCCTTGAGTCACACTTCTAGTGCACCATTCTCTATATACTGTGGTGAATTGCAGGATGCCACACAGTGTTTCATGGTTCGGGTGCAGCAGAGACACAGGACTAAAGTGAGCAGGGCCGACCTCAAGAATCAAGGATATCAGGTTCACCTAATTGACACGCTCTGATTGTGCAGCCGTGGTGTGTTTATTTGGCTTCATTCACATAGGTGAATTTCAGAAGAACAGAATCCATTCCATCTGTGCTTAAGAGGGTCAATCTCATTTTGGAACAACAAGTTATTTATGGGAAAAATGGTACTTATGCTTGGACAAAGGCGGACATGTGTTATGAGTTTGCCCTTTATACTGTAGTGCTGAAGCATATGCTGTATATGGTTTCCAACATGCAATGCCAGCTTTTATTTTGAGTCAAAAATACATTGTATAAGACATACCTTGTTCAAAATATGGAAAAATAAAGTGTTGACATACAGTGAAGACAGTATTGTCAGTGTAATAGCCAAAGTTTACCACAATAAATTACAAAAAATAGGCCACAATGTTGAGACAGGTCTAAACAGTACCTGTTTAAAAAAAAAAATAGACGCAATTATCGATATATTAGTCTCTAGGAGGAAGATGATTTGCTGTGGTAACCATGAAGGGAAACAGTAGACATACAGCTACATTTTCCCAGTATTTATGCCAATAACTAGCCATACTGATAAAAAATACAATAGTTCCAGCACTCAATATCCACCACTATCAGTGCTTAATCTGGCCACGGAAATTGCTGTATTTAATAAAGCTGGTTAAGTCTCAGCTTTTATGTTTGTTGTCACTGGGTCTTGCTGAACATGAAAGCGATGTTATCTGCTTTCTAGATAAGAACAGGCCTTTTTCCTTTTCTTTTTTTTTTAAGGCCAAGGCTTTGTCACTCTACTCAAAACACCTCAAAAGCTGAATAGTGTTAAATAAATCAAAATATGTCTATAGCATGGCTGTTGTGGAGCAGAAAGATTAACGGTTGAGAAAGGATGGTGACAGGACTAGAAGGGCTGAAGTTTCATATAAGGAGGGATTATCTAGTTGACCTTTAACATTTAAAACCATGGATTGGGCTAAACAAGAGCCAGTTCCTACCAATCACAGACCACTGTCTACCTAAATTAGTCCAAACCCACACTTGACCCTGAGAGGTTAACTTTAATCCAAGCCATGCTGGACCGGATATGTTTGAGACCAAGCAAAGCGACCCACTTCTGTCACCGGCCAGGGGTGTTCCCAGTGAGGGACATAAAACAGATACGTACTAATGATGCTTTAAAATGAACATCACCCCCCCCCCCACCCCACCCCCAATCCCTCTATGTTCAACTTCTTCTCTTGTCAGAAGCAAGAGCTCAGTCCAGACTTCGGAGGCCAATTATCCTCATAGGTGTACCCAGCAGATGATTGCAAAAGCAGGGATATTATGCTAAGCTGGTTGAACTTAGACTGATTTGACATCTCTGCTTCACTTCAAAGCAATCAAGCGAGCTGCATGATGATTGGTTGAGGTGATTGAGGGGTCGGGAGAGAGGGGTTATTTTCTCTATGCTAATTAGAGCTCACCAACACAAATGCCAACAGTTTTACCAACGCCATCTATGTATTTTGACATGCCTCTTGAGTCTTGAGGAAAGTTACATTTAAACTAGAAGCACTTGGATAGCACAGATCTCAGTCAATGCATTGCCCCTACCTCACAATGGCCTACTATACTCATACTGGGGATCTTTGAGTTATACTTATACTGACCTCTTGTGGCTGTGGTTAATATCAGGAACCCTATCACACAATGGTGCCGAATCCAGTTCAACACCAAAAGTAATCATTTCTGCTCCAGTCCATCAGTGACTTCCTGAAAATGTCACAAAGATCCAACCATTGCATTGGCCCTATCTCACAGTAAAGCTATAACTGGATTCAAACCAGGTATCTTTTAGTTTAGGAGTAAATGCTCTATCAACTGAGCCACATTATTATATGTCACAATGGTAAATATAAATAATCTGCCAGTTAGTGAGTTAGTATTTTTTTTGCCATAGTGCAGAAATTTCTTGGATCTGAAAAACTGTCTGGATAATTTCTTTGCCCGTTACAGACCTTTCCTGAAATGTTCTCAAAATCCAATCAGTGCTTTTCGGCTTATCTGGCTAACAAACAAAAATCAAAATAAAAAATCTGTGCTGTTGAAAACATCACTTTGTTGCTGGAGGTAAAGACCCCTCTCCTAATAACACACCTGGTTGTATATGCCAAGCTCAAATGACAACAGGCAGACTGGCCAAATAGGGAACCAGGTCGCACCAGGAAGTGGCAGTGATCCAGCCACTGCAAACTGGGCCCACATAGAAATAAACAAAGACATCATAAAGCTCTCTTTATCCCTCAATGACTATTCCCATAACTGCCTTAATCACCGCTCCCTGGAGAGTTGGTTTTGTGCGAGTATGTGCGTGTGACCGTCCTGTGATGTCCGACTGGTCTCAGCTCTGCACAGATGGGTTCATTTAGCTGCCAGCCGCGCTTGTAATTTACAAACGTTCATTTCTCTCTCCTTCATTTTGTTCTCCTTATTATATTGCAAGCCCTGAGTTGCTGTATGTAAAATGCCATTGAGCCGTTCTTTATGTAACTGTGAATAGGTTGTCAGGGACATTTATGCCAGCTGAGTGTTGTGGTAGCGCTCTCTTTCTTATGTAGGAGGAGTATTGGGTCAAGATCACGAGAGTGCTGGGCAGGCATACATAGCAGAGGTTATGGTTCGAGGTATAGAGATTATAATCAAGTGAGTTTGTAAAGGAGAAGAAGGCTGTGTGGTTCTGTTTAAGCACTTAGGATTTGGAGGTGAAATGTGACAAGCTTTTGCTGTGTTGCTGGACCATCACATCAGATTAGGATCAAGAGACCAAATGTACTCCACTTCTTTTACCCCTTTCTACAGTCATTGCATACTTGTCTTTGTTGTACTGTAATTTTGCATTTTATTTTTAGAAGTCTGTGGTCATTGCAGGTGTGTCTTAACTTGTGTCCACATGTTTTTCAGTGGGTGTAATGAGGAGATGTTTTCACCTCTTTGGATGTTAAAGCCTCAGTCTTACAATGATGACAGGAAGCTTGCAGCAAAGATGGTGGTCCACTCAAGCTTTACCACAATTGGGGACTATTTGTGCCTTCATGTGATTGTAGTGAATTCCTTCTGTGTGTGTGTGTGTTTGCGTGCATGTGTGTCTAGAGGAATCCAGTTAGTTTAATTTTAAGTGGATCAGAAGACACTGAAACCACAAGCGTTTATTTTCCCTTTTTAAGAAACTGAAATTGGATTTGTGCTTTATGTGAGTCTAGGGTATATCTTCATATGTAAGTGTGTGTGTGTGTGTGTATGTGTGTGTGTGTGTGTGTGTGTGTGTGTGTGTGTGTGTGTGTGTGTGTGTGTGTGTGTGTGTGTGTGTGTGTGTGTGTGTGTGTGTGGCTGTGTGGATAGAAATGTTTTCCTGCTGGTGCAAGAAGTGTTCTCAATTACTGGCCTAGTCAGAAGTGGAAACAGATGGCAGCAGATGATGGGAGACAAAGTAGCTCTGTCCTACCTAGTCCTTCTTCTCCTCTCGCTTCTCTTTGTACCACATACTCCTATAGCTCCTAAGTGCTAAAAAACATATTGACTTTAGGAAAATATACTTGTGCAAATGTGCATAGACAAAGATTAGTCAAAACAGTCATTATAATACAGACCATCACTCACAATCAAACACATCCTTTTCATTGCAAACAGAGGTACACTTTGAACACACATTGAACTTGAGCCCATTTTCCCATAAGCATTTGCAGGTCTGAGATGTTCTTTGTTCACTGCAATGAACAATGTTATGGCTGAGTTTCACTCTTGTGTAAGTGTTTTGAATTCAACTGAATCTTAAAGTCAGCTTCATGCCTGCTTTATTCTTACAAGTGATGTCTTTTTCCTAGAGACTTTATGAATTATGTTAATGCACTAACCATACTTAAAGTTATATACATTACACTTCACGCCGTCTCTGACTCTGGCTGTCCATCTGTTTCTTGTCCTCAGTGGGAGGAGATCAGTGTGATGGATGAGAGGAACACACCCATGAGGACCTATCAGGTGTGTAATGTGATGGAGGCCAACCAGAACAACTGGCTGAGGACGCGCCACATCAGCCGAGAGGGGGCGCAGCGGGTTTACATCGAGATCAAGTTCACGCTGAGGGACTGCAACAGCCTGCCCGGAGTGCCTGGCACCTGCAAGGAGGTCTGCACAATGTCTCTGCTGCAGGATAGCCCATACATAAATATGTCTGTTAGGACTGTGAATTGAGAATGACTTTTATATCTTAATTCTGCATAGTCAACATATACTGCTATCCACTGCCAACTTTTCCACTAACTTTAAGTATATTAAGCTTTTTATGTTTGGTTTAGAACTACAGCTGATTAAATGTGTCAGAAGTCTTCAAACTCTTAAAAAAAGTGACATTATTAAAGTGGATAAAGATTAATATAAAACTATAAACTCAGCCAAGGCTTTGGCCTACCTTGCAATGGTAAAGAAAAACATGAATTTTCTAGTTCAGGCGTATCCACAGAGTTACATAATCCTGTGTCACAATGTGAAAGACTCTGCAAAAAACTAATCTTTTGTTCTTTACTGACAATATGTTTTCAAGATTTAAGATTATTTGTCATTTCATATGTAACGCAATAAAATGAAATTGCAGTGCTCTGGGTCTTGTAGCAGCAATGAAATATCACAAAAAGTAATACATATATTAGCAATAAAGAAAATTTGATCTTAAAAAGGGATAGTGAAAACTTAACCCTTGAGTTATTTTAATTACAAACTAACTAACAAACCAACAACTCATAATGCAATGTCATCACAACATACCTAAAACAACAACAAATAATGCTTATTTTTAAAGTTATACATTATGCATGCACAGTTGTATGTTTGCAGTGGTACAGCTCTATCATTAAAATAAAATATACAGACGCCACTTTTCTACATACAAATGAAATAAGCCCTAAATCAATAACTGTTATAGAATTGCTAAAGAATAAAGACAACACTGCCTGCAGTGCTTTTTGTAGATTCTCCCACAATTCAACTTTGACTGTATCATTTTTACAGTGCCCCACTCTCTCATATCAGTGTAGTATGGCAGCTCCTCAGTTTTCACTTGCCCATCTGTGTGTACCCCCTGCCACTTCTCACTCTCATTACTTCTGCAGAATGAGCTCCACACATCAGATCAGACTGAGCAGAGACTGAATGCGGCTCACTGGCCATAGAGACAGATGGGCTGAGATTTGAGGAGAGGCAGCAGCACAGAACTGAGGGCTAAAAATCACATTGGATAGATACTTATTCCTTTTGTCTGTCAGGTTTTACATTGTCTGCATTAAGTCTTGTCTGATAACTTTCACTTTCATAAGTCTGACAGGTAACTCTTTCTCTTGCAGACATTCAACATGTACTACTATGAGTCAAACAATCCCAACCTGTGGTTCATCAAAGAAAGCCAGTATGTCAAGATAGATACCATCGCTGCTGATGAGAGTTTCACACAGGTATGGACACGCATCAAACCACACAAAATACTGCAATATATTTATTATGACCTTAAAATGACTTAGATGTTATGTTTTTATACGTTTCTCAGAAAGGCAGCCAGTTACATTAATTGATTTATCCTATTCCCCTACACCCTTTTTATTTATAGGGACAACACAGTTAGACATAGCTCCAGTACAGTGTATGCATCTGATGTTCCACCTATAGAGCTATTGCATACTGATTTAGAATAATTAACACAACCCTTTCCATTTAGCTGGGCTTAGGACTGGCACAAAGAGTATACTGGATTGTGATCCCTTGTGGCGGGATAGGGCTTTTCTACTAACAATATATTACAACAGTGGTTCCCAAAGTGGGGTCTGGGGCTTCCGGGGGTCTATAAAGGTACTGCAGGGGGGCCCCCAGAGGCTGTCTATGTTAATTAATTACATACAAATAAAATGAGTTTGAAATGTTTATTAGGTATACTTGTTTAAAATATGAGTTAAAAAACTAATTTTAGCCAACAGACAGTGTTTTTGTAAGGTTTTTTAAGAAATGTATGGAGAAAAACATGACATGTTTTTTGAATAGAGGGAAGTTCCATTGTTTGGGATTGCATGGGATTTTCAGAAATTTTAGGGGGCCGTGACAGTCTTAACTTTAGAAAAGGCTGCATTACAACATATACAATTCTAGTCTAAATCTAATCTTGCACAGCACATCAAACATTAAAAGAATCACACTTGCATAGGTTTTGCAGGACATTGACAAAATTTAAAATATAGAGTTTGTTTTGTCCTGGAGATAATTAATATGGGTTCAAATGTTTGTTATAGATAAGAACTGATTTTAGTTCATTTCTGTGAATATGTTAAAATAAGAATAACCAGAAACTACAGACTGCATTGTGTGGCTAAATATAAAAGCATTGAATATGTTTTTAAAAATACATTTGTCCCTGTTTGCCCTCACATAGTAATGCATCTGTTCTGTTTCTGTCTGCAGGTGGATGTGGGGGACCGTGTGATGAAGCTGAACACAGAGGTGCGGGACATCAGTAACCTCAGTAAGAAGGGCTTCTACCTGGCCTTCCAGGACTTGGGAGCTTGTATCGCTCTGGTGTCTGTCAGGGTCTTTTATAAGAAGTGTCCTCTGACGGTGCTGAACCTGGCCCAGTTCCCTGACACCATCACAGGCGGAGACACGGCTCTGGTGGAGGTGCACGGTGTGTGTGTGAACGCCTCTGAGGAATTTGAGGCACCCAAAATGTACTGTAGTGCAGATGGAGGCTGGCTCGTACCGATCGGGAGGTGTGTATGCAAACCGGGCTTTGAGGAAAACAAGGACGTCTGCCAGCGTAAGTAAACAAACAGAGAGAAACAGTGGCCATGTTCAGAAATTGTATTAAGATGCTTTTTTTTAAAGTCCAATCACAAGCTGTAAGCCTGTCCTCTGAGTGGCTTAAATAGTACTTATTTATACTTATTTAATAATATCTAGCTAGCGTTGATATTCTGGTGTTTCAGGCTTTTTAGATGAACTGTGGATAAAAACAGAAGTTTTTATATCAGGAAAATTATTGACCTGTTCTTGTTGGTGACATTTAAGACTGATACAAGTACATCTAAAAAATATTGTAAAAAAGTGCATGCATTCAGTTGTTCAATTCAAAGTAAAAATCACATATAATATATAAATTCACTACACACAAAGTAAAATATTTCAAGCATTTGTTTATTTTAATTGTGTTGAAAGGGCTCAAGTATTTCATAAAATTAGAATACTATCATCATCATCATCATCATCATCAAATATTTTACTGTGTCCTGAATCTATATACAGCATGTGTTTATTATGTAACAAATCTTAGACCCTGAACGTGTCTTGAGTAAGCTGAAGACATTTTAGCATGTGTTCAGTTCCTTTACACATTAACGCTGGAAACTGATCACTGTGGACACATTTTAATGCCCGGTCTGAACATGGCCAGTAAACACTAAATAAAAAAGCTGAGTTTTACATTAACTGCATTTATGTTTGTGTAATGTCATGTGGTTGAAGCAGCAGAAAACACAAAAATCAGCATTGCCTGAATTGAAGAGAATAATTCTGTATATTTCCGTCACTGCTGCTCTCAATGAGTCACTTTGTGTCAGAGGTGTGTGACTTTTCATATGGCTCTATTTGAGCATAGAAAACAGCTGGATTTGCTTGGGGCCTCCTCTCCTTCTTATTTTGAGTATTTGTGTCACTGCGGAATATTTCTCTTTTTCTCCCTCCTGAGTGCTGAGGTATGTGTGTGAAAAAGTGCTTATTGATGTGCGTTTGCCTTGGGAGGAAGATTATTGAGTCATAAACCTCCACTGACAGAGTGTGCATATCCCTAGTGTGTGTTAGATTTTTGTGTACAATCCTATGGCTGCATGAATTTGAGTGAGCAAGCTGTAATAGAGTCCCGGCGCCTCACCTGTCCCCACGGGCTCACTTCCTCCCAGAAAAAGAAAATACATTCATAGATATTCATCACTGCAAACTTGGAATCTCTACGCATAATGCAATTTAAGTTGTTTTGGAGAAAGTGCCACCAAGATGCCTAGAAAAACTTGGCACTTGGGCCTTGGAGACGAGCGAATAGGAACAAGCTGTACTCTGCAGACTTTGCATACTGGTATAATGTGCACAGATTGTGGCAGAACTCAGGCTGCATCTCAATTAAAAAAAACAAGTCTGCCTTGTAAAATAACATGTTGTACTGAAGGTTTTCAAGCGGTGATACACTTTAGCATTTATTAGGTCAATCTGACATCGCAGAAGTGCTGACCTCTGGCCTCTATGACCTCATCAGTCTGCTCAGTGACTCTTATCTCTCTGCTGAGGACAAATAGAGCAATGTAAGCATGTTTAACAAGCTTGCATCAACTCAATAAGGCTCTGCTTGTGTGTGCACATGTACAAGGGGTAATGATGGAGTTATCCTGACAGGGTGAGGTCAGAGGTCATCAAATTTATGTGTTGAAAGTCTGGTGCAATAACTTATGGTCAGCATAGTGGATGAATGGTCTCTTGGTATCATTAGCACAGAAAGGGACACCGTTTTTATTGGTTTAAATCAGCATTTTCAAAGGAAGCACGGAAGCACGGGATTGTAATCTTTTTGCAATGAATCCATAGCTTCAAGGAAATATACAACACATACTCAGTATTAGGAGCAACATTTGTTGATTTTAAGACAGATTTGCATATATATGTGTTAAATGTTAGAATTTTTTAAGGTTAAACATATTCAGACACATTATTTAAAGAGCAGCTGTGGGAAAAAAGGTACTTTCTAAAATGTACTCCTTTTATTTAATCAGAAGCACCTCACCAAATGGATTTTTTTCATTATCTGATTATCTATTTTCTGCCCTTTCCTGCCATGTGGTACAGTGCCAATAGACTTTCTTCAAACAACGGTGCAATCGTATCAGAATTAACACAGCTTATGTGGTTATAAGCATTTGTTAGCAACAACGGTCCTAAAACTCTGATATACTCTGATATTCAGTTTTATTCATTAATTTCATGCCTTTGAGCCTCTTTTAAGAATATCCACTTAGTCCAAATGTTTACTTTGTAACCCAGTGTGTAATTAATCTGTGACAGTACTTTGTTGTGTTTCAACATGTTCTGATAGCACTTTTAAATAGTACCAATAGTGAATAGTACCAAACAAAGGGTTGCTAGCCTTAACACAGTTTACAGGTCCTCCATAGGGAGACATGCTCGGCTAATGCATTTAAACCACATTGCTGTACAAAGAGGTGCAGGGTGAAGTAAGGATGGCAGGGGGCATTTGTAATTATCACCATTGTGCAGGTGAACAAGGCTTTTAATAGGCACCCCAGATCCTTTTGTGTGGCTGCTCTGATGTTCACAGTGATTCCTTTAGTGTTTGTCTCAGTGTCCTGCTCCCTGTCTGTCTCTCTCTATGTGGGCCCCTATCTCTCTCTCTCTCTCTCTGTCAGGGTAAGGCGCTAATGGAATCATTACTACTCTGTTAGACAAACAGCAGACACCTCCAATTACGGCCATTTTTCTCTCTCTATCTTTAGCCTTCTCCCCTCCTCCCTGCTATTTTCAGACCGTGCTCCGGTGTCTCCCCCAACCCCCCATTCAACAAATCATTTATTTTTTTTACATTTTCAGTTTTATATTTCTGATATTTGAATATTTTTATGATGTCATCGACCTTAAGTGAAGTAGAGTCTGTCAAAGTGTGTGATTTGGTTATTTAGTAGTACTTTGGAATAGGAGTGTTAGATTAAGTTGGTTAACCAAAGGTGGAGGATGTACTCCAAATTCAAAGTACTGTTACTTTAAAATAATTCTACTAATAGAATACAATAGAAGTAATAGAAGTAAAGTACTACACAAGGGAGAAAATATAACTTGTATAAAAAAAAATAGTTTACTGTACTTTGCACCACTGGTGGCTACACAGATGAGACTCTTCTCGTTGCTCTATCTATCTTTTATCATTTTGTATTCCTTTTGTATCTCTCTGTGTTCTCTCTTTGGCCCCTGTTGGCTGCCCTCCTCAGTTAGTACTCGTTAATAAATCACGGGTACGTCCTCCTGCATAAACGTGTGGACACATGTGAGGTTACTAACAGCAGTGGCAGAGTGACAGAAAGGCATGAATCATGAGAAAAGTGTTGGTTTTTCCAGGTGAACTAGTTGCCGACATCGATGTGGTTGGAAATAAGTCGTGGCTTTGCTTTGGGGCAGTGACATAACCTGGCCAACAGTAAGCAGCCCTGCTTTGATAAGGCTTTGAAATGCCGAGAAAAGCCCAGGGCTCCAGTGTATTTGAATGTAGCAACAGTATTTGATATATTTATTCCGTTCAGTTGTATTCAGTGCTTTCCTGGCTGTACTTTACATAAAATGTTTCACAATAATCTCAATTATGGTTATGTTTTTACTCACACCGGCTTGGTTGTTTGTTGGTTTGATTAATCTGATAGCAAGATGTTTTAAAAGATATAACTCCAGTGACAAGGAAAGGAACATGATTAGTTTTGATGGTCGGGGCACTATATCTTTACCATTGCGGAATAGAGGTTGGCGGAAGTCATTAGTTTGAATTGCTTTATTCTTAATTGTCCGTTCATCATTTTGTACCCCTAAAGACAACACTGGTCACATTTCCCTTATCTCCTGTCAGTGTTCGAGTTACATCATATTTCTCTTGCCTCCCATTCAAACTCACTTACTGTCGTCTCTGTGCCCCTCTGACACACACATCTGTCACTTCTCCTCCGACTCTCTTTACCCCATGCTGAGACCCAGTGTAGCTGCGCTTCTCTGGATCTCTCTCTGTGCTTTTGGATTTTGCCCTCTCCGTATTTCTGTCTGCCCCTCCATCTCCACATTTACCCCATCCCTGCTGTCTATCCTAGCTGAGAGGTGGATCCCCCTCTTTGAAGACCTATGTAGTGTGTGTCCTGTCCTAACCTTGTGTGCCTGACAGCACCAATTACTGCCTCCGATGGTTGAAGATGGAGGAGAAGGATAGACACCTGTCACCTCCTGCACTCATCTTGGCTTCTTCCTCTTTGTCTCTTTGTCTCGCAGCGGCACGAAAAGTATTATATAGGTCAGCGTGACATGTTTTCAGGCTGTCCGGCTAGTTAATGGTCTACTTCGAATCTCCTTTCTTGTTGTTGTTTGATGCTGAGAGTACAAGACAAGAACTTATTTTTGAAGAGGCCACTTTTCTAAGTCACACCACACTTCTTGTACAGGTCTCACTTAGCGCACCCACTGTTCTTTTTGCTTTTTCTGCCATTTGGAGGAAAGCAAGCGTGTGAAATACCAAGAAACTAGCTCTAATGTCACTGTTTTTATCAGATGTATGCCTGCTTTGAAGAAAATAGATGCAATGTGAAACCCCAAGCATGAGAAATTAGAAAGATTTCACTATTGCTGTTTAAAAGCAGGCCAATCTGTGATGTTGACAGCTTTCTTTGCACATAGACTTGAATAGATTATTCATTAAATATGATGGAAATAGCTGTTGGGAACTTCCCTGAGCCAAACTAAATCTTGTATTGGTGTGCTAAATTTAGATTTATTTGTTGTTTTAGTCTTAGAGGGTGAACTGCTCAGTTCAGGCTAAAGTCGCTCTTACTGATTATTACATTTACTTGAACGCTTCATATGTAAACATTATGGTGGCTTTTCTGTCCATTACTTTTCCGGTTTTAATTGTTATATTGGAGTCTAACCACGTTTACTTCTTTAACTTGCACTGCATGCAGGATTTTCACAAGAATTTGGGAGATTACAAACTCAGGCTCATACATACTTGGTGGTATGGTGTGGCAGTAGTGTTGTAGATGTGTGGGTTTTAGGTTTGTCAACAGCACTCTTAGCAATATTTGCAATAATATGGAAATTGAAAAAGACATTAGGGCAGATGCAGCTATACATTTTAAAAAACTGCCAATGATGTGTTCTACCTTGCATTTATGTACATGTACATACTTATGCATTGTTTATATTCTAATGTATTTTGCATATATTATACTGTATTACTATTGTATTTTGCATGCTCTTTTAAAAGGCTTTTTCCTACAGTCAAATTATTATTGTTTATTTTATACCTTAGATTTTATGTTGCATTTAGTGTGGACAGCAAAGAAAACATTTAATTGTACAGGGAAACATGTTTTCTTGTGTGCTCATGGCAATAAACGTTTTGAATCTTAATTTTTTTTTTTTAAACTACTGTAGTGTTTTGTTGTTGCTTCGGTTGTTTGTTGGCTACATTATATCAGTCGTTACTATGATAAAAACAAATAATGGTAGACGGTCACTAGCTGCCGCTTCATCCAATCACCTTTATTTATTCGTCTGTAAGTTCCTCCCCTTTGCAAACAGGAGCCCTCTCAGATGCTTTGTGAAACACATACTGCACTGTGTGGAGCTTTTGCCAGGTTATTTCTAGCTTCATAACCTTAAGTTCGGGATCAAGAACAACTGCCAAACACAGCAGGTTAGTTGAACAGGAGCACTAAGGGCTGAACACCTCCGGCTGTAAAACACCATGTAAAAAGTAGGAAAACATGCTTTAGCCTTTTTACATGTTTAACACTTCAAATGCCACCACTATAAGATCACACGTCCTGGAAAGCACTAACTGAGGCCTGCACAATATCACACTGAGGGGCTGATATATTTTTGGAAAACCTCGCCATAGTACTTGGTGTTTCTGTCTCCCAGTGACAAGTGGGATCAAAGGCCTGCTGTTTAGCCATTCAGTCAGCTCTGCCTCTGACCACAGTCCAGCAGGAAGGCATTTCGATTTGTTCAGTGTGGAAAAAAGAAAAGTATGACACATGTCCTGAGGCTCCAACCAGCTCTGCTGCATACAGAAGAAAAGACTCAACACATTTGTAAGAGGATTGTGTACACAATAAAGGAGTGAACAGATGTAGGAAAGGCTAATCTTTGCACCTGTGAAAGAGATGGAGCACATTTAGAGAGCACAGCGAGTGTGTGTTGTGTGTTCGCTCACAGCTCTGCAGGGATCCGGCCTGTCTTTATTGCCTCTCCAGCACCGTGCCTGATCTGTGCCCCTGGCTAGGGCTGCACAATATATCACAAATGTATCACGATAAGCAATATCTGTATTGTAAGAAATTAGCCACAACAATGTTAAGGTCTTCTATCTGACAGCGATTTACATGGTGTCTTGTTTAGGCCTTGGTTAGACCTGGTTTAGTTTTGGTTAAGAGTTGGTTTAGTCCTGGTTTTCTAATGTTTAGTCTTAATTTAGCCTTATAATTGAATTGAACTTTTACTACTCTATGCTTAATAAAGCGTTAAACTTATTAAGTGCATCCAAATATCACCATTATATAATTTTGTTATCACATTATCACAACAATAAGTGCACATTGCATGTTTTTTAATATTGTGCAGCCCTATCCCTAGATCTGTGTGTCCACAAATGTGTGTGTGTAAGATCGGGGCAGGGAAGATGGGCAAAGTAAGTATTTTTATGTTGATCACATCCAGACTTGTGAAGGTCAAGGGCTCCCTGCTGCATGCCTTCTTTCTGCGCTCTTCTCCTCATGGCAGCTCGGGGATCTGGAGAGGTGATGGGAGGCAGGGAGTGGGCGGCTAACAGACGGATTTAGACAGCCAGTCAAGGGCTTTGTGGATGTACAGTACAAGAGGTGAATGAGCATGAGGCATTAGGGTGTTAAGCTGCTCGAGTTTCAGAAGGCCAAGGTGCGATAGCCAACCAGATGTTAGTAAAGGACAAATGGTGGTGCTGGGCTTGAGACCATGCTAAAGCTTTATTACTTAGATCTGTACAAGAAATACAGTGCCCCAGAAAAAATGCCATACTACTTTGGTGAGCACTCAGTTTCTATACCATCAGTATATATAGCTTATCAAGTGTGGAGCAACACAGTGCACTGAAAGAGTTTCCACATGAGCAAAAGAGAAGAGGAAAAATGCAAAAAAAATTCTCAAATGATGCTTGTCCAGTTGTGATAAACAGTCCTGTCTTTCACCAAAAAAGGAAGAATGCAAAATGTTGTATGCAAAATATTCAAAGTTTGGATCAACAAATACTCTATCAAGGCACTGACCCTAAGTCGAATTATACCAACAGAATATTTTTTGGCCTTTAGACTTCATTAGAAAGGACAGTGGAACAGTGACAGGAAAACCATGGTTGAAAGAGGGAGACATTTGGTACATTGTCCAGGCTCTAACAACAACACCGAAATGACCTCTATAAGCATTGTATGCTTTAATGAATCACATTAACCACAAGGATAACGTATGTTGTCTCTATGTAGCAAAGTGAATCACCTTCTCAATATAAAGTTCCGAAAGTCAAACCATAAACCTATTTATGGTATTAAACCTTTATGTTTATTGCAGCAGTTATGGCTATAGCTCCAGGCTTTTGCACAAAGAAGAAGGTTGAACAGTCCATGACAACAAACTGATACATTAGCCCATGAGGTCTTTCCTTTTCTGCTTGACTTTTGGATCTTTTTCTCTGCTTCACTTTTCATTTATTCAGATAACGACAGCCAACCTTTTCCAATTCATTTGCCTTTATCTCAGTATTCTCACATGTCCTCACCACACATTCCTTCCCCCATTTTTCTCATCTTTCTTTCCTTTTGTGTTGGAATAAATGACACACAAAATGGCATAGGACTTAAACCCTCTACATGGTGCATAGTCCCTTTTCTACATATCCACACAGCACTGACCCAGATAATGTCTGCTCACACAAAGAGCCTCCCAGAGCCGCTCCTACTGCCATTGCCGATCACCTGCCAGACATCAGCAAAGTCGCCAGAAAAACACACCATAGTGCCAAGATGGACGCAAAGCCTTCACACACATACACAAGCTTGGGTTGTGGTCAGAAAAGGCTGGACGCAGTCAACTTGCATAAACGTTAAACAAAAAATATGCTTTTTTGGAGGGATTTGCGGAAAACAGTTTTCTCACCGTATATTGTAATAGGAATCCTTTGTGGAAAAAAATAAAACTGTAGGGCTTTATTATTAATGATTTTAATATGAGGGCACACGCCAATAAGGTAAGAAAAAGTGTATGTATTTTAGTGTCACTCATTGTCTGCTGAGAGAAAAAATGACATGTAAAGAAAAAATGGAAGCAAAATATAAAAATAAATAAATATTGGCAATAAAATATCAAGATGACAGAGCTACACCAATCAGGCACCACCAGTATTATTGGTGGCCATAATGTGGTATGCAGCTCCATAAGCAATAAACTGCAACAAACTGTGTATCCGACCTTTCTATCAGAACCAACATTAAATTCAGCAATCTGAGCCATGGTCGCTCCTCTTTTTGACTTCTGCAGACAGAGCTGCAGTTGTGGAGATGCTCTGACCCAGTTGCCATCACTGGCCCTTGTCAAACTCACTCTAATCAGAATGATTGAACATTTTTCCTGCTTCTAAAACATTAATGAACAAAAGGTTCACTTGTTGCCTTAATATCCCACCCACTGGTAATGGTAATAATCTGTGTTGTTCACTACACCTGATGGTCAGTGGTCATAATGTTTAGCCTGATCGGTAATTCCTGGTTCAAAACTAACAGTTTAATTTAAGCTCTAAACTTTGATTTGATGTCTGTTGTATTTTGAGTAAGCAAGTCAATCAAGTTTTACATTTCCCATTGAAGTTAAACGCAGGTATTGTAGCTAGCTGTTGTTGTGGGGAGAAAGGTGTTGAGCATGACAAAAAATAAAATTGTGTAGTGGAGCTTTAAAAGACAAAAAGGAAAAAACAGGCCAAGGACTCAGAAACTGTTAATGCACGTTTCAACTCTTCAAGTCTGTATATAGCAGCACTATTCCCTGCAGAGAGCAGTCAGGAGAGTGAGGGCTGGAGAGGACGGAGTCCTCTGGGTACAGTTGCTATTAATTGGCTGTGCTCCATATGCTAGTGCAGCTCCACTCAGGGATAAACATGCAGAGACTCATGGGAAACTTTTTCACTTTTCTCCAGTCAAAGTCGACTCAAGATTGCTCTATTTAAGGTTTCCAGAAAGGCGTTAGTATGCACAGGCAGGCACAGACCAATGAAGCCAACAGGAAGACCGCGAACAGGAAGGCAGCCATTGACCCTTTCCCCTCCTCTAGTTCACTCCCTTCTTTGAATCTATGGATGGCTTCCAGATGTACAGTCAGCTTGTCAAAGATTGATTGGGGACCCTTCCACACACACATGCATTATTGCTCAATTCCAAATATATCATACAGATGTGGTCACAGTCCAAATTGCTTTCATAAGAGTACAGCTGCACTATTGTAAAAGAGGAAGCCATTGAGGAAATTCAAAATACAGCTCCAAGGAAGAACAAAGAACTAATGAGAGATGTAACAGATAAATTTCAGTTTGTGGCTGTTTACACCAGCTGCACTGAGATTACTGATATGCCATGAGTAGGAAACGGCTGCAAATTGGAATTACATCCACAAATCAGCAACAAAAAACGTACAGACAATGGTTTTTATATTGGTCCGAATTATAACCGTGTTTGTGAAAATTTGCATTGTACTGTATGAGGAAAGCCAGTTGAATTCAGCATTTATCTTCACTTCCACTGAGGATGTCGTACAGTATATCATTTTGCATTTGTTTGTTGGTTGGTTTGTTAGTCTGTGCAAAACAACTTAAAAAGATATGATGGTCCCAAGCCTGAATAAATGGAGAGGATTGTGTCAGGAAGGGCATCCAAAAGGGCTACACAATTAATTGAAATCAAATCAAAATCGCAGTTTTAAGTGTCACAATTAGGAAATGGCAACGGCTGCGATTATTTATATGATTTAATATCCACTGCAGAGAATAAAATATCCCATCTCCACAAGGTCTTATTGTGTATAAATCATCCTACAGCTGTAGTTTAGACCTCAGACATGATCTGACAGGCATGTCATTCCCTGTATTAGTTCAGCAGTGAATATTTCAGTCTTTTCTCAAGTGTCATTGCTCCTGCACATGCTTAAAATGTAAACTGTGAACTGTACATATGACTTTTTTTAAAATTGCAAATCTTATTGCAACCGCAGTATCTGTCAGAAAAATTGCAATTGGATATTTTTTCAAAATCGTTCAGCCCTAGCATCCAGTGTAAAATTTATGCCAAATCAATATGCAAATCACTGCACAATTGTTACACAATGATTTGCTGTAGCAACTCCAGAAAGGAAAAAAACTAATGGACAGAATAAGACAAACACAAAACATGAATGTGAGGTTTCTGTGAACAGTTTCTACACCCATAAAACAAATTACTGCGTACCCTTTCTCTTGTACAATGCACAGAAAAAACTGTTCTCTCATATCTTGCTGACAGAACATACTTACATGTACACGCCTACCTACTTAACATTTGCTAGTTTAACCACCGGGTGGTGGAAGTTTCCGTTACCTCTTGTGAATAAGAATAACACATGGGAATTTTTTCTGCTGCTGCTCAATTTGCTCTGAGGTTGACTGACAAAGACGCGAACTGCCCACCCACCAATACAAGTCAGTGAGAATCTGGCCTCCCACTTGACAGCTACATCTGCAAGTTTGTGTAAAAGACGGCTACTGTGTGTGTGTTAGAGAGACGGAGTGAGGAGTGACACAGAGTAAAAAGGCATGCGGCTTTTCTTTCTCCTCCGCTGCTTGAGAGAATGAATTATTGAGAGTGATGAACTGAAAATATCGCGCGGCTCCTCCCACACACCACTCACCGGTCACGGGGCCGAGCAATGTGGCCACGTTTACCACTGTGGAGTGTGCGTATGAATACATTTAAGGGTATGAGATGAATGTTTGGACTGCAGGCTGAGTTTTATAAAAAGAGTGAGTATTCAATGTTAGTCAGTGTTTAGTGTAATGTAAATAACCTTGTATTTGAAGTGAAATGCATAACGGTTGGCAAAGCAACTAAAAAATAGTCCCAAAACAACTGCCATTTCTACCCCTCCCCAGAAGTTGTTTTCTTCCATACTTATTTGTTGGTTAGTTGGTTGACTGGCGGGCCTGTCAGTCTGTTAACAACATAACTCATAACATAATCTATTAGCTTTTGTATACACTGTGTGGGTCAATAAAGAAAAGGCAGGCAGGTCACTTTGTCATTGGATGAAGAATTTACTGCAAGGATAGTTTGTCATCAGTTTATGGCTCATCCACAACTATCTATTTTCATGTTATTAAGTAATTTTAATAGTAATTTTGAAATGGCATTCACTAAAATTATTAAACTATTAAACTAGCAAGGTTACAATAAAAATTAAAGGGTAATTTCTTGGACGCTGGGGTTGGTAAAAGAAGATGCACTTTTCCTGGGTCTTTTATATTGATAGCAAAACAGACAGACAAGAATAAGCTATTCAGAGTGTGAACCTAACTCCCAGCAGACTCCATCCACAGGCCTGTCATGCTCGTTCCCTCCGTTTTTCCAGCCTCTCCACCCTTCGCCCATGACCCCACCAGCACGGACACACACCTGGTATCTATTTAATGTGTTTTTAGACCTGCGGATAATCACCACTGCTCAACATTAGTGGGCCATCAACTTGGGTTACCCCTAGAATGATGCGAGTGTTGGATTTAATTGCGCAGAATATGACACCACCCTCTTCTATTTTTTTTTTTCTTTTGTGTGTGTGCGGCTGTCAGCGAGAGAGTAAATATTTGTGCAGGAGCTCTGGAGAAGGTCAGGGTCAATGTATGACAGACAGACCGCTGGGAAATAAGACACACAGATAGCGCTAGACATAAATACAGAGAGTGCAGGGGAGATGGCATTGGGGGGAAAGTAAGAGAGGAAAGACAGCACTGTGTTAAAACAGATATGGTCCTATACTAACCTACACTTCCAGAAGTCATTGCCTTTAGACATAGTTCCATCCATATGTGAACAGGATCCAAAAACTCTACTGTCTTCGCTGGGCAGAGAAGAAGATTTCTCCATTTCTGGATCATGTTCTCATATGGCTTTATCTTTGCATGATACAGCTGTAACTTGGATTTGGAAAGGAGGAAAGTAAAAGAGGAAGGACAAACATACAGACGGAGATGGAGTAAATGAAAGTGGGGGCTTCATCCCTTAGTTCCCCTTGGACGCTCTCAGTAATTGGCTGGTATCAGGAGGACAGTCAGTAGATCAGAATGAGCCAGTGTGTACTCAAGTGCTTCATGTAGTGGGCATGTCAAAAACATTTCAGATCTGCTTTGACCATGGCGGACTGAGCCGGAGATGCCATAGGACGCCATAAATACACTAAGGGTCGATTGTGAGCTGTCAATCAGGGCGATGTGTGTCATTGTCTGGTCACGGCTCATATCTCATGTCTGCGATGTAACCACATGATACTGGCAGCAATGTCTGGCTGTCTGCACAAAAGTAACACCTAAAGCCATACACTTTTTAAAAGTACTTTTATCTTTTAATTGTTGGGACCATTTCATTTGGCTTTGGGATTAGCTCTAGCCTCCTAAGAAAAGCTATCTTCTTGTCATTAACTACAAGCTCCACATGCAAATGACCAAATGACCCACCTATTTCTTCTTCTTTTCTTTTGGGTTCTCCCTTTCGGAGGGTGCCACAGCAAATTACCTGCCTCCTAGTGTGCAGTGATTTGTAAGTTGATTTGGCTAAAGCTTCATGCCGGATGCCCTTACAGTGCAACTTTCTCCATTTGTCGACCTCTAGACTGTTACAAAGGCATACACTGGCTTGTTGTGACCCCATTTGGCTGGATTGGCACACATATGCAAAGGAAAAAGGTATATATTGTGACAGAAGTAAGGTGAATATATTTTTACCCCACATTGTTTTTGTGCAGTGCTTCTCAACCTCTCATACTTTTGGGTCCAACTCATTACTATTTGAAAACCACTGCTCTAGAGGGCTGTCTGCACCTTCCTGGCCAGGTGCTTTGGGCATTTCCCATTTGGTGGAGGCCCCAGGTGAAGATCTAGGACACTATAGTACTATGTCTCTTAGCTGGCCTGGAAGCACCTCGGTATCCCCTTGGAAGAGCTAAAAACTAAAGGCTGTGTCTGGAGAACGGAAAATCTGGATGTTTCTGCCTAGACTGTTGCCTCCATATTTTTTAATGTCTCTTCTTTAAAAATATTGTCAATAGTACTAGAAATATTTTACCTATAATATCTTTTCATTTTCTGCACATTTGTGTTACTTTTGCTGACTATCTACTGCTGACGTTTTCTTATTACGTAAGATTTGTGTGACTATTGTGTGACTGTTGCTTAGGTGATTCATGAATAGCTTTAGTCATCATTCAGTCAGTTGTGAAGAAAAAAATACAGAATTTTTTTTCTACTATGTGCTTGATCAACACCTATTTACAAGAAACATTTTCCTCCTAATTGCCTTCAAGCTTTTTACAGTTTCTCAATTATGTAAAAATCGCTCAATTATAATGACTGCTGAAATAATGAAATAATGTCTCTTGGCATCACTTAATGATCACAATTTCAGATTTTTTTTCTTGCTAATTCAATAAACTCTGTGGTGCAGTAATGAAAATGGATACTTAGGTTTTCTTGTCTGTGTTAGTTTTATTGGTTTGTTGGTCTGTTAGCAAGATAACTTCAAAAGTAATGGTTGGGTTTTGATTAAATTTTCAGTCATGGGAATTTCCAGTGGACTCTGTATCACTGTGAAATGCAACGGCAAGATAGACATTTACCCCTGAACTAGAAGATCCCTGTTGCAAGGCCAGATCAAGAAATAGGACCAATATGACATCTGTGACTCCTATATGTAGTAAAAGTACTTTTGGAAATAAACATGTATTTGCCAATAATTGTATGATTTTTCCCTGAATACAGAGATACACTGTCCTGTCATTTGTTTGGCATGAAAACATGTCAATCGGAGCAGGCGCATGTTTCACGGACATGTACACACGAGCACAAACACTCAGGCAGATTCGACCCCGGTGGCCTCCAAACACGTCACATCCAATCTCGTCACATTTCTCCACTGACGCTTGATGTATCAATTTTTAAGGAGCCGGTCTCAACAAGCCTATGCACACAGGCTGCTCTGTGGCACTCGAGGGGTAGCCTACAAGAAGGGCTCCATCCTGAAAGCCTGTTGCCATGGTGACCATTACAGAGTTCATCTCCCATGGGCCAGCAAGCTTTACACAACTTCCCTCTCAAAAGAACACACACAAACACTGGCTTTATCCCAGCAAACACTTAACACAAGATATAGGCCTCCTTTAGACCTGGCATTTCTGTCTGTCTCTGTGTGGACACGTGTCCACCTCCACTTCTAATCACACGCGCTATTTACATTGCTCTTCCTGGGGCCATACTATACCTTTGACATTTCTGCTTCAAAGTTGTCATTTGAGTGGTTAAAATGTACTTAATTGAATGTACTGAAAGAGATCATTTTGCTGTGTAAAAAGCATAGTACTAGATCAACGGTCACCAGTACAATTTTCACATATTAATGTTAAAAAATATTAAATTTATACGATTATAGGTGAACATTAATAAATTAGAATATAGAATTGAAATCAAGCTTTGAAAATATATTCAAATTACAAAATTTCTATCTTTCAAAATATAATATCTTGTGTAAAAATGGCTTGATAGGAACATTAATGCCACATGATGCATTCATAACAATGAAAATAAAATACGAAATGTGTAAACCTTTGGACTATTTTTCCTCAAAATGAAATAGCACATATGTGGATGTAGCCTATATTATTGTAATTTGAGAGTATTTTCAGTTAAAGTATTTATTTTTTTTCTTCAGACGGCAGTTCCCGTCTCAATCAGCGTGAGGCGACTGAGGGTGTGTCTGGAGCAGCAGCACTATATCATATCTAAGAGCTATCGATTGGCACAAATACACTCTCTCTGGTGACGGGATGAATTTTTAATAAGACATTGGATCTGAAGCCACACTTTGTATTTAGTGGGAACATGTACACACACATGCTAACATGCTAACACTGCCACTTTGAAAATACTGCAAATGTTGGAGCTAGTTTTCAACTCACTGTAGTTGTTGTATCTTAACTTTTTCCTCTTCTCTGTGTCTGGGCATGTTTATCTGAGCACCATCTTTCTGTCTACGCCCGCTTTTTCATATCTGTGCAGAATCATTAATCATAAGGGAATCCAGTCAAGTAACCGGTTCCCATGAGGTATCGACTAAGAGTATAGCTTGAGAAAAAAGGAAAGCAAGTAGAATTGAGAGCGAAGGAAAGGAAACGAGTGAACATAAGGTAGAAAGGAGCAGATCTGGAGGAGGAAGGAGCTGGATCAGTGGAACCAAGGTTGGCATTGGGGTCGTCCAGTCCATCTTTGGGGGCCTTTGTTGCCTCTGTGACCAGCCTTTCCATTGAGCCTTGGACGTCCTGGATGAAAAGAGCCCAGGAGAAAAAGCTAGCTCCTTCATCCTTGCCAACAAAGTGCACACACATGGCATCGCACCCATTACGCTGAACCTGACAGGAAGGAGAGAGCAAAAAACCCTTGGAGAATTATCACTCGCTTTGCTTTTCCTTGTTCTACTCTTTACTCACACATATCCCTTCTTCCCAGTGTTCTTTTGGGTCTATGGGGGATTGTGCTAGTGGACTTTGCTCCCCTATGATGAATGATTTGCCTAAAAATACTGTCTGTACGCGAGCGAGCGCAGCAACCAGGTGGAAGAAGTTACTGCTACACTGAGAAATCACTCTACTTTTAGGCCACTTTTCCATTAGCTCCATCGGTGGGTTAACCACTGGCTTAAAATACAAGCCCAGTTAAAAAAAACACTGGAATGC
This sequence comes from Bostrychus sinensis, assembly GCA_020698575.1. Lineage (NCBI taxonomy): Eukaryota > Metazoa > Chordata > Actinopteri > Gobiiformes > Eleotridae > Bostrychus > Bostrychus sinensis. The sequence goes on along the minus strand of CM036256.1, from coordinate 19,533,531 downwards.
TGTGTCAAACATAGATAAAAACAAAATGCAATTGTTAAATGCAATCTTCTAAAATTATACTTTATTCACAAAAAACAGTAAAAGTTGAGAGATATTTCCCAATTTGAAAAATAATAGCTCATTTTAAAATCTAATGGCAGCAACACGTCTCAAAAAAGTTGAAACAAGTCAAGTTAAAGTGGGAAAAGGGGCTGTACTTTACTAGCTCTGTTCTTGGTATTGAATGTATTGGGTGCAGAATGCTCTCTCCAATTTTTTTTTTTCTTTTCCCAACTTTTTTGAGACGCTGCTGCCATCAAATTTAAAATGAGCTATTATTTAGTATAAAATATTAAAATATCTCACTTTAAACATTAGATATGTTGTCTATGTTCCACTGTGAATAAAATATGGTTATATGCATTCAGTTTTTATTTGCATTTTACAGCGTTCCACCTTTTTTGAATTAAGGTTGTATGTGTGCATGTGTTCGAGTGATAATTTATAGCCTTTCTGGGCCGAGTGATGTACGGCTTGATTAAATCCCTGACCTTCAGATCTGGAGCAAGCAATCAGCGTCCAAACACACACATACTGACACAAACAATCACTGCATACTTAACACCTTTGGGCGCACAAGGGCCTGGTGCACCAACATGCAATCAACACCTTGAGGATCCTACTGCATCATTGATCTAACCTATTCAGACACGCACAGGGACGTCTATTACAATGCATATTTAAGCAACTCTAATTTCCCTTTACAGCATGTGGCAGGAAAAGCTTCAGAATGGGAATAGCAGCACGATGAATGTATAAATAAATACAACCCTGATATAAAAAAAAATAAAAAGAGAATGTAATGATTTGCAAACCGCATATACCCATTTCATGACAAATAATAGCACATTTTTTATTTGATGGCAGCAACACATTTCAAAACATTTGCACAAATCCAAGTTATAGTTGTAACATGGAAAGAAGAAGTTTTATGTGACACTATATACTGTACTAATACTTATACAGACTCTGTAGACTATTACATTCTGTTTCATTTAAATGTTACAGTGTCCCACCATTTTGGGGAATTTGGATTGTATTCAGACACACCCTGAGCATATTTTCAATTGCATATTTTGTACACTATAATACTATTTACTGCTTGTGGCAGAAAAGGCTTATGAGAACAGCAGTCCTATGAATGTATAAATAAATACATGCGTAATCTATATTCAGATTACCAAAGGGGAAGTCAGGAATACATTTTACTGCCAGGAATGCAAAAGGGAAATCATTCAGGTCCCCAATCCATTTTGTTGCTGTGCTGTTGAGCAGTAGCACAGATTTGCCTCTGCAGTTTTATGACTCTACATAATGACTAATATGCAACCAGTGTAACAGCCGTAGCAGTAGTCCTATTACATTATTGGGACTGTTGCTGTGACTGTGTATTTTAGTTCCCCTGGTTTCCACAAGATCTTATATGAGATGAATAACAGTGGTGCTGCTGTTGCTTCATGTTATTGTTTGGTCTGGCCCTGTGGTAATACTGGCTGTACATAGCTCTCACGTAGCCCCTAATGTCACATTAGATTAAATCACACTTTGTTTTTGCCATTGGTGCAGCATGACACGGACTTATGACCTCCCCGTATCTGTTGTAACCACTTTATATCTAACCACAAGCTGTCGGTGGTGTATTTTGACGTGCATTTGTTACACTCCTGTTCATCAGCAGATCACAGTAGCAACATGTGTGATCATTTTTGAGGTTTATCAGTGTCAAGTTGTTGTGACGGGTGAAACTGACTGAAAAACACATTATACAGTGGGATACAATTCATTGTGGGACACTTTCATTAAGTGTTAATACTTCCTAATTACCAAACCTATACAGTGCAACTTGAAAAATACATTCACTGCATTGTAGTGACCAGCAAAACACAAGAACTCTCTGATTAGTTCCCATTCAACACATAACCACTACTTATCAACCCCTCAGTGCCACTAAGACTGTGTCACCATTACTATGTTAAACACAGGGTACCTCCAGGGCTTTCCTGGTACAACTGAGGAATTTTAAAGACCTTTTTAATGCCGCACATGACACAAATAATGCCAAATTCACACCGAAATTGCAAAAAAGCCACGTTCCTTGATTATCAACTATGTATTACTCAAATTACATCTTTTATGAAGATACAGTACATAACATTAGTAATAGTGGAATGACTTGAATTATTTGAGCATGATTGACAATGTTTGCTGCATATTTACTAAATTACATTTGCAACATTTAAAAGGCTACCAATAAGATTATACTACAATTTGAACATCTAAGACATAGATTAACAAAATGTATACTTGCCCATAAAATAAAATACTTTTAGAGCCTTGGTTTTGACACCACCAAACTGATGGAAATAAAACAATACTGAAAAATTGTACTTATGCCTAAACTTTTTATTTTATCTTTCCTACCAGCATGCAGACCTGGTACGTACAAGGCCTCAGCCACCGATGCCTACTGCACCAAATGTCCTCCTCACAGCTCATCTCCCCAGGAACAGGCCACTGAGTGCACCTGTGAGAAAGGCTTCCACCGAGCCGAGAGTGACCCACGCTCTATGGCCTGTACACGTAAGTAAACACTCAGAACAGCAACACATACATAACCATAAATGTTCATATTATAAAAGTGATTTCACTTAAGTGTATTGTCATAAAAGGCCACCGGATTGTATTTCATTGAATAATTTTCCTGTGGTGAACTCAGAAGTTTACTGCCCTGCATCAGAACAAGAATGAGCAGAGAAGAATGAAAAAAAGAGTTGGAAGTAGATGGATTACTAGAGATGTGGTCTGGGGTAGTGGCGAATACAGAATGCAGCAGTGCACACATCAGCCTGCACACACAGCCAAAGCCATTATCAGATTATGGTAGATTACACCCATTAATCGTTGTAGCAGGTGAGAAGTGACAGGTGTTATCAACTGGAAAAAGAGCTTCATCCGAATATGTATAGGCACACTTAGACTCCTGAGCAGTAAGGCTAGAATGAGAACGGTGAGAAACTTAGTCATCAGCAGACAAAGGAAATGAGACTGAAGACTAGAACAGCAGGGGAAATGTAGAATATCAGTGGAATAATCCCAGTGTCATAAAGGGCCAATCAGTGGTGATTATGATGGACAGTTAAGTGTGGCCTAGTGTATGGAGAAAAGGAAAAAGGGTGAATTAGTAGGATCAGAGAACCTCTATTCAACAGATATATGAGTGACAGGCTCAATTATCCTCAGCAAGGCCTCCACCCCCATGGCCAGAAACCCCCCATCTCTTCTATTCTTCTGGGGGCTGTGCCATGGGGAGGGCTAATCAGGAAAGTTGCAGGCTCTGCCAGGCCCCCCTGGGGCTCAGACTCAGCCTGGACCTGATGACATGTCAGCCTTAATGGGCATCTACTGACACATTTCCATAGAGCGAAGATACCTGCACTGCAGCATGCAGCCAGGGACCAGCCATAATCAGCGCTATTCCATATGAGCAGCTCCTATAGACCAGGGCATCATAATGACATACATGACATGTCTGAGGTTTGTAGGTTAGCAGACAATCCTCCCTGAATATAATATTTAACACTATTCTGCCAGTAAGCCGGGAACATACCCAATGGATATATTCTTTATAGTATAGTTAGTATAGTTAGTATAGTTCTTATAAAAGCCTGGAGATTTGTTATATGAGCACTATGCTTTGGTGACACTTTTGGATAGATGCTGTGTCTAAACTGCACCTACCAAGCAGCAAAAGAAGCATTACTTAAATGTGGTCTGTGTTGATAAGAAAACACTAACCATGTCCCAGTGGATCAGCATCATGACAGAAGTCATGTACAACATCATGGAGAGTCATACATGCTCCTTATGTTGTTTAAATTTTAAACAACATACTGCGTGGTTCTTGGATTACATGTGAGAGTTGCAGGGACAAATTCCACCTGTGCTCAGTCACTCAGATCCACACAGGATACACTGCATCAAAGTCTGTGTGCAAAACCTTGTATGTATTCCGCATTAGTCAAGGTTTAATATGAACAAACAAGACCAAAAAGAAAGAGTGGATAGCTAACACACTCTTCTTTGTTTAAATGTACTGAAGCACAGTCACCTGCCAATATTCTTCTAGTCCAAGACACTACTACTCATATTTACTTATATCAAATTTTGTTTAATGCAACTGACTATTCAATAAATATACCAAGGACACATGAGTGATACAGAACTTTGTACAAAGCCTTCTTATAAACTAATTCCTGTTAGGGTTCATAATTTGACACCTTGAAACCATTTAATTATTGTATTGCAAATAATTGTATTGAGATGGTATGTATGTTAAACCAGTTCAGATAAAAGAAGAATAGTAGTGGTCGTAAAAGAAGTATTAACATCCAAGGTCTTTTTCATCATCATACCATAATACATACAGTACATACAGCCAGCTTTAATCACTGTCCATTTTAAAAGCAATCAAGCGCCCTTGGCAGGAGTTTACTCATTTTATTCAATGTAAAATCTCCAGACAGAGGTGAAGCATCATCTGAAAATGTGCACTGAAAATGAATTAAAACTTAAAATTAAAATTTAATAAGCTGGCAAAATAACCAACAGAAGTAAGTCCAACATGGGACAAAGCATTTCCCACACAATTATAATTTCACTTTGTTGTACACCCTCAGGTCCTCCTTCTGCGCCTGAAAACCCCATCTCCACTGTGAATGAAACATGCGTGACACTAGAGTGGTCACCGCCCCGAGACACCGGGGGACGGGGCGACATCACCTACAGCCTCCACTGCAGGAAGTGCTCCGGTGATGGTAGGAAGTGCTCACCGTGCGGCGGCAGCGTCCACTTCATCCCTAGGCAGTTTGGCCTATCGTCGACCACTGTGCTAGTCACTGACCTGCAACCAGACTCTAACTATAGCTTTACTGTGGAGAGTCAAAACGGAGTGTCCGACCTCAGTCCCACAGCCAGAGGAACAGTGACCATCAACGTGACCACCTCGCAAACAGGTATGGGGCATCAATGCTGCAGTACAAGTGAAAAACATGTTACCAAACCTTGCCAATGAGACAATTATGAGATTTTTATCTGTAGCCATGAGCATTTTTTTAACCTAAACATATGTTACATCCTAGTGTTGTTCATTCATTTGCTTTACTCTATTCACTTGCCCATGGGCAGTACTCACCCCATAGCTTCAGTACTTTGTGGAGCATCCTTAAACCTCTACAGCTTTTAACAAATGTACCCGGCAACTGCCAACAAGGTTTCCACACCTTCTGAGCCCACTCCCCACGTCCAAAAGCCTCCAGCTCAGTGATGATTGATGGCCTCTGAGCTGCCACTGCCCCCTTCAAATGACACCAAAGACTTTCAGCCGGATTTAAATCTGGCGACTGGGAAGGCCACTCCAGGATGCTCAAGGATGCCCAGGCAATCAAGCCTTAGGTGACCTGGAGGTGGTCTTGGCCTCATTGGGGGATTGAATATTTCAGAGTGTAAGTGTAGTTAAAATACAGCATATCCCATCCCTCAGTCAAAAGTGCTTGGTCAGTTTTGAATGGAATGATCAATGAATCTCTGTAAAAATCACTGTAAAAACAAAACCTTTTAGGCTTTTTGATGCCTAAAGCAAAAATGCAGGCTTTGGCCCAGGTTTTAAACAACTTATAATAAAACACAGCCAACTGTATCAACTGCAATAACTAGTTGATGATAAAAAGTTGACAGTAACATTCCAGGAAGCACAGATATAAAAAAATCAGTGTGTGTATACAGATATTAGTCCTTAACTGTTCAAAACAACACCTACAATGAGATTTACATCTTTCTCACAGTGTGTGGAGTGGATTTAATGCACACATGTGACAGTTTGCTGATGACTAACAGGCCTAATAAGTGTGATTGGTGTGTGAATTTGAGGAAGGAGGAGGTGATGGTGGTGGTTTGTGGGGGGATGGAAGTGATGCACAAGGCTTGTGAACCTCATTAAAACCGCACGTGTCACAAGTAGCACTCTTGACTCTGATCTATGTTCGGCAGAAACACACTTTGAATTGCACCAGCACATGTCCTCTTGTGTAAGATCACTGAATATTAATAGCACGATAGGACATGCTCCACACTTACACATACCTTATGCGCTAGAACCACACACTGTATAAAACATTAGTCGCTCATTAGCAAAATTTTATGACATCAAATAGTGGTCTTCTTGTGAGCGCATAGTGGGTCTTCGTTGAAATTCTCTTTTATTTCCACACCGCCAGCTTTTAGTGCTACCGTCATATCTACTGTCACTGGACACTTAATTAGGTAAAGCTATTCTAATGCTTCTAAATACAAATATCTAGTCAGCCAGTTACACAGCAGCAGCTCAGTGCATTTAGTCCTGAGACAAAGACAAACCTACTGAAGTTCAAACCGATCATCAGATCACACACAACCATCTCTAGGGTTTACAGAGAATCGTCCCAAAGACAGAAAATATCCATGACTTGTTGATGCCAGAAGTCAGAGGAGACTGGTTCCAGATCATTGAAAGGCAATAGTAACTCAAATACAACCAAGGTCTGCAGACGACAATCTTTTACACACAATAATAACATCTCCATAAACAGAAGACCATCCCAGGGTCGTTTCTAATAAATCGGCCAGTGAGTGTAGTTTGTCTGTCTTCGTTGCTAATGCTTTTATTATTCAATTTTGTTTTATACAGTGAGTGTTGTGTTGAAGGAGAGGCGAAGCAAGGACAGCGTGACTTTGGCCTGGCAAGGTCCAGAGAGGCCCAATGGAGCCATAGTGGAATATGAGGTCATCTATTACGAGAAGGTGAGACATTTATTTTTAGAATCACTGTCTAATGAAGAGCTCAAGTTGGATTAGGAAAAACATAAGATCTGGCGTCTGTGTTAAAGCCACTATAAAACTTTTTTTTCTTGTTTACTACATTTAGGCTGTCTATGGCCTTAAGGCATCCCAGTAATGACTTCTTCATCAAAAAACAAAAAAAAACCCTCTCTCTCTTCTCCTTTCCAGCTTTCTTTATCTCAGTCATAAGCCATCCCCTACTGCTCCCACCAAGCCAATTACCCACACATCTGTCGAACAAACCTTGTAAAACACAGCCAAGGTGATGAAATTAAACCTGCCTGTATGTGCTGCTGGTGATTAGCAGTAAAATAGTGTTAATCCGCGTTGTAGAGTGTCTTCCATTAGGTAGTGTATCAGGCTCTCTGCAGGGAATCAGCTTACGGACGGACACACTTGTTCTTTATTCATCCTCCCATGTGCACAGTTGGACTCACACACACATACACACAAACACCTGGAAGGTAGATGTAGATGAAACATAGCAGGACGTGAGTAGCGACATATTGCCCCAAAGTGTGGATTTGGCAAGGTTAAGATTTGGGACTGCACAGATGCTCATGTATAAATGTAACTAAATGGTGCAATGATGAGCAGATGAAAAATTTGTGAGGTGTACATGGCCCAAGGGAAGGCTAAATTCAACATGTTTTATCATCATATTCTGCTTATACCTCTATCTAGCCACATCTTTTTGCAATATACAGACCACTGGTTCGCAACTGTTCTGATTTAATCTCGGACCCAAGTTATTTATTATTTAAACATTTATTTAACTTTTTTTTTTTAAGGCTTCAAATATCCTAGACTATGTTCAGCCTACCTGTGCCCCACTTTTTGGTCCTTACCCATCATTTGGGAACCATAAGTATAAACCCATCCACATAATCGAGAAAATTTTGCATTTCTTATAACAATGGAAGTGGTCATAAACAATAAATAATAGCACACAGATCTGCAAGTCAGTTCAGTTTTTGCTAATATTCTGTACCCAGGCACTGACATTACACACATTTAGTAATATTTTCATGATTTGCCCAAACTTTCCTGTCTCCACCAAGCTTGTATATATGCACAGCAAATGTGGTGGCTAATGCTAATTCTGTGCTTTGAAAATATATAGTGGTTTGCATGCTACAGCAGTGGTTCCAAACCTTTTTTGTCTCCCGTGTACCCCGTGGGCTTTTTGCCATACCACCCTCACTCAAACATGTTGATGGTTATTTATAAAGTAGTCATATAAAACATATGACAACTTATGATGAATAAATTAAAATAAAATATAATAAAACAAAACAAAACATAATAAAGTAAGTGGTTAACATTTTTAAAACTCAAATAAAAATGTGAATGAATAATAATTTGCCTTTAAAATAAAAACATAACAATGTTAACTATTACATTTACTACATTTACTATATATTTTATGTTCAAAATAAACTTAATAAAATAAAAGAGATAATGATTTTAAATAACTTTCATAATAAATTTACTACAAAGCAAAATGTATCAATTCAATCCACTTTGAACACAAAAAAATGTAATATTCAAATAATATTTTTTCACTTCCTTTTTATCAGTCAAAGGGAGACTTGAGCTGGTCTTTCATAGCTTTCAGTATTTCAAAATGAAAAGGTTGCAAATATTTTCTCATCATCCTCGAAATAAATTGTGAAATAAATCCATGTACCCCCTGCAAAGTGCCCGCATACCCCTAGGGGGCCCCGTACCCCTGGTTGGGAAACACTGTGCTACAGCACCTAAATCTATATAGCCTATATGTTCTTTACAAACACTAAAATGGACTATTAACTCTACATTTCCTTCTGTGCAGAACCAGCGTGAGCAAAACTACACTGTCCTGAAAACCCGCTCCAACATGATGACAGTGGACGGCCTCAAGCCGGGGACCACCTACGTGTTCAGGGTCAGGGCTCGGACCGACGGGGGCTACGGCAGCTACGGGGGAGAGATCGAGCTGGAAACCAGTCACGAAGGTGCACACCAAGCTTGTATCTCGTTATTTTATCCACATATTTCATTTCCCTGTGGCTTTTAGTCTGGAATAAACAATAAAACACTAGGCTGATAGAAATAGTTTGCATGCCAGTGTGTTAACCGTGACGCTTGCAAAATAAATGCAACATAAATTGAACGCTGAAGGTCAACAACAAGGAGAGGGATGAGTGATTATATCTAGGCCTAATGTATTCCTCCTGCAGATTAAACAGTTCACTCGCACAAAATAGCTTTTATATCAACCCAGAAACTCATTTACATTTTACTGCTGAAAGATGATAATGTAAAACAGGGTGTTATTTTCTGTTTTCATAAATTCTGTGGACACAATTATAAATTTGACTTTTGTCCTTCCAACAAAAATTATAGTATAGAGGACATCAAGAATATTTCACAATTTAGACCTATGTTTAGAATTGTATTTGTAGTTTTGGACTGACTTACTCCTGGCAAAGGCAGCATTAGTAAGTCATACATTTGAAACTGCCAAATTAGAAAACTCAAAGCATCCAGAAAGCACATTGGCCTCCGTTTTGCAGTGAATCACGACACAATTCTTTCTTGGCACATTAGTGACCTTTCCTAAAAAAAAATCCTAACAAAATCAGAGCATTACTTTTTGAGTCATCTTACTAACAGATTAAACAACAAACAAATGCAGCTAAAAATGTAATAATCAAAGAGCATTTAAAAAGCACCAAAACATTAAAACTGACCAAATGGTACAAAAAAGGACATATGTTTTCCCAAGCCTTGCTGTAACTTTAACTTGATTAATTTTCCTGCCATAAATCACGCAGGTGGACACATTACATTATAAGTTCCTAGTCAAAGCTAATGCAAGTAGAATCAATGTAACAACAACATATACCACTCACCTGCAATGCACTATATACTGTAATCATGACACATCTTTCTCATAACAATACTAAGCAAGAATAAAATACATAAATCAATACATTCTGGTGTGCTAAGTAACATAAAAAGTGCACAAATTGCCCTGATGCTGGAAATGTTACACTGCAAATAGCCCTCTCCCTAACAGTAGCTGCTGTGTGGAGTAATGATCTTTCCATTTTCTGTCATAATGGGAAATGTTCCACAAACAGCTAGTGTTGTACCTCTGCCTTGTTATGTCGGGACCTTCTGTTAACTGTCTCTATTGCCTTTGTATTCTGTCACACTGTTTCATTATTCTGTCATGTTTTCAGTTTTAGAGGCCTATAGTATGTTGCTAAACAGAGCAATGATTTCCACACAAAGAGACAGAGAGGGGCCAATCGTTTAATGTACAGTATATACCGCTATGTTGTAGATGCTTTGTGGAGCATACAAAACATACACATTAGCCTATCACTCAATAATCAATAATAGCACTTAAAAGGACGCATTTCTGTCCTTGTGTAGGATAGCAGAATAGCGGCATCTACATGTCCTCTCCTGCTGTACAACATGTCCTCCCACTGGCCGTAGACATTCATGTAGAAGTAAACTGGTGAATCTAAATTGGTCCTAGTCAATGAATGTGAGAGTGAATGATTGTGGACCTGTTACTAACTGGGCTTTGGTGTACATTGTCTAACGCCCAATTCACGCTGAATCCGTTGCGTGTCCATTACGTGTCCCGTATGACCTCCGCAACAAATAGACGCAATGCAAGTCAATGTGTGAGCTCACACCAGCTGCGCTGTTGTACGTGTCCATGGCTGGCGCTCCAACAGAAATAGGAATCAAGTCTATTTTTGTCGGATGCCAGGGCTGTCATGCATAAAGTTGAACAGTGCAGATGGAGCCAGACAGGAAATCACCCGGGACCAGTGAAGAGGATCCGGCAAATTTCAAAATAAAAATCCTTCTGCAACCTCTCGCTCACATTGACATGTAAACATTACGTCTTAACTGGGCACACAGAGTCACAAACGAGACCGGACACCATTTAACCTGAGTAAAAAGATAGTATTATTATTATGCTTATGACAGTATTATTATTATTATTATTTATATGTAGTGTCCTTACCCAGGGTTGAAGTATATATTTCTGTGACTTTTGTGCTTCAACCATGGTTAAATCTCAAAATAATCCCCAAATGAACAGGAGATCATCCTCAGAGGCAAACGTGGCTTTTTATGTGCAACTCTCGATATACATGATTGTTACCGCGTGAACTCATAACTTCCAGCATGAACTTGCTTCTCCACTGTGAATTCATGGTCTCCCCAGCTGGCTTTGGTCAGAGATGTGCTGCACACGCAACACACTCAGTGTGAACTGGAGTCCGTCAGAAAACTGTACCAGAGACATACTGCACATGCAATGCATTGAATATGGCATGAGGCCCATAGTTGCTGGGGTAGATTCCATCCAGCTCCAACCCCTAAAAGGGATAAGTGCAAGAAGAATGGTGAACTAATGTCTTTCCTTTTATCAAAACATGGACATTGTCACATTTGAGACTCATTTTTTTGCATTTAATAATTAGATCGAGTCCTAATGTAAAACTATCACATGTATAAAACAGCTGTTCCCATCACCTGGCTCACTGTCAAGTTCATATCTATAAAATAATGCCATTGCCACGTACAGCTGACCTGCCAGCAATCATATCAAGGTTATCTATCCTGATCAATGCCATCGATCCCTAAAGAAGGGTGTGTATGTGTGCGCCAGTAAATGTAATAGGAGATCAATGCTTATCTGTGGCTGCCTCAAGGCATTCATTTGCCTCTTCAACACATCGGGATACATACACACACACATACACACACGCACACACATGCACACACACACACACAAGCACACGTGTCCGCTCATGCTTAGCTAAGCCAGATAAATGGGGTATTTGTTTTGAGTAATGGCTCGATTGGTGTGGCGTAAAAATCAATGCGCCTTTGCAGAAAGTTCTCGGCAGTAAGCCTTGTTATGTGCAATGTTAACATATCCATTTGGACAGCGCGCCAAACCGGGAACGGTTCTCACATTGGCTCTCATAGGCAATATAGAGAGTGAGAGGGCTTTTCATCAAGGGCCGTAGTTACTATTCAATCCACTTCCTCTGTTCATTTTTAGTCCCTTTCTCCTGTCCTCCTTCAATTTAGTCTTTTATCTTCCTCTCGATTGCTATCATCTTTCACTCTGCCGCAGCACACAGCAGCTCCCTCCCACGCAGCCTTCTCAATGTCTTTTATTTCCTAAAGTTTGGTTATTAATCTACCGTGCTTCTGTCTCATTTGTAGATGTTCTGGCCATTGGAGACCCTAATCAGTCCACTATTCTGGCCGTGTCCATTGCCGGGGGCATCGTACTACTCATCTTCCTGGTGACCTGCTTTGTTGTCAGTGGAAGGTAAGGTCAAAACACATGGCCAGTGTACTCTGTTATCCCAGTAGACTGCTAAACTTGCCAACAATAACATAACTGAATGCGGGTTTGGGGCTAGGGCAGCATTTGTAACTTAGCCAGTTGCAGTGTGTTAAAAAAGTTCTGATTAGTTTACTTTCACGTTATCCAAGTTAACAAGCACAACTTTATTTTTATCAAGTGCTGCAGGAAAGAAAAGAATGGTTTATGAAATATTAATTCCTGTCAGTGGAATTCAAAATTAGGTGCCGACTTCAAACCGAAAATACCTTGGTATAAAAAAAGAGACATTGGAGTGTGAGCTACCATTTTATTCTCTGTATTTGAAAATGCTGAGGGTCAATGACAGACTGGGGTCACTTTGTGGTTCAGACACTGACAGGTATAATCTTATTGGTCATGTAGAAGAAGGTCAAGAGTTAAGAAGATTATAGTGAAAGTGAATTTTGAATGCAGCTGCTTAGTGTTATTGGTAGACTAAAGTGAGGTTTAAGCCTGTGCTCTATTATAACAAAATGTCCTTATTGTACATGCAGGTAGAGACATTACACTGCATCAAATGTCTTACTTTGTTTTTAATTTTTTTTTCCTAATTGCAATAACACACTTGCACAACATGGTTTATTAACAGAACTGTTAATAGCCTAAACAACATGATGTCCAGTCTTTAAAATAATAGTCATGGGTTTTTAGGCGGTTTATGAGCATTTAGCGCTACAATTTTGCACCACTGGAAAATACCCAGACCACCTGATGCACAGATGCACCATTAGCAGCATTTTGGTTCCGTGTTGTGCATGTCAACCCAGACAAATTAAGAAACGCTGTAAGACTTTAATCGAGTTATGAGCATAGTCCGAATCTGCTCTGCATGTAATGTACTGACTGTTACTTGAATAGGCCCCAGCCACCCACAACTCCTGATGGACAAAAATGAGTGAATATGTGTAATAAGAATATAACTATATATTCTAAAAGATTCTGGTCAAAGGAAAAGCTACCCACTTTGACATTTATATGGCTGCCAGCCGAACCAAAGCCATGTTGTTCTGTATGTGGCGGACCCTCTATGATCCGTCTCTTTGAAGGTTAATGCTGTGTCTCTAAAAAGAGGCCAAAGTGGCGACGGAGATGAGAGGCAGAAAGGGGAATAAAAGAATACAGATTGTTGTGAGAAGATGAAAGCACGCTGAAGCTCTTTGGAAAGGGACGACAGCGTGTGTAATTTACTGCCGCTCTAACTGTTTGTCTACAATGGGCCCAGACTAGATTAACCACATGTTAAAAACTGCACACACACACACACACACACACACACACTAATGCAGGCAGGCTAAAAACATTAGTATTGATTCAGGTGATTGCTTATCAGGCTGAGTGCTCTATTCACTATTGACTCGGAGGGATGTAATCAGCGGAGACTGTCCTATGCCATACAAGTGACTGTTGTGTGGGAGTTTTTAATCAATGGGGAATTACTGTATAAGACTAAACTTATACGCCACCAAAACAACCTGTTAAACATATTGTCTGATGATGACACTCTCACGACTAATCAGGTTTTCCAGGCTGGGAAGGTGATAACTGGATTTTACACAGAGGTTAATGCACCACCATCAGTTTCATCCACTTAAGTTTCTGTCTCTATCTGTACATGACATAGAGGTGAAGGCACTTGGGAGGAAGTAGTCTTGCTTAGTGTTTTTATTAAAGCTGAAATAATTTTCTTTAATTCAATGTTGACAAAAAAGTGTAGACATACCGGCCAATTGGAGCTTTTGAAAATATCATCAGTAATTGGCCAAAACTTCCCACATACACAAAACTGTCTCATCTCTAAAAGTCCTTGATGACTAAAAGCACTCGTAGTGTATTATCTTTGGCCCTATCTCGCAATCATATAATGGAGCAATTACTCAATTCAGACAGTGATCCAAAACTTAATAATTTCTTTCTTAGTCAATTACAAATTACAAAAATTACAAATTAGTCAATTGACAATTTCTGCAAATTTAATATAAAAACAACCATTACTTACCAGGGAGGTAACTTGATTTTACACAAAATTAATGATTGATGCACCACCATCATTGCCGTGCACTATTTTTACTCCCATGTATATTGTATGTTTCTGTCTTTAACTATCTGTATAGGTGGAGGTAAAGGCACTTGGGAGGAAGTAGTGTTCATTATTGTTTCTATTAAATAACCTCTGCACATCAGGCCGTTTGACTAGTTTTCTGCCGATTGGCCTTGTTGAATTGGCGTCTTTGGTCTTTGGCACGAAGCGCTCTGATAGGCCTAGCACTACAGCTGCCGTGCCAATCAGTGACAGAGTGACGAGAGGTGAAAACCGCTGTGGCAGACCAGTGGCAGACCAAGGCGCGCTACATGCATATGTACTCCGCAAACATTGTAAACTTCCATTTATCTTTGTTCACTGGCTAGCGCCATCTGCCGCTTTTGGGGGGGGGGGGGTATGAAGAGGGGAAAAAGGTCATGCGACGTAAAGAAACGGGAGGGAACGAGAGGAGACGGAAAGAGACGAGCTGTCGCTCCGCCTTTTCGGTGGAAGTCTGGGAGTCGCCTTGGTGTATCGAGGCCTTTAGGGACTAAAGCCAGAATCAAAGCCAATAACAATGACTCTATGGTAAAAATGAAGGAGGAGATGGTGATGGAGTGATAGAAAGATAGAAAAGCTTGAGTGGAGAGTAAAATTTGTGTAGAAAGAAGCTGTGAAATGATGAAAAGGTGGTTTGAAAGAGCACTGAGGGAAGATGGCGGGTGGCCGATTGCACCATTCTGTGCAACACAAGTGTCATCCTGCAGGTTTCACAGGAATTTTGTGAAAATGTAAAAAGAAAAAACATGTATAAGGACAGATCTTTCCCGTCTGGTAGAGTCCTTACCTCCTTCTTTTCATCTATCAAAGCTGCCATCTTATCTGTCAATCATACAAGAATCCATTTTTTTCAACATGTTCTCATTTCACTCCCTTCACTCCCGCTCTCCAATGCATCTGTCTGCCGTTCATTTCCTGTTCTGTTACTGAAATTTACTTGTGGATGAGAATTTGCGCCACAATTCACAGCCCTTACTCATGTAATGTATCTAATATTGGATGGATTTGGCCCGACCGGCTCAGTGTGGATTATAATGCGATTCGGGACAAAACTGACAGTGAGAGCTTGGACAATGGTTGAACTTATTTCCCACTAGACGTTTTAAAGACTTTTTGTCCAAATGTCAGCAGTTGTAATTATTCTCCAAACTCTGGGCGGTCACCTTGTAATGATGTGAATCTCAAATAACTTCAGTCGATGGGAAGATTCCTAACTTGAGAACCTCTGTGCTCAACATTCCCATCTATTAAAACAGAGGCTTTCAAATGCTAGGTGTGGGGAGATTAAATATCTCGATGTTCATCCTTTTTAAACCCTAAATATCAGTATTGCAAATAGTATGCTTTAATTAGATGAAATGGTAAAACAGTTATAAAAATGAACATGCCATTAATGTTGTTGTACAATCATTTATAAAATAACTTGTAAAACATGAGCAAAAATAAAATAATCAGGGATAGTTGGGTTCCATCACCACCAGTTGAGAACAACTGTCACAACATCCTTAATAATAAAGCCTTGTTTAATCCTTAAGATATCCTTTTTAAAGATGATTGCAACATGCAGTTAGATGATTTAACTATTTCCCCAAACACAACAAAAAAGCACAAACATGCTTTAACAGCATCTCCTTTACAATTTCCTTCCTCATTCTACATCAGCGTTGCCCCAGTGCTGGCAGCGTCCCAGAGAGTGATGCCTCATAAACTCTGCTCAGTCTTGTTCCAGTTTAATATGGCGTTGTTATGCTATTGTTAGGAGGAAAAACACAGAAAAACTGCAAAACCTCTTTCGATGCTGCATGCCACTAACAAAACCCTCCAGTTACTTCTGGTCGCATTACCCTGGGAGAGAACGCCGTAGCTTGTAATGTGCATGTTAGAAGTTTGTCCCTCCCGAGACAGACTTGGCAGGTGCGAGCTAGCTCAGGACTGGCATTGCTACGGATCCGGCAGATGGCCTTTCACTCAAAAAGCGTTCAACTCTCAGTCCTTGTTAAACATGTTACAGCTTCTGCCTCTCAGCATCTGTGTATTCACATGCCTTTGTCTGCAGTCTAATGATACGGAGTCCTTCTTTGAATAGCTGGAGGCTTTGGTTGGATGCCAGACTGCTGTGCATCTGTGTGTTCCTCGCGTTTTGATGTTTTTTGGCCAACATTTTATTTTAAACTAGACTTGATACAGTGAATCTACAATGTAACTGCAAGGTAAAAAAAATGTAACATCACATAATTATGTTGTATTATGGAATGTACTTTCAGTTTATAGGTACAAATGTAATAAAAAATACTTACATTACACATGGTATTGCAATATTTTACACATGTTACACTGTACTGTGTCTCTGTCTAATACATAAATTCTGTAACAAGGCAAAATGTCATCACATCATCAAAGTTACATGATACAAACATTTTTTACATTGTAGTTACATTGTAGTTATACTGTATCAGGTGTACTGTGAAATAAAGTGTTACTGATTTCGGTGTGAAAGTCAGCGTGAAGTTGTTCCATCCTTGTTATTCCTTCTCATCTGCTGCTTCTCCTAATCTTGCCTTTGTAGAGTACATCTGCTGTCAGATTCTGCGATATTCAACAGGGCGTCAAGGGCCACAATCTGTTAAGGGAAATGTCTGGAAATCTTAAAATAAAAAGTGACGATTAAAAGGAGAAGGATTAGATCTTCACTGCAAAGCTTGCTTTTTATTGCAAGAAAAAGGAGTTGTGGATAACAAAGGCACAAAGTAAGAAATCCAGGAAAGTGAGCTGTCATTAGAAAGGGAAAGACTTGAGTATGTCACTAATAGAAAGAGGTAACAGTTGTACCTTTTAGCACGCCCTGTTGATGTGCATGTTAGTGGAAGCAGCATCTGTTGCAGCCTAGGGTTATTCTTAAAAACTTAATGAAGGCAAAGAGAAAAGAGCATTGTAATGGGGACAGCTGATGAAAGGTGTGGTGAAAGAAAGAGGCAAGTTAAAAAGGTAATGAGAGACTGGACTGAAATCATAGAACTGCCACAAAACAAGTGCTTCTTTGTGTTTGTTGTAGAAGGGACTGGGACAGTTAGAAAACGGAGCGTTTCAATGAGTAATGAGTAAAAGTTTATTTGTAATTTTAGCACACTTGCTGCAGTGTAGAACTATACATAGATATTTTGGCTAGCTTGGCATATTTGTCTTTGCATATGGTTTGTGCAAGAATGTTTGCCTTGGGTTGTATAATTTAAGGATATTTAAAAAGTCAGCAACAGAGAGTGCAGCATTTTATTTTATTTTTTTAACTATGATTGCTCGGATTACATCAATGACCTTACACTGGAACTGACATTTACACTCCTAGCAGCTTTGTAAGTCTGAAACTTGCTTGCACATGTTAAAACTGATGTCTTCAATTTAGGCTTGTTGAATTCAACGTAACAAAGAAAACATATGACAATAAGACCTTTGTTGAAAAGCCTAAACTCTCACTAACCTTCAGGGCTGTGAAATAGAGAAACTATGCAACCCAAAAAGTGATGGAGCCACACTCAAAATTATTCCAAACTGGAATAAAAATGCAGTTAAATTTACAAAAGAAAATAGTGAACATGGAGCTAAATAATGGAATTTAATTTGAACCATGCCGAAATAGGAAGCAGAGAACACAAACAATAGCTACAGTCTTGCCAAATAACTTGCCAAATGAAAGTTGTGCAGAATTTGCTTGAGCTAGGACTCATCCAATATACCCCTGTGGGTGGTTTTGGGTAGTTTGCCTGATAATAACAGTAATAATGCTTTCGCAGCCAAAACACTGGCTCTACATGAGTGCGAGACAAAGCCGGCATGTGCAATGACAGTAATGTGTGTAATGCCATTAGACAGTCTTGTATGTGTTGCTCATGCGCCGCTACATTCAATTAATGTCGCTAAGCTGTAGGGTGTAGCCAAATCGAGCTTTGTCTGCAAAATTCCTGGAAAAGTAGCTTACAAAACAATGCAATAATAGCAGCCCGTCGCCTCAGGTGCAGAAATATTTCTCATGGGCTTTATGCAAATGAGCAGATGTTTCAGTGGGATAGATCAAATGTCCTATAAACACCACATGAACACTTTTGGGCTTGGCTTTTGAAACTTTATGACGCATTTTACCACACATGTTAGGACTGAAGCCCGATCAAGTCCAGTCAATGCACTAACATCATTACGCCGATTGGTTTCACGCCCAACTATTAGCAAATATATAGATACACTTGAGTTAATTACACAGGACACGCTCCCTGCTTTCTTGCTTGTCTCTGTTGCGTCCTCTGTCATTTGACCTTTTCGCCGGGTCGTTAAAAATCCCTCTACATTACACCAATTACCACGGGCCTCTCCGTTATCCTTTATGGCTTCTTCTTTCCCCGTTCCTTTCGCTTTCATTAGCACCCCCTGTAATGAGACGCACTAAATGAAATGTTTCCAAACAGCGTGCTAATGAAACATAGACAGATTTATTAGTCATAACTCTACAGCTAATCATTTCTCCTCTCTAATAATTAGCCAGGGCCTGGGTAAATCTTTTTACACTGTGGTCACATAGTGCTGAGTCTGAGCCAGGCACCAAAACTCAAGATGGAGTCAGCCTTCACATTCGCTTACATCACTTACAACGCTCATACCATTCCCACTCTTAATTACTATGAGCATTTAGAAAAACTGAGTTTGTTAGCGTCCCGTCACTTTTTATTTTGCAGCCTGTACACGCTTTAATAACGAGAATGATTTCAATCCATTGATTTCAGTTGCAGTAATTATATTTCATTAAATGGCTTAATACTAAATGAAATAACCATTAATATGAGTAATGAGCAGAAGAGATACGCACAGCAGGGAGCAAGGTGTCATTTTATTGTGTTATGGAGCAAGGGTGACTAATGGTGTACTGATTCCATTTTCATTAGCCCAAGGAAAGTATGGTGAAAAGAGAAAAGAATGGGGTGAGGAGGTGAGGAGAGAAGATACAGAATATTCTGTCTGTGTGAATGATTTTACTTTCCCTATAGTGTTTGCTTTCTACTTTCTATCTGGTCCTATAAAGGCAGTGTTTGGTACCATGGTCTGTTCAGCATAGTTGAGTTTCCATTACTGGAAAGCCAAATCCCAATCCCAAAAACTATACATACTATTAAACTTTTGTTTTTGTTGCCAGCTTTCACAAAGCTGGAGCTGAACTCTGCACTCTTGTATTTGGACAATAATGAAGCAAACAAGCTCTTGAAAACAAAGATAATATTTAATCTATGCAACTGTAATTGAAGTTGTAGTGTATATTTTTTATGTATTCTCTGTACTTATTGCAAACATGAGCATTACTTAAATACCAATCTGTAAAATGTTGTGGCAGTTCAGAAGGCTCAAGTTCGGAAAGCTGGGAATAAACCTTAATTCTACAACAGTTCTATTCCCATTAAGGAAAAACAAGCCTCTCGGGGCTCCCAGTACCAAAGTGTGCCGTATTAACCAAAAACATACAGTTATGCTCAGTGTCAGTGGAATCCTTTTAGTGTAATTTGTCCATGAAGTTACCTGTCTTTAGCTATATTTTAGCCTAAAATGCAGTCCCATTCTGTTACCTCTAAAGGTTACCTCTCATTCTACTATGTCTAACTACATAAATCTTTTGTTGTGGCCGCTAAAGTCGCCCTGCTTTGATCTGTATTATGTCTCTTGCGGTCTATCTTATTTTTATTCTTTTCTGTAGGCATTAAACAAGCATTATATGAGTAAAATAGAAAATGTGACAATGAAATGGTAGAGGTTATTCATGCTCTTTGGATCTGACTAAAACATTCTTTCTCTCTTGTACTGACAACTTGCTTCTGGCTTTCTTTGCAACCAGCAGTCATGTAACCCTTAACCATATTCAGGCTGATTGCTTGTGAGTTGGTTTGCATTCACTGATTGAGCCTTCTTCTGGCTTGTCAACACTATTTCTTATTCCCAGTTTCTTTCTGAGGACCCAACAGAACAACCATGGTTGAAGAAAAACAAGGTCCAGGCACTCACTTGGTTGAAAAGGTATAAAAGGCCTTTATTTCATGAGGGCTGGAGACATTAACAACCATGGTATTGGAAGGACAGAAAGAACGAGCAGTAGAATAATGGTATATGCAGGTGATTGGCCAAAATGATTTAAGTTAAAGAAAGGATTAACGTTGGCTATAACACCCCTGAGAGATAAAGGGCAATGGGAAACAGAAAGGGAAAAGACTGGGAAGTGGGGGGGCCGTGGTAATATATGGATAGAGTTCTATGAAGGTAGAATGACAAATGGGTCTCGAGTGACAGAGTATTATATTAAAAAGTAAATTGATATGCAAATGTGGAGTGTGTGGCTTTGGAGGACAGGGATCGCCTGTTGTCCTCACTCGAGTGGAACGGAATAAAAAGGGAAAAAGTGAGAGTGATATAGCCGGCTCGATTCGCGTGTGTGTTTTTGCAAAGTGTGTGGAAACTGCGGAGGAAAGAGTAGCGCAATAGAAGCTAAACGGAACAGCGAGAGATAGTTCCTTCACAGCATTGTAAAGCACTGTAGTCTGATGCAGATGAGAAGGATCCTTGTGTATGTACAGCGTTGTGGTACTCAAATCATAGTGTACAAGTAGCCGTTTAATGACTAAGCAGTAATAGACACAATAATGCGTAATGAATGACAATAAAATTATTACTATGGAAATCTATAAATCTAATCAATGTAATGTCCCTTTTCATTAGCTGCTATAAATGGAGCCACTTTACAGGGACGTCACAGAAAAAAATGCTAAACACAGAATCATGTTTGCTACTTACCTTAAAGTAGTTATTTACACTAGTATTTTTACTATTGCTTTATTTATTTTATTGTTATTTCTACTTTTATTATTATTTAAGTATTTATTTACACACATAAGCTATTTTTCTCATTTGGTGATAGTTAAGACATTAAATGCTTTTGGTTAAGGCTACAAAAATGTGAATGGAGAGCAGACCTCCACCAAGGCAACAGCCCTATCCTGCAATTGTAAAGTTATAGTGCCCAGACCTGGAGCCACAACAGAAATAGCTGGTTCTAGATGGTTATCCAAATCCACATGCCTGAATTATATATGTAATACATCAGTATTACATATATTACATATTATGGAACCACTGATGTATTACTGGGAGTCCGCAAAGGTACTACAGGGGGGCCCCCAGAGGCTGTCTATTTTTAAATTTCAATTTGAATTTATTTATTTATTTATTTATTTATTTATTATTTCAGACACACGTTTTGGTTCATAAAAACAAAACATACTAAAATATAAAAAGTCAATAGAAATATTAAATACCTAAAAACATTAAGTACATAAAAAACATTTGAAATTAATTACAGTTGTATACTTGTTGTATACTTTAAAACAACTTTTAGTCAATAATCAGTGTTTTTGTAATGTTTTTATAAAAGAAACATATGGAGAAAAACATGGCAGAGTCTTTTGAATAGATGGAAGTTTTATTGTTGGGGGTCCACAAGGGATTTTCAGAAATTTAAGGGGGTCACGACAGTCTTGACTTTGGGAAGGGCTGCCATACATGAACTACCTGTGGCCTCTGAATATGGCCCCTACATCCTCAGCGGTTGTAAGTCACAGGTCAGATGGGTTCAAAAGATTTTAAATTAAAGATATACTATGTGAGAGACAGATAGAGGCACAGCTGTGGAGGAGAAAAACAAAAGCCAGCGCCGTGTCAGTGTTTGTGCCATGTTTAAGACTGCGGCGCTAATGATTCATGACACTTCTAACTGGAGAGGAGAAATGAGTCGCTATGTAATTACTATGGAAATGTGTTCATTCCCCATCAGACACCCCCCTCCCCGTAAAGCCAGCACCCATGACGACACTCACTAACAGATACAGCCGTGGTGCACCAGCCTCTCCAGCACAGATTTGGATGATCACGGCTGGAGCGAGGTGTGACCCGAGTCCCTATTCCCCATATGCTGTGAACATATGTCCCACGTGTGTCAGTGAGAGTGTCAGGGGTCTAATGATTGTCTCAGTGTGTTGGACGGGCTTGGGACCAGCTGATAACCAGGTGGGGCCCCCAGATTACGTTTTATGACCACATTATGCCCCTTCCTCTTTATCCCCCCCATGTGGGTGTCTGCTTGTATGTATTCCTAAGACGGTCTGTTGATGTCTGGTTAGACCCTGCAGTCAGCTGTGTAAAGGCAACATAGGATTAACCACCACTCATACTTAAAATCTATAACTCTATCTATAAATTTTCTTCTTCTTTGTTAACCTAGTTTTATTATTTAAAACTATCAATCTTGTCTTTTAAATAATTTTAGCAGTTATGTTTTTGTCAGTTTTGGTTTGTTTATTAGTTTGTAAGTCTGTTAATAACACAGTAACAAACATATGAACTGCAGCAAAATGAGGTCAGTAAAAGAACAAATGACCAGTTTTAGTGGCTTCTTTACCATTGTGATACATGATGGCTTCTGGGTCAGTAGGTTGAGCATGGACCTGTTTTGAGTGTAAGTCTGGGCACTGAATTCTTACCATTGCGAGACAGAGCTGAGGTCTGGACTTTGAGTGCTTCTAGTTTTCTAGTAAAAGCAAACAGGGACCCACTATTTAATATTGCAAGTTATGCTGCCAATTACTTTGGCCAGCAGCCAATATCTTGTGCACATTACATCTACAGAGGTGCATATAACATTTACATATAAAACTTTAATTCAATTAGGTTCAGCTTTATATTTGCTAGTGGAGTGAGGAATATTGATGATAGAGAAATATTATACACTTCCTCAAATACAAATGAGAAAAGACTGGCTATGCTTTTATTACTTTTAGTGTCAATCTCCTACATTGTCTGCACCTATCTATTTGTTTCCATACAGTTGTGTTGCCTGCTTTTGTCCAATCAGATTTTACTTATAAATTATACTTAATGCAGTGTTTTGACAATTTTTCTGGCTCTGTATTTTTCTGTAACTTGTGACATTTATATCAGTGCACTATGTTCATACTGTGATAATTTTACATAAACAGTTGATTTACACATTCTCCCTATATAAGCATGCAATATAAAAAGAAAATTTTACTGTTTGTTGGCTTTAAGGCCTCATAATGTAGTTTTTTATGTATGCAGTCTGAAATGTTGAATGG
This sequence comes from Bostrychus sinensis, assembly GCA_020698575.1. Taxonomy (NCBI): domain Eukaryota; kingdom Metazoa; phylum Chordata; class Actinopteri; order Gobiiformes; family Eleotridae; genus Bostrychus; species Bostrychus sinensis. Next base: position 19,509,950 of record CM036256.1, on the reverse strand, counting down.
TCTGCATTAAAGCTGTTATAAATCTATTGGACAGGGTTATGGTTGATTGGGGCTATTATCCTTTTTTCAAAGCAGAAACACAACAAAAGAGAGAAAGACTGACTCTGACATATGGCGCCCCAACAATTCTTTATCACTGCAGGTCCGTAAAAATAAAAACCTTCTTACAGCCAGGGGCACTGGATCGACCTGATCAATTCATCAATATTTTGTTTTGATCACTGATCTATGCTGCTGTTCATTTGCACATGCAGATAAACCAGCTGAGTGACTGTTGCGTAGTGCTGGAGGCACTAGTTAAGGGCCAGAGGGGTCCACAAATGTACCGAGGAGTGCTTTATCGAATGCGTTTCAGCCCTTAAGACAAGTATCAGTGGGCACATGAAATCTTACTCGACCCCGGGCATAAAACGGCTCAGAGTGAAGCGTGGAAGTGACAGGCTGAAGAAAGAGAAGAGGAATAGTTGGTTTATTTGCTGGAGGGTTGTCTTAGTAAGAGACAAAAGAGTAAGATCTAGACACAAAGCTGCCAGGGGTGCACAGAAGACATGATGCAGACTCCAGCGAATGCAGTTACTGACAAATAGCATAGATTTCTGAATACAATAATTCATTCAATTTTTTTTTTCCTTAGGCATTGCGGGTACATCAAGGCTAAACAGGATCCTGATGAGGAGAAGATGCAGTTTCAGCATGGCCGAGGTAAAAAATAAATAAATAAATAATAGGAAAATAAGAAAAGTAATGAAAAAGCTTGCTATGGTCAGGCTCTTCATATAAACACATTTCATTCATAAAATTTACAATTCAATAATAGATCTCACTAGTTTAATAAAAAAAAATACTACAAAATCTTAAGAAAAAATCTTAAAATCTTAAAATCTTAAGAAAGGATCATCTTAACAATCACTCAAATAAATACATATTAAAATACTACATAATTTGTGTTTTGCATTAAAGCTTTTCACAATATCTTTGCCTTTTAAAAAAAATAAAAGTTCAGTCTGTATTTTAACTTACTTAATTTACTTTCCTTTTTTTATATATTTACTAAGTACTTTTTAAAATCATACTTTTACGAAAGTAAAATGAAATAATTTTGATCAAGTAAAATAGTCTAAATAATTTGTTGTTGTTTTTTTTTTTACCTTAATGACACAGGCAAGAAGTTAACACTTGTTATACAATCAGAAGGAACTAGGTTTGAGACCCAGTTTAAGTAGTAGTAAATTTTACATTGTGTAATAATCTTGTGGAGTACTTTTACTTACAATGTGGGGTAATATTATGTTAAAGTAAGAGTATTTTTTCTTGAGTACTTATTCCTCCTCTGTAAATAACACAGATGGAAGAATCCTAAATATGTGGACACAAGTATCACTGCATCCAAAATCAAAGCAATGTTTGTTTACTCATATGGATACTTTGTTGATATATCTAGCAATATACTGCATGACAAGTGTGAAACATGGTGTAGCCCATTTTTGGTGTAGTAATCCTCGGTGCTTTAGGACTAATGTTTGTTGGCAGAATGTGGCATCTGATGGGTTCCTGTTAAAACGATGAATCATTTTTCATGCATACAAAGAAGTTATGTGTTCATTATGTAACCGTTCAGAATGTCACTCAAAACACAGCGCCCACGTTCACATTGCACACATATATATCAGCTCAAATGTGGCGTGCACTAAGTGTGAATACTTTCTAGTACATTTTTTTTTTATTCCTCAAAATATTTTACACTCCTACAGTCAAGCTTCCGGGGAGCAGAACATACATCCATCCTCACACCTACGAAGATCCCAACCAGGCCGTCCGGGACTTCGCCAAAGAGATTGATGCTTCCAATATTCGGATAGAAAGAGTGATTGGAGCGGGTGAGTAGAGAGTAAAAAATGGTGCAGAAGTTCCTTCATCTTGCCAGGCAGGTTAAAAAATGTTCCTTGTGTGTATATAGGTGAATTTGGGGAAGTGTGTAGTGGTCGGCTGCGAGTGCAAGGAAAAAGAGAGATCTACGTGGCCATCAAGAGCCTTAAAGCGGGATACTCGGATAAACAGAGGCGGGACTTTCTGTCAGAGGCCTCTATCATGGGACAGTTCGACCATCCTAACATCATCAGACTGGAGGGGGTTGTCACCAGATGTGAGTTTTGGATAAAAGCATTACCTCATACATGCAAATCAAGGAAGTATATTCAGATCACATACATGGCCATAGCAAGACTTTGATGACTCAGTCGTTGATTGGAAATCCCTCAGAAATGACCACTTGCTTACTTCACATGATTATGTTAGGAGACTGTTATGCCTCTGCTGATGTAGGTGAGGCCTGGATGGACGAGATAGCAGATCTGTTATCAGCAGGTCTGGTCTCTCTTCGCCCCAGCTCTCTTCCTCTCCTCATATCGCTTGCTCCTCTCTGTCTCTCGGTCAGTGTCCATCTAATCTTCACATCCACTCAACCTCACTGTCTCATTTGCTCAGTCCTGTGCCTTTAGTGTCCTCGCTCCATCTCTGCAGTTGTCAGCACAAATGCAGCCAAATTCTTATGTTAACAATCATGGGCACTCATTTCTGAGATTTTTGTTGTCCATGTCCAAAATGCACAGTTGTCAACAATATACTGTAAAATAATATTATTAACTATAAATAAATGTACAGAGAGCATCTAAGAAAAAGGCTCACATAGTTGCATTTGATTTATTGTATGCATAAGTAACACCAAATAATCACCCTGAGCCACAACAAAAACTAATCATTTGTTCCCTGGCCAAATACAAATACAAATGTCTTCTGAAAATGTTTTGAGTTATGTTGCTAATGGACAAACAAATGAACAAATGGTATAGATAAATATAGATATTTAGTCTAACCTAGACCAGTTGTTGAGTTGATACCATTTTCCACCAACTTACAGTACAGGAGGCTTTTTGCTTCAAAACTTGAAAAACAGTTGTGCTTCTAAAGTCTATGTGACAAAATCAGCATAAAAAAGCTCCTCTTTTCCTCAAAGACGCACTCACAGAAGATTTCCTGTCCACCCACACTGGTAGTCTGTGGCACTTAGGCCGACAACAAAAGAGCAAATGCATATGCATAGGCTTTTCTAATGAATATTAATAATTCATAAAGTTAATTGGATGTGTTTTAGCCTCATGAATATTCAGAGGCCAAACACCATTCCATATTCATTCCCCTGTCTCTCTCTCTCTCTGGTTGTGTAAATAATGTTTGATGTAAACTGTGACCTTTGATTTCTAGCAGTTTGTCGAGAAACTGCAGTAACTAAATGTAATGTGTTTTTCCTGTCAGCCAGACATGCAATTATGGGACAGACTATTCTGATGAGAGTAACCAAAATAAATTCAGCTGTAACTGCCAAACATTTCACGACAGGGGACAATTGTCGAATCAGCGAAACACGGTGTAACTGCCACACAATAAGCTGTAGCTGCTGTATTGTATGAATATAAAACATGTTTGTTGCTGGTGTTTGGGTCTGAAGCTGTGTTTGGCTTTTGTTTTTTGTTTTTTTCATGCGTCTCTTTGTGTCTCTGCTCTCACCTGTCTTTACGGCACATTGAGAAGCTGATAGAGCCCCTCAGAAACAAATCTCACTAGTAGAGCAGTAATTTCACAGGTCACCGCTCCGGCTGGATATCAGCGAGTCAGGGGTGAGAGTTGAGATGGGTCAATAATTCCTTCAGGACTTTTTTTTTTTCTGCGGCACCAGCTGTTCCCTTTACACCGGGCCTCGGTCTAATCAGCCGGGCTGACCCTGACTGTTTCGGGCTCAGGTGGGACAGGGTGCTTCGTGGGCGTCTTAGCATTAAAAGTGGTAGAGGTGTTGCTTGTTGTGGTGATGTGGTATTGGAAGTGACTGCAGTCGTGACATTAGCAAGTATGTGTAGCAACATGATTAACTGTTTATAAAAAATATGTTGACAGTTGTTAAATAGTATAGTGTGTGCCAAATAATGTTTTTTTAGAAAATTACATTACTTCATCTGTTTCCCAAAGGGTGGGCTAGGACCTAAAAGTGGTTCACTTAAGTGGTCATTTCAGTGTTCCACTTGAAGCCTATTTCATGAAATGGTGAATCAGTTTTCAAAAACATGTGTCATGTAGGGTTTAAAATTATTTAGAAAAATAAATTAATAAAATTGGGTGCCACAGTCAGACCAAACTAGATTTAACTAATGTTTGAGTATCAAACTTAAAGTGTTATTGTTTACAATAAAGGACAGCATTTTGTTCGAAATAAATCAATTAGTGATTTGGATGCATAAAGAAATGTGCTAATGGGCTCTACGGTTTGCATATCAAAAGGAAAGAGTGTTGACAATGGCACTTATAGGTTAGGCATTTCCCATAATTGTTCAGAAAGTGTGTTGAAAAGTGATGGTGACAGTGCTATGGGGAGGGTCAGGCTCTTCTAGTATTATTTATGCCGACATTTGTGCGAGGGTGCATTGTGTGCGCTGCACTTTAAGAGGCCCCTGCCGTGTGCCATTCCAATAAATTTCTCTGCTGTCTGTCACCTGATTGTCGCTATTGTCATGCTAATTACAACCCCACATGCAGAAAGGGAGGAAAAAAATAGATCTTTTTTAGATTCTGTCTTGCTCCACCCCCACCATCTCCCCTCATAACTCTGCTTCATCTACCCAATCCCTCAGCCTCAACATCCATCCTTTATGTGTTGCACAATCACTGCAACTATCAGCTCATTTAAAAAAAAAAAAACTCAATTACCACAGCCACACACTTCCAAACACCCTTCCAAGGTGTTGTTAAATCTGGGGAAAAAATGCTAACACACATTTTCCATTCAGTCTTCTGTGCTTGCAAGAAACTAGTGATTAGTTCTAACTACATGTCTTTGTCCCAAGAACAATGGTGTTTCTTGTCAGAGTGATGTAAAATGATTCGTTCTGAACATGTATGCAGAAGTGGAGATTGGACCATCGAGACAATGGGGGGGCAAAGGTTGGGATGAGAGTTGCAGGACCGGGGGGAAGAATGAGGAGAGATGAGATAGGACACAAGAGGGGAGGAAATGAGGAGAGGAAAGGATTCAAGAACAAATGAGGCTGAGGAGATTCATGGTGTGGATAGACTCGAGGAGGCACGGCAAGGAGACAAACGTGAGGAGATGAGGAAAGGAGATGAGGAGTGGGGGGTGTGCAAGGAAGATAAGGTTATTGAGTTTCTGTCTGTGTGTTCCCAACGCATGCCACTTCCTCGGACAAAGATCTGTCCCGTGTTAAAAGCATTGTACGGACTCTTAACATTAATCAATAAAGCAGTTATTTCATTTTCTCATTTGTACCTTGGGCCGCCTCATTCAATAATGCGGTAATGCGGCCCCACCGGCACACACACAGATAGCCACTTATAATGTAATTGTCCAGTCGTGTACAGTTCCTCTATTGCTTCACACCGACACACCCACAAACAAACAAGCCCTCATAACAAGCTCTCATAATGCCATTTACCGGCTTCGGTGTATAGACTTCAGTCGCATTCAAACTGAGAAAGCAGTGACAACACTTTTACTTCAACTTAATGAAGAGCCGTTTGGAAAAAAAAAAAAAAGAAGCAAACATCTCTCTGATCTATTCCATAACACACTCCACCTGGCACAACATCAATAGCCAATCTGCACACACATCCATTCCCAGGGAAGTAGTGTTTTTAAGCTCAGCAAACAGCAGTGTTATTTCTGTAGGCAATGAAAGGCAATAAATTTGAATGAATTATGAATGTGATTAGTTAATTACTTGCTTTCAGGAATAAACTGAGAAGCTCTTGTTTTGTGGTGGGAATTTAAAGTGGCTTCTCCGTCTAGCTGTTTACTGCATTTGAAATGTATACGCCACGTGATGGAGCATGCTGTGCAGTGTATAGCAGGGAGTGTGCTGACACAAAGAGACGGAACAAGTTAATACACAGCAATACAAGTGTGTGGGGTTTGGCCTATATTGGCAACATCTGTTATCTTTCAGTGTTGTGGGGATAATTCTGCATGGCAGGTGTCCAGATGATGGCTACTGATAGCACAAATTGTGTGTCAGTGAGTACATGGCAGACTTGCAGGGTCCTCCACAACGAGACAAGGCGATGAATGCTTTTTATTGAAAGTCTCTCTTGACTGCCTCTTGCACCCTGGGCCTGAAGGTTGTATCCTATTCACAGATCGAGCTTACACAAACACAGGAGAGGCACAATTTCAGCACAGCTACATGCTCAGACATGTAATTGGTTTTTAGTGGCTGTAGTTGAAAGCTCTTTTCCATTTCAAGGCTGTCTACAGTTTAGTATGGAATATGACATTTTAGATTGCCCTATCCATGTTCAAGATAGATAAACATATAGATTTTGGACTGGGTGAGTTCTAGTAAGGGTGAATCAGAATAACTGTCTTAGCATTCAGACCCATTACAACAACATTAATTTACTGAATTAAGCAATACATCAATCACATCTACCGTTATAAAAGATCAAGCATAAACCAGGATCGTCAAAACAGCGTCTCTCTCTCTCTCCCCACTGGTGCTGCCCTGAGAAGCAGCCTCCTCTGTCCCACACACAGCCAGCAGATCCACACAACACACAGGTCGTGTGGAGATAAATGTGAGCAGAAGTCCTCACCCCCAGCACAAGAAAATCCAATTCTCTTTCACTTTTATCCCTGAGACTAATGTTACTGTCAGAGGCGACACCAGCTCCAGAGACCAGACTTCTGTTTGTGTGTCTGACCCCCACTGTTGTACGTGTGTTGTGTGAGATAGGGAATTCATTTAGGCTGATGTATTGCTGTCTTTACCTACAATCTCTGAGTAGGCCTCAGTGGTGTTGTTCTGGCTTTTCCATGACAAGACTTTGACCAGTTGAGCTCTCTGACAGCCTTTTGTTTCCCGGATACATGTCTTCTCCCACTATTGACCGACCATCATCTGCAAATAACAGAAAAGTGCAAATTGTTATGGGGGTAAGTTATTTTTTGAGCAAAAACATGGATGTCACTAACTCCAAATAAATACAAGTATAATGATAAGGTGGATCTTCTACAACAGTAGTTCAGGGGTAAATGCCAAGACACCACTGAAAACAAGACTTTCAAAACCTCAAAATCTACTATTCATGTAGTAGTTGTAGTTGTATACATTTATATTATATACGTTTTCACTCTTTATTTAGTGAGACACTATATAATACTTTTACGTCACCACCTAAACCAAAATATAGGCCATTTCTTAGCAACAAATACAGTGGAATATCTTAGATGTCATCTAACTAGAAAACGATTTAACCCATCGACCTGACACAAAATACTTAACCATTCCTAAGTGATCACTTACATTCAAATAAAAGTCAATGATAAATATGTCTTCTTCAGTCATCAGTCTTGTAATAAACAGAATCTTCAGTCTGACTGTGAAACTGTGACCTATTCATCACATTTGTCACAATCTGTATCTTTACAAGCTCCCCTCTGACACACGCACACCATCATTTGTAACTACTCTTAGCATTTTTGTCACTTCAGCGGTGGGGGGATGATTCATCTGCCATTTCTTCCTCTTATTTTCTTCTGTCGATGCAAACATGTGACCAGGTACTTTGTTAATCATTTGTAAGCCCCGGCAGATGCCATGCAGGCGTCCAGAGAGTGCATGGTGCCTGTCAGTCAACACAAACACACAGCGGTGCAGGTGCACAGAGATCTCAAAACGCAGTTACACCCCCCCCCCCCCCAGAGAGCCTGATTAGTATTCATGAGATCTCAGGAGGCCCCCACCCACACATACACACACATACTGGAGTGGCCTGGCCCATTCTAATTATCTCGTGGCGTTTATGGAGAGGGCTGATTAGAACCTGTCAAAGTGACTGATGACGACATGCTAGTTATCCCAAGGGAGACAGAGACCACAGCTGTGCAGACTTGTCCGGCCTCATGGCTTTATAGTTTGTTGCCTGTAACTCCGGTAATAATATTAAAAGTTGTTGTGTCCTCTTGTAGGTAAGCCGGTGATGATCATAACAGAGTTCATGGAGAATGGATCTCTGGACACTTTCCTCAAGGTGAGTGGTGGCTTCTCGTCGGGACTAGAAGCAACACAGCGATGACTTTGGTGCCAAGGTCAGGGCTGTGAGGACTGCTCACAAAAGCCAGATGGAAAATGGTGTTCCAACTGTAAAAAGGAGGGACATTTCTAGAGTTTAATTTCCTCAAAAGTTGCTGTCTTTAAATGAAATATGGAAAGAGGGGGACCTAGCTTGCAATGGTACAGAATTGTTTAAAAGTGTCCTGAATCCAGAAGTTGTTCCGGTCACAAGTTACTCAAGAGACCAGGGCTGAGCTCTAGCAACTATAGAAAACTAAACTGATAGATCTAGGCAGATGCTCATTACCTCACATGAGGTTTGGTACTGTGAAATGCATTTAGTTTCCATATGACACAGACTGGTGGTAATTAGAGAAAATCGTTTGTATTACTAATGTAGTTTTGTCAAAGGGGGGCAAAGGCGAATCGTTAATGTCATGTAATGCTAGAAACAGTCATATAGTTGATAGCCAGAAGTCAGACAAAAGAGGCCCCAGACACTGATTTTGAAAGTAGCTACTTCTTAGACTTTCCTCATATAGAACTAAAAGTAGACATTTGAGTTACATTTGAGCTACAGTTGAGGTGAAGGTCTCGTCTGGGACCAGATTTTCAAATCAAAGAAGGTATTTCTGTGTTATTGAAATTTACAAAATGACATGAGTTGGAGGAGACTGTCACTCAATATGCCATTAACAGAACTGATGTCTTGAAGGAATTAGTCCTTCATGTCTGGCTCCTAAACATCAAAGAGCTGCGAAAATAGTCCCTATAAGATAAGATCATACTTTATTTCACAAATGATGAATACTTTTGATATTTGAGATATTACTTTGGTTTAGAATCAGGGCTAAAATATATTTGACCTACTGTCTTAAGAAATCATTTCATATAACTTTGCAGTGGTCTCCCTGATTCATATTCAGTGTTGTTTGTCTGCCAATAAAATCACCGCAACGCTATTAGGCCAGTGATGATAGCGGCGTCACTAAACAGGCACCAATCCCATCAGCAACAGGCAAAATAAAATGGATTCTGACAGATGAAAACAGCCAAAGAATATAATGCTGAAACACACAGCGACATGCATGGAGTGTGTGTTAGCTTAGTAAAAATGACTCGTAAAGAGAGAGTGCAGTGGCTCAATATAATTACGGAAACATTTTTATGGTTTTACAGCCAGTCCGCGCTACTGCCGACCATATGTGTCTTTAATTATACTGTCTGTTTATTAAGCAGCTGTCCCTTAGAAATAACAAAACGCTAATGCCAAAGGAGCCTTTGGACCTCCTATTATTCCAACCCAGCTTCAAAGTTGGGACACTGTGTAAAATGTAATTGTTAAATGTTTTAAACAACAAAATGTGGCTTCATAAGATTTGCAAACCACTGCATTACCAAAAGTCCTACATTTTTGTAAATGGCAATGGAAAACCTTGCAAATATCTCATTACCATAATTCTTCATGTATCTTACTCATCACCTTGTTGGACCTTGGTGTCCCGCGCTCGTCTCTGCTCACCCCCCCCTTCCACTTCCTGGCAGTCCGGCGCAGTGGGCAGATTGATAGAGGAAGTCTGTAGGTTTGTTAGACAGTCCAATCAATCAGCATCTCACAAAAACCACGGGCTAATTAACTTACTCCACAGCTGCCCAGAGAAAGCGCCATGGACAGGAGGAGAGGCGCCCATACATACAGAAAGATGAAGGAAGATAGATAAGAGAAAGAGCAAATCAAGTAGCACACAGACAAAGACAAATGGACAGAGTGTAAGAGAGATGATATATAAAGGAGAGAGGGTGACTGATAACATGGATGGGTTTTTAACAGAGACCGTTTGCCCAAGGCTGAAATAATTGGCAGGAGAAGATGAGCTGGACAGTCATTGATCAGACAAACGCTGCACTCTGTGCCAACTCAAATCTGAGGTCTAGTGAGCGCAATGGGAATGCAGTCAGGATCTGAAAGGAAGTTTTCCTACAACCAGATGTACACATGTTATTATTTCAGATGCTTCATTGATCTTGAGTTAAGGAAATTCACCCTGTGCTGCCTGTCTTGAATTTAAACTGAACTGAACTTTAACTGTCTATTGTTTTAAAAGCCTTAATTTTATTAAGGGTATCCAAATATCACCATTCACATTGTTTTATGGAGCATTCAATATATTTATTGCTTATTGTATGTTTTTTGAAAAAAATTTGTACAACCTAATGCATTAACACATCATTCTCTTTGTCCAGAAACATGATGGCCAGTTCACAGTGATCCAGCTGGTTGGGATGCTGCGTGGTATTGCCTCTGGGATGAAGTATTTATCAGACATGAGCTACGTTCACAGAGACCTGGCAGCTCGCAACATCCTGGTCAACAGTAACCTGGTCTGTAAAGTGTCTGACTTTGGCCTGAGTCGAGTTCTGGAGGACGACCCTGAGGCAGCCTATACCACCAGGGTAAGATTCATCTGGCTATGTTGTTTTAGCTCTTAAATTTTTTTACCTTATTGTACAAGAAGTATAATGAGCTGAGCACTGGGTCTTTAACCACCACACTAAATATCTTATAGACTTAAGCTGTGATGTACATTTGTGTTCATGTGATGAATTTAGCAATGTATGCGTTCTTAGATGACAGCATTCCCTACCATTGTCACTTTATATTGCGTGTGTCAAACCAGGTGAACTTTGCTTTCAAACAATGCATAAGGTTCCCTGTTTCACTTTAGGAAACCTTCCTCTGTCTTTAGAGACAGAGGAACTGTAAACAAGTAAAAGACAGGAGACAGAACCAGAGGACGCAGAGCCGAATCTTGAGGTTCTCTTTAGAAGTGACAAGGATGGATAGGATTGATGAGCACATAACAGGGCTATCCCATGTTCTGGAGAGTAAGTCAGAGGCCAGATTGAGATTGTTTAAACAGAGGTGGAGATCAATGTATTGTTACAGTGCTGACGTGAAGTTAGTTGGTGTGAGTGCAGAGGATGCATCGTAAAGGATTACATAAGGACAGATGATTCTCTGGCAACACCTGAACATACAAAAGGAGAAGAAGATGGAAATTATAATTCATTTCAGCATATTATTTTACTCATTTTTAGGTGAATATTTCTGTGTAAAAAGTTACATAGTGTTGCTTTAAGCCTAGAAGTAACAGCTGCTCTTACGTTGGCCATTACAAGCAAACTGAGACTGTATTCTTCTATCACCAGAATCCACTAGAACAGCCTGCAATACTGTGTGTCTTACACTGAAAAATAAAGCTCTATGATAATGCTAGAAAGTATTAAATTACAACCCCCTCCCCCACTGGCCTATTGTAATATGGAAAAGTCTTTGGTAATATCAGCATCCTGCGCAGAAACTCAAACGTCAGTGAGTTAAACCACAGCGGAGTAACTCATCTAAAATGCCCACGAGGAGTTGGCATTATTCATATTCATAGGAAGTGTTGGGGATGTTATTTTTAATATGGCATTAGCATTGCCCTGGGAGGAGTGTATCAAGCGCTGACTGCTCTATTGCAATCATACACTCACACACACACACACACGGGCGCGGGCTGATGTCAGGAGACCTAGATGGAGAGCTGCAGGCACTGGGGGTGAGGTGGAGATGGGGAAGAGACAGAGGATATCAAATAAGATGCTGGGATGAATAGAAAAATCCAGGGGATGGATCCAGTAGGAGCAGTTATAGGGAGAAGAATGTGTAGTGGTGGTGGACGGGAGGGAAAGTACAGCAACACTGAGCGACTTGACAACTTTGTCTTTTATTTGACTTTGACCAGGCAAACACGGGGAGTGCTATGTGGTGCAGAGGCAGCTGCAGCATGTTAAAAAGCAAGCCCTATAGGTACAGTGAATGAAGTGTGCGGTGGTGTGTGCTTGCTTGTCTTGTGCGTGCATCTGACAAAACAAGTTTTAAAAGGAGGGGGCATGTATTGTGTTGCCTATTGAGACTATACAGTGAGCTTTATAGAATCCTTTTGATCTACGCATCGACAACAAAGGCTGAGGTTGAGCAGCGGGAAAGGTTAATAAGAGTAATGCTAGGAGAAGAAAGACATGAGCAAGACAAAACCAGCAGGCAGGGCGAAGCCTCCCTTGTGAATGTAACTAGACAAATGTTGCTTTGTTGCTGTATAATCTCACTACTACTCCTCTCCATCTTATTACACTCATTTGTTATTCCACCTTTGTATTATTATTTATTGAACTTCAAGCCAGGAATCTACAAACAGATCGAAAGTAGACATAATAATGCTGCTATTTTTACAAAATGTCAAGCGTGTGCTGACAGTGCCTGTGTCTGTCTACAGGGAGGAAAGATCCCCATCAGATGGACGGCCCCTGAAGCCATAGCTTACAGGAAGTTCACTTCTGCCAGTGATGTGTGGAGTTATGGCATAGTCATGTGGGAGGTGCTTTCGTATGGAGAAAGACCCTACTGGGAGATGTCCAACCAGGATGTGAGTCACCAATACTAATTACACTGTCCTAATGTATATAACATAGTACATTCATATTATAGCAAGGTTACTATTATTATCTGTAGATAGCAGACACAAAGGTAAAAATAACATCCTAAAGGACATATCTTTCCAGGCACTAATCACTTTGTCATGTCCAGGTGATTAAAGCAATAGATGAGGGTTACCGTCTTCCTGCTCCGATGGACTGTCCTGTGGTACTACATCAGCTAATGTTGGACTGCTGGGAGAAGGGGCGCAGTGAAAGGCCAAAGTTTGGACAGATCGTGACAATCCTGGACAAACTTATCAGAAACCCAGCCAGCCTCCGAGATCTGGCCAACAGCTCAGTATGGTCAGTATGAAAAAAACAAAACAAATCAAGGTAATGCATCTCTAAATATAAACAAATAATGTGTGAACAGTATTATGTCACATATGTAAAAATACAAAAAATGAACTATGTGTAATGCAATGTCATTTGTAACAATACATTGGTACTACAACCAGACACATAATGAGATTAGAAGGTCTCTGCCAAGGCATTACATTTCTACCCTGGATCCAGGCAGTGACCTGATCCACACCAAAAACAAATAAAATGTTCCTTGACCCAAGTTTCAATAAAATCCAAACTATAACTTTTTGAGTAGACGTAAAAACAAAACCTTCATGGCCAGAAACTGACTGAGGTGTGTTGTCTCCAGCAGGGAGGACCCGACCACACCAGAGTTTAGTGTGAGCACAGTGGATGAGTGGTTGGAGGCCATTAAGATGGGTCAGTACAAGGAGAACTTCTCCAGTGCGGGATATGTCAGCTTGGACTCAATCCTCTACATCAGTGTCAGGTGAAAGGGGTTATGGTTAGGAAAAGGCTTTCTTTACTTTTCATACAAAGTAATTACTGACATTTATATATGTATTTTTTATTTCAGTGAATTGTCTAAGATGGGTGTGGCTCTGGCGGGCCACCAGAAGAAGATTCTGTCTAGTGTGCAGAGCCTGCAGACGCAGGGAACACATGTTCAAGTATAACAGTTTCCATATAAACACACAGTGGGACAAAGCTAAAATGGAGGTTCCTGTGAAGAGTACCCCGCTGAAATAGAGCTGTAATGGATACTCTGTGCTGGGGCCGCCATTGATTTTGACTCACACTACAACGGAGACAACATGGACGCTTGACTCCTTCACCTTTCCTCCTGCAGTTTCACCATTGACCCTGGTCTTTAATGGCACTACTGGCTTTTGCACTCAAGACACACCAATATGAAGCAACAGAGAGACACTTGCTCAACAACATGGCTACTACTGTACATCTAAAGCATTTTATTTCACATCATATCAACTTTGCAGAAGATTTTTAACAAAAAAACAAAAAACAATGTAGACTACAATGATCACTGTCTGTGAGGTGTACAGTTGGTTTATGCTGTTATTTTGAGTTCTCACTTTCAGAGTTGGAAGATCATGACCATATGTATATGTGTAGATAAGCGTTTATATGGGCTGTGTGTCCCACAACCATAGAAATGGACCTAAAGTTTGTATCGGTGGTGAAGTTTATAATGCTCAAGCGTAATAAGATTTATTACCTAGTACATGTAAAGGCCCCCAACATTGCTCTCTGTATACAGAAAGCTAGAGAAGGAGCCAAGTTTCTGAACGATGAATGTGTGGGGTATTGTGGGTATTGGGGAACTGGACCTTAGAAGATAGAGAGGGGTGTAGAATGTGGTTCTAGCTCATAAATGATTTCTAAAAGGACAAGGGCTTCCCTTTTCCAGTGGCTGCTCTTCAAAACACTTCCTTAGAAACTAGATCAGGGGTGCAAATAAAACTGTTAGCACTGAAACCAACTCTTCCACTATAGTGGTATATTCCGAACTACATTGTATAAAAAGATGTGTATGTATTATGTTCCAGGGAATATGCCAGCTTAAGAGTTAGCCTTCCTATCTTTCAGGTGTTATAAGAGAGTTTAGGTGTTTGTGTTAAGAAAAGGTGATACAAAATGGTCACATTAGAGTTGACACTGTTAAGAACGTGTAGCTGTTTTTTCAGTGTTGTGCCATGTACAGTAACCCTCAAATGTTCATCCAACTACCATTTGTGCGTCATTCACCAGCTCTTTTCAGCAACCTCCGCAGCTGAAGGCTTATTCAAGGCCCAAATAGATGAGTAGTAGTAACATTGACCTTACATCAGTAAAACTAGCAGGGTCGAATTTGGAGCTTTTATCTAAAAAGATTATTGAATGCCCAGTACTATGTCTGATTACTATGGTTGCAATTTTACAAAACACTTTCCTGTTTTGTTTTGTTTTGGGTTTTTTTTTTTTGTTTTGTTTTTTTTTCTTCTCTCATTATAAACAATTCATAATACAATACAACGAGACCTTCTTTGTGTATCACTAGCACTGAACCTGCTTTAGTGTATCCCCATCCTGCAGTACTCTATAGGACCAACAGTTGCAACAAATACAATATATATGATTGTATTATAGTGTAAATTCTGTACAGTGTTGATTCCAATGTTAGAATGTTTGTAATGATGATGCTGATGATGTACTTTAATTGTGAAAAAGAGATTTCTGACGTTCAGGGGCGGGTCATGCTGGAGCATAGTGTTGTGATTTCATTTGACTGAACAATGGAATGTAGCATGGTTGCAAAGCTTCAGTTTTGACTGACAGGTGACAGTGACTGCAGTTTCTACCATAGTGTTACAATGAGTAGAATGAACTCTCCAACACAACAGCAAGAAGGGTTGTGTAATAGAAATTGTCCAATGTCTAATTCATTTCAAGACACTTAAAAAAAAATACTCTCAAATGTGACTGTACCACATTCCCCTGCTTTACAATCTTTGTCACACACAAAAAGACAGTACATTCTACTCTTGCTAACACTATGACTTCACTCTAGCGGACTTTCTGTGCGCCGCTTGCCTTTTAGATGCCTTATTTACTAAGCTCTTGTTCTTTTCTGTTGCCCTCCGGAGGCAATATTAGGAGTGAAGTGTATGTACAGGTAGTATTTATCTGTGTTGCTTTAGGCGACTTCACATCCACACCCTGGTTTTGTAACAACCCGGACCCAGGCTTTAAATAGCACCTCCACTCTGCAAACTGAAGAAAGTGGTTTGTAAAATATTCATTAAAGTGATGGCCTATAAAAGCTAATAGGAAACGATGAAGCTCTTATTTATTTCAGTATTAATCAGGACAAAGTGGTGATGTGATTGGCTTCACTTGATATATTGGTTGCACAGTTAAGGACACGAAAAAATATGGGTACGATGTCCTTTCACAAGCTTCTGGAAAAACACAAAAATTGATAAGATTCACTATAAAGCTTGAGCCACTCTTCACTGTTTCAAAGTTAGCTGTGGTCATAAATACAGTGTTCTTGTCTGCCATTTTTGCACAAAGGTCAGTATTGTTCATGAGTGATTCTCTTTGGAAAGCTCTTTCTGTCCTTCTTTTGGCCACATCTTCTTACTGTACAACGCTTATTTGTCCACATGCCAGTTCCCTCTGCGTTGCCTGCTGTAAAGGGTGTAGAAACTCTAATGTCTTTCATGTTGCTGTAATAAATATGCTAATATTTCTAATTTCTCACCTGAAGCCTGCTGTGTATTTTCTTTCACACATTTAGGCTCTCTGTGTCACATGCTCATCTAATGACAGAACTGAATTTAATTTTTGTTTTTTTCTGTTTTGACAACATTTTATTTAATAACAGTCAAAGGAACCCAATTGCAACCACTTAAAAATATGTGTCACTTTATACATGAATAAACATATGAGGGTTTCTTACCAATACAGTAGTACCAATACATTCTTCTCTTCTTTTTTTGTATATGTATATAAAGAAGTACATACTTTGATTAACTATACTTCATTCATATACACTATATTTCCAAAAGTATAGAGTGTATATATACTTTTGACAATAGTACCTATTTTGGTTTAGAACCGCATTCTATTCACAGTAGCTTTTGTGTTTTTGTATATCGTCCACTGTAATTCCAGCCACAAAGGATCACAAGCCAATGAACTCTTTGTGCCAGTCCCATATCTGTATAAATGGAGAAGGACGTGTCAGAAAGAGCATCTGGTGTACGACCTATGCCAAATTACTATGCTTATACTGTACTGCACACTAGGAGACGGATGATTTGCAGAGGCAACCCCTGAAGAGAAACATAGAAACAAAAGAAGGTCATTGTGTGTCATTCTGTCTCGATAGCTAAAGTAGTTGGGTTCATTATTATTTTTCCATGTTAAGGTTATAATTTTGTTTTGTTTTTTCGCAAATAGAACACATACAGGTCCATCAAGGGCTGTGTTTTTTTTTTTGTTTGTTTTTTTGGTATATGTTTTTACCAGGTTAAGGCCCAATATGAGGTTTGTATATGTTCTAATCAGAACTGTGTGCATTACTAGGAAATTCTGTCCCCAGCAGGGATTGAATGGCGATAGTGGTGAAAGTGGTGGTGAAACTCCTATCATAACATTCATGAATGGTAAAATATTGCCTATTGCTGCCACCACATCTTCATTATCAGTGTGTACGTGTGTGTTCCCTTTCGTTGGAAGATAATTCTCTCTCCAGGGAGGGGTTGAGGTCAGTGACTCCTGGCCTTGGTTAACCCCTTAATGCACTGCTCCTCTCGCTGTCACTCTATGTTACCGCCATTACACCTCATTTAGCCCATCATATTAGGCCCCATATTCCCCTATCACCCGTGCACACACACACACCGGCCAAAAACCTAGTCTCCATTTGCTATATCTCCCCCCAGCTGCCTTCCTTATAATCTTTTGGCTTACTTTTTTGAGCCAACCAGACAGACAGAAAGGTCGTGACTACCTTTGACCTCCCTTCTATCTCCTTTCCCCTCTGCTCACTGCTTCGTAATTTCCCTTACCTCCACCCATCAATCCATCCAAAAGTTTTCTTGGCTTGTGGCTCACTCACTTTCACTGGTAACACTTTACAAAATGACACACAACAAAGTAAGGAAAACACACTCCTTACTTGGTAACGGTGCCTTCAAAAGCAAATCGAGTGTAAGTTTTCTCTTTTAATTGCTTATGACATGAGACCCTAAATACAGAATCTTTTTTTTTTTTTTTGAGAAAGGCTATGAACAAAGTATGTGTATAAATGTGTATCCTATCAGGCAATGGAAAAGATATAGTGCTGAGACATGGACCCAAACAGAAATTTCTTCTAGTTCAGGGGAAAATGCACTTTCATTGAGCCACAAAACCGTTGCATCTCACAATGGTGAAGAATGTACTAAATCTGGATCTACAACAACATTAATCACTGTCCTTGGCCCATTTCCAACCTTTGCTGAAATATCCAGCTGTGTTACCACAATTAAGACAATTTCAAATGGTTAAAACTTTAAGTTTAACTTCAAGTTTTCCTGTATCTCTGCTTCTTTTTGTCTTACACGATACTGCTTTGTTTTCCTCTAATACCATAAAATAACTCACTATTTTGCTCAATATGGAAAATGTCATTGTATCTATTTACTTGCTGTAACAGAGAGGCTTCTGGGAGCTAAACACATATGCGATTGATTCATCATACAGTTGCTATTGGCATCATGTGAAAAGGTCAGGTGTCCCAGCAGAGAGCACTTTAAAAGGCCATTGGTGACTGATGAGCCTGTCATGTTTGGATCCAAAGTACGGACAAGCACCCCGCATCCCAGTCTGCCTGTGCCTCCTGTCTACTCACTTTATGACACACGCACATGCACACACACACACACACACTCACTCACACACACACATAGACAGTCTCATGGGGCCAGTAATTGGGGCCCTCAGTCATGCTGTCAGGTGTGGCTTTGAGTGTCCCCTTCATGTGCAACACCAGACATTAAAATAACACAAGAGACCCATGGGCCATGGATCCAGTGACCTCTGCAGGGTCAGCCATATGTGGCCGAACTGTGTAGTAGTGTGTGTCTGTTAGGGGAGATGCAACAAAACACAAAAGAGCTAACCTGTAAATCATAACAGAGTCAAGATATATTATGGAGGATGCTTCAATAAGTATAAGTATAAAATTCAAGCACAGAATATCCAATTAATTAATTCACGTACCTTTGTGTTACTGTGGGTTCTCTCCGGGCTCTTTCCACTCTCCAAATGCATGTATATGGGAATTGGAAAATCAAAGTTGCTCCTAAGTGGCGCTGTGGTACAACCTTTACGGTATAGATTTTACTATGACCTTTATGGCACATGCATTTTAAAATCAATTTCACTTTTTATTCATGGAATTAAAGCAAAATTTAGGCATTAAAAAAGCTGAAAAATGAAACTATATTCAACCTCCCAGTGACCCATTTTTGTTCTTAACCCCTCAGTTGGAAATAACTCAACACATTTCTATTGCTATTTGTCCAGTTGTAAATATCCATGAACCAAAAACCACAAATCAACACAAGTGGCAACATGCAAGGATCAACTGCAATCATCTGTAGTAGAGAGAAACTTCCCTAACTTGCCCTCTTTGGCCCATGTATATCTTCAATAATCAGATATAACAAGCCTGGCCTCCACATTTCCCAGTCACCGCGAACACAAAAAGCACACATCCCCGCTTCAGCGTCTCATGAGGTTTCAGTTTGCTATCAAAGTGATTTCCTGTCTCAAATTTTCATCAGTAATCAAAGTTCCTGATTGAATTTGAAAAGTGAGCCCGGCTCTATAAATCACATTATATGCCTCGCTCCACTCAGCCACAGGAATGAGACGCCACCCTGAGCGCACACTGCCGTCCTGAACATTCATGAGTGTGTGTTGTTTTGGAGAAAAAATGGATGTTGGCAGAAGTGTGATTCGATCCATGTAATTTTTTGGTCGGGACATAATGGAGAAGAGAGCAGATATAGATAACACATGTGGAGATGGTTGTCAGCATTTTTTGTTTGTTGTTGGATGACCTCACTCGCTTCTAAAGCTTGGATGATATTCTCCAAATTTTAGACTTTGTTTAGTAGCATGAAGCAAATTCCCAAAAAGATGGGACACTGTAAAATATAAATAAAAAGATAAAGCAATCATTTGCAAATTCTACATAGACATATTTAATTTCTCATAGAACATAAAAAACATATGAGATGTGGAAACTGAGACATTTGTACCATCTCATAAAAAAACAAATCCTCATTCTGAATTTGGCAGCAATGCACCTCAAAAAGATCTTTGGTTGCTTTTGTCCAAACATTTTTGAGATGTGTTGCTACCATCCAATTCATGAATGATTTTTTTGTTTTTTTATGTAATGGTAAAATTACTTTGTTGGTGCTGTTTATGTTCTATTGTAAATAAAATATGGTTTGATTGTCATTGGAGTCTGTTTTTTCTTTACATTTTACAGTGTTGTAACTTTTTTGGAATTGGTAATAAAATAAACTTTAGCAAGGTTTTACTGCTAATAGACCACAGATCCATAGATGGAACAAGGGGATGAGCAGAAAATTGTGTTGGTGAAGAAAAACTTGGCATCTGTAGAAGGAATAAGATAGTATTGACCACATAATCTCTAACACATGTGTAAATCTGAGTTTAATGCCTGGCAGACATGACATGCTAAATTGCTTTTGGCTGACTTTAAGGTCCAGATCTTTTATCAGGGCTAAATTTAGACCACCTTCACTTTCTTATGTGCCACACAAACTGGTGCACTGGTTGTTATGTCCTCCCAGGTGATTTATATACGTTCAAAGGGATGGAATTCATTTATACGGGGAAAATGTATGGTGACAGCTGATTGCAGTGCATTGCCTGATTGTTGCCTGCTGTGTGTCTGTGTGTACATGTGTAGAGCCCTGTTCTTTTGTGTTCGCGTGAGGTTCCTATCTGCTATAATCAAACAGGAGCTCCTCAAGTGTCATCAGTTAAGCTTTGATGTTACCAAGGAACGGTCTCCAAGCATCACCACCTCCTCTCAGGATAGGGCTGGGTTGATTGGAAATACTCTGAAAAGGAAAAAGAGGTATGAGTCTAAATCTAATGTCAAAGAATTATTGGTTCTGATGGTTCTGAAAAAAAAAAAAAAAAAAGATTATGTACGCTATAATAAACAGGACACATTTTAAATTATCTAACATGTTTTTTGGTCTTGTCTCCAACCCTCAATGATCCTTGATGGTTCAATGACCCTTTTAGAATTTGTTGATGGCAAATTTTGAACTGAACTGAAAACATTTTTGGCTCACAAATAACCATAGGCGCTCAGAAAAAGCAAACATCTGCCTAGGTCTCTTTAACAATGGTTAAAAATATACTCTGCAGACCTAGGAGTCATTTCTGATGAGGTGATGTCCCTATAACATCATTCAAAACAGCTTTTAAAGAATTGCTTTTTTCAACTTCGAAACATCTCTAAACTCAGAGCAATGCGATCAAAAGATGAGCTTGAGTTGATAATTCATGCTTTCGTCCCTTCATGTTTAGACTACTATAACAGCCTGGTCACTTGTCTGAACAAGAAGGAGCTGACTCATCTGCAGCTGGTCCAGAATTCTGCTGTGAGGCTTCTGACCCACACAAACAGAAGAGCCCATATAGCCTCCATTTTAAAGTCCCTCCATTGGCTTCCAGTCACCTACGGAATACATTTTAAAATCTTGATCCTGACCTTCAGAGCCCTACATGAGCAGGCTCCTGCCTATATCTCAGACCTGATTCAGCCCTATACATCCTCCCGTAGTCTGAGATCTTCAGGTCATAACCTGTTCATGGTCCCTCATGCTTGTTTCAGGACTCGAGCAGACAGATCTTTTCAAGTTGTGGCACCCAGACTCTGGAACAAGCTGCCACTTTCTCTGCGCACCCTGAACTCTGTAGACACTTAAAACTCTTTTTCAAACAAGCTTTCTAGCTTCTATGGGCTTAGGGGTGACTGACTGAGTGAGTGATATTGCATTTTGCTATATTATTGGTTTTTTTGTATTGCATTTAATTATGTCTCTTTATGTCTCTTTATTGTGAAGCACTTTGTGACTGTTGAGAAAGGTGCTATATAAATAAAGTTAACTTACTACTTGCTTACTTAAACCTGTTCTACTTCAGGAGTAAACACCATATAATTTGAGTCACAAACCCCTTATATTGCACAAAAGTAAGAATCCACTAAAACTATCCATGTGTTCATTTACTGCCCGCTTGTTCCTTGTCGATGTCCTTGCACAACTAGAAATACAAAATGAAAAACAGAAGATCATGACACAATGAAACAATAATTCAGAACAACCCACAAACACCACTGTTGTGGGATTGGTTAAGTACTGAAAAGATCAAGTTTATGTGATGCTGCCAAGGCAAACAATAAATCTACAGACACTCTGTGAGGTGGTCTAACATCTTCCAGAATTTGTAATAAAAATGTTATTTCTTCAATACAAAAAAACATGACTTAATGTTAAATAATGCCAGGATTACCCATGTGTAACTGCCAGCAGTGACTCTTAATAACCTTAAGTGTTCACCACAATGCGTTTCCTCCTCCAGATCTATGCATCCACTCCCTTTAGCCCTTTTGTCTTATGCATAATGCCCAAACTGACATGTGGGCATGGCTGCTTGGCATTGATTGGTGAAGGCCTCTGGGGAGATGACATGACATACAGGCCAGGAAAACAGGTTAAGGTGCATGCATGTATGGTTATTTACACAGGCATTTTGTGGTGAAGACATGATATTAAAAGTTTTTAAATGAATGGAAAAGCTTTACGGTGGATCACAGTGAAGTAAAAGCTTGCCTCAAATCGACTAAAGTAGAATAAATATGAGGAATCGAGTGTTGTGTGACAGACTGTTCAATGAGCTGAGGATGATGAGCAGATCGTGGTGGTCAGGGGTCAATAGCCCATTCAGGACGTTACCCTTTTCATCTGGATTTCTATTAGAAACATCTGAGGCTCATGTGAATATTCATTTGGATAAAATTTGATCCTAAAATAAATCAGGTTATTTATATGAAAGCCTTAATAACTATGTAATAGATATTTTATTTTTAGACGATTTAATAAATGAGATACTGTTTTAATACTAAAGTTTATAACTTTGCATTGATTTGCATGAGATACTTATGTATCTAATTGGTGCTTAGTATAGTTATTGTAATAATGCTGTAATGTAAATGTAACAAATGCTTTGTTGTCTGAGATTATAATGATATGTTACTTTTTAATTTTTGCTATTAGATTTTAGAAGTTTATACATGAAATCAATCCTTTACCACGAAGAGTTTTAACTGGTAACTGGTGAGTCTGGAAACAGAAAGCAGGTCGAGGCAGTTTGGAAAGAGTTTTACTATTCACTTAAAACTTTAAAGTATAAATATTAAACTGGTGAAACCAATTTTAAAATAAATGTGCCTTATGCTAAAATATGCTAAAATAATTTGGAAAAATAAATTAGGTACTCTAAAAGTGTGTCAGTAGAAAATTGGGTCCCAGTCCCACAATCAGACCAGTAAAGAACCACTGCTTTTGCTTACTTGCTACAAAGTAAAACACAAACACAGTACATAATGTAGAGTAAAGTGGCAGGACAGTAAAATTACAGGCTCCACTCTGGGTAAAACCACAAAGGCAGAGTTTGTAAAATCTCATAGAAAACTAATACCGTCTTTGGACGAGCCCTCAGTACCAATACAAATTCCCCATGCAATACTCACACGCTGCGATGGCTGACGTCTGACCACACAAGAGGAAACAGGGCTGACTCAAACTCCACTGTGGTGTCTACAAACATCCAGCTATTTCTGTCTGTCAATGTTTCTGTGTCACACGAGGGAACACTGGGTTGATTGAAAATATTCTGAAAAGGAAAAAGAGGAAAATGACTTGCAAATGAGTCGCAGTCTCCATTTAGATTATAATCATTATTATAGAATTATTTATTAATGACTATTCCTAAAATAACGCACATTACAGTATATTTGTATATTATAAATATGCCACACTTAAAATTATCTAACATGTTTTTCAGTCTTGCCTCTAACCCTCAATATCCCTTAATGGTTAAATCAAAGAAAATTAATAACTGAGTATAGCTGTCCCATCCTATCAGTATTTCTTTTTGGTAAGTTTAAATCACCATAAGAGGAAGCCCAGACCTACTCCAAGGCACTGGCCCTATCCCACAGTGTTAAAGATATAGTGATCTGGACTGAAACAAGAAACTAGTTTAGTTCAGGGGTAGATGCTCTATTCATTGAGCCATAAAGCCCTTATATTGGGCAATGGCAAAGAAATCACACCAAAACAAAAAAAAACTACCTTTTGTGGTTGGAGTGAATCAATTTGCCCTATTTCACAATGGTACAAAATCTTTAAAAAGCTCTGCATCAAATGTTGTTCCAGATCCAGACAGCACTGACTCCATAAAGCATGTGGAATATATAATGTAGAAGGCCCAGACCTCCACCAAGGACTACACTTAAACCTAGGATCTTCTAGTTCAAGGGTAAATGATGCAATTAGCTTTTTATCATAACAACCTTAAAATGAATATTATTTAGGCTATTAAATTGAGTCCTATAATTTTAATTATATGTTATATGTATTGTCATTTATTCTTAAGAGTGAGTGAGACTGGGAAAGGCACGGGCTCCGTGTACACATCCCGAAAAGTTAGGGCCGGAACGTGTGCCTCAGCAATCCGCTCCACTGGCTACTGCCCTGTCTACTCTTAGGGCTTAGATCGGGCCCAAAAAATCCAGCCCAACCCAAGCCCCTTCACGTTCAGTCCGAACCATTACGTGTAATTATGGGCCCGAGCCCGCGCACATTCTAACTGATGTTTTTTACGCACAAGCCAGAAGTGTTTGATTGACAGTGTGTGCTGCCTGCTATACTTAAAAATGTGCGTTCACCTTCTCTGCTTTGGTCCCTTAACACCTGGGGGAGACGGGACATCCAGGACAGAAGGACAGGACGCTCTTGCTCCCTTCATTCTCTGTATAGGATACTGAAGCAGTTGGGCACACAGAAGACCTCTTTCACTGGGTTTGAGGGCTTTTTTGCTGTAACCAGCCCCTCTCAGAGCCTCTCTCAACTCAGGTAAACATATCCTCTCATTCTTAACAGTGCGCATCGGTCACGCGCTTTTATTCACATGAGCACTCGCTCTCCTGTAACTGGAAAGGGATGTTCATTGCGTAAGAACATACAGTTCAGTGTTGCAGCCTAGGCCCAGCCCGACCCGGACCTGAACCATTTTGTGTAATTATGCACCCAACTCGGCCCAAACCTTGAGTCAGGTTTGTTTGGTTCTCGACCTTTTGTTTGTGTTCCCGACCCCCCACCACTATCGGGCACGCTCCTTCCTCCTCACTGTCCTTAGTGCTGAAAAGCAAAAATAAAAAAAGATGTAAGCTATATACTGTAAACTGTTTGCTTGTATCGCAACAGAAGGTTTAAAAAGCAATCCCCTAGACTTGGTTTTTAACCAGATGACTGCTTTTTAAACCTTCTGTTGCGATGCAATTCCCCTGAATGAGTGAGAATCTTCACAGATATGTTTGCTTGTATGTCAGCCTCGCCTGGCGCCCTGACCGAGCCTGAGCCAGCGGCGAGAGGCAGAGGTAAAAGGAGGAAGCGAAAATGGGGCGTGTACTCCTTGCGCATGTGGAGGGCTGGCCACAGTCAGGCCAGGACAAGGTGGGCACTGCCCGGAGCGCTGCCCTGAGCACAGAGTTATGCTGCTTGCAGCGCAGAAGCTTTGCTTCATCAGCTCAGACAGGATCATCATTTTCTCATCTGAGAAGCGGGCACTTCTTTTCCAGGTAAGAACATGATTGCAAGACTGGGGTTCCATGCGCCTTTAAAACCAGCTCCTTCTCTCTGATTTGTTAATTGCTTGAAACACACTCAAATCCAACCTTTTCCCAAATGCACAGCTGTTGCCCAGCTTAGATTTGTGCCAGTTCAAGTTCAGCCTCTTCAGCCCAAGCCCAGTCCACGTCCAACCTCTTTAGACTAAATTTTGTGCCCAGTCTAAAGAGAAGGGATTGGGATAAGGCCCCTTTCTGCGCCACTGTCTGGTCCACCTCCTGCACTAAGATTGGGAAGATCCGGCCCATAGTGGCTGGTTGGTATATTTGGCCGTATCTCGCAATGGTTAAAAAATCTCTCAAAAAAATCCTGGATCCAAACAGTATTTTGGATTTAGATAGTGAGACAGCGCTGACTCAAACTCCACTGTGGTGTCTACAAACATCCAGGCATTTCTGTTTGTCACTATTTCTGTGTCATACGAATAAATGTTTACAATTTTCAAACACTGTGACATAGTAGTTATGTGTATTACTGTGTGTTTGTGTGTACACGTGTAGCGCTAAATCAGAGCTAAGGGCGGCCACTTGAGGCTCTAAATCAACCACGTGCTTACTAACAGTGGTTTGACCCAAATAACTGTGTAATTTATGGAGGACTTTTAGGCTCCCAGGCAGCCATGGAAATAGAACGGAGAATAATGGGCAGTGTGACCACGGCTGCATCACTTCAGTTTATGTCCTGGTCTTTTACTAGGACACACGTCTGCGGTTCTTAATGACACACAAGGCAGTAAACGCAGTGTTAATGGAAGCTCGAGGATGTGCCGCAGAGGAAAACCCGATTATGGAAGAATGGTAAACAGGTGCAAGTAGTGACAGAGGCAATTACAAACAAAGATGGCGATCAAATGGAGACACTGAGCATTAAATGAGGGGGATGTAGAGATAGGGGTTGTTAGCGACATGTGAGCAATGGACAGAAGAGAAGAAGTATGCTAAGTCTATACTAGGGTAAAAGTCCTGACAAAATACTCAACAATACTGCATACTGTTGATATAAATACTACTGCAACTTACAACTTACCACCATTATCACTACTGTAAATACAATGTTAATAATTTAGAGTACTGTGGAAAAGTCCATTTATTTTTGTAGTTCATTATGTGAGTTCATGTAAAACACGTGTAATCAGTTCACAGAAAGTAAAAGATATCAAGCATTTAATAAAAATCTAAATTTAGTACCATAAAATTTTAATTCCATCTTATTACATAATTGTCATAATCATCACAATTAAAATGCATTAATTCACTATTCCACAATATTCTACTACCAGCAGGAGTGGAACTACTACTACTATTAATAATACTATTAATACAGCTG
This sequence comes from Bostrychus sinensis, assembly GCA_020698575.1. Taxonomy (NCBI): domain Eukaryota; kingdom Metazoa; phylum Chordata; class Actinopteri; order Gobiiformes; family Eleotridae; genus Bostrychus; species Bostrychus sinensis. Next base: position 19,483,162 of record CM036256.1, on the reverse strand, counting down.
CAACTACTGCTAAAACAGTACTACTATTACAACATACTAAGAACATCAAGGCAAAAAAAAAAAAAGCTACCTTATTTATATATTTAAAAATTGCTTAGGGAATTATATTTTTCTCTATAAAATGTAATCAAGTGCAATCAAAAGTATATACACTCAGAAAGTAAATTTTCTTCCAGATATGTACTTGAATAAATGATTTCAGTAAAAGTATTGAGTTACTTTCCATCTCGGTGAATGGCCGTAAGAGAAGATTTAGCCTGAGGTGATCATTAGCTCTGGGTGTAAGGCCTGGCCCCAGGCAGGGTTAGAGGCTGAAATGGACTGTTACCAGCTGCTGGAGGAGATGACATCCCCGGCAGACCCACAGGACGAGTTAAGACATCCTCGTATAGGGCTGACTGGAGCTTTGTGTGTGGCGTGTGTGTGCATGTAATCGCATGCACTACCTTCTTGTGGCGCGCGGCAGGTCATTTGCCTCAGTCTTTGAAGTGGAGATGTAGGCTTCTGTCACAGCTCTACAGATCAGAGCGCCGAGCGACAGGACGCCACTAGAGAGGAGGAGAGGCCACAGACACACAAATGAGATGATAGCAGACCTTTGCCACACAAAATCCTTTTAGATTCTTTCGAAGCTTTTATTTTCACTCCATCTTTCCTTGAACATGGAGCCAGAGGTTTTAGCCCGTGCTTGATACATCTGAGCTGAACAACAGTAAATTAATTATTAACACACAAAATCGGCAATATATTCAGCTCTTTTAAAATACAAATTCTGATACCAAAGAATTTTATATCTGAAAGCCCATTAAAAAGCAGCTAACATTCACAATTCCTGATTAACAGCATTTGGTCACTTATTTATATAATTTATTAAAATATTTCACTTTGTATATTATTTTATATCATTAAGCTTACTGAACTGTGGCAATAATCATGTGTTTATATGATAACATATGATAAGTACTATTTGTTTGTTACTCCTTGTAAAAGTCCATCGCTTAGGATTGCTAAACGGCAAAATTGGCCCTATCTCGCAATAGTAAATAATTCTGTGAAAAATCTAAATCCAGGAATCAGGAAGCCTGGAAACTAATAATTTCTGTCTTTGTCCATTACAGTTTCCCATTACTGACCTTTCCTAAAAACATAACCAAAATCAAACCAACACTGGCACCTACAAACAAACCAACGTGAGCAAAAACATAACCACTTTCGCAAAAATTTTTGTCAAAAAAGTAATACATCAGAGGTGGATATAGATGTTCATTTGTAACTGGTTCAATGATTGATCTGTAACATTGGACTTGTTGACATATATTGGCAAACTAGTAAACAAGTTCTTTGTAGTAGTCGATGTATTGTAGTGCTGGGAATTAACCTGTATATGCAAAAAACATATTGTTATTGTAGGGTCCATTAAAGTTACTGAGTAAGTTGTTATTTTTATGATTTACCTGAGATACATAATATGCGTCAGGCTTTTTTATTGAAATGTTGGTAACTTCTCCAAGTTTTCCTTTTCAACCGAGTGAGGTTGCTGACTAAAATAGCTAGATTCTACTTTTATCTGCAAGTAAATTGAAGTTTGTAGCTCTAGTTGGCAGAGTAAACAGCCCAAAAATACTGGTAAAAATGTGAATAATTCAAGCGAGTAAACATAGATATGAGTGATTGGCGCATTGGGGAGTCTACATCAGAGCATGCTTGCATCATTATTGGTTGGATTGTTGGTTTGTATATTACCCTTCAAATGGAGGTCCCTGCTTTGAGTCCAGGTTACGGCACTATATTTTTACCATTACGAGATAGGGCCAAGGCCTTGCTTTTGCTGATTGTCTATAGTTGTATTAATGGTTGCAGTATTGGTGTGCTGTAGTTCTCTTTCACTAACTTTTCCTGGATTATCCTGCCAAATTAAAGCTGTATTGTCTGAAACTAGAGAAAAATGAATATACACTGACAGACAGAGGCAGCAGTGGGAAGTGGCTGGGAAAGACGAGGGCCAATTTGCACTTTCGCATGTTTTTCTCAGACTTATCATCACACAAATTAGGTCCTGCTTTTTGCTGATAAGGTCAGCTGTCAGTCTAGACCTAGTTAAAGGAATGGGTATGCTCGAACTGCCATCGCCCCAACACATGCTGATTTAATGCGCTGATTTTGCATCATTAGTACACTTACGCACGCACATTTATATTTCACATAACAGGATGATATAGCACCGCCTCACACTGTGCATGCATAAACACTGCCGCTTTATAACCAAGTCATGTTTTGTAAAAATGCATACATGCTAATGACTCAAAAATGCAAAATTTAATGAATCCCTGCTTTGAGGTCCCTAATGTGATGCGAGCACTACAGCTAACCAGCTAATGCTTCAGTGCAGAAATGCTCCCCTTCACAGGTGCCAGAATCTGTCATCCTGATGTATTCATTCAAAGAGGCTGCATAAAACTATTGCCAAATGTTTGTTAAATGAAGATGAATGCAGTGCTTTAGACTGAAGGTGATATTTTATTTAAGATCAGACGTTTTGTGTTTGGTAATGCAGCAGTCACTCTACAAACAACATGACAGCCCCGGGAAATGGATATTGATTTGTAAGGGCTGATGCATTTTTTGTGTGCTCCTGCCACCATCTTCCCTCCCTCTCCCTCTCTTTCTGATACACTTTTTGTATTTTTTTTTTTTTTTTACTCTATAGCCCCTCTGCTCTCCTCTCTCCTGTCAGGCCATAATACATGATGTCTTATAAAGCATAATGGATGGTTGGAGCTGATAATTGAGCGCCACAGATGAAACTGTGGTGGGAGAACACCTGATCTCATTCCAGTCATGTACGTGCCATGAAAGGAAGACAAGCACGTAGGAAAAAGGGTCTTACATATGTACACCTGATAGAGACAGCTTGGAAGGCAATAATCACAAACATGTGAACAGTCCAAAAATAGACGTTTACCACCTAAATGTTCCTAGGTGCCGTCCCACTTAAGGATGAGCAATAGAGAACAGTAGCTCAGGTGGTGGCAACATTAAGATTCCAGCTGCACACATGTCCAATGGCCACAGTGATGTGTCCACAACAGCACAGACAGACAACACAAACATCTCGGCTTTATCTCCGTTGGCCATACCGCCTCATTACCATTCAGCATTGATTCACACTGATAATGCCAGCCACACCGTTACCACACTTAAACCTTTTCTAATACAAAATAAAAAAAGCAATCTATAGCATTAATTAAACAAGAAACTGACAAAAAAGTTACAATTCTCCTAAGGTGAAAGGTTAAATGACTCATACAAACAGTTTAAACATACCTTTTATGTGTCACTGTTTTCTTTTTGTGCACAGTTTATAGAAAACTGACCCAGAGCAAAACTCATCTAATTACTGCATTCTTACTAATTGTCCATTTACTGTCATGGACAACAGAGACAAGTCCATGCTTTAATAACAAAAGGCAACATCATTTGGATATTACTGCTATCTGCAAAATGTTTAGTTATGTTAAACACCAACATGCTTTTATTTATTTACTGTTTATCAGTACTACTATCATCTAACAGTTACATTTTAATTTCACATTTTCTGACCTGTTCTAGAACATGTAAAATAATTTTTCTGAATCTTTACCTCAATGATCTCTTCAACAGTTAATATTTCAATCTCTCCTCCTGTGCTCTCAGCAGGTGTCCCCCTGCAGCTCTCTGAACTCCTGTGTGCTTTTTCAGAAGAGCAAGATGGAAGGCAAAAGAAAGCGACTGTTGAAGGGCATTTTGCCCAGCGCTGGGCTTTGATCAAGTCTGCGAGTCAAACACACTTAACTCCCTTCAGCGACTGGTGGGGGTCCACCCAGGTGTGCGCCTCTCTACTTGCTTTCACTTAGACCAGCAGAGGAGTGCCTTAGTGTCAACAATACTTTAGGTATGACGATTAATTAATGATATCTTGCAGCTTAAAAGAGCAGTACTTAAAACGTTAGCTTTATAGCACTTACAAGAAAGAGAAACATAATAAATCGATGTCAGGGTGAAAGATGAAGTGTAATTGGCAATGTTATGGTGAAGATACGCATCAGAAAACATATTCCCATGTACTGTATATTTCTCTTGCACTTTACTTCCTCTATAGTCCTTGTATCTGTACATTAATGCAAATGTGACAGTTACGTCTTCCACCAATCAAGTGTGCTTTAAGAGCATTTGCCAATCCGTGCCTGTGTATTTTCAGCAAAAAGTATGTAGGTGATTACTGCATTATAATGCAAATGGGAGTATGTACATGCAGAGTTACATACAAAGTAATCAACCAGTTTAAGTGGTCTCAATGTGAATTTACATTTTCAAAAGCTTTACACTGTTGATTTATTCTGCCAGTTGTTATGAGGCATGGGCTCATTATATTTGAAAGTGTGTGTAGTGTCATGCGGTAATGTTTGCTTGTGTGTTGCTCTTTATCCATGCACATTCAGTGGCTCTGTGTGTTGCTTGTCAGAAAAGGGCAGGAAGGGTCCAGAGGTGTCAGAGGGGACAGCAGGCGACACAGAGAGGTGATGCAGGGAGGACACTCTGGTGACATTTGCCCAGTGGGAAGTGTCATGGCGTCAGAGCGTAATGACCAACACGGCCTGCTTTTATTAATGAGCTAAACAAGAATTCACTGACATTCACTACTTTAGAGACAGTGGCTTATATTTTCAGTTACATACATATACTGGAAGTGCATTCATCTTAGTTTGAAATTAACAGATGTGTAAAAAATCAGAACAGTTTTCAAGGATTTCAATGTCCAAACTTAAAAACTTCAGCCACAAGGGGAAACAAATAAAATGTTTTTAAACTCCGTTCTGTTAATAAGAGCGTGGTGGGTCAAAGGATAGAGCATTTACCCTGTAACTAAAAGATTCACAATTCCAGTTCAAGGCTGCGCAGTATACACTGACCATTGTGAGATAGGGCCAAGGCTAAGTAATTGTAGTTGTAGTTGTAATTGTTTTTTTTTTTTTTTCTGTGTAGCTTCATAATAACGCCTACAGTTACTTTTCAAAGTAGAGGTCACTTTCCTATTGTAAGGTCTTTGTCCATAAAATGTATATATTTGCCATTTTTGGTTTACATCTGTCATCTTATAGTCTCACTGTAATGAAAGAACAGCCACACTCAGCATATAAAGGTGATTACAAGAGAATGACTCAGAAAGGCAAAGTGAGGAAAGACGAAATAAAATGCTGTTTTTCTAACAGTAAAAAGAGATCTACTTATATCTTTAATGCAAACAGCTAGAGTTGGTAGAAGCTATATTTGGAGTAAGTGTATCTCAATATCACATGTCCCAGGGGTGTTGATGACTCACACTAGCGAGTCAGGACTGAATAAGAAAACACAGTGTGACCTTCTCTCTCTCAGACAGATGCACTACTGCTATCAGCTCAGCTTCTATTTGATCTATAGTGTCAGAGTATGTGTAGAATTACTTACTTAATTAATAATTACTAATTTTACATTTTGTACGAGGTCTACCTTTTAAGGGACCACTTTTACTTCCACTGATCAAGCAGAACATTATGACCACCACATGTTGTTTTGTTGGACAAAAGTGTGTTAGAGGCAGGAAAAATGGACAGGCGTAAGGTCTTAAAATAGTCTGACAAGGACACAATCATAATGGCTACAAAACTGGGTCAGAGCATCTCTGAAACTGTTGCTCTTATTGGGTGTTCCTGGTCTGCAGTGGTCAGAATCTACCAAAAGTTGTCCAAGGAAGCAACAGTGGTGAACCAGCGACAGATGATGTACAGTACATGGGGAGTGACGGCTGGTCAGTGTGATCCCATCCAGCAGACATTGCCGAAGAAATTAGTGCTGTTTCTGATAGAAAGATGTGAATAGCAGTTTGTTGCGTATGTGGCTGCATATTGAATGGTAAATGGTCTCATTTATACATTGCTTTTCTATCTCCATGGGCACTGAAAGTGCTTTGCATCAAGGAACCATTAACCCATTAAAATTCAGAAACACTCACACATTCATACACACTGGAGGTTAGATGTCTTGCCCAAAAACACAACAACAGTGTGAACGGGGTTTGAATCACCAACCTTCTGGCCAGTGAATGAACAACTCTACTAACTGAGCTACTGCAGTCCTATTAGACAGTTGGCCATAACACATTAAATAATGACCACCAATGATGGAAGTCGTTGGTGTATACATAAATGATATATAAAATTAAAGTAACAGACAGTACTTCTGTTTGAGTACAGTTTTGGGTACTTCTTTTGCTGTGTACCTTAGCTAGCTGTAGAGAAAAGGAATCAGCTTAGGAGGCAGCGCGTAGACTGAATATAAGGTATTTCATCTTGAGTGCTTTAAGAATCCTTAATGCTGACAAAAATGGACAAACAGAGAATAATGGACCCTGCTTTAAAAATGATGTTCAAAGAGCAAAATGACTCGGGTGTCTGGATACCCCATTAAGAGAAAGTGTTCATTCAGATGGATGTATGGATGCCACATTGTTGTCTGCCGGTGATGTAGAGGGTGCTTGCTTTGTTGGCCAAATGGATAAACAAGCAATTATGAAGCAAAGGTGTTATAGAGGTGGAGGGAGGCAGGGACAGTGGGGACTCGGGGAGTGCATTTATGGCTGTTTGAGTGGCTCTGAGTGCTATAGGTGAACACAGGACAGGCAGACAGAGGAGCCAGTGGCTGCAGGCTGAGCAGCGGCATGGCCAATGAGACGAGCAGTGTATTGATTTACAGTTTGAGTTTCTTTGTGAAACAGGATCTGAGCACACAAAGCCAGAGCCTTATTTAAAAGTCTCCTTATTCCCATCCATATCTATTGATCCACACACACTTTTATCCAGCTTTAAGTAAGTCTCTGCTTCACTTATTCCTTCACAAGCCTTATTTTGTAGCTATCCTGGCACTAAGTATGCTTACAGTTTTCTTCATGTCACATTTCTGGTTTATTCATGTCTCCTGTGGCGCCTGTTTAGGACTTATCTGGCCTTTTAAGAGCACACACTATTTCATGATCATGTTTTTGTCATGCGTTTTATCTCTAAACACTTAGAGATAAATTAGCTTTGTGGCTCTTTATTTTTCCTAATGCGTCTTAGTATTTCATATCCTCAGAATCCCTTATCTCTGACAGGAATAAATTGCATAGATCAAGTCAAAATAGCTGTCAGATTCACCATAGCTTAAAATGAAAACGTACACTGAGGAGATAACAACTTTGTTCTGGTGTGGCTGTGATTGGCCGTGCAGGTACTCTTGTCAGACAGTGGCTGTAAAATATGGCGGTGGTTATTGTGTGCTGTCATAACTTGGCCTGTAAATCTCTCCCTGAGTGGAGGAGCAGAGCAGGAGGACATAATTGATTCGCTCGTTGTACTTCATCTTTTTGCGTCTCTGCTATTGGTGCTGAGCCAAAGGCCGTGGAAGCTGTCTTCATTATGTCCCTATCTGCAGGAGGAGACAATGTTAGTGGCCCCATCATATGATGTCAGTTTAATTAGCCCGCTCTCATACTTAACATGCTCTTGGCCTCATTTCTTTTCCCCTCTTTTCATTTAATGCACCTTCTACCCCTTGTGAACTATTTAAAGCCTTATTATGCTGTGTCAGTTTTTCTGACCACTTTTATATGAAACTCCGCAAACCTTTGTCTTGTTAACTTTCCACTCTTTAGTAGTGCAATCAGAAAACATGTGAACAGGAGGCAAAGAGTGTCGGGCCTCATGACTGTGCAAAGTACCATTACCTTGCTGCCTCAGCAAAATTTTAATGGCCATTAGAGGTAATGCAGAAATGCTATAGCCTAAAAATAATTATTCCAGAGCTTACAATTTAATAAGAAAACTAGAAGCACTCAGAGAGTGGAGACCTCTAATGATAAAAATACTGTATAGTACTGTATAGCTCTGTTTTGCTCTGCTAATTGGGTCACAAAGCCCTTATATCTCATAATGGTAAAGAATAAAATAAAGCTAATAATTTGTGCCTTTACTGTCTCCTTGTGGCTGGAGTTAGTAGTAACCTCTGGAATACTTCACAATGATACAGAATTTAAAAAAAATCCTGGGTACAGATGGTGTTCTGGATCTGGGTCTTTTGAGGCCTGTTACTGACCTTTACTAAAATTGTGATCAAAAACCACCCATTACTTTTGGTGTTTTCCTGAAAACTACCAAACCAACAAACCAACCAACAAAAACAAACCCCATCTTGTCATGAGTAACAGGTTGAGTTTATGTGATGTCATAGAATTGTAAAGGGCCCGTGTTGTGAGACTGAGCTGGAGGCAGATTAGAATTCTATGGTAGAATTTGCTGCTAAACAATAGAAATGCAGATGTCTTAGGGTTCATATCTCCACAATCAGTGGGCCTATCCACACAAAACAAAACTGTCACAAAGTTTAATGTCTTCTCTGTCTGCACACATTAACTAAAGTGAAAACATTTCTTCACTATAGTGTCAAAACATGGCCAAATCATTCACTCAGACAGATGTGATTGATGTCAGTAGATTGAGCACTATGCCACAAGATTACTATAGTGAATTTATGGGCGCAATCACTAACAAAAAATGACCAGGTTCAATATTTGTGGATCTTCAGTTTGGATTTTTTTTTCAAGCCCCTGCCCTCCATCTGAGATTTTGACATCAAATTCTAGAACGTGAACGCAACCTATTAAAAACAGGGTAGATACAGTGTCCTACAGATATTCTAATTGTTGATATAAACCCACAAAGGTATTTGCTGCAGTGTGTTCATAAGAATTTACATTTGTTAATCTAAAAATCCTTATCATATGAGCAGTAGGAGTGGCCATGTTTGATTTCTTATGACTAATCAGTGAAGAAGAGAGAAAAGGTAAAACATGTCAAGCAAAATTGTAGTAAAATGTATTTTTTAAAGATAAATGATACGTTTTTTGATTTGTTGATTGATAAGTCTGCTATGATTGCCAAATATACAGAACGCCCCATATAGTGTTATTATGAGTCCAAACATTTTTCAACAAGTCTATTTCAACAGGCTTCTTCCATCTCTATTCTCTAGTCCCCTTGTCGTTCATGTCCCTTGTACCCGTTGGTGGTTCTGTGCAGACCTCCTTCGTTTAAACAGGGTAACACTGATAACGTCAGCCCCTCTGTCTGTGACTGACAGTTGGGTAAAATGGCAGTGGCAGCACACAGAGCCACGGAGAATCCATTTTCAGGCTGCACTAGAGCCGCTGCCTGCCTCCATCTGTCAGCCCAAAAACAGGAACATGGACGATCAGTCACAGCTGACCCTTGCTCAGCCACGTAACAAACTGGTGAGGGGAGGGAGGGGGCACGGCGACATAAACAAGCAGGAAGATCAACAGATGGGTCCGTGTCAATCAACACGTTTAGTGACTCAAGATTTTTTTCTCTCTTGTTACATCCTTGTTTGTTGTCTGTCTAAAGATTAAGTGGGTGACATTTTACATTTTATCTCAGTCAAAACTCCTTTTTGCAGAACAATTCATACAGTAAACCGACAGAGATCCCCACTCTCAAAAGTCACAAAGCTGCTAGCAATTGTCAAAATATATTTTTCACACTACCACTAAAATATTTATTTATGCAACAAATGAACATAAATAGAGTGAATATTTTTGTTATTTCTGATTCATCCTTTTAACCCTTTTGATGAAACATGGATCCAGTATAGATTTTTCTTTTACAAAATTGATAGCAAGTTACTGTGTTTGCAAATGATTAACACATTTCTCACACACATTATAAACTTAATACACTATACACAAAATAAGTGCAAGTTTGCTAGTTTAGTAATTGCATTTTAAAGAGAGGAGTACTATGTATTTTACTTTATGAAAAAACTGATTGGGCTGTGGTATCGCTCAGGTGGTAGAGCATGCGGCGCGAGTGATTACAGCCTGACTCAAATGTCTGGACTCCAAAGATTTACTGATTGCCTTAAAAAATTGTGCAAAATGAAATCATTTGATAGATGTGTACATTTTGATGCAAAGATTTGACTTTTGGAGCTTTTGGAAAAAGAGAATGAGAATCACTGTTTCTGTATGTGCATTGTTTTGTAATGGGTATTGACTGTGAGCTTGTAGATGAAATGTGTGACATAAGAAACAAAATGATTCCAAAACAGGGCAGCTCTGTCCCTCATCAGTTATCAGAGCTGAGCCTCAGCTCAGTGTGCCTCTCCCTTTGCCCCACACACTGCTTAGATTGCTGTCATTACACTCACTCCATGCTTTTTCACTCCCTCAGTAATTGGAGGTGCTGTGAATGAAAGCAGGGCCTTGCTTTCATTCTTTGAAGATACTGATAGCTCCCAGTGTGATTACAGAAGCAAGGTTGCCACTCAGTATTGCATGTGGGCAATCGTCAGCATTAAAAACTGAACAAGACGTGTGGATATGTGCGCAGTAAATGTTTGGATAACTGTATGAAGTCCAGTGATAATCTAAGTTGAGCAGCTACATCAGTGGTGATCCTTTCTCCAATCCTTATTTCAGTGTAAAATATCTAACCCTTGTTAATAATGTGCATACTAAATCACAGAGACATACTGTTTACATGATCTTGCACACCTTTTCTACCCTTTAACAAATGTAGATAATTTCACCTACATATAAAACTGTAATTTTGCTGAAAAGGGCAAAAATGTACACAGTAAAAGGTGGGGGAAAAAATCAATGTAGCAAATTCATTTTGAGCAGAGCGAACACTTACATATTACTGTACAAGATGCAAATGAGATTTTCTACCCTTGAATAATCATCTATCTAAAAGGCTGAACCTCGCCGGGAGGTAATTACACAGCACTGATCATTAAATAACCCCTGTTCTCACTTTCACATTGCATGTCTCTGGACTCATCTTCCTCCTGCAGACAGAACAAATAGGTCAGCAGCAGTATTTTCAATCACCAACATACAATGAAGACAGGACATTAATGACATTAATTTTAGTCAAATCATATAAAAAATATTTTGGGGGAGCACTGCATTAAGATCATTTTTACAAACTTTTAAAAATGAACAGTTCACTTGCAGTAAATGCATAATTTAGATATTCACAAAAAAGTGGAAATCGACCTATGTACACTATCAGTCAAAAGCTTTAGAATACCCCAATATTTCCAGTTCATATACAAATGGTACAATAGTAAGTGATGAACTGCCAGAGATTAAAAAATATAAGATTAAAGTTACCCAAAACTGGGAAATAATGTACATTTAAAAATTGTGCAAAAAATCTCGATGACTTTTATAGCGTGAGAGGCACACTGAACCAAAACAGCAACCACTGCATTCTGCAGCACCAGGCAGTACCCTCTGGTATGCAGCAACTTGTTAGGAGGTTCATACAGCAACATAATGACCCACAAAATGAGTCCAAGCTATGCCAGTACAAGGTGGTAAGCTTAGATGGGCTATATTATGCAAGCTTTCTACCATGTTAGAATGTTGTTGCCACATCAAAAATAGAGACATGTGAAAGATGCAAATCACAACTCCAGGTATATTTATTTTTTTCAAAATTACCCATATGTCCCAAGATATGAGGTAATCATGTTTAAATCACATATTAGTTTTGCTGATAACAACACAGCTGATTTATTCCCAATAATAAAAAAAATGTAACGTAATGGCCACATTGTTAATGTTTACATTTTTTTTATTTTTGTTCTAAAACCCTGCACTGCTGATCATCCAATCAGAAAAGCGGAAAGACAGGTAACCCACAGACCACTGTTTTAATTTAGACTGCAGTACTGTTTTCAAACCAGTACGAGCGCATACTGCTTCCAGTACCTTTAAGTAATCCTCTATTCTCTGACACGGCTGTTCTGAGGCCTCAGAACGCTCAGTTAGAACCTCCGCCTACTCCAGGAAGCACTGACCAATCTACAAGTCCTCTACATCCAGTCTGCTCTCATTCCTTTATCCAAAAAAATGGTTTAGAGCTCTGTTCTCCACTGGCTCCTCGCAGCTATTTTTCATTTTGTAGTAAAATTGCATCAGTGATTTTTTTTTTCATTGATTATATTCAAAAGACCGCAACACACTGGCCTCTTCACCTTTTTTAGCCTAAAGTGTCATTTCAGAGTACAGTGAGACTTTCAATTTTAATAGAATATTCCAAAATTGGGGTGTTCTAAAACTTTTGACCAGTAGTGTATTATGCATCAAAGCATAAATAATCTCAGACAAAAAGGTTATGTTTTTGCCAGGGTTGGTTTGAACATCTGTTAGCAAGCTGAGTAAAAAAAGTAATGGTCAGATTCGGTTGAAATTTCAAGAAAGGTACCATTTCTGTACTATTTTCTGTATCATTGCAAGATATTAACAAGTGGTCAGTAAAGGAACATATAATTATTTTTTGGTGTGGCCTACTGTGAGCTACAATATCTTTATGGCTCACTGGGCAGAGCATTGGTTCGACTACAGATCTGGACATTGTCAAATAACCCCAATGTCTTGAGGGAGGTGTTCGTACAGTATATTCATTCATTTTCTTATCTTCAGTTCAATAACCCATTTAGAAGCTTAGTAATTATTCAATTGCAGCTAAAAATGTCTACCAGCCCTCACTATGAAACCAGACTGAAGACTTCTAATTCATTCACACTACTCAAGCTGGCACGGTTGACGGTTAGCTTCCCACAGATCAAAGATTCTCCAAACTGCCAGTATTTCACTCACTGTAAACCACTGTTGTGTGTCAAAGCACAGCTGCTCCATCTGAATACAGGTGTTCAGAGAGACAACTTTATACACTGATGCCTCTGTGACAGGAACAGCTTGACGGGAATAAGACTGAGATGATAAACAGCTCAAAGTGACAAGCAGGGTTGACATGGCAGGATCTGACAGGCTGAGGCTGAGGCTAATGAGTCACTATTTTATAGTTTAAAATAGACTCTTTCAGAGTTTCAAACAATTTCTTTAAAAAAAAATACCAAGAATAAAGCAGACCACATTTTCTAGCATTTAACATTACATTACATTTCTACCATCTAGCAATTAGTATTCGCCACCAAATATCGCAAATTATTATGTTATGTTTTATTATGTATCAATTAGCATATACAATTTGCCTATATGCTAATAGTTAAAGTGTTCTGTTGGACAAGTAGTTGCAGAAATGTGATGGACAACAATAGCTTGTCGGTGTATGCTCTGTTATACCAAATCCTGCTTTAGTTAACACTGTCAGATCTGGGTGCTTTAATTCAAATACATTTTTTAACTAATATATCAAGAACAATTACTCATCGCTTTTTAAAAATGTTTTATTTGATGTGTTTCATTTTCTCATTTGTAAAGATCAGGGCTGGGCACGTTAACAGCTTATTATTGCTTTAACACATTAATTAATTATAGTCAACAATTATAGCATGCCGGTCCTAAGAGCCCTCACTTTAACATGCTGGTCAAGAAAACAAAATGATTGCCTTACTCCATTATTATTGCCTTACTCCAATTATAAGAGGAGTTTTAAACTGCATGTAAACTGCATTACAAAGTTTTAGCGCTACATCATTGAGACCAGAGTGGTTTGACCAGTTCCCTGGGGAAATCGAAGTAAAAAAGGACGATGAGCATAGTCAGAGTATGTGCAGCATGGAAACATAGTGGCTGAATTCTAAAAGCTTTAAAGAGCAACTCAACCCTAAACCATTCTTTCTTAGCTGATCAAATGTACAAACGGGGCTTTAGTGGTCTCACTATTTATAGTTGCATCTTTGACCGTTTTGTAAAAAAAAGGTCTAAATTCACATTTTGTGGTGAAAACCATCAGAGTGCTGCCCTCCTGAGGTCAAACAGTGAGTACTTCTGCTCAATAGTTGCAGGTAGACAAGTGTAACGTAGTATTTGACTTCGTTACCACACCTGTGCTGCAAGTCTCCTCCCACGCCCCGTACTCTCCACGCCCTCGCTGTCTCTCCCCTGCTTGCTCTTCCCAGTCCCTGGAGCTTGCCAGATTTGGGTCATTTTCCTAAAAATGCCACGCAGCCTCTGCATTTACCGTTTAGTCCCCTCCACCCCTCCCTCCCCTCTCACAGTGGGAGCAGAGTCAAGAACACCAGACTGACTCTGCTCTCACTTGTTAGACTCCGTCTACGACAACATATAATCGGTCGTCAAAATATAAGTGTTAAGGCATTTGTGGGACTTTTTTTTTCCTGGGACTTGGCAACCCTGCTGTGGAGGACGTCCATGACGGTGCTCTGACAGCTGTCAGGCACAGGACCAGGCCTCGCTCCTCCCTCAGTTCTCCCCCGCTGTGTCTGCCTGGTTTCTGCCCACTTTTTGAGCAGTTTTCAATTTCTGGCAGTGGGCAGAGTAAGGCCTGGGCCAGGGTTGAGTCACTCTTTACGTGCTAAAATAAAGAGCCTTCAGGAGCCAAAGTAGCCAGAATGCATTATTGAATTTTGTGCACAACAATTAATCGTGATACAAAAATTTAAATTGTTGCCCAGCACTAGTGAAAATGAATGGGAAAGAACACTATTTTTTTTCCTCTGCAGTCTCAACTTATCTGTATACACCACTCATGCCTCGCATCTATAAGTGAATTTTTACTGCCCGACCTGAGCCCTTATGTTTAAGCCAGTTTAAAATAAATATATATTGCGGAATGTTGCGGTTAAAGCATGTCTAAAATCTATAAAGATCAACCAGAAAGGATTGCAACCTTGCTCATTCCAAAACCTATTATGGTAGTTGTCAGGAGAAGGTCACCACCATAGCTTCAAGCTGCCTGAAGGAATTTAGTATGGATCACCTTTTGCCATGCAGAGCTCAATCCCAGCTGTCATCAGGCTGGAGGAGGCCGAAATGCATTACCAGCCAGGATAATATGCTTTATTATATAGCTTGTATGCCAGCTCACGCAGCCGCAGGGCAATAAGAAGAGCAATTACAAGGACAGGGGATGTGTAGTGCATGTCTCCGTGCTTGTGTCTGTGCACACACCTGCCAGCATTTACCTCTCAAAGCCAATAAAACTACTAATGTGTTATTTTCAAAAGCGCATCAATGTTTAAACAGTTATCAGTCATCAGGTATGCCTCACTGCTCACTGATGATCTCCAGCACAAGGACATAATACCTTTCCGACCAGTGGAAGGCAAACTCAAGCATGCACTGCAGCCCCTGACTCCACCCAAGTACAGGGATGCTGTTCTTAATAACTTGGACAAACCAAGTTCCAAAAAATATGGGATTGTGTAAAATGTAAAAACAATGCAATGGTTTCAGAATCTAATAAAAATATATTTTAGTCTATGCACATTAGCTAAACTATAAATCAGGTGTTGAAACTGAGAAAATATCACATTTAATGACAAATAATAGACACTCTGCCTTTGTAAAATGCTCCTTTTATAACATAAAATGCTTGTAAAATGCTCCTTTTCAGATATCTGACTGAAATGTGACAAATAACATAATTAGTTGCAAAATGCTAACTCCATCTGTTCTCATTAGTAAAACCTTTTCTGATCATTTAGCTACCTTGTCCCAACTGTTTTGAGATACGTTGCTGTCATCAAATTAAAACTGAGCAGTTTGTTGATTATGTTTTTGTTTTTTTGTTTTTTATTTTACACATTGGCTCGAATTTATTTGAAATGTTTGTGGAAAGTAAGTGGTAGACTTTTTTATGTATTTTGATCCAAGGTTTTTGGACTGTATATTTCTAAGCATGTAAATGTATCTGTATTATTTGTTTTTGTGTATGGCTGTATGCTGATCGTAACAAACATGTAACTTGATTGCTGCCTGTCTTGACCAGGATGCTCTTGCAAAAGAGATTTTTTTTTCTCAGTGAGAATTCTCCTGTTAAATAAAGCTTAAATAAGATTAAAAAAAAAATAAAAAACATAACATAAATGAGATGATTTTTTTTTCTGTGACAGGTGGGGGAATGGAAACACAGCAAATTGTTAGCTTTTCTATTTAATCATAATATAATCCTGAACAGAACCCTTGCCCATCTCCACAATAACTGCATTATGTGTTTGCAGATAAGAAAATACCACAAAGTCTAAATCAAACATTCATCGTGTGCTGATCAGTAATCTTTTTTTCCCAACCGGGGCCTATTCCCTATTCTCTGATCTCTTGCTCCCCAGTTTCCACTTCAAATATAATTGTTTGTGGAAGTAGCGTGAGAGAGAAAAGCAATGAAGACAACAACATAGCTGATTTAAAGTTCCATAATGGACATTTTGCAATATTTGTTCTTGCATATGTGTGCCCGGGCTTCCATTCATATTTTTATTTGTGTACCTGTCTGAAAAAGGACAGTCAATTTCCAAGAAAACAGCTAATGCATTGCCTTGATTTGTGACAGCTTAGGTCTGAATGCAGCTGGATGAAAAAGCTTGTTCACACCAAACAAAGAAATAACAATGAGTGTAAACGATTTTTCAAAGCTCTACTGGGAGCTGACTGCAGCCTTGTTCTTGTTAGCACAGATAACTGTGGTTCATGTGTTCAAGTGTGGCCTCTGCCCTTGGAAAGTGGGTTTAGTCTTGAGTGGACAGTCCCACATACACACACCAAAGGGCTGTCCTGCCTGTAACTGCTTCCCAGCTAAGCACTATCTGAGGTTAACATTGAGTGGCACTAAATCCAGCACACACAAATTTCTATGAATTATTTAGAACGCATAATGACTCATTGATAAGAATCATTATTTCCATACTATGATTTCCAAAGACCTTAATCATTGTAATTTTAAATGTGTCAGTAGCATTGGGATCTTTCAAAAAATGTAATCCTTAAATTGTAAAAGTGCTCAGAGTCTTGTTTGGTTTATGATAATTCAAACTGTTTGATTTTTCTAATTAAAGCAACTATATTGTAATGGGGCTATATGCAACATAGACACATTCATATGGTTGGGGGGGATTAGGTTTATTGGCTTGTAAATGATGATCACACCGCGTCTATGTATTAGACTATGTAAGTAGTAGAACATAGCCATCTATATAATGTAATAATAAATAATCAACAAATCTAAAATCTAAATCTTGATCTTGGCTTCAGAAAAAAACAATGATAAAATGATATTTTGCCATATCATGCACCCCGATATACCAATGAAAGTAACAATTTCCTTTCTGGTTAAATTTACCAGAAAGATGCAACTGACTCATCAACTAATTTTCGATGCACAGACGTAGTTGCTAAGAATAGAGTACAGCCTTTCTATTTCCTATTCTTATTGGATGTATTTTGCAACAGCACACACTGGTAAAAAATAGAAACACATTTTATTCCCTGGCTCTGGAGGTTTTGCACAGCAAACAATTAGAAGAATTCTTTTTCCAAATTCCTAATCCATGCATGCTTGTCTAATTCGGATTATGTGGAATCCTGAAAAAAAATCTTTGTGGCAAGATTACCACAAATTGTGACATATTATTAGCTATTCAGTCACAAGCAGCAAACTTGTGAGCAGTGAATCATATAGAAATGTATAAAACTTGTTAAAAACTGTTAGGCTATTGATACATCCAACATGGCACCATTATATCTGACACTATGCACCACATCTCATTTACCATGCATGTTTTATTGCCATTTCTTCATCTTTCTCTGTCCCTTCACGTCTTTTCCCTCTCCCTCCATCATTCCTTGCAGTCCCAAAGGTAATTATGAAGAGTCTCAGGCAGTGGTTTTAGAGACCAGGGATTCTCCCCTGACCATTATTCTCCAGATCAATTGCTTTGGACTAAACTGCACGCACAGACCCTCTCTGAAGCACAGGACAATTAAAAGTCAACACAGGAGAGAAATTCTGCACACTTACAAGAACACACGCTTAAAAACCTTGCCTAAAAATCAAGGACTTTCAAGGAGAGAGATAAATGTACAGATTGGCTTGTGAAGGCACATCCAAGGCCACAAATTATTTGTCCACAACAGTGTTTTTATAGAAAAAGTGTGTGCTTTTAAATGCAACTAATTAAGCACTCATTGTTTGTTGGTTGGTCAATGTGTCAATTGGTTGGTTTGTTAGATTTGTTACCAAAAAAACTTAAAAAGTAAGGTCAAATTCTCAGGAAAGGTCTGTAATAGACCCTGGAAGAAACTGTTACTTTTTGGTGTAGAGCTAAGTGGAATCAGGAATATTTAAAAAATAATTCTGTACCATTGTGAAATAAGGTACTAACTCCAACTACAAAGGGTCAGTTAAGGAACAAATTAGTTTTAGGGGTTTTATGAAATATAAGGTTTTTTGTTTGTTTTTTTGGCTCATTGTTTACAGCAGTGATCCCTGAAGAGCCCTGGTGGAGTGTAGGTAAAGTCACTATTTCGTTACCATTGCAAGATAGGGCCAATGCCACGACAAAGGTTTGTGCTCTCCCATGTGTTTCAAATTTGATTTTATATAATGATTGCTAATTCTTGTCTAGCCTTCTATAGTTCTAAGCTGCAACACTATCAGGAGCTGCCCATTAAAAGAGAGTAGATGAAAAACACCCTAATAGAACTTCTTAATACTACGGAGGCCCCAGTGGACCCGAGTAGGGCGACAGCAAACATTAAAAAAAACTCAACATCGAGCACAACAAACCTTTTCATGTTTTTCTTCAAAGGATCACACACTAATACACTGAGAAGTCTGTCTCATCTAAGCTCTTAGACTGGAGCGATGAGCGTTTTATAAGCAACTGTTTACCCCTGGGCCCCAAGCACACATTGTATTAAGAGCCAGGAAAATAGAAACTCAAAATCTTAATTAGGCTGAAAATAAATACAGTAAAAATGCTTGATGAAGCTAGTATTATTCATCAAATCACAAGGTCAAACCAAGGACATTCTGTGAAGTCCATTTAAATGCAGTCTCGTTAGAAATATAGGAGTATGTGAGAAGCACATCAGAGTAAAGGCAGCAGCTGGTGGTTAATCCATGTGAAGGACAAACCAGGAGATTGTAAGGCTTTGTACTGAGCGTCTAAAAGAGCCTAATGCACTGCCAAGCATTGTATGCACAGTTGGATGCTGGGAATCTAAATATAGGAAGTCCCCATCTTGCTGTGTGTGGACTCTCACTTAAGTCTCCCTCTTTCGTTGTCTCTGACTTCTGCATTTACGTACGTGTCTCGTGAGGACTTGGCGCTGAAGTAGGCCAGGCTGCAAAAGAAAGTGGGGCGACAGGGGGGCGGTGACGCGGGCCCAGTCAGAATATCAATAACGGATAAACATGTTGCCATCCTCACGAGGGACTCAAGCTGAGGGAGAAGAGCAGGAAGAGGGAAGACAGAGGACGAAAAGGAAAGAATGGGAAAACTGACATCAAAGCTGAGAGGCAAGAGGAAGAGAGACAAATTTTTCATTCATTTTCTTCCAATTATTCCCGTTAGGGGTCGCAGGTGACTGGAGCCTATCCCAGTAACTTTGGGCTTTAGGCTGGATTGTGGCCAGCTTGTCACAGGGCTGACACAGAGACAAACACAGACAGACAACCATTCACTCCCACATTCATTCACTAGGGGCAATTTAGAGTCACCAATTCACCTAACACATGCATGTCTTTGGACGGTCAGATGAAGCCAGCAGTACCCATAGCGAGCCCAAGGTAACACGAGGAGGATACCCACACCCAGAGCTTTCGTGTGATGGTGTGTTGGTCGGGCTGGGGATCAAACCCACAATCTCCTTGCTGGGAGGCGAGAACACTAACCACTCTGCCACCGTGTACCCCTGATTCATTTTTTCCCACTTATTATACTATGGGCACCCTTAGTCATAAGGCTAACGCTTTGAGCGATTCTCTTACAGCCAACCATTCACTCTCACATTCATTTCGGTATGTTAGGTTCATTAATTAAGCTATACATAGGGCTGTCGCAGTAACCGCATTATCGTCATACCGCTATCAATCTAACCGTATGGGGGTACAAGCGACTGTGATAACCGCTGTTTAGCATTTTAGTGAGACACTAATGGGATGCACAGTTTAATTTTACTGTAAACTATGAAGCATTTAATGTTTACACACGTTTACGCTGGGAGTAGAGAACAGAGGGTTAGTGGAGAGAAAGGAAAAGG
Source organism: Bostrychus sinensis (assembly GCA_020698575.1). NCBI lineage: Eukaryota > Metazoa > Chordata > Actinopteri > Gobiiformes > Eleotridae > Bostrychus > Bostrychus sinensis. Next base: position 19,463,055 of record CM036256.1, on the reverse strand, counting down.
CTTCTGCATGAGCTGCTCTGCCTCATTCAAGCTATCGCTTCCCAAGCAGACACGCGGCTTACGCGATACTCAGAGGAGGATCCTAGACTCGAATGACAATCCACTCACCTGGTGACGCAACAAATATGAGAGGTCTCTGAGTGAGCACTGCTAGCCTGCTTAGCTCATCTCTAAAACCACATAAAGGTTTTTCTAAAGCTACCACCACATTGCACCACTGCAAGAGCATTGTCACTCATGCCTGACTCGGGTTTTTGTTAGAGCAGAGCCCTAACTATATTTAATTTTTTTTTTATAATCAAAATTTGTTTGGACATGTCATTTTTTCAGGTGTTATTATTAGCTTATGCTAATACTGCTTATACCACACACCACGGTGTTGAGTCGCATATAATTACCACAGGGGAAATTCTCTCACCATGACAGCCCATCTATTGGTGGAAGGAGGAAACTCACTAATCCAAGTCAGACAGATGGGCCAGTATTAGATCATTTGAATTAGTAATGGAATATCATTATAAAAGGCATGTCAGAATAGTTTTAACAAACAACAACAAAAACACACACACACACACACACACACTAGGGATGGGTGATATGGGTTTAAAATTATATCAATATATCAATATATTTTGGTATTTATTACGATAACAATAAATGACGATATATAATTGACAAAATTAATTGAATAATCTGTTAATATATGGATATTTAATGAATTCTTGTTATTTCTTCTGTTATTTCTAAAATCAGTGTAAATACAAAATACAATTTTCTTCAGAAAGGTAGTTACGCATATTACACTCTCAAACTGTCTGTCAGAGATAATAGATTCACATATTCATATGGCTTACTATTTTAGTCTTTGACTTAACAATTGTTAAGCAACAAGCTCTTTTTATGTTTCCTAAAGTAACACCTTATTAAACTGAAGTATAAATCTACAAAAGTAACTGAGAAGATGGCATACATTTGTTGAATCCAAAAACTGATAAAGTATAATAGCGGTGCATCTAAGAGAAGCAGCCTAAAATACAGTAATATGGGTGAGAAAAGACACTGTTCATCTGTCTGGAGGGAGATGCTCAGAGGGAGGGGCCTGGAAAAGTCCTACAAACAGTGGTGTTGCTAATTAGCTTTCTTTTAGCTTGCTGCTAAAAACAAACTACTTTCTGATTCTGAACGACGTAACAACAGAGCAAACAGGTTTGAATAAAGAGCTCAAACCTGTTCCTAACCTCTCCTCTCTCCTCCTCGCTCCTCTCTTGTGATTGCGCAGCCCCCTCCACGCTCTCTGTCCAGTGTTTGTGTGTATGTGTGTGTGTGTGTGTGTGTGTGTGTGTGTGTGTGTGTGTGTGGGTGTGTGTGTGTGTGTGTGTGTGTGTGTGTGTGTGTGTGTGTGTGTGTGTGTGTGTGTGTGTGTGTGTGTGTGTGCGCTGAAAGGACTGAAGCGGCGGATTAGCACCCTGCCGTGAAACAGAAAAGTGACCAAAAGCTGAGATAAACTTTGGAAGCATCTCCAAACTATCTCTTAGGTTATTTGACAACAAACAGTTATTAGTGGGACACACAGGTGCGCCAACTTCAACTTATCATTCTTACCGGGCAACAACTATTCTCATCATGGGGGATTTTTTTACCGGTATATTGTGAACAATAAAATATCACCCATCCCTAACACACACACAAAATGGTAAAACACAAATTGCTATTTCACAGTTTGGCACCACCTTACCTTTAATATCATTAAAACTAAAGAGACTGAAAAAGATACTTGATGATTTTTTTTCTGTTCCTTCTTTTAAGTCAACTTTTTTGGTCACTAATATTGCCATTTGCTTAATGCACTTGCCATGCACAGCAATGGTACGAGTGCATAAGAGTGCAAGCTTTCAGGGTGACTAAATATTAGAGGATACTGAAGCCAGGGTTAGTGAGAGAACAGAGGTGGGGAGAGCGCGTTTGGAAAATGTACCATTTTTCACATTTAAGTAGGCAAACCAGTGAGAAAGGTGAGCCATCCAACAGTGTTCTAAATCCATTTAGCCCAAGGTAAGTGATGAAAATAGGATGCACAGGGCTCCACACTGCACGCCATTGTCACCCCTAATTCATACTTATGCAGCCTCTAGCATGAAATTCACTGTGTATGGGCCCGCTGTGAGTTTGTGTGTGGTCCGTTTTTGTTAGAGGGAAGTCAAACCAAAAGGGAGAAGGGTTTTTCTGCAACCGCCCATTTTGACTCTTCAAACTCCTGTCTCATCTCAGGTTTGATGTGTGCAAAATTCTCAATATTTAATTAGCTAGCTGGAATCCAGTAATGATTTAGCCTTGTAGGTCCTACTCCAAATTGTCCACCAAAGGCATATTTTGGTAACTCCAGTTTTTAATGGAAGTTTGCCGCTCATGGCTACTCATACATGTTCACTTGTTTACTAAAAAGAGCAGATCACAAACACACAGTAAGAAAAGAAGGCTTATTGAAGCCTGTGCAATTTATTCAAAAAGCAAATATTGATTTGATACCATTAGAATCTTCCAGTCAGATTGATACACTATTCTTCCTTGACTACACTGATGACCACCTAGTCGTGTTTCTTTTTGGGGAGTGTGTAAACACATTGACAGATTGCCTCAGTTCTCGTCCCTGTGTACAAGCCTCTCTATTATTTGCTCCTTAATGACACTAATTAGGCTGTTCCCTTTAATTAATCTGTCCGTGTGTGTGTGTGCCTGTGTGCATGTGTGAGAGACAGTGTATGTGGTGTGTGCCACCAATGAGGCGTAATAATCAGACTGCTAAAGCCACTGATCCTAATACTCTGGGAGCAAATGATAGAAAACTTAATGCCAGACTGAGGTTCTCTCTTTCACTCACAGACAAATAAAGACAATCATCAAGGTGAAGGGTATGCACTTCATTACAGCCTGCCAAATGAATATGGATAGGTGCAAATAGTGAAAGGGTGCCTCAAGTCTGCAGGAGGAAATATGCAACAAATTTTCTTTGTTTGGGTGTAAATAAACTACATATAAATCAACCTTTCCGTACAATACTATTACAGCATACACAGTATATTAGCTCTTATGTTGCAAAGGAGATATAAGTTAGAGATAAAAACACTTTTGAGGTACAAATTGTGATATGCAGGAAAATCAGCAATATGTATTTTGTAGGTATGTTAAAATGTGGTACATCAGAGCATTTTAAAACTGTATTAGTAAAAAAAGTAAGTTTGCAAACCAAATGAACACAATGAGAATTATGCTGCACCTGTACATTTTTATAAACTAGCTCTATTGCATCATTCTTTCTCCTTTTCTAAGTCTGTTTCTTACAGGCAGCCATAGTTCTGACCTATTTCTCAGAATTCTGACTTTTTTCCATGTCAGAAATCATACCTCAATGATGCCAGTGTATGTCTCTGTGTCAGCCGTGCAACCAACTACTCCTTTGTCCAGGCTGTACCCCATTTAAGGCCCATAGTTGTTGGGATAGGCTCCAGCCATCCCCAGAAGATGAATGAATGTACCTGGCACTTTTTCATCAAAGCTTTAAAATCAGGACCTACCTACCTCAGGATTTAATTGAAAACCAGTGGAAAATTGTAAAACTAATAAGAAAAAATGCTGTATTCAATTAGTAGAAATATTTCAGACGCTGGTTGAAATAACAGAAAAAGAAATCAAACTCATTAAATAACATCAGCCTCTAGTTTTTTCTTTCCCCTTCGTTTTCTTTTTGACTGTTTCTTTTTGTGGTTTGCCCCAAGGCCCCATATAAAACCCAGTCCACCCTGAGCCAAGAAAATTAGACGATGATTCTACCTATTGACTTTCTGTTTTCATTCTATAATTGTTGCCATAAAGCATAATTAAACTCCATTGTTCATTTCTTCATCCTGCCTCTGTTTCTTTGCCTCACCCCCTTTCTTCCCACTTCTTTTTTTTAGCCTTCTCGTGTTAGAAAGTAATTATATCTCGGTGTGCCTGCGAGACGGCGCTCTCCTGATCCACTGATGAGAGGCGATTGGGAGTTTCAATATAATGAAATGGAATATATTAAGAAGGCTGATGTGCCACAGACCTGGACTTATACAGAACTTCCAACATTGTTACCAGTACAAGACTAGGTACATAAAAAATAAAAAATATCTCTACCAAGTGATATTTTTGCCCAAGTTGAGATTTCTCATTTGCATCACTTGACAGCTACATAAACATTTTGATCCAGGGTGTAAGGTAATGACAGAAAAACATCCTGTGATCCGAATTGGTGGTATAACATCAGCATTTGCTCCAAAATTTGCATAGTGCTCTTTGGGATTCTTCCTTTCATCTATGCAAAACAAATCTCTACACCACATCTATGGTGACAGTCCCCGCGCCCCACAACAGTTTGGATGTGTACAAATCTCAAGAGAGGGTGTGTTGTGTATTTACTTTGTTCCATTAAGTTAAAAAGCAGAAGCCCCTCACAGCAAGTGTGAATGTACAGAAAACAGTAGGTCTATAATTCTAATTAAGGCTGGCAAAAATATTTGGGAAACCATAAAGAAAGAAGAGGCACTTAGAGAGAGCAGTCGACCGTTAAGGCATTAAAGTTCCATCCTGTGATCCGCACCAAAAGCAAATCAAATTTTTTCTCTTTCCCCATTTGCGTCCATTCTTGAATGAACACTCACAAACACTGTAAAAATGGCAAAAAGCTGCCCTAGAAAAACAGAGAAGTGTGCATGCAATCAAAGTAATAATAATGTTGGTGACAGAGAAAATTTCTGGTAAAGAATTGTGTAGAAAAAATTATCCGGATCTATACCAAAAATAATTTGTTCCTTTGCCTAATACTGACAGAAAAATGTAAAACCTTTAGAGACATGTTGCCAACAAACAGACTGGCAAAAAATATAACCTCCTTGTTAAGGTTATAAATACAGAGTATAAAATGCAAATTATAGTACAAGGACTCGCAAACCAGTGTAGTTTGTGCCAGTCCCAAGTAGGGCTGGGTACCGTTCCGATTTTTTCAATACCAGAACTTAAACAATACCGTTATTTTTATAGTGGATACCTAGGGTGTGCAAATTCATCTTCTACAATCATAAAACACAATAATATTTAATAAAAGACAAATTTTAGGAGCAGTAGTTTGTATGATTTATTCTCTGTTATTTATTTGATTCATATATGCAAAAGAACATTAAAGGACCCACTAGTTATTGAAACTTGGTATCAAATTTACCAAAAAATACCAAATCAATAGCGAATTACAGCACACTATAGGAGGCAATCTGGCAACTCCAGAAAGGAAAAAGCTGATAGGAAAAGAGGAGAAGAATTTAATTCAGATTAGTGTAGTTCAATGGGAACAAGAACTAAATTCATAAACAGAGCCAAAGGAAAGGGTTGTTCAATTTCTGTGGGAATGTCTGTATCAGAAGTCAGCATAGTTTGTGTAGCTAGAGGCCTAAATATATCTCTTTTTATGATTTGCTATTCTAACCAACATCCACCTCTGCTGCAGACACAGATAGATAAGATGTGTCAAGGTCTGACACATTAAAATGTTCTGAAAACAGGCAAGGGACAATGGCTTTAAAGGAGAATGAGTGACAAAATATGAGATAGCTTATAGAGGCAGTAGCTCTAGAGAGTGAAGAAGGCGGCATCACAACATCAGCATACAAACACCTTGGTAATGAAGCGCCAGCAGTCCTGAGCTCTAAACATCGCAGACCTATCCATCTCCCCCATGCATTATTCACCGCACACAGCCATTTTACCGCCCAGCGCACCCAGCAAAGATTGGTTCCACTTTTTATTTATCTGTTTTTCATCCCCTCCCTCCTCCTTCCTTTCTGCAGCTTTTCAATTAAATTAAGGCATGCGCGACACTAAATCCATGCGGCAGAGGCTACCCACATGACAATTAGACTGTCAGCCAGACAGAGGAAGCACAGAGGAGATAGTGGAGCAGGTGAGTTAGCACTGGCAAAATGCTCATTTGGGGCGATGACCCAAAGCACTGACAATATGCACTAGTCAATGCTTTGTAGTTTAACACCAGGTTTAAGGCTCCATTTTCAATATTTAGATATCGGTTTCAATTTAAGCTTAAATGAAAAAATAGCATATTCAGACTATGCTCTACTCACCACAAGTTCATTAAAGTTGTAATAACATAGCAAAAGTCCAGGGTTGTTTGGGTGAGTCTATGATTGTAACTCCCTCTGGAACTTATGTTTTTACCTCAGGTGGTTTGTTTGTTGCAAGTCTGTAGCAGGGTAACTCCAAAAATTAAGGTAGGATATTGATCCAATTTTTGGAAAAAAAATAATACATTTTTGGTGTGGTTGTGAACTTGTGAAGAACGTCTGAATCCAGGGTATTTTAATGATTTGGTATCATGTCTGTGTAGATTCTCAGCAAACTGTCAGCAAACAAAAAACTTTGTCCACATGACCTTCTTGTTTAACCTTTTGTACTGATTAGGTATCTTTGCGTTGTTCAGGCACAAGGAGTCACAAGTCAGTTTGTGCTGGTGCCAAGCCCAGATAAATGGAGAGGGTTACGTCAGGAAGGGTATCAATATGCAAATCACTGGATACCGGGAGGCAGATGATTTGTTTTCTGTGGCGAGCCAAAAGGGAAAAAGGAAGAAGGTGTAATACCATTGCAGAATAGGGCCCAAGATACAAATTCCAGCCACAAGAGGTGAGCATCAGAACAAATTATCAGTTTTAGTGGATACTTTACAAATGTTTACTAAGTGAGATAAATGCTGGATGGAGCATATATGCCTGGTACAAATCCAGATCTGGGTACTACATCTTTACCATTGCGAGTTAGGGCCAATCCCTTGGCGTAAGTCTGTGCTTTCTGAGTGCTTCTTCCATACTGCAACAATCTGACACACATCATTAGCAGGCTTTGGTTTTGATTGGTATGGCTACTAGGGGTTCTATGATCAAAAGATTAAGTGTGAGAACTAGAGAAGGAAATGTTTGGAATAAACGTTATTTTTTGCTTACATTGTCTTCATGTGTTTATTACATAATCTTACTCTTTTTGCAAAACCACCATCCACCTGAATGAAAACAAATAATGATACTGAACGAAAAATTGCATCAAATCAAGCCCAACATGAGCCCCACCAAACACTAGTCTGACTTCTTTGTGCTAAAAAACAAAACTCTCACATTCGGCGTGTATTTAACCCATCTAATTGGTGGTACTTTAGTGCTGGGATGCTGAATTAGTTTTAACAGCTTGGCGCAGTATATAGTGCTGTAGGTGCAGATAATAGGCTTAATAAAGAGCAAGTTGATTAGGGACTGGCTCCTATGTGGTCTAAGGTGGAAAAGCAAAGTTTTTGCTTCCTTTTTCTTGAAAAGAAAATTATTTATGAATCTTGTTATGCACAAAGAAGTGAAAATGCAGAAACATTGATGTTGACAGATCAAACTGATTGTTTTGATCATCACTGTAGTGTGGCTTCTCTTTACTGAGCCTTGCTTGATAATGCCATTTTACTAAACTTCATTAACTGGTTTACACTCATAACTTTTCTGTATCCACACTCCTCTGAGCAATTACCCCTAATTTCTCTGCACAAAATGCAGGATTCAGCAGAACACCAACCCAAATATTTCACTAAACTGAATAATGAAAGGACTGTGCATTCTTAATCACAGCCATTTTAATGCCTGCTCACTTTATTGCACATTAATCCCACCTGTTATTTATGAATTACAATTGTGTTAAACAAATGTCTTTATTAATCAGGCTATCGCTGGATATAAACTCTTCACTAAGCTGTGTGGGTGATTTGGCCCTGAAGTCAAATTGACACAGCATGTCTACACTTTAAAAGCAGCAGAGCATTTGCCTGGTGGAAATCACAGCTATTTGTGGATTTTATGGGTTTCCACTTCGAGCAACAGTTGAATAAAGCTGGCTGAGTTATTCTTCTTGTAGTACAGTACACTCACCTTGAGGCACCTTTTAAAACAACGGTGTTTCTGAGAGTTTCTGTTGTTACAAGACTTCGGAAAATTTTGTATTCAATCTTTTGTCTTAAAACAACCAAGGCACAAAATAGCAGAATAATGGCTGTTTTACATCAAGGTAATTTAATATGAAATAGCCGACTCTAGTATCCATCTGTTGTGACTTTTAATTGTTATGTATGCAAAATTATTATTATTTTGGATACGACTAAATCTACTTTTCTGAGCTTTCTACCATGCTAAAATGTTGTTTCCTCATTAAAAACATACCTGGAGTTGTTTTGTTTCATTCATGCATGTTTGAGTAATCCTCTATTCTCTTACACTGAGTATGTGAGAGGACAAAAACAGCTTGTTTCACCGGTGTACCACCTTTTCCACCTGACCACGCCCCTCCCCCCTCACAGTCCTGTCCTGTTCAGGAAGCACTGTTACAGCTCACCCCTCCCCTGCAGCAATCAAACAAATCATGTGAACTCCACAGGCTTCAAAGAACTGAAGGGGTGTGACAGCAGGCAGGGCAGCAGAGAGGGAGGGCTCTTAAAGTGACAAGGACCTAATCTGAGCATTTCTCACGATGTGTTTCTTCAAATAAGGTTTTTTTCTATAATTATTGCATTTTCTGACTAACAAAATGTAAGATGCTGATCTAGATGTGTCCTAAATTAATTTAAAAGACACAAAAAAGTATAATATAGGCCCTTTGAAGCTTCTGTTGTACTTCCCTAGAATGACTGGACCTAGAATAACGCTTCAAGATTTCCAAGATTCTGGAGCATTGTGCGGTGTTGTCAAATATATTAACACCAACCAAAAGGGGTCAGCCAAAAAAAAAAAAAAAAGTTTCAGTGGAATCTTTACTTAAATGGGATATACATAACTTTATGGATATAGTATTTGCCCCTAATCTATCTTTACCATTGTCCAACTGGGCCAACTGGCAAGACCTATGTTCTCTGAGTATGTCCTACTATACTTTTAACAGTTAGGGCAAAAGTAAGATGTTTAGAAGACTTTTAACATACTATTCAATCCATGTTATGTTAAAGTTGTGCATATCTACAGGCACATGCCATTAATCTATGTTTATTTTTATGTTTAGAGATAGAAGATAATTTAAAACAAATGAAATAGGAAAGAAGCAAATGAACAACAACAACCTAACAATATTGTAAGTCAGAAATTACTTTTTCTAAAGAAAATGATGAGTGGAATGCTGTGAGTTGTGAGATGCCCAAGTTACAGTATATCTGATTTTTGAGATAAGGATGAAAACATTTGAACAGTGAGAACAGCAAGTGCTGTGCAGGTGTGGTTGGCACATTCATGACCCTCAGTGACAGTGAAGGACAAATCACCCTGGTTTCCTTGGAGATACTGGTTCATCTCTCCCTTGTCTTAGCACCTCTGCTTTAATTGTAAAAAAAAAAAAAACAGCTGTGTACCTGGGACAGGTGAAAAGGCCTTTTTTACAGGAGACAACTGGGAGTCAGCAGTCATTTCAGGGAGACTGCTGTTCCTAAAATGAGCAGAGACAGAACTCGAACCAAGCAATTAAGGAAAAGGTCAGGCTGGATAGATAGTCTCCCATTTCATGGAGGAAGCGCAGCCTCACACTTACTCACATAGTAAGTGCTATTACTATGCTTGTAAGGGATCTCGCTGAATATATTAAATCCTTCACGGCTAAATCTGATGTTAACAGTTGACCCCAGGTGTCCTGAGCTAATCTTATAGATGAATTATCCTAACCTTTGTGATGCTAGTTAGGTCAGGATTCATATGGAGCACACGTATGTATTTTGCACCAGGAAATGAAACAGTTTACAATGACACACATGGGCATTCAAATTCATACTGGCATTCACTTTTCTCCCTTGGAAAATCAGTAGCACCCATTGAAGGGCAATTATGATGGTGACATTTCACCACACAGCCTTTTAATGAGCTGTGACTGCTTCCTGCATACCTTGACACTGCCTAACAACAAAGAATTGTAGAATGGTCTACAGGTACTGAGCAGGTGTCTCATTTCAACCCACTTAACATAAAAAATAATAGCGGCCAGAATCTTACACAAAAAACATCCCAAGCTCAGATAAATGCTGAGGGTTGTGTCAGGTAGGGCATCTGGTGTAAAACTATGCCAAAGTAACTGTCAATTTATTAGTGTGACCTCCATATGAGGTGAGTGGAGATTGATGTGGCGACCTCTGAAGAACACTGTTAGCCTGTATGACTTACATTTGAAATGTGTAATTAAAAAATCCCAACAAAATTCACTTTTTTCACCAATCTCAAGCCTTGAGAGGGTCAAGAAGGGCATTTGTTGTAAAACCTATGGCAAATCAGTGTGCAGATGATTAGCTGTGATAGGGACAAGCCAAAAGTAAAGAACAGAAGTTATATCAGAAGAGATTTTGATATGGCCAGTGGCATCTGAATGTCCCACTTAAGAAGACACACATTACGATTGACACTAATTTGTAGATTTGGTTGCACCATGTTTTTTAAAGCTACAGTATATTTGAGAAGTTTATTTATCTGTACATGTGATTCTTGATACTCCTCTAACAATAACATCCTAGCTTTACCAACCAGCTGACAAACTCTGAGTTTATATGGAAGGAAGTGATACAAGAACAACTGTAAAATGCAAGGACATGCAGCTCCCAGAATAAAATAGGTTAGTTAGGGATACGCTGTAGTGAGAGTCATTGAAAGAACAGCAGCAGAAGGAAAGAAGAGAAAGACAAAGCGCAGGAGTGGGAGAGACACTCAGCTGAATAAGAACACAGAAAAGTCATAACCCAGATTCAATTAACTCCTGATTGCTGCTCTATTGCTGTAATATTATACAGCTGAGAGCGGTTTCATATTTCAAACAAAGGCCATGCGTCAGCCCCATTTATGATTTGCACTCGCACACACTCGCAGTACAGTAGCGAAAGCTCAACTCCCACTGTGGAGGAAGGCAAAGGCGTTAAAATAGAAACAAAAGAAGTGATGACATCAGCAGGAAGTGAGGAGAGGAGAGATGGCACTCAGTCAAGCGCACTTTTGGAAGCACTGACTGACAGCCTATTTGTTTGGAATGATGAAGATATTTCCATGCAGGCAGCCATTTGTAGCGTCAGTGTCTAGGACAGACTGTCAAATCTACTTTGACTCTCATGTCCTGCCTGCTCTCGGCACACCCTGTCTCCCCAAACAACAAAACAGATGCAACCCTCGCCACTCAGCTGAATTATTTAGGCTTAATAAACATGAAACTACAATCCATTATTTTTCAACTTTTTTTTCTTGCCAGAAGACTTTCACATTTACCCAGCAGCAAAACACACCACAGTTTTTTTAAGTTAGCTGGTTAAAAGCAGTAGAGGAGGTAATGCAGTTTTGTCCAACACCGCACATCTTTCAAAGGTGTAATGGGAGGAAATAGAGCTGAAACCATAATGTCACAATGGGACATAAAACGCAAGCTCAGGGGCTGGAAGTTGTAAGAGGCTGGGTGTTTGTCGCATGCGCACACTGTAAGCACACACAAATCGTCTCTCTGCGCACACAGTCATAATTTTGTAAGTGGCTTTTGGGGAGACCGGAGGCAGGAAACTGTATGCACACACACACAATAAGTGGAGGAGAGAGGACTGTGAACTCTGGGTGAACTCGGGGTAAAACAGAGGTGAGTGGAGGTGCCACTCAACCACACACATGCATGGATGGACAGTGTGGGGGAAAACAAATACAGGAAGGCTGGGCAATTAATTCAGAAATAAATAATATTCTAAACATTTTAAACCTCTAATCACCCCTGCAAATATTATTTCAATTTATATTGAGGCCATAAGGTTCTCTCAGTGTGACCCCTTCAAATGTTTTAAAATTACAAAAATGCACTTGTTTATCTTAGCCTACTTAGTAATTGTAAACAATCACAAGTAGAAATACTCCAAAGCACGACCTCAAGGCATTGGTCCTATCTTGCAATGATAAAAATACAATGTCCAGACCTGGAGATGAATTGGGCATTTTCTAATTCAGGGGTAAATGCTTGCTCCATTGAGCCACCAAGCCCTTATATCTCACCATGTAAAGCATACAGTAGAAATGCCAGACAAGACAATGATTCAAATTCATGCCAAAAACTCATCTGTCAGCTGTCTTTGGACCTATCTCACAATTGTATGAAGTCCTTTTGGAAATATTCTAGATCTAGAATGTTCCAGATACACACACAGACACACACACACACACACACAAATTCTTCCTTGGCCCATTTCTTACCTACCTGCAAATTCTATAAAAATTGACTGACAAACCGAGGTAATAAGTCAATTAATTAATTGATTATCAATGCATATTGTACAGGTAATTGTGATACAAATTTGCAGCCATAGCCCCACAATGTACTTTCAATTGTTTCAGTAAATGTACAGTATTGCATGATTTAACTGCAACAATCCACATGCAGTGTCAGTGTCAGTGGTTAGGCTCAGAATTCCATTAACCTTTTCAGACCCCACTTCCTCAAACCCAGCCTGGCTGTTTGAGTGTCCCTTTAAATCCTGCATCTATTATTTAACTGAACAAGGCTCAAGTCTGTTTATCCTCACAGATCTGATGCCCAAATCAAATTTAAACACTGTAAATAGTAATATCATTCATAAAATGACAATAGCCACTGATTTTTGGGTTAATATTTAATTTTCATCCAAAGCAGGTGAGGCACATTGGTGGAAATTCCTGTACAGTGCAATAATGTTCATTGCGGGGTTCCCTCTAAAAGATTTATGTGTAACTTTGAGTGACCCCAGTTCGCTGCCTCGCTAAGTCTCATTGGCAACCTTGGCCCGCAGTGCTCACTGAGAGCTGTTAGCCACGGCTCATCACCCACGGGCACACATGTGAAGCCAGACATCCATGAAGCCACATAGACACAAAACACAGACATCCACTATAGATGGTTACACACATACAAAGCCAGATGAAGATTCACACACATATTGGATAACTAGTGGTTGATCAAGCCAATCTAAATGCTAAACAAGTATCGGTCTCGGGAGTAAACCGCTAGCCATCGCTGTCATTTTCTCTTGAGACTCTCAATGTCAAATTGAGGTGTGCAGTAAAGTGATTTGACTCTATACTTTTCATTTTGAGGCCCAAGACCCGTTTGGTCACAGGGGCAGAATTCAAAGCTTCTGTAATTGTTAGGTAGAGAAAAAAATAACAGTGGTATCAAAACAAACACGCCAGGCCAGAGGAGAGTGAACAAAAAGAGCAGTGCAGTTTACTGCAGGTAACTCAGGCACAAAGCAATATGTGTATTATAATAAAGGCTTTGATTCACTCTCACAGGCTCAGTCTTTAAGCCTATATGATGATGCTCTTTCACAAGCATAGAATAAAGGGATCAAGTGTATACATGCACAGACTAATTTATTATTTTGTGTGGTGAGCTTTAAAGACCACAGCTATAGCAGAAGAAAACTGATAAAGCTAACAATGAATATGTGCTTCAAGGTCAACTTTATGTGATCAAAGCCACACTGGGGTCAGTACAGTAGACCAAATTACCGGTTAAACAATACTCATTAACAAACATTGCATATGGACAGGGGGTCCACAATTCAGTACAAATGTATGATTATTGCAATATCTGCAATTGCGAGATCCATGTGGCAAGAAATTAAATACAGCTATCAGGCATAATATTATGACCACAGACAGGTAAAGTGAACAACACATTATCTCTTCATTGAGACACTTGTTAGTGGGTGGGATATACTGTATTAGGCAGCAAACGAACTTTTTGTCCTTAAAGTTCATGTGTGCTTGTTTAAACAAATCAAAAAGGATCTGAACGAGTTTGTCACAAGCCAAATTGTGATGGCTTAATGATGCTTCTAACTGGGTCAGAGCATAACCAAAACTGCAGCTCTTGTGGGATGGTCATTATGTTATGCCTGATTGGTGCATTTCACAAGAATGTTCCAGTCTTTCATCTGACAAAAAAATTACACTTAAATTTAACTTGGTCAGTCTTTAGTAATTTTTGATTAAGCCCAGTTACCAGTGAGCCCAGAGCATAGCATCTCTTCACAAATAAAATTGGGTCTCTGTTTATGGTGGGTAAAACGCCTTAACTTTTTAATTTGACATAGTTGCATAACGCATGTTTCTCCAAAATCATGCAGCTATAAAAAATGACTTAAAACTTGGGGAGCATCCACCTGTATGCCTCCAAGTATGTGTGCGGGTAAGCATGTGTGTTTTACCAATCAGAGCACAGCGAGGACGCCATGATGAAGATTGACTTGTTGAGTAATGAAAACCCACTGCAGGCCTCCTCAGAGAGACAGAGCAAGGCAGAGCAGGAGTGAGAGAAGTAATGAAGTGATGAAGGAGCAAAAGGGCTCACAGGCATCCACTTTAGAGAGGGAGCCTCCAAGGAGTGCCTCAAGAGTCGCAAACATGGGTAAAGAAGAGAAGGTAGACAAAGGCAAGAAAGTACGATGAATTGGGATATATTTGCATGCATTACACATTTAAGAGTGTACCTGAACAGTCAAAGCAAAATGAAATCTGTAGCCTCTGACTCATCTGTTTGGGAGCCAAGGCACGTGGTCACCCGACATTTTGTATAGCTTCACATTCAGAAACAGTCTCAGGTGTGTGACTGAAAGTCCGCAGCCATGATCATAAATCCCTTGGTAACCCTGATCTATAATTCATACCAACAAATGGAGGCACCAGCACAAGCCACAAAGGAGCACATCCACAATCATCCGATGTCGTTCTTTCAGGCAATCTGTGGGAATGGCTATGTCTCTCGGGGTGTAGGCTAAACACCTATCGCTATGGTGATGAAACTCGGGCTCTATCTGAAGAGACAAAAATGATATATAGATAGGTTCATCCTTCATAGATGGCCATGAGGGGAAAACACTGGCCAAATAACACCGGCACCTAAAGGGCTTCAGGGCCTTTCAATTTGAGGGAAATTGTTGCTTGCAGCGAGCTACAAGGATATTTGTCACGTCAGGGGATGATCCAAGGCAGCACATCACAATCGATTTGGTCATCCAGGTTTGGACGGCTCAGAGAAAGGCATTGCTCTGTGAGGCCAGCTCAAATGAAAGGAAAAGTGAGATTAACCAATAAAGATATATATATATATATATATATATATATATATATATACCATATTGTTCCTTTAACTGAAATGTTGATAGTTATCTTTTATATCATTTTTCTTTTTGGCTGATTTCAACACATCACAAATAAAAATATCATAATAACTATTATTATTATTATTATTATTATTATTATTATCATTATTGCAACTATGGCCTGGGCGCGACCACCACCAACCACTCAAACACACTGACACACTGATTTAGGCAACGTGGGTGAAGTGTCTTGCCCAAAGACACAACAGAAGTATGCAACACTAGTAGTAAGGATCAAACCACTAACCTTCTGGTTAGTGGGTGAACAGCTCTACATTGGTGGTTGCGCTGGATGCCCTTCCTGATGCAACCCTTTCAATACATCCAAGTTTGGGGCTGGCACTAATAATTTTGTATAGACATGCTTTAAATTAGCATGCATTCTGTTTTAGACCATTCTGATTTGGATCTTATTGCAGATTTTAAGGCTTTGAGGCTAGAAAGAACAGCTCAAAACAAGAGCAAAATATGGTTATGAGACAAAACCTTAGTCAGCGCTATATGAAAATTAATTTAAACTGATTTAGATAGATATTAATTAAGATTCCTTAACCATATACAATTTAGATACAAGTAATATGTGGACTTTAGTCTGAACATGGCCTTAGACACAAAAGTGTGTGTAGTCTCTGGATTACCAATCCGCTCCCTTCTTATTCTTCAGGCTACGAGAGAAGGAATTGGGGGAGGAGTATGGGGGGGGGTATGATTTATCCCTCACGCTACTTGATGAATCTGCTCTGGGTGGCTAAACTATTTATGAACCTCATAGCTAAATTCCTCCATGCGTCTCTTCCCCTTTCTCGCCTCAGAACCTTAATCTAATTCCTGGCCTTGTGAAATCCGCACATGCATGTTTGTCGGCCTGTTTGCATACACAACTTAGACTGAGAATTTACAAAGGCATGTGCTCTCGCACAGACAATGGCACAGCAATTAGCATTTGCCCGTCGGTACACACATCCATATTTCATGAAGATGGTACAAGTGTTAAATACGGCAGGTTTGGCTCTTGTGAAGATCAGAGCCCAGCAAAGAGAAGAAAAGATCGTATTATCTTCCATTGCCAGGGCCTCTGCTCTAGATGATTTTTATCTCAGTGTAAAAATTCAAAAAACACAGTCAGGATTGCTTTGTTTACTGATGAACGCAAGTTATAGAGTGAGCTCCCTCATCTGTGCACAAAAACTCACAATGGTGCTTCACTGTGAAATTAAAATCACTGATAGAGTGGAATATTTATGAGCCTGTTGCATTAGTGTGGTAGAAGAATTCACTGCTGTAAAACTTGCATAATTAATTTTCAGGCAAGGTACCCCAGTAGAAAAAAAACTTGGCAACAAAAAATTGAAGCAATAGAAAAAAAAACATTGAGATAAATGACTTTGTAAAGTTTAAGTGTGGAGTTTTTGTAGAGATGGAGGAAACATTCAAAAATGCACTCAAGTAAAAAATATTGTTAGTAAAAAATAATATTACTCATGCTGCAGTGCAGCTCAGTTAATAGAGCATGTAGTGAAAATACAGAGTGACAGCTTGGCATTGTGGGTTCAAATCTGGACTGCCCACTTGCCACTGAAGTATCTTTCCATTAGAACACAACCAGGCGGGCGGGGCAGTTTGGGGGTGTTTCTGCTGCCCAAAGCGTTCCAAGGTGTTCCCAAAAAGTGGCCCAAACCGTTCTACTTTTGGCACCTTTTGGCAAATGTTATTTTTAATCAAACGCATCTAGTCCTTGTGATAAACAGTTATATTCCAGGAGAGGACGAGCAAATGTTGTGGTGAGTTTTTCTAAAAATAAAGCTAGCATATATTAGTACCAGCTGTTTCTGTTTTGGTGAAGTACAGCTAAACATTTCATTTTTAGTTCAGATTGATTTAAACTCTAGTTAAATTAATGTTGTTATATGTTCAGTGGTTAAAATGTGTTAAAATGGCACAGAGAAGTGAGTTTAAAGCACAGAAAGCTAGCGGTAAATCGGAAGTAGTCTCCTGTTTATTGCAGCTAATACATCTTTACATCCAGCCTCACACAGACACACACAAGAATTTATGCTCCTCTTTTCATTAAATATTTTCCCTGCCTTCATGTTTTAAAAGTGAGCTTCAAACACATTTTTATCTCATTTTTTAACATAACTTTTGTTGCTTGTATGACGTCAGTGTTTACCTAACAGACACCGGCCTCCTGTACCCAGAGTAATGGAAACAAGTGCAGGATTTTTGGCTACCTATTACAAGACGCCATGTAATTGACACATCCCGTACTCTTCTCCCAAATGGAAGAGTGCCTTATACTTCCTTTGATATTATTATTATTTTAGAATGGGCAGCACAGTCTTCAAAAAATTCTGATAATTTTTAATATCTTATTAGTTTGAATTTGAGTTGCCTACAAACTCTCTAGCCACATTAGTATTTTAGGCAGTGCAGAAGGAGGGCACTTCAAACATCTCCACTGGACACAGACTTATCCAGATCTACTGCAGTACAGTGAGAGCTGTGTTCAAAGTGGAAGTCAGCTGGAGGTCGACTCCGCAGATTTTCCCACGCCCTTGACTTTGGAGATAAACAGCAGCACTAATTCAGCATGCAGCCAGCGCCACAGATCAATGTGTAACAATAATACATACCAAAAGAGCTCCAACATCCATTTCATAATCTCCTAATCAGCTCTGAATCAAAAGCATGCTGTGAAAATCTAGCAAGAGAACAGAACATGCTCGTGATCAAGATTATTTTGCTTATTGTGGAGAAAATACTTTCTCAAATCCTATATTTTGCAAAAGAGGATCTGAAAGGTGGCGTTCAGTCACAGTTATTCAAACCAGAAATGTGATGATTTAAAACAATAGAGGCTGAACTGTTGGTTGAACACATGTTAACAATGTTGCTTTGTGCCAGACTGATTAGAAAAATAAAATGTTTTATGACAGACCACTAAGAGAGAAGGCTGTGGTTTAAATTAAAATCTCACAAATCCAAAAGGTCACATCGTATTAACGGCTATGACAGGCTTGTGAATTGGGCACTGAGGTGAACACAATCAATCATAATATTAAAATCAATTACTTTATTGTAGATTATGTTCACAATGCAACTTTTTGTTTGTTCTTTCCTTTCTTCTATTAGCCTCTGCTGGAGACTGGAGATAATAAAATACTGCAATTATTTATTTTCTATTAAAAGGATACCTCCAGCATTTTCAAGGTACAACAGGGGACCTTTTAAAGGTCCACTATTATTATTACTTTTTAAAGCTTTTAACCATGTTATAATGTCTCCACCTCAAAAACAAACCTGGAGTATTTTGTTTCATTCATCTTTGTTTGGGTAATCCTGAATGCTGAACCTGTCCCCCTCTCAAGAGCTGAAAACACTCAGTCTCACCACTCTACCGAGACACATGAAACCAGGAAGTGCTCCTGTGTATTTCTAAAGCCCAGACGCCGTCCAAGGGCTCATTCCGAGCATTTCAAAACAATTTGATGTCTAAGGTGCACAAGCATTAGGACAGACTCACTAGGTTTCATTCATTTACAATACAGTATTTATTTATAACTTTTTATAATACACACAAACGTTTGCAACAAGCTCACAAAAAGTGTGAGAGTGGAAAAACTGGTGGCTATCCGGCAAACCTATTGTAAGGCCTGGGTAAAGTTTAAGAATCACCCTCAACGAGGCTGCACAGTGACACCGAGGAGGAGGACTTGATGTTAGGGAAGCGCA
Source organism: Bostrychus sinensis (assembly GCA_020698575.1). NCBI lineage: Eukaryota > Metazoa > Chordata > Actinopteri > Gobiiformes > Eleotridae > Bostrychus > Bostrychus sinensis. The sequence goes on along the minus strand of CM036256.1, from coordinate 19,444,079 downwards.
GATGGATGATGATTAGGTCCGGGATGAACCTTGTGAGACCAACAGTGGTCGAGGGTTTGGCAACAGTGCAGAGGTTGCAAAGCTTGGCTTGAGAAGCTTTGAGAATTTTAGGCTATTGTTTTACATTTAGAGTGGGCCTTTTGGAGGGAGGGGGTATAACATTTACTTTCTGAATTTGAATTTTATTGTTCAATAAAATTCAATATTTCCAAAATTTGCTTAGATTTCCGGGAATGTACCAGAAAAATTCCACCCCTTTTCAACCCAAAAAGCACAAGCGCAAGAGTTAAAAAGAGCACAAACACAACAATTAAATGTTGTTGCCCTATGTGCTTCTTGCAATGTGTATGATTTTAGCAGAAGTCTGCCAAAAAACTCATTATGTTGAACTTGAAGTGCTTATATGATACTTATCTGTTCATCAGAATTGTTGATATCACATTTGCGGTATGAAAAAATATACAGCAATCACTGGCAACTGCACTGGAAAATCTATAGGTCATGCATGTGTGTAGACTAACTGGTGAAAATGGAGACAGCATAGCGGTCAAAGTGGTTAAAATATGCAGCAATGGGAAGAATGAATATGATACTGAGCTGTAATGAGGCCTACTGAGGAACAGAGGGTCTCACAGAAAGGGACCAAAAAAATTAAATGGTGGCGGAGAGTAGATATAGGGAAAAGTGGCTATGAGAAGAAATGGTGGTGAGAAAATGACAATGCCAGAAAAAAAGGTGGCTGGCTATTCTCCAAGAGGCATTGATCATGTGAAGAGGTCATTAAAGCCAAAAGGAGACAAGACGATAGACAGAGGGACAGACGAAGCCACACACTCACTCCCTTATCTGGTCTTTGTGCCTTCATCTGCTGTTCACTCTGAACAAGAATTTCAGGGACACTTGGCAGGTTGTGAAACATGGAGCTGAATTTCAATCAGGGACGTCTTAGTTACTAGCTAGAGGGGACGGATGGACAGTGTGTTTCAACAAGAATATGATTTCAACCACTTGTGCCTCATGACATAAAAAAACATGCGATATGTGATAATTATGTTGAATATTGCAGTAACAATAGGACTGACAGTATCTGGATATGCTTAATAAGGTTAAGGATTTATTGATCATAGGCGTAGTACATCATTTCAATTTCATTTATGAAGAGATAAAGGCTCTGGACTTATTTGTCAAGATTTTTTATTTGGCTGAAACACTGTAAAGCTCTTTTATTTTTACAGTGTAAATTTCTGTCAGATTGAGGACTATATTATTATTTGCTCTACATTGTGCTAGACTGGCCATCACTTGTTGATATGGATGTAATTCTATTGGCGATATAGCAATAGCAAAAGTCTCTTGATATCATAGTGGTCTTGTTACTGTATCAAAAATGCATAGTTTTGTTGCAGCGGAATTGTAAAAAGCAGAGAGAACTACATAGACCATGATGATAGACCAGTCGTTGAAAAGAAGTTATAACCATTTAAAAGGACTAATTTACAAAGATACAACAGTAATGTGTTGATCTGAAGGCCGAGGAAAGAAAGAGACAGACTTAACCTACAACACTTTTTCCTCAATTCTCTCACATTGCCCTGAAATTCAGCCTTTTACACCTCCTGTCTCCGGACTTTCAGTGTGTTCCACTTACTTTTAAATCCTTACATTGCTGTCTTTAAACACTGCGTAAAAGCTACATGGTGACAGTCTCACTTTGTGTTTATCCCATTGCCTCCCAATGCTCACTGCGATGCTTGATTTGCAGCCTGGTCCTATGTGGCTCAAGGCTGTGCTGCGTGGATTTGGCTCTGGATCAAGTGGAGGACATTAAAAATATTTTTCAATTGATATTTATTTGATAACCATCAGCACGGCATATGGGCTCCTTGATACATTTTGTATATTTGTTTGAAGGGTTATTGGCTCTGAGAGACAGTGAGTATGACTACCTTTCCTCTCTCTCCACTTGTCTGTCAGAGGGGAAATAAGTCACGTGACTCTGGTCAGTGCCAGAATCGCATGAGACATTTGGACTATGCAAAGGTAACAGAAGAAAGTAGAATACAGTGAACATATTCAGTCTACTACAGTCTGTCTTATTCCAAAAATATTAATGTGGTTTTCCACAAAAGTTTATAGTATAGATTTTATTTTTAACAGACCAGTACTGTGTTTTTCATACCTTTACATGTTTTGGACGCTTCCTGCATCCTTCCTCAGAAGAGTGACCTGATGTTATAGTGATGTGTCTTGCTGGCTGGTTTATACAGGTGTTGGTGCTGTTCTCCTACCTGCTTGTTCTCCCATACATCCGTGGCATAATGGAAAAAATTAAAGAACCATGAAAAAGCACAACATTAGCACACTAGTCAAACCGTACTGCAAATACAAAGACAAATAGTGCATCCTAAGGAGAGAATAGACTAAAAAATGCAATGCTTATCATGCAATAAAACGTACAATTGGAGAGACAGGGAAAGCATTCAACACACATAAAAAAAAGAACACAAAACAGAATGTGAAAAAACAGCAGGGACAAGCACACGGGCAATGCAGAAAAAAGCAGAACAGGAAAATCTAAAATCCACAATCTTGAACCACTGCAAAAGGGAAAGGCACATCAAGGACTAGGCAAAAATAATCGGGGTGGAGGATAATAAACATCAACATTGGATTAAGGAGGCAGCTGAGATCCAGAAAAGTGCCCACAGAACAATAAACTGAGTCAAGGGGGCCTATCAGTTTTTGCGGACCTGGATATTGTCCTGAAGAAGTCGGACTGCAGATGGCGCTGTTCCCTTACCACTCCAGGTAGGAGAACAGTGCCAACACCTGTATAAACCAGCCAGCAAGTCACATCACTGTAACATCAGGTGACTCTTCTGAGGAAGGATGCAGAAAGCACCAAAACATGTAAAGGTACGAAAAACACAGTATTGGTCTGTTAAAAAGAAAATCTATACAATCAGTCTTGTTATTTGAGGCTGGACTCTCATATTGACTTTTGCGTTGCATCACTGTAGGAAAAGATGCAGTCGAAGCTGCCCGACCAGCGTTGTTCTCGTTTTTAGTGTGTCTTCTGCTCACGCAAAATTCTCATTTACATATCAGATTTGCAGCAGCGATTACTTTCGCAGATTCTCTTCTTACAACACATGCAACACGTTCACAAATAGCAAACACTCTTTTTTAAGCTGCACTCACAATTTAGCACCCATCTTAAATATAAGTTACAAAATGAACTTTTTACATTCACCTGTGCCACAGCCTCACTTTGCTTGTTCATTGCCTCTCTCTCCCCCGAGGAGTGCACTACCTGCTCGGACTGGACTCGCACTGAAAACTATAAACAACCTCCATTGTGCAGTAAAAAGGATGTAAGCAGGAGTTTGTACATCAAATCAAACAGTGAACACTTGCCTCTGTACTGACTCCTGAGCAGTGCTGTCTGACAGACGTGCTGCTTGCCTCATGCCATTGACGTATAAGAAGGAGAGGTTCCTTATACAGTCCTTGCTCATGGCACCAGTTTGAGCTGCTGTTTAAAGCTTTTTGTTGTGAGACAAAACTAATGTGATCCAGATGAAAACTTAGTGATCTGTCACACTTTAGAGCAGATAAAACATGAAATATAACATTAATTATTGCACCAAGGGATTGGCAAGCCATTTTTATATAATAAATGTTATTATCGTGAGCATTTCCACAATAACAATACAGTTTGAAATGATTATACGGTAAATAAAGCTTAAGAAATGAGAAGTGCGCCTGTGCTAACAAACATTTGTGTGACTTTGAAACACATTTTTTACGTATTCCTAGTTCTTCCTTATTTTTTTTATTTTTTTTTTGTTTTTTTTTTTTGCTTCCAATCCTCTTCATCATCAACATCACACGTCTCTAAGCCCAGCCCGTCTAGGTTTCACTGCATTTTCTCGTTTTACTTTTGCCCATCTTCCTCTCCCTCCCACAGGAACATTTGTGTATTTGCATCTCAAATATTCTAGACGACAGGGTGTTGTTTTATTTGACAGGTTGGGTTTGCTCGCAGGCATGCTGTGCGTATATGTGAATGTGTATGTGTGCATCACGGCAAAGAGGTAATGAATTCCTCAGTGAAGCAGCGACACACAACAGCTTGCAGATCAATTTTTAATAAGAGCTCTGCAGTTCACAAGCGGCGCAAAAAACTGAGTGCGTGTGTGTGTTTGATAAGGAGCCCACAGTTGGGCTTGCATAGTAATAAACATATTGTAATCAGTAGCTTCTGACCACAAACCTAATCCCTGTGTCTTACATGATAGTGTTGTTGTGGGCACCAGCATGAGGACACAGCTGTCTGCCTTTTCACCTCTTTATGGATATTAATATTAAACTGACAAAAGTATGAGTAGTGTAATGCAGAATGCAGCCACAGAGGCTTACAGTAAGTGTACGCTTTGTGCCAATCCCAAGCCTGAATAAAACTCACTTTGCTCGTTCAGAGGACTGTGCCGGAAAGGGTATCCAACATATAAACCTATGGCAAATAAACATGAAAATCACTGCACACTCTGCATGAGGCAGATAATTAGCTGCAGCAACCTCAGAAGGGAAAAGTCAAAAGGAAGGATGCTCAGTTGTCTAAAACTGTAATTTGCGATCCAAAATATATATATTTTTTTTTAATAAATAGAATTGTAGCTCACCCGGCTTGTATATGATGCTCATTTAGTCAATGTTTTTATTCATGAAGACAATTCACGTCTTATCCAAGCGGCAGTTCAGATAGCAACACAAAAATCTAAGCTTAAAACTCATCTTCTCAAGCACTGAACCTAGTAACAAGTCTAATAGTGTACGGAAATCATAAATAATTGATTCACACTGACATTTTGAAAGTAATAACCACCATTCACTGCACAAAAGTAAGTAATGACCATCCTTCTCTGCCAGTGACCTATAATAAGTTAACAGAGTGGGCCTAATAGCCCACCACTAGAACCAGCAACTTAACATTCTAAGCACACCTCTGAGGTGTAAGTATAAGTCTCGCTCAAGCCAGGTGACTGCAGGGAAGGCCATTCATATTCAAGCCTAACACAGGCGGCCCTCTGTTCCTATCCATTATTCATAAGAGCGCACACACACATACACACCAGCTTCTCTGCCTGGTCTCTTTGCTCTAACCTTCTATGAAACACAGATTTGCACCTGAACTAGCCTCAAAAGTGGTTATTCGATGAATATTAGAGAAAGTGGATGTGGCCAAATGCAAAGGAGGAGGAGGTGCTTTAGGGTTTAAATATGGAAGCCCTGTTGGAGGTGTTCAACTCATGAATCACCCCCAGAGTAAGGAGCCAAAGAGAAATGACCCTGACAGTTTATTAGCCCCTCTCCCTTTCTCTTTTGTGCTCTTTCCCAACCAAAAACAGCTGCAAAATAACTGATTCTTACACACCTCAAGAACACATAGTTTTAATATAACCATGTGAAGAATAAAACAGCTACTATTACCACATATACTTTACCACTGCTGGCCTGCAATTTTAACCCTTGTGTGATGTTTTTGATATTCACTGTAGGAAAATGACAGTGGAAAGTGCCCACCAAAAACCTCACTAGTAGCACAAGTGGATGAAAGAGGCTCTGACATTTTTGCATTAGGACACTAGTAACACAATTTTTTTAAGGGAGATGATTTGCTGTAGAGATCCCGAAAAGGAAAAGCAGAAAGGAGCAAAGGAGCGTCCATTTTAACTGCTCCATGCTTAGTCCGATCTGATCTGATCTTATCCAATCTGGAAAGCGGCGCCTGCTCTGAAAGCGAAATTGTCAAAAGTGTTTCCTCACAATGTTTTTACTTTAACACAACTGAGGCCTTTTCACTGACAACTAAGATCTATTGAAGAAATAAAAGACTAAATCACAGATACTTAATCAAACAGACAACAACACAACAACACTCATTTATTAGCTCCACAGAGCATAAACAACATTGATGGTCACTTTGTGCAGACTGTGGTGAATAAAGCTATCAGGTAAGCACATCGCACAAAACAAAGGCAGTGAAGGGAACGGAGATGCGCAGCTAATCACTTAAAGCACCAAGAATAATTGGCCAACATTGATTGTGCTTATCTAAGCCTCCATAACATCAACTACATCCTCAGCATACACTGTTCCCTGGGGTATTTGCTCTATTTGCATGATTAATCTGTCATTTTACAGAAAATGGATAAAGGCCAGACATCAAGGAACTGCAGGATTGTATTCAAAAATGTCATTTTTAAGTCTCAAAGATGTAACTTGGGATGACATCTCTTCGCAGCATTTATTTTTTCTAAGTAAACTGCTGAGATGTGAAAATAATGTGATGTCCCAGTCACATGGGTGAAAATCTAGGATTCTAGGGTTAAAGGTAGGGATGTCTTCATCCTGATCAAGAGATCGGTATTGGGCACTGATAAAGGAATTTTTAAATGATAGGATTGGATTAAGTTATGTGATCAGGCCAATCTTGTGTTTGACATCTGCCGCAAACCAAAACACAAACCATCGCAAAGTAACTAAACATGTCTGAAGTGGGGCTGGGTGAAAAAAACTAATTAATTTGATTTGGCTCTATTGTATAATCAACTTCTGTGGAAATAGCGTCCTCCAAGAGCTGCAGCAGTTTACAGTGGAGACTCTGCAGGCGCTCAAAACACTAATAATCACAGAGAAAAGAGTGCCTTTACTTTACCTTTAGTAATGCCTTTGTTTAAATGTGGCAGAACTTTGGCCAAAACAGCATAGTGATGTGCATCCTTCAGTGCTAACTTTAGTGTCTTTGTTTAAGTATTATAGTATTATTATAGTATTATATAAGTATTATTTAGCCAGATGCCCTGCTTAGCATCTTGCCATAGGCCTCATATGGTGTATAAATTATAATAGACCTAGCCTTTAGAAGAAGAGAGGGCTTAAAATAAAAGACACTGATGTCTGATGTCACTGTGAGAGTAATCTAAACTGCTGCTGCTTTACTGTTGTTTGTTCAGGCATTTAGCATAATAATATGTCAGGTGTTATTACAAAATGCAAAAAATAAATATGAAAAAGACTGGTATCGGGACTCAGATCGGCCAAAGCTAAACATGAAATGATCAGTATCAGATCAGGAGCCAAAAAAAGTTGAGTGGGACATCCCTAGTTAAAGGCCTCCTTGTACATTATCATGGAACACACAGAGTTCAAGTGTGTAGGGAATTGTTTCAGCATTTGGACCCAGGAAAGGGACCATAAAGAGACCAATTAAAACAAACACCGGACTTTGTAGGATTTGTAGGTCACCTGGCTTATTGTATATGACACTTATTTAGTCAATGTTTTTATTCTTGAGAAGAATTCACATCACTGCGTCTTGGATAAGAAGTGAATTTGCCACAAGAATAAAAACACTGACTAAATAAGTATCATATACAATAAGCCAGGTGACCTACAAATCCTAGTCCGACATTCGTTTGAATTGATTTTGTATGGTTCCTTTCCTGATTCCAAATGCTGAAACAAACCTTGTTCTGCAACACAGCGCAGAGAACTGCACATTTTCATGTGTCATGTTTCATGTTAATATTACATTTTCTACCTCCTCTCCTATTTGTTTCAGTTATTACTGTTATTGTTGTATCAAAATTTAACAAACAAAAAGGCAACAGGGGCAATCGTGATTTAAATATAAATCAAGTGTGTCGGGGATTGTATCATCATTTGGAGACAGGAAAGGAACCAAACAAAACCAATTAAAACAAACCCTGGACTCCACAGATATCTTCCACTCTTTTCAAGCTGAATTGAAAAGTCCTCTCTTTTCTCAATTGCCTTGTCCAAGAGCAACAAACAAATCCAACAACCTCTCAAGAATTCACAAGCAACAATCAAGTGTGTCTCAGAGCTGTGGTGATAGCAGTATACGTCTCAGGGCAGTGCATCACATCAACTTTTATCCAGGAGTCCTGTAGACATAAGAGCACTATCAAAATAGGTTTGCACTGTATGTCCACGCTGAGTTAGATGAAATAAAACACGGAGCGGTGCAACTATAATCTAATTGGTTTCTACCTCAGGCAAGATGTTCACCTAGGTCTGTTCCTAAATCTAACTTTAAACAGGTTGCCAGTTGGTATTGCTTCTGTTTTAGCTTTTAGCAAGTGTTCATAAAGTGGCAAAAAGTTAGCTTACCGGATGTAAAGCCTAGACGTAACAGAAAGGGAATACTAGTAAGCAAATAGTAGTTACAATAGTAGTTGCAGTTTTGATATATAAACAAACAAGTATTGCAGTTCGATAGTAGTAATTATTGCTATTATATACTTAATAAAACAAGAAACAAAAAGACATTCTAAAAAGTACCATTACCAAAAGTAATAAATTAAGTATTAAGTATTTAGCATAATTTTTATTTGTGTCATGTTATTTGACAAACCAAGGGCTTACAAATGCAATATAAATGCAGAATTCTTGACCTCTTTTGGCCCACATTTAACTGTGAAATTAGTGCAGCACAGTAGCACTATTTTTATGTGTGATGTCAGAAAAGTACTGAATGTCGATACTTGTATTATTAGTATTGCATGAATGAGATATCACAACATATCACAACTCTTTTCTTTTTTTCACAGCCAATACTTTCTGATTATGTTTTTAATATGTATGCATTCAATTCCAAAGCACTGACCCTATCTAAGACATACTGTCCAGAATGGGACTTGAGCCTGGGAAAAAATCACCCAAAACAAAAAAGTTTTAGTGACATTATTTATCTATTATTTAACCATTTCCTTTATTAACAAAATGTCTATCAAAAAAGAAAATGTTTTATGGCTATGTTCTTGTATTTTTTAACATTTCATTATTTCACCATGTTACAAAGGCATTTCTTGCTTAATGTATGCATTGTGAATAAAGCATATAGTTTTGCAACATTCTGCACTTATTCATTGCCCTTTGTCTAGACCTATGCATTATGTACAACCAATTCTAAAGTCTAAAATAACCCCAGTATGCTCTGCCATAACCTCACAGTGCTGGAGTCAGAAAACAACAAGTTGAGCTTTTTAAATAAGAGCAGCCTGTCTAAGATGTTGGCTCCAGCCAGACAGAAGGTTAAGAGCCCCCCGCGGGGCGCCTTAATGCACATGTGGTTAGGTGTGGTAGCTGCAACCCACGATAAACACTGTACAAGCCCAGAGAAGTTAGTGGTTGGTAGCTGCGAGAAAAAGAGCATAATAAATAATGATGCAAATACATTAACCCAAACCTTACATCTAACAATACATACTACACCATAATACCATGATCATAGGTCTAGGGAAAAAAGGAAGGCTATACCACATGCCTCCTGTGTTTTGACAGCTTCCCTGTAGATGACGACCTACATTAACCAGACTTTTTACACCCACAACCACACACGCACGGTTGAAAGATGACTGTCACCAGAAATCAGTGACCACAATTTAACCCAGTGCACCATGGTGTCCAAGCTGAATGGCCATCACAGATTTGGCAGACAGACAGAATTGTATTGCATACTGTCTTTTTTTTTTTTTTTTGATGAGAAAACTCCTCAAAACCGCCTGCTAACAACATGCACTGAAGTTCAGAGGAGAGCCATTTGCAAATGTCCTCATCCTACATGTGTCTTTCTAAAGCAGCCATGTTGGAGATAAGAGCTGAATAGCATCACAGAGACTCAGCCGCCTTCATCTTGGTACAATTATCATCTAAAGTGACAGGTGACATTTTTTGCCATGCTGTGCCAGCCTCTTGTTGAGAATTCAAATTTATGATAATGGAGTTCAACTGAAAAGAGCGTTTACTACAGTCTGCTCTTGGGAAAGCATCATGTGTGGACATCTTCTCACTAGAAGTCAGTTTTCACATTCAAATAGACAGTTCAAATAAATGTAAAATGACTCACCAAGCATAGTCGTTTTTGGTGTGTTTCCTAAAGGACAACAAAGTGTTTAAAATAGCTAAAGTGCATATACGGACCATGTCCACTAGCCCAATTAAGCCTTCACAGCTTTGTCCAAGTTTACATGCACAAGAGAGAACTTAACTGCTGTTCCACTCAGGCTAATGGTGCATTAAAGAGGCCTGGGAATTTACCAGTTGGACTAAATGCAAATAAATGCTAATTTACTTGGTAATCATTACACTGTTATCAACTGACTGATACACAGCAAAGTCAAAATTATGCATTCCTTACTTAGTAACTGTGCCTCCAAAAGCACATGAACATTTCATAGACTATGACTGTCAAGCTTTGTCTTTTAAATGTTTACAACACAAGAGACTAAAACAACCCAAAAACAAGCTAGCTTGTGGTAGAGCGGCCAATAATATGTGTTCTTGCTGGTCTAATGAGTATTGCTCTAAAAACTGAACTTCAAGGAGTTCTCCTTGGTTATTTTTGAATCCTTTGCGGATGTCAGTGAGCCATACTGTATGCATGTAACAATAGTCTGACAATGAATCACATCATCCAGCTAGTTAAAAGTTAAAGGGAATAATTTAAATTTCGCTACCTGCACATAAACATTTTTGTCACGCTGCGCTTCCAGAAGGACAACAAACTAAAGTGTTTAAACCTGCAAAACCACTCAAATGAATCACTGCTATACACCATTAATGCTACCGCTTGTTTTTCCATCACAGGCTGCAGCACATTGACAGTCCCTTGGAGCCAAAAACTAATTTAAATTTAGCACATATTTATGCACATTTCCATTACACTAATTATTTTCTTTTCTACTGTAGTCTAAAAGCTTTCAGACACTATTGATTAAATGTAAGTAGCCTTTCTTCTTCATGAGCAATCCTTTTCAAAACCAGTGTTGTATTATACTAGCCCTCAGCGGAAAGGTGTCTCTGCTCTAAGGACACTTGACAACACAGAGGAAGTTAAAAACACACATCTCTCGTGGTGTCTTTGTTCACATTAACATGGGTCATCTGAAGTCTTCGTGCAATTACACACGCTCCTAATTAACAGCACAAGAGGTGGAGAGCGGGGTGGGGACGTGCGAGACGGCAGTGATGCTAGGAACGCAGAGATGTAAAAATGTGTCAGAGAGGATGAAGGTGAGGTTAGAAAGGTCCCACTGTACAACTGAGATGCCCTCATTAACACGTAATCACTGAAAGTATGTGAAAAGAGAAATATTGCCCAAGATATAGAGGAGTTTGGGAGAAATTAGATTTGCATTGATGTGGCGTCCACAGCACTCAGAAGTTTTAATGTGCATGAGCTTCAGCGAGAGAGAGAGTTTTGCCTGTGGTGGAGGTGGCGACAGACAAGAACGGAGAGAAAAGAGGGCAAAAGGTCTTGAAAACAGTGGTCATTAGCAGGCAGAACACAAGCGCATAGAAACACACATACAGCCCACTCAGTAGGCCAAGCACATAGTATTGATAGTGCCATATGTAATTAATATTTCATAGGATGTCTTCTGCAGGTGAAGAGAAATAAAAAGTGGATACAATTTATAAAGGTAGACAAAGGACATAATAGATATATGATGGATGAGAGCCAGAATGACTGTGTGGGCCTACAGCATAAATGTGGACTAATTACTATAGGAATATCTGAAATTGGTGATGATAAACATACGACTAAACTACAAGAGGTCACTCAGTAAGTATTTTGCATGTAGATAAAAGCCACACTATGATGGCTAAAAACAAGTCAAAAGTATCTCAAAAACTCCAAAGCATTTTTGGATTGAGCGTAGTCTAAAACCAGAGGTTACAGGTAAGGTACATTTGCCCTTGAACTAAAAGTTCCCTGATTTAAAACCAGGTCCAGGACTGCACCTTTACCATTGCAAGATAGAGCCAATGCCTTGGTGAAGGTCAGCGCTTTTCTAATGCCTCTAGTTTTGTTTATCGTTGAACCGTTGGTGTGTGAGGGGATGTGGGGACAGGGGGTGTGGGGAGGGGGTGTTTTGCTTTTAACCTTGTGAAGCACTTTGTGCTGCATTACTGTATGAAAAGTGCTTTATAAATAAAGTTTGATTGATTGATTGATTGATTGAACCAATGATGCAAATATAGTATGTTTTTTTCTATCTGGTCAGAAAAGTTTTGTTTACAAGAAATAATTCAATGCTTCAGAGGTGACAGCGGCACAGCGGGTTAGCATTTGCCCACCAACCAGAGGGTCACAGTTTTGTCCTAGGCAAGACCCCTCACCCACATTGCCTACTTCAGTCATAGTATGTGGCTGGTTGTTACAGGAAGGAAGGGCATCCAGTGTAAAAAACTATACAAAACTGTCAAATAACTGTGCGACTGGTTTGCTGTGGCAATCCCTCATGTAAGAGGAAGCAACTGAAAGATTAAAAAAATAATAATAATTAAATGATTCTGCTTTGTTTTTGTTTTTTGCAATAAAATGAGTTACCTTGCTCGGGCCTTCTCGTTTATGTATGTCTCTATAGTCTTTTTTAACCATATTGTCATGCTCCCCAATGGGTTCTTTTCTGTAGCAGCATTCATAAAAGATTGACACGGTAGAAAGTAGCTGAGTGGCGCCGGGTCTCCAGAGCCACTTAGATCAATGGGGACCCTTTGAGAGTTCCGTAGTTTTGCCGAGGCAAAGGAACCAGAGGAGGAGGAGTAACCAGATTACCATAACATTAATAAAACAAACTGTAATCTGAAACAAGAGCAAAAACAAAAGGCTGCATCCATGTTTTCCCTGAGGAAGAGTCTGTGCCAGAGCCTGTGCACACTAACAGACACGTGGTAGAAGAAGACATGCATGCCAACTGCAACGCATCGAGGCTTGTAATAATGGCATTGTTTCCGGGAAAGGTTAATTCATCCCAGTTCAGCATCCTGTGATGGATGGAGGGAAGGGTCAAATGGGAGAGGTTAAAGAAAGATGGTGGAGGTCTCAAAAAGGAGTGGAAATACCAAGGCTGCATCTAAAGACTTTGATCCAGTGATTGCAGCACAAAATGGTTGAAATATGCATAGGGCATAAAGGTAAGGTGAAACTGAAAAGAAGGTAGTAACCAATAGAGAGATAGTGAATGGTGCGCCATAAATCAGGGCTAATGCTAAATCAAAGGAGCACAAAGAAGACATGGTTCTGACATTTTTAATGCTGGAGAACAGTACAGACAGGTGGGATAAAGCGGAATACATTATCTGTGGATGTGTTATCAGTCACAAGCAATCAAATCATATCCCAATCAGTATCAGCAGTTATCAGCAGTAGTTATGATGTAGTGACAGATTTAAATGAAAAATGTGTAAGCCTGGCACATGAGATTACATCCTTAGAGGCAGTCTGAACATGAAAAAATCTTCAAATGTTCTGTGTTTTAAGTTAAAGCATGAAAACAGAAAACAGCCTTGAATGAATGAATTGTATGTCAGCCTGCTTAATGATAAAGATAAACAGCATAATTAATGAATTTGTCTGGATATTTGCTTTTCTTATTAGCAACATAGAACATAAATTAATCGTGCAGCATACATAAACAACATTTTAATGTGTTGAAGCCAAAATAAACCCAATACATCACAACTTCATGGATGGATTTGTATGAAATACAAATATTTTCTTAGAATTGCAAGCTAGGGTCAGTGCCTTGGCTGAGGTCAGTGCTCTCAAAGTGTTTTAAGTCCAACAGAGTATCGAGTAGGGTGAATTTTATGATGATTCGCAATTAAGTGTAGGGTCAATCTCAATGGTAAGCTTGGTGTATTTTAAATTCAACATGGACAAGTCTACCAGCCAATTCAGCAGCAGAAAACAGAGAAGCTGAGGAGCGCACACACACATGTTTATGGTTACCGCCCATTTGTTAAAGCATAAGCAAGCGAGAACAAGAGAAGAGTTACCTTAAAAGGTACTACTGATTTGAAAAAGAGCATTAAAGACAAGCAACAGCACTAGCAGAGGAGCTAACATTAACATTAACTGATGTGTACAAAAACAGCAGTCCAAAGACAAAATTTTTTGCTGCAATAACTCCATATATTTTAACGTGAAAAGCGCAGAGCCTAAAATATGTGACAAAATGGGAGAACAGTCTCTAGGAGGTGTTGGAGAGTCCAATAGGGGGAAAAAAAATAATGATTATATTTTTTGTTATATTGTCCAGCTCTAGTACAGAGGAGATTCAATTGTGTAATTCTAAACTTTGATCAAACATAGTGCTTGCTGTTGGAGCTCTAATATCCGGTGCTCCCGAGGCAAATGAGTCCACCTTCATTGTGATTCAGACCTGTTGTTTTCATGTGATTATTCTGGGGTCTTCTATTGTGAATGCGGCATATAGCCTGGCTTAATCAAGATCCTCGGTCCTTCCCTTATTGTCAGATATAACCAAGTAGACGACATCAGACGCAAGCACATACAATAACATTAATATTGAGCTAATCATCTCAAACATAAACCAGCGGCCGGTGGCATTTACTCTTCAAACTTGGCTGGTATTTTCCCTGTCACTTGGGGGACTAGTGAAGGACCAGGCAGATGGCAGATCTAATTGTCTGTGCTGGATTTCATTTGGTAGCTGCCTCTGACTTAATTTGGAGTTAAAAATCACATATGCAACAGTCATAAGTGGGTTATCCAGTAAAATAGGCATGTGAGAGAAATGAGAGGCTTTTGCAAAGAAACTCCAAAAAACATGTAAATTATAGAAGCCTGAGCCATACCGTAGCCACCATCCACATCTTTGTCTAGTGCTTTATAATGGAAATGATGTGCAAATGGCTTTCTGTGAAGCCTGTATAACCAAATGGCTCCCAAACAATTACTGTCTTCTTCCCAGTCTTTCTCTAGGCCTTTTTTATGGTGGTCTCTACTACTGAAAAGCATGTCAGTGCCTCTGTTCAAATCGGGACACATCTCAGTACGGCAACCTTTTGAGGAAAAAAGAAAACTGCCTTTTCCTTGCAATACCGGACATAGAGGGTGAGCGGTACCAAAAGCAACAAAGAAAAATGCATTGGTCAGGGTGGAGATAGGGAGGGGATTGAGTTGGGAATGGAGCATTTGAAAGCAGGGGGAAATTAATTTAGCGAAGAGTGGGCTGTCAGAAGTGTTGATAATAGCAGGGGGTGAGATGATGATAGCAGTGATGGAGGAGTGCACCCACTGTGGGCTGCTCATGCACACACAGATAAGCAGGCTTTGGCTTAACATGTTTTTTTTTTTTTTCTTTGTAATTTTTAACATTCTCTTAGCCTTAGAAAGCAAATTCTGTCCCAAAACAAGCTGAAAAAAATCTTCACAGGTTTCTAGTAGGCTTCGGAGAGTGAAGGATGACAAGAGAAGAGATGATGTCTAGTTTTCCAGGTCATTAGTAGTCAGCATTGTGAGGAGTAATGTTGCGTTTCTAATGCCCACAGAAAGTCATGTACACTAATGATGTTGAATCACCACCCCAGGGCGCGCACTACTCACCCTAGTGATAGAAGTGTCGGCTGTGGCCATTTTTGTTACAGTCACATTTAAGGGGAACACTTAGAGGGTAATTACTGAACTGGCTATGCAACACCTGGGGTTACATCTGCTAGACCCCTTCAAGTGAACATGACAGATAGGATTGTGTTTTGGATGTTTGAAATTGTTTGTTTTTGCTCATCAGTGCACTTCTTCATGTATTCAGGTGGTTCAATGTTTTGTCTATCACATTGAGGCTCTGCAGTGTTCTGCAGTTCAGGTGCCCTCCAGTCTGTCTGACTGATATTAAATAATTGCCCAAACTGCTTTCCTCCCACCTCTACCTGATCGCCTTTTGTCTGACTTTTCATATGTTTTTAAGCCATTATCTCCCCCATGTCCAGTTTAATATTGTTCTTTTTTATTCTTTTTCCAAGGCAGGAGAGCTCAGGCTTTGATGCTGAATGCAATCTATATTCTAAAATGGTGCTGTTCAGACTTTCATGCTAGGGTTCCTTTTAATTTAGAACCTGTAAATCTGTCATAAAGTTTGTACTTACATCTCCGTTCCTTCTTTACCAGACCAAAATGGATATTAGTTTTTGAAAGCAGGTAGAAAGCAAGTCACGATTTACCTTTGGCTTTTAATAAGAACAGTACCTATTACTATGTACAGAGGCTGACTTTATATGATTGAATTATTTACAAGGTAAAGGTAAAGGGACATGAGGAAAAATAAAAACTCTGTTTTCCCTTTGATTTTTTAAGAGCCATTTCCCAGTAACTCACCCCATGTTTTTATGGAGAAACATACTTTTATTGTTTTGGAGTTATTGTTTCCAGTAAAATAGCTCTGGCTCCCTTTCAGACTCTCAGAGTCTTTATTAGTTTTTATAAGTGGCAATTACCCTTTAAAGGTCAAACAGCCAATCAAGCCACTTCCCTTCACTGCCACTTTTTAATGACCTTGGTGTGGCACACATTAATGACCTAGGTATCTGTCCGATTTCTCAGAGATGTTTAATGCTGCATTTACATTCAACCTTTGCACTGCCATTTGCTGCACTTTTTGCAGTTTTCCACTCTTTTCCACATTTCTAAGTTACTATGTTCGAAAGAGTTACATTCAGTGTTTCAAAACCACTCCAAAATGTCAGCAATTACAACAAGCGGTTGGTGGTAATCTGTCAAGAAATGCTGGGTGAAGAAAACATGCTCAGTAATTAAACAGCAAAGTGGCCTGTGTATAATTCATGCTGCGAAAAAATGGGAATGGGAATGTTCAAAGCTACTCCCAAAGGTCACTTCACTGAGAACAAAAGTATCTCTTCCATCTGTTTGCAGAATGTTCATTTACAATCATAATCACAGGAAAGCTTTAAAGACAAGAGAACGTACCCAACAGAGGGGCATTACGCATGGGTATATGAGCACGGCAGCAGGTACGCTCCCGCCCACGCGCCTGCCAATCACAGGACTGACAGCTCTGTAATCAGCTGGTAATGACGGGACCCCCATGGAAAGGGGCTGAGGAGCTGGAGCAGAGCGGAGCGAATGAGCTGTCACCGGGCCCTTCAAAGCCAGGTAGGGGGGCTGCATCTGAATTGGATCACTGTGTTTCCAATGAGAGCCTGTCAGGACCAGGTGCCTGCTGAATGCCGCCCACACCACCTGGCCCATGCCATCTCAGCATCTCCATTTCCTTCTTCCTCAGGATGCGAGGTGGCGGGGCACATTTACACTTCATCAAGCGCCTTTTCACTTACATGCAATGAAGATCTATTCGCAGCTGAAATTCTCGGCTGATTGGAGTGAGGACACATGCTGGGCGAGCTCTGCGACCAATAAAGATATGCCAAGACATAGACTACAGTTATGAGCAGCAAATATGAAATGTGGTAATCATAAAACGAGGCAAGATGCTGCAGCTGCTCTGACGCATACACTTCACAGCCCCTATGAATAAATATTAAAATCAAATGTTAAGTACATATTCATCTGCATTTGCTAAGACTTGATGGCACATAACCTCATGTCTCATTTAACCCAAACTACATCAAACAAGCTACAGAAACCAAAAGAAATGAAGAGGATAAAAATCTAATTAAAGTAGCCTAATATTAAATGAATTATTATAAATCTTTCTGGGAGAAATACATAAATACATGGCTTATCTTTCCTTTTCTTTTTTCTTTGCCATACTGTGTGTATGTATATATATATATATATATATATATATATATATATATATATATATATATATATATATATATATATATATATATACGTAACGTACGTAACAGTAAAATACAGTATAACTAAAAAAAAAGAAAAAAGAAAAAAAACAATTACCACTGTCACACAGAAGACTGGGGTTCCATTCCAAAAGGCCACAACCAGCCACAAGCTTGAATAAATGGAAAGAATAGTTTTAAAGCAGAACTCAGTCACTTTTTTACCTTAAATAAACAGTTACAGAGTTCGTGTGATGGTTAAATGAGTTGTTGTGGAGTAAATGAAGCGTGCGGCATCTCCTCCTGGTGTCTCTGGGTGACACTTGCAAGTGTCCCCGACCCGGAGTCACAGAAGTCTGGGATCTCGCGAGAAAGTGGCACATCAGCAAAACAAAAAGCTAGCGGTGGCTTTATTTCTCGATTTTCGGCGTTCTAGAGCGGTTAAATGGAGGAAAAAACTTTGTACGGATAGGCGGAGGGAAAAACAAAAGTAAAGATGAGCGAGAGGTCACACAGGAGTCAACTGGGCTTGTGAGTATTTACAATAGTGCTTTACTCCAAACTGTAGGGGGAGCGTTATAGAGGAAAATAAGGCAAAAAGAACGAAGAAACGGGCAGAGTTACTGAGTTCCGCTTTAAGAAGGGCATCTGTTGTAAAAGCCTATGACTAACAGAAAAAGATAATATGATATATGTACTTTTCCAGCCACAAGGAGGTCATTCCAGTCACATGAGTCACAATGCTGTGTACTCTTTGTGCCAGCCCCAAGTCTGGACAATGGACAGAGTTGTGTCAGACAGAGTTGTGTCAGGAAGAGTATCTGGTGTAAAACCTATTCCAAATCAACTTCCAAAAGACTTCAAGGGAGGTAAATGTGACCACGGATAGGAAAAGCCAAAAAAAAAAAAAAAGAACACAAATAACAAATTTAAATGTATTGTATTTAACAATGTCACTGTAGTTTCTTCATTTCTGTAAAACAGCTGTGTGCAACTGCAAGTGTCTAGCTCCATGTGTGTTTCTGTGTCCCGGGGACACTGAAATTGATTGTGGCTTGACAGGAGGCAGGCAGGCAGGCGTGCAGTGGTGCCCGTGGGGCCGGACAGTGCTGAGTGAGCAATACTTCACCTGCACCAAAGACATACACACGCTATACACCGCCGACCATTAAGATTTACCCATCGTCATCCAGCTCATTGATCTGAGGCAGGAACAGGGAAAAAGGGAAAGAAGAGAACAACAGGAAGACGGACAGACTGAGGTGTTGACACAGAGACTAACCTTCAAGCAACAGTGTAAATGTGAGATGAAACGGATCCCATTCCCTACTGGTTATAAAGGGACACGTCTAGGTCACAGGGGCCAGTACTTAATGTCCAGCCTGGAATAAATTTATATTCTTCCACCATCCAGGCTGCAGAACTAGTCAAGCCTTACACACAGTCGTAAATTATAAAATATTATGGTTAAATAGGACAAAAACAGTCTGTAAAAATAGCCAAGCATTTTTATGAAAATCTTTTTGTTTTAATTATTTTCAATGTAATAAAGTTATTTTAAGTTGTATAAAATTTGCTCTTGGTCATTAAATTCATGATTAATCAATCATGAAATCTTTTTTTTTTTTTTTATGCAAACTGCAGACATGTTTGGTCACTTTGCAGCTGTGCATTTGTTTTAATCTGATCCAATCCAATCATTAAAAAAATCCTTGATCGGCGCCCATCATGTTCCAGAGCCACATCAAAAGCTAATAATTTCTTCTGTGGCCCTATACTGACCTTTCCTAAAATTGTCAGCAAAATCCCTTACAAACAAAGAGCCTCTCTGTGTTTGTAAAGGGCATTTGAGTTATTCAAAAACATAATTCCTTGGCGGTGGTACAAATAATCAAAATAATAACAATAATAATAATAATAATAATAATAATAATAAGCTTGGTCTCTTGTTTTTATGACAACTATATACTTGCTGAAGTATGAAGTTGAAGCAAGAAGTTTTTTTCAACACAACACTGCTCTATGACAAAATGAGCACAACTTGTTTCAATGTGAAATTCAAACCTGTGTCTCTTTCAAAAAGAGTTTCAAAGAGGGGAGAAGGCACTGCTTTTTTTTTTTTTTTTTTTTTTTTTTGCAGGAAGCACATATTTGCATTTTAGGACAATGTGCTAGTTTCACGGATTCTCCAGACACAAGGCTATAAAGTCAAGTGACAGATTGTCCTTTTCTGCCTCGTGAATGGCTTTGGCAAAGACACAAGCTCATATTAAAAAGGAAAACGCTTTTGGTAATAATAATCATAACTAACAGCACTATTGATTTTTATTTATGTGACAGGCCGAACATTAAAACAGCCACATAGTTTAGATGTGAATGAATCAAGACTAAATGCCATTGGATTTGTGCTATATGGCTTTTTCAGAGACTTGCTCTAATCGGCATAGGACCATAACTCACCGGAAAGGAAGGAGGGGGGAGTGCTGGCAGTTTAAGTAGTTGAGCTTTTTATAAATGTCACATGCATCTTCTTTTAATGAACGAAACCAAGTAACTCCAGTTTATCTGTATCTATACATGTAGAAATGAGCAACAAATTCACTCAATAACAAACATAACACACGCAGGGGTCATGAACATTGTTGTTGTCATTTACAGTCTGGATAAATTCAGCCATTATGTATACATGCAAAACATACTCACTTAGTCTAAGTTTGCATGCAGGCAAGAGAACCAAATCACCCCAGCCTCCACTTAGACTAAAAGTGCATGCATGTTGTCAGGGATGTACAGTAGCTCTAAATGCTAATAAACCCAGTGATCTTTCCTGGTAATCATTGTTCATTTATAAATATGAAAGGTAACACTCCAACTTTAGAAAATGATACAAAACAAGATCAGAAGAATGCATTCCTAACTAGGTATATGTGCGTTCCAAAAGTGCATAAACTTTATAAGAAACAACAATTAAAAAATGTGTGAAAATGGGACCAAAGCAACCTAAAGACAAGATATTTTGTAGTCACTGACAGAGTGACCCAAAATCTGTTTTTACCAGGTCTAAAAATGCAATATTTCCTTTTAAAACTTGTTAAATGATGATCACCTAGATGACTGAGAATCTTCACAGACACTTCTACCTCGTGATAAACATGAGTGGTACACTTTAATCTTGGTCAAAACCTGATCCTGTTTAATGCAGCTGCAAGATTACAACAAAGGAAGGCAGAGATTCAGAAACAAGTGAGATGTTTTATATAACAAGTGGCCCATTGTTGCTTACGCTAGTTCCAACAAAAAGGTCTAATACACTTCTATTGTTCTCTCCAAAAGCGACACAGCATGTTGAACTTCAAAGCTCTTTTGCTCACAAGATGGTGAATAAGCCTACACTGATACTCCAGCAGTGCCAAGCTACAAAAGGAAACTGCCTACACAATAAAAACAAACAGAAGCAACAGAGCACGTGTAAAGCCCCTGCTAATGAATCAATATGCTAAGTGAATATTGGAGTGCTAATAAAGCCTAGGGAGGGTATTGTATTGAGGGTATGACGCTGCTGACGCAAAAGAAAGTAATAATTTTATCTCGTACGTTATGAAAAAAAAGATCCTGCTTTCCATTTTCCAAGACTTATAATAGATTATATGACCACACCTTACAAATACTGGCAAATCCAAGAATATGGTGAATTGAAGTAATGAAAATGAAAATCCAAGGGTGAATCTGAGTTACAAGTCATACAGAGACAAATAGGACATGAATGGATGCAGATGAGATGCAAAAACGCATGACATGAGAGAAAGGCAGAAAGATGGAGATGGCAGCATCAAAGGAAGAATGATGCCAAATTTATGCCTGTCCTGCCTCAGCTCCCTCCTATGTGCCTCCATCAAGAAGAGTGCAAACAGCTCTGCATCAACAGGAAGATGAGGTTTATGCGTTTCCTGTGGTCACTTTAAACTGATATACTGTTATGGTTTCATCAATAGGATAACGAAGTGAATTTGTATTGCGCAAACTAAACCCAAAGGCTCTTAATAAACAAGAAAAATGTCTCTGCGCACTCATTTCTTCCCCTATTCATCTTCTGACATCATGTGTGGCAGAATGCATTGTAGAGATTCAATGGGCTTTGTAATACTTCTAGTTCAAGCTCTATTATTTGAATTAGGGACACAATGGAACGTCATTTGTGTTTTTCTGTCAACCAGCTTTCTCAAATGTAACTATTACAATAATTAAAAGGCCTCCCAGTACTGTGGTTCCTTTGCATAGCACACAGATGCACGCCCATCATTCTTTCTGTTGAAAAGAGCATAGCCAATGCTGTCTAAGACTGTAAGACAGAAATATGTGCACATGTCAAAGTGAAGAAGGGAGCAAGAAAAATTAAAGGCAAATAACAATTTTTAAAGCTAAAAACCATAAGAAATAAGCTGAAAACCTAGGGATTGCAATCTCAGTATTGACAGCTTTGTAACATCTTACAATAAAAAACAGTTAATTCTTGGTCTGCAAGAAAACATGATATGTAAAGACTAAATTGAGAATCATAAGAATGAGCTTCAACATGTAAAAGTAGGGCTGCACAATATTTTGCTAATTTATTATTTGTGCAATTTCACTAAATGTACTGAAGTAAGGTTTTTGGTATTAAGTAATGCAAAAGACAATGTACAGGTGAAAAAAGGACAAAACATTGCAATAATGCTAAGGTCTTCCATATAATACAGGTTTACAGTATCAAAGGAGTTTACAGTGTCTGGAGCCTAAAGTCCAATTATTATGTGACTAAATAAAAAAACGTCAATTAAATTATCGTGACTTAATCCTAATTCATTTACATATAAACTTAGAGCTAGTTATGGATTATTTCTGAATTCAGTTGGTGTGATGAGTTTGAGTTAGCCCAAGTTTAGTTAGTGCATATTGCACATTATTATTTTGTGCACACCTAGTAAAAAAGGAATATGTTATGTTGTATTCAGTTCTAAACAAAGGTATTAAACTTATTCACTCACTTTGTTGGTTTCTCACAGTTCTTTCTGATACAAACATTTACAACAAATAGTTAAACAGTTAAATGTCAAATATGACATTTGCATCCTAATTTGAAACTTTGCAGTGCGATAGACAGTACTGTATGTCTAAAAGAGGCTTAAGATAGAGAGGGCGGTTTGCTGCTGTAGTAAATCAGAGCTGACGAGTGACCTTTGATAGCCATAGACAGAAAAGGTTACGTGAGCACAGAAGAAAATGGGTCTATCTATCACTTAACAGGAAAGCTATAAATGATGCTGCCTCTGGGTATATACTCTATGTGTGTATGTGTCTGAGTTTAGAAGTTAGAATTAGGTGTGTCTCCCTTTATCCAACTAACATTAACAGAAAATTGTTCTCTAAAAAGCAATATATATACTGCCCTTATCACACATAACAGAGATAAAGCATCTGTGATATATGAGGTGCAGGGTTAGTGCAGGTATAGCTTGTAAAATAATAGTTCTTCCACATTTAAATATATAAACATAATATATAGATCATGTTATGAAGACCAAGATGGTAAAATAAACACATGGTTCAGAAAATAAATGGGTTATTCACAAAGTAAAACCAAAAGCTATTTATCATTTTCCTTGGATAAATATCCACATTGTAGAGCAATACAAAACTATAAATGTGGTCTTTACCCAATTAATCAAAGTCCTGTTGCGTGTGCTGTTTTAGGCTTCTAGTGTCAGGTAGGTCTTTGGAGAAAATGTGCGTATCCAAGAAAGTGTTACATGTATTATTCTAACAGTAAAACACAAAGCAAGCAGCAGTTGACCTTGCTTGATTGCAAAATGCTCTCTGGTCCTTAGAGTGTGCCAGGCTGATTGCTAGCTCGCGGGCTGCAGCACAAAATTCGTAGCTGGTTCGACTCCTGCTAACACAAAAATGAATTCAGCAGCACTTTAATAAATAATACTTTCTTTAAGGGGCTTGATGGTTGGACTCAACAGCTTTGTGATTATTGCTGGCAACACTAATTTATGCTTCCAGCCACGCCAGTTGTACATGCCCTTGATACTTCCCCTGGTCCCCTATGCCCCCCAGTGCCAAAAGTGCTAAATTAAGCTTAGTGTATTCTACAAACCTCAGCGACCCATGCTATCTAATAAACTACTAATGGAGGGAAACACAAGCGTCTCATTAGGATCCTGCCAAAAGACACACACACAACTTTTCTCTGGCTCCAAGCCGGACATTAATGATGTTCCAGCTGGTTTTAACAACTATTTATTTACTGAGGGGATAATTTTGCAGAGAAGGAAACCTGATAAAGGTGTTTGGGGAACTTGGGATATATTAATCAATGCTGTGCTTTTTCTTTTCTTTCTTTTTTTCAGTAGAAAGGAGAATTGCAAGGGCAAGACTTTTATATTACACACTGGTGCACTCACATATTTTCTTCTTTCAGCTTTTCCCTTCTCAGGTTGCCACAGCAAATCTTCTGCCTGCTAGTGTGAAGTGAATCGCATACTCATTTTAGTTTTAAATGTATACTTTTATTCTGGATACCCTTCCTCTCTTTGTTTATCCAGGCTTAGCCCTGGCACAAGAAGTACACTGGCTTGTCACCTCCAGTGGCTGGATTTACTGGTGCATCCATATACAAGTACAAAAACGGGCAATTTAATTGTAGACCTGGTGATGAGGAGTTTTGATTGACAGCTCAGAATAGGGGTTAATGGGAGGAGTCTGTTAGTGACTGATAACACACTACACACAGCAGTAAAATTAGTCAAAATCAAGGGTGGTGTCAACTCAAGGGTGTAAACTTACTGCATATGGCACAACATGCAATAGGACTCCACTGGACCCTAACACTGCTCAGTAACCCAAATGACAAACACTTATTAAACATTCGCCCGAGTGAGATTTGGGTAATGAACGGGAGTCAACAATGAATTATGGATCATATTCTAATGGTTGACTTACCCCTCTCATTACTGGCATGCTAATGTGGATGGGAAGCAAATGATTATCCGCATTATTAGTGAGGGGGAAAAGAGCAGTGGAGAGGAGCTTTTCATGATGGCCAAGTCACCCGCATCTATTCCGTCCCATCCCATCTTTTCTGCTGGACACGGGAAAGAATGGAAGAAACCACAGTTAATATACACGGTGAATGTTTAATTATGGTGGAAATTACATTGCATGTGTCATTCTAGCTATAGACAATATTCCTATAAATGTGTTGAAAATGCCAAGAATTATCCAATTAGGTAATGAAATTCTTAGTGAACAGCAAAAGCATTTACTAACAGCAGTTCAGCGCCAATCTGCACTGGCTTCCAACTGATGTAATACATCAGAGTGCATGCATAGGCACCCTCAAGCATTTATCACTGCACTGGTCAAGGTGGAGACATCTCTTGCAATCCATCTCTAGGCTTATTGGCACCAAAAGACTAGCTTTTATGCCGTGCCCAGAGATTTATGAGCAACTAAAGGCGCGTATTTGTGCATGCGCGTGGATGCATAAATTAGCAACCAGACCGCACCTCCTGCTCTGAAAGGGATCAGGCTGGTGTGCTTATTGACACCTCGCCTCCCTTACAGTCCCTTTATCCATCACTTTCCTTTAAAAGCCTGTTAGGATACCCAATACCTTTCATTAGCACAAAAAGATTAGCATTTTAGCAGCTTGGGTGTTTGTGAGCGAAGGAAAGAGAAAAAACAGAAGAAACAGAGAGTGAGAGGGATAAATAAAGATAATCAGAGGTGCAAGGAGGCAGACTGCCATTTAGTTTAACCTACAGCTCAACAACAGTGCACTCAAACACATGCTTACAAAACATCACATACTCCACACATACACTACACAACAAAAATATCAGTACATGCACACCACCACAAACATCTTTAAGGTGTCCCTCCATGTACTTAAATAACATTTAGACTGAAACTGAACACTGAAACTGTATTCAGCTTCTCTGTGAATTTAAAATGTGCAAAAAGATTAGAAAAAATGTTTGAGATTGAGACAAAAAACATTTTTTAAGAACACAGACATGCCAGCATTAATTTGATGATTTGTCGCATTTTCCTATTTCCTATTCCTATTTTCCTAAAACTGAGGGAAGTGGCTGGGGAGGGGGTAAATCATTTTATTAGTATGATAGTCTTACTATTTTGTTTTTCACTTTTTAACTGTCCTTTTACTATTAAATGTATTTTTGCATGATTCTGTATACATGAACTTTATTGTTCTTGTATGTGTTGTATGTTTGTGAGTCTCAGGGACTGCAGATGGAAATTATCTCACAGAGCTATAGTCTGGTACAAAGCATATTTTCTTCTGTGATCAATACTCCTGTACATGGTCCCTGTTCAATAAACTAAACAAACTAACTAAACTGTTGGATCCTGACCCACTGGTTGTGTTATAGTGATTCATAATGGTCATACATAACCTTTAGTTTACAAAATTAAGTGTTTTCTTTTCTCTAAATGTCACCGAACAAATATACAAAATGACTAGACGTTACTTTGACACTATTTAAAGGATATTCTAGTATTTGCTTTTATATAGAGTAAAGCAAAAATCTGAGCCATTACTAGACAGAAAGCTCTTTTGCACACATTTAAGTCTCTTGGGGGCAATAAAGCTTTTCATTCATTCATAACAGGGCAAAAGTAAGTTCTCATTAACCACATTTTGATTAATTTTGAGGGGGCTTTCCAGGAGTCCAAACAATCCCAATGTTTTTCCCTTGAGAATAGGCTGCATCATAGTCCGGATACACATACTTATTTAACCCACTAGTTCCCAAAGGAGACAGTCTTTAGCAATAACAAAGCATTGTCCAATTGCCCCCCCCCCCCCCCCCCCCCCCCGCCCCCAAACACACACGAACTCACACATACATTTTTTGCTTTTGTGACTGAGGAAAATCTATATTTCATCTGAGAAGCTGAGGTGTTTGTGTGCACGCTGAGTTTGTTTGTGATTAGGCCAGACCCCTGCAGCTCCCATAATCAGGTTGCCATGGGTGTATGTGTAATTCGTCGCTGGGTGAAGACAGAATATGACTATGTGCATGTGATGGTAAATGACAAGAGTACAGAAGTGGAAGATGTGGTGGGGCAGAGTCGTGCAAACACACACTCACAGTTGAATTAAAGTTATCGATCTGGCCCATGGCATGCACTCACACAGAGATCAGAGCTTAACCCTGATCAATGTCTAATCTATTTGTTTGTTTGTATGCGTGCATGCTCTTTTATGCATGATCTCAATTTTCATCTTTCTAGACAGCAGCGTTAATATTCTCTGATTTCACATGTTGTGTCGCCGGCTTTATCCCATTTAAGCTTTCATCTGGAGTATGACAAGCAGGTTGCCTTTAAACCACACTACACAAAGCATTTAACTTGGGGATTTGTCCTTGAGCAAAACATTGAACAGTTTTACAGCAATCCAGTTTTGCTTTGTAGCTGACTAAGGTAAAGAAAATTCTTTCTTGTGTTAAGGAATTCAAAATATCTAAAGGTATCAGCAAGATAACTGCTGGAGATTACATAATTTATATACATTACATGTATAATTAGTTACTGGTGTAATACAGTATACAACATTACTGCAATTGCCACTACAGTGAGTTCAGACCTGCACCAAGGAATGGATTAGCCTCTCAAAATGGCATTTACATTATACAGTGATAAGACCTGAACTCAAACCAGGGACCTTCTAGTTAATGGGTAAATGCCCTATCTACTGAGTCACAATGCCCTTGTTTTTCACAATAGAAAAGAATTCACTAAACAAGGCCTTTGATGCAACTGTTATTGTTACTGTGATATTGGGTTACATAAAAATAAATATCTTGTCTAATCATCATTGCTGCTTTTTTGACCACTGGTAGCTGGAGTTAGCATCTTTGGCCTTCTCTTGACAAAAAAAATTGCCTTATTGGTCATAACAGTCATCTACTTACAGCCAACAGGTTAATAAAAATTAAAGAGTGGAGTTTTATGGCTATTTTATTAATTATAGAGAAACTTTACTTTCTTATTAAGGGGCCGTTTAGGGGCCTTTGAAAATCTTCTGAAAACACTGCAAGCAGGGAGCTTCTCAGGGCACTCCACACTCATGTGTACTGGGAAAATGACGTCCTCAGTTACTGTTAACAGCCCTGTCTGTATCCACTTGAAAGATTGCAAAATACTGTGATGAAAACATGAATGTATGCTGTACGTTTTTACGTTCCTTTGTTATGCATTTAATGTTATGAATTAAATACAATACAGCATTACGCAAACTATGTAATTTTGTGCTTAATACAGCTACATTTTAACACCTTACTGTTAGTAATACATGTAGAAATCCTTAATAGTGCTTCAGAGTTTATGGGCAAAGCTCAGGAGAACCCCAAAATATAAGTGAAAGTATTAAGCAGTGGCTTCTCCTGCAGAGGTGTCTCTGTCAGCAGGGTGAAGAGTGCAGTTTGCTGGCCTCACTAGCTTACTACAAATTTTCACACCTTCCACTGTTTTCGCACATCTTGAGCCTATTTTTGTTGTTTTTTGTCATGTAAACGGCCCTTGAATTATAGCAAATCGTAAAATGTCAGCACAGCAGGTATGTGGTTCAGTTACTATGTCAGTGTGACTACTTCTATACGTTCATATTTTGATTATATGGTAAAGTTGAGTTCCTTTCACCAAATTTAGCTAAACCAGTCTGTAAAAAAATTATAGACAATGATATTGTATTACTTTTTGTCTAAACACATAATGAGAAGCTTTAAGAGGAGAGAAGAACAAGTCTTTTAGGCCCCTGGGAAATGTTGGCGACCACCATTTTCAGTTTGTTTTTATTGTGTATTCATAATATCTTCAAGTTGGGAGATGATAGTAAATCAATAAATAAAACATTTTTTCATTGTCATTGAGTGCAGTGTATACAATCATGGATTGTTTTGTTCAAACATTTCATATAGATTTTTTTTCATTAGCTATGTACCAATAGCAATATTTTTATACCAACTAAATTTAGTCAAAACCAATCCAGCTACTGACAAGAAGCAAAAACAAACCATATCATATCTTTCATTGCTAATACAGACATTCATAAGTATGAAGTATTACCTTAGTCTATGAGTAAGAGGACAGTGAATTGGGCATGACAGAGAAACAGCCCCACCTACAGGGCATAAGTGTTACTGAAGGTTAGCTGAGACCTCCCCCACTGCAAGAGCAAGATTTTGTATCCAACTTTAAATTCTAGTGCATCTCTTTGTCTCAGCAAAGCTTAATGAGCCTCTTGAGAGTGGGGCCATGTGAACCTGCTTTAAGAGGAAACTACCTGTGTCTACAACAGCACCGTACAATGCTGCACTTTTCTCTCTCCTCAGAAGTACTGGATCTGCAGATTTTGGAGGGACACTGCAGTACTTTGCCAGTGAAATAAGGGTGTCCCCTTACACTGTGGTGACTTAGTGAACACTATACTGGAAGTGGTCAGCATGGACTCAGAAGAACTATTCACAAGTCTGTGGTGGATGGTAACAGGATAGTTTTACTTAAGTATTTTTTTCTGAATACATTTTAAAAACTACTTTTTACTTTTACTTGAGTAGACTTATTAGCAACAAATGTCAACAAATGTTACTTTCACTTAAGTAAAAGTTCAAACTCTGCCACTCACACCCGGAGGATAATTAGAGATGCAATTATATGGTACTAGTAGATGCTGGAGAAGCAGTAGAAGCAGTAGTAGTAGTAGTAGTAATACTAGTAGTAGAAGCTGCAGTAGTTGTAATAACAATAGCAACAGATGTTGCTGTAGTTGCAGAAATAGTATTAGTACATGCAGCAGCAGTAGTAGTCGTTGAAGCCATAGTATTAGTAGCAGCATTAGCAGCAGTCATTGCAGTAAACTAACAGTAGTAGTGGTTTCAATAGAAGTACCAGCAGTAGTAATAGCTGTACCTGGGAAATAAGATACTACATTAAATACTTTACATTTAAGTAATAATTGTGTTCACTACTTTTATCTTTACTTTTACATGAGTACAGATTTTGAGTACTTCTTCCAACTCCGTCAGCTACACAGCACATTGACAATGGCTTTACTGAGATGAGAGATGACACAAACCAACACATCCTGGAAGATTGGCCACGCTCTCTAACCTCTTCTTGCACATGAACTTGCCTCTCAAATATCACTGAGTCCAGGCCCAGCAGGAGGACCTTTGCAGAACAAAGGCAAAGTCTGATAAGGAGCAGCTCAGTGGTGACACGCGGCCTTTTCACCAAAACTACAAAGACACCACATACTCGCCTGAATTGTCCCTCTCTCTTGACTTATTTCTCAATGTTGAAAAACACAGGTGACTGGATAAAAAAGAAGGACATAGAGGTGTGATTTTGAAGTGGGTCAGGCTGGAGTAATGGAAAAAGGGAAGTCATAGAGTGATAGATTTTGAAAAAAGATAGTGACTGAGGGTTAGACAAAATAACCTTGATAGAAAGGGTAATATTTCATTCAAGCTCAGCCATGTGTCAACCTGGTCACTAAATGTTAGGAATATGACAATGCTTTGTGAATTGGTTAAAAAGAGAGAAGACTGAGACTGGTGATGCAATTTCAAAACAGCATTTAAGCCCCACATGGTAATGTTATGTAATTTGGCATACTTGTTTTTTTTTATGCAAAACATGTCACAACTCTAATAAAGCTAAAGTTTACTTTTTCGTTGAGAAATTTGCTTTAATATCCAATTAAAATGTATGAATATGATATTTAAATATGATAATTAATACATTTTCATTTGAGGGGACACAAATTATATTTAAATCAGAAATGGTTTACATGACAGATCCAAAATAATTCCACTTTTAAATACCAAAAGGAAGAGTGTGTGCGCGTGGTGTGCACTTTTTGCTCACTTTTCCACCATCAGGGGGCAGTGTTCAAATTTGTTTGCAAGGAGTGTCCATGACATCCTCATATGATAATGAGGGGTCAACCCACTTTATGTAGCACTCCTTAAGTCTTTCCCTTCCCACTTAACACTGTGTTTTGAATGAGGAGCAGGTTGGTTACATGCTGTAGAGGTAAAGTGGCTGCTCCTGGATCAGCAAGTCACAGGATCCAATCCCTGTCAGGGTACTTCCTTCCAGGGACACCTTGTACTTGTGCCATGTCTGTCAATGAAGAGTAATTGTGAAGTTACTAAAATCTTAGTCGCTGTGCATTCTTTGGTAAACTAAAAAACAATCCTTCATTGATTCTTGGAATCCAAGAGTTCTGTCATAACTGAAGTAACCCTGGGGGGTTTCGTCCGACAGACGCAGCAACAGCTCTGTGCTCTGAGCACTTACCTCAGGAATAAACTGACAGATACTCAGTACTGTTGGAGACAGATTTCTGCTTTGGCCCTTTTATTTATTTATAATTGGGTAACTATCGCAGAGGATAAAAAATACAAAATATAAATGCTGGCCCAATCTGCATATAGTTTATTATTATGATATAGGCCTATTATATACATTCTCATTGTGTAGAGACCGACTGTGGCCCCTCTGTAGCCTCCTGTTACTCTCAGTCAATAATAAGCTGGTAACTGTGGAAGTATTTTTTCAATAGAAACAAATACATATCTGCACATTTGTATAAATATCCTCCCTATGCATTATCATAAAAATAAATGACTAAAGGTAAATCACACGTTGTCTGTGTAGGAAACATTACCACCCCACAACCGAGAAGTTCATGAATAGATAAAAAAATCTGTCTCCAGTGGTGGAGTGGTGAAATCAGTGTTTTTGTCAGAGAAATGTGATGGAGAGATGGATCCAGCTTCTCCAGCTACAGAGAGAGGAGACTGGAGCTTTTCGCCTGATAAAAACACAGGACACAACATTGTTATACCAAACTCCAGTATAGTATGTATGAACATGTAAAATTATTATACCAACAGATGCTCATGGGACTGTTTGTATTACCTTTGACTTTATTTACACTGAGCCCCTCGGAGTGCTCCCACAGTTCAGCCTGAAGTATTATCTGAAACAGAATAAAAAAACATAAGGTGAATAATTTCATTCAGCAGCAGGTCACACTGTACATATATGTACATCTGTGACTTGTAACTGGTTTGATACTAACAGACTGTGTGAGGTGAAGAGTGGAGTACAGAGTAATACTACACAAAGTTGTGATAACAGTGACTACAAAGGACAGGCTCAGACTGACATAAGTTACTGCATGTTACATTTGAATGTGAAGTTTTTTGAATTGTAAGTTTTACTTGTACAGATTATATGATCCGAGCCGTTGAATCTCCAACACTTCACCTCACTCACCGCAGGCGGGGTAAAACTTAGTTTTACTTGTAGCACACCATGTTTTTGAGTGGCTATTGACTGGCACGTAAGTAAAAGACGTTATGACTGTAGACTGCTATCTTAAGCTATCTTAAGCTGTCAACAAACAGCTTAAACGTGTGCTTGTAACTGTTATTCATTTATTATGGATATCCGGACCCCGTTCTTACATCAGACAAATAGCCCCACTATGTCAACATTTCCTCCCCAACCTTACAACGTAGCCTACCTGTACAGCTGAAAAAGGCTGGGACTCAAGCTTCATTGTTCAGCTGTCTTCTGCAGAAAGAAATCAAACACTCATCCCATTGGCCACTGGACTCCGCATGACCTGCTCTAATTGTGTTGTGGTTTATGATGACATCAAGCTGCCAGATGACCGGTCCAGTCCGCACATTAAAACTATTTTATACACATATTGTCAATAAAGTTATTTGAAAATACTTTAAAGACATTTTTATTTTCTGCATAATCTGAAAAATTTGATTTTCTAAAATCTTACAAATTCAACTTTTAAGTCATAAATGGACTGCAGCTCATTCTGTTAACCTAATCAACCTGATCGTAAACTTAAATTAATCGTATCAAACTGTGACTTGAGTGTTGAGTTAAATCCCTACTAAATCTTTATTTCTTCAATAACAATGTACAACCAATAATATTCAACCGTTAAAGCTATTTTGGATGCATCTAAACAAGTCCAAAATTTCCAACCAAATGTTGTGTGCGTAAAGTGCTGGCAGAAATACAGGGGTATGAGACAGATGTGTGGGTCATTACTGTAATCGCACCATTTACTTCATTTACCCTGGGAGGGACGGCTGGTCAGCACCATCTGGACATGCAAACAGAAGTGTATACACGACCATCGCCAGCCATACTGGGGTTTCAGGAGTCGTCAGCCAGCAACTGAAGGGAGGCCTCAAATGATCATTATGTGTGGAAGAGCATCTCCATCCCTAGCGACATTTCTCTTTTCCCTTTTCTCTCTTTTCATCAATTCCTCTCCACATCCCTGAAGCCCATCTGCTTCAGAAATACAGGGGTGTGCTATTTTCCCTAAAGACTACAAGAGAAAAATGAAAAAGGCCATGGTAAAGGGGAGCAAAGAGAAGCCTTGTTCCAGTCAGCCGGTGTCTCGAGAGATGCTGGTCACCACGAGCAAGATTCATGTGTGGAAGTGGTTAAAAGATAGAGTCTGTGAGCTCATCTACATGTAATTTCCTGTGATGGCTGGGGACATGGAGGAAGGTGATGAGAAGAGGAGCAGAGAAGTGGCTGACAGAGTGTGAGCCAGGCTGAAGCTTTGGACTCAAGAGCGAGCAGTGTGATTGTCAAGCAACATGTCGCCATAGCAACGGCACATGTACAGAGAAAAGAGAGAGAAGAGAAAATAAATGAGGGAGACGCTTCAGGTTCAAAGTATAACACAGGGAAGATTAAATATACTTTATAGTTTGAAGTAAAATATATACACACAGTATGGTAGTTCAGTGGCGGACAGTGAGTTTTAATAAAGGCCATGGTACAATGTGACTAGAGGCTAGGATAGGCCAGGGTTGTTTTGGCATGTGAAGTGTGATTATCACTTGGACTACGACTTTAATGCAAGTATCTTTGTGATATAAATATGCTGTATATTGTACAGCCATCATTTTTATAAAAAAAAAAATACAAAAATGACAAAATAGCTATTGTTTACTGTTTTATAGTTGTAATCGTCACTGCAATTTGTAAAGGTCAATATTATAAATGAAATAACAGTTAAACCTATTCTCTCTGTCCTTCTTTCTGTACTCATTTGTATTCTATGTGCTTCCTGCGCCCATACATCCATGTTCTTTTCCCCTTTGACTCTCAATTGGCTCTCTCTCCTGTTCTTCTTGTCCCCCCGTTGTCCTAAGATCTCTTTTTCTGGCCTATATCCCTCTATCCCCACAGAGCCGGGCTGACATTGGGCATGAGGTCAGTGAGATGGGCAGACATGCTCCTGCTGTCAGCAGGCTCAAATGGGCTTAGACACAGTGTGCGGAGACACCCAAGGGAAGCTTCAGCGCCAGACAGACATAGACTCACAAACCCTACATTTACAACCACAAATGTAGGCATGCTGTGACAGAGGCTACACACACTAACACATTTAAAAATTTACTTAAGCAGGAAACAATGGCATGTAATTAAATATTAACAAAAGAATTAACAAAAGAACAAATTGTATTGGACAACTGCCATGGATATTTGTTAAAGCTGGTGTTGCCAACATTGGCATAATTAATGGTTTATTGCTATATTGCTCAGCAGGAGTAAATAAAAATCAATCATATCATAAAATGTTCAACAATGGCTTCTCACAGTTTAAACAATAAATGCCTCCAGGAAAATGTCCTGTAAAATATTTTGAAAGTATAGATATTCATTATGTGGCATTGGATGAGCAAAAAAAATTTATTAGTAGGATAGGCCTATATATATGAGAAAAGGTTAGCAATACACTTAAATGTCACTCCTCTTTTCCCTGTAAACAAACAGTAATCTTTTTTTTTTAGGATATGATTAGATCCATGTATAAAAATTACACTTTTAAAAGGGCAATTATTGCTGTGGTATTTTAAGTAACATGGTTAGAGAAATGTCCCATTTTTCCATTTTTTTTACATCAATAGCATAACATCTCTAATAGGATGTCATGGCTAGGGTCACTTTGGATTACAACTGAAAGATGATGTTGGTAACATTGTGCCACACTACCCCCATGTGGTGATGAGACATATTGCAAATTGGAAGAAAAAAAAAATGCACATTTGTTGCTGTTGAATTTGCGGCAATTTTTTTTTTTTTTTTTTTACTGGTCTCTCGCACATACTCACACATACACAGGTGTAGGGCTGGTACCTGTCCACATGTTGCTTTTCTAATCCAGTCGTCAGCTCTGGTTACAGGATAGGGTTCCAGGTCATGCGAGCCGCACAAATAGCCTCAGTCACATAGGAGCCATATCACTTTTCTGGTCTGTAGTCGTCTGTACGGAAGAAAACAGATGTAAAATATATGTGGGATGGTAAATAGTATTTTACGGCTATATCTCTCCTGGACAGGAAGTATCTGGGTAAGCATAGTACACAGTATTGCAATTTAAATTCAATTCAAGTTCAAGTTTAACTGTCACATTAATAAAGGTGATTCATGATTTTTTTTAATAATTTCTCCCAGTGGAGTCTCTATCATGGCAGAAGCTGCGGGCAGTGGCAAAAACAGTGCACGTCTGGGCAGCAGTGGGACAGGAGGAGTGCGTGTCCCCCAGGAACCCTCTCTCAAAGTCGGAGTGGTGCTGGATGAAAGAGTGGACTTCCTTCGGGAACAGGCTTTTTGCGTGTTGCGGGTTAAGACGGATAAGTGGAACCGCTTCATTGGAGCAGAGGAGAACCAGAAGATTATACTGGATTTCCTAGACCACATCTGGACCAACCGCCTATTGCTCTTCACTGGACCTGGGGGGACACTGCACGCAGGGGATGCTCAAGTAAGAAATAATAACAATGGTGGTTTTCATTTTATAGGGAGGGCTTTTTAATAAATTGTATAGCAAATATTTAAGTTAAGCAACAGGCTATGTATTTTTTAATCAATTATGAGAACATGAACCAATGTTAAAGGTCCCCTATTATGCTAAATAGACATTTCTGAAATGTAATTGTGTAATAATGTTTCCATCTCACAAACATACCTGGAATAGTATTTTGTTTCATTCAAGCTTGTTGGAGTGAAACAAGCTTGAATATAATCCTGTAAAATTCTGTGTGCTGAGCCCCTCGCCTTCTCAAGAGAAGAAAACGCTTGATCTCACTCACTCTACCACTGTCTGATATAACACGTGAAATTTCCTTCTAAGCAAAGTTGTCCAAACCTATTTCAAAAAGCCTGAAAAAAGCATAATATAGGACCTTTGAATGGCTATGACTAACAAATAACCAAATAATAAGATGCATTTGTAGCAGCATCGAGAAGTTGACATGCAGAAAACATCTTCTGCGCATGCTATCAGCACCACATCTAACGTAAATGTTTTGAAATAAGTCACTACTTATTTCTGGTGCTTTCAATGCTGTTGAAAGCATACCTACTGTTTTTGCATCTGTGAAGATGTCCCCACCGTGGAAGACCAAGATACTGTGTGTGATTAAAAGAGGAGTGAAAAGGGTCTCCCGCGAAGAATTTAAAAACCAGCTGAGACTGGGTGAAGTGCCAGGATACCCAATGGAGCACCTTCCTCTGGTCATCTCAGAGGTGAGCAAGAAAGTAACCAGTACATGATTATAAGTTACTTACCACTCGGTGGTATCACCAGGTGCTAGTGTCTGTGCTGTCCAATGGCCTAAACCACGAGGATTGGCCACGGGTGGTGTCAGAGGACATCCACAGGCATCTGGAAAAGCTCAGGAGTAAAGTAGTGACGCTCCGAGGGCGCGCAGAAGGACGCACGCTTCTGCCACTGCCGCTGTGTGTGGAGAGGGCACAGACCCAAGATATTGCACTCAGGTGAGCTGTCTTGAATAAGAAAATATGTCCCATTAATGTGCTGTGTTAGGTCTCATAAAATGTCTCATGAGTAGTAAGTCGTCCGTGTAAAAGCAAAACAAAATTTAGGTACTTTATGCTAGGTATACTAGGCTAGCACATGGCTAGCTGCAAGTTGCAAATAAATTGACAAAACATTATTGCACCGGATGTCACGTGTCTGCAGGTCAGTCTTGCGCAAACCAATGCAAACCCGTGCAAAACCTAATAAAAGAGCCTACATTGAACACAACTTGCTAAATGGTTGGATCAAGTTATGTATGGAAGGCCATACTTAAACTAAACATCCAAATTATTACTTTAAAAACATTACATTAGTGTAAGACATTCAGCAAGGATTTAAACTAGCTACTACTACTACAAAAAAGGCTATATATTTATTTTGCATGAATATGCAGTTTATTTGTCATCATATTGTGGTAATTAAATAAAGGACACCTGGATGACTGAGAACCTGCACCAATGTCATTTTGTGTTACTTGCGGTCAGTCACCGGTAGTCATGTGTGCACTGACTGTCCTACTGTTCTCTCTCAGTCCAGCCGGTTGGCCCTTGGACAATAGCTTGTTATACTCCATAGAAACTCTGATTATTCAGTGGTCTGGGCAGATATGGAGTGTGCTGAAAAAAGACTCTAGTATGATGCTACAAGGGGGGGACCACCCAGTCCCCAGCGTGGAGCTCCAGTTCTGGTCCACTCAGCGAGAGAACCTTCGTGGCATCCAGTCTCAAGTAGTTTCTTTGGATGTGGATGCATTTTAATAAATTATTTAATTCTCTTATAATTACAAAGATGAGAAAATAATTAATTCTGTTATTTTAGATCGAGAGCCCCAAAGTGCAAAAAATCATGGACATTCTGAGGAGGGTTGAAAGCACTTACTACTACTCATTCAAGGACATCTGCCGCAAAGTTAATGAGGGTGAGATCTCTTACATAATTAGAATAATGATTGATGATTATTATATTACACTAATGCATTGCAAATATTAATGCATTAATAGTAATTAGATAAGAATTTTGTTTGTGTTGTTATAGCCGTGCTAGAAGCAGATGACATAGATCTGTATCTTCGGCCTCTGAGGAGGATGATCAGCAACTTAGAAGAGAAGACTTTCCCACACACTGAGAGTTTGCTGCCTCCTCTCTATCATACTCTTTGCCTCATCTGGAGCCATTCCAAGTATTACTGCACTCCACAGCGCATGGTGATCCTCCTGCAAGAGTTCTGCAACTTGATTATTGAAAAGGTAACCATTTGAGCTAAGAGGATAAAGTAAAGCTTGGATTAACATTTAACAGCATTTATGCTCACACACAGGCTTTTGCATACCTGATCCCTGAGGAGCTTTTTAAAATGGAGCTTGAGGAAGGTGTAGAGCGTGTCCAGATTACAATCTCAGTTCTGCAGATTTTCAAGCAGCTGTTTCATACATATCGACAACAGGTCCCCCAGTATTACAAATTCAGCCACTTAGTGAAGCTCTGGGACTTTCCAGCTTCACTTGTCTTTCAGCGCTCAGATCGTATCATGGAGCGACTGCTTATGGTTGAGGTATGTGGTCTTTTTTCCTAGAAAATTGTAAACTGATGCAAATAGTATTGTTGTAATTTTTATCTCTCTTCTACAGGAGTTATTTGCAACAGCTTTGGACTTTCTAAAACTAGAGAAAGTTGAACTGGGTGGATCCAGAGGGAAGGTTTTAAATGAGATGGTTTTCACCATGAGTGAGGAGTTTCACGACCGATGGCGTGCCCTCAGAGAAAGCAAATATGACCCTTTAGACTACTCAAAAGATGTGAGATTTAGCTGAAGTAGTTTTTGATACATTTGAATTTAATTTTAGACCCACTGGGATGATATTTTTGAACAATTAATAAATGGTACTAGCAGCCACAATAGCATAAGAATAAAATACAATTATTTATTATTCTGCCCAGCTGTGTAGTAATTGAAACGCCGTCAAATAAGTAGCTGCTTAGCAACACATACAGCCAACGGAGCACATGACAGTTTCTAAATTTTTCACTAGTGTGACATCTAATCATTAATCATTTCATTTGTGTGATTGCAATAGTTCTCAAATTTGCAGACAAAACAGTAAGATTTCTGCTCAGTAATAACCTTCAGAATATAACCATATCAAATGTTTTCTATTTTATTTTTTAACCAGGATTTTGTGCGCCACTACAAACAATTTATGGAGCAGACTAAAGATTTTGACCAGAGACTGGGAACAGTCCTTAATCTGGCCTTCCAGCACTCCAAAAACCTCAAATCCACCTTTAAGGTTTGCGCTCCATATTTTTTATAAGCACCTCCTTTTACAGTGGTATTTTGATCTTTTTTTTTTAAGAGGCATGTGTATTAAAGGTTAGCCTATGTATTAGATATTGTGTAATTATATAAATGTAGCTATTATATTTATTTACTCAATTACTAACTTTGGATTTTATTTTCTTTCTCATCAAGTTGTTAAAAATTTTTGGCACGCTGCTTGACAGACCCAGGATCCATCAGCTGTTTTCTCCTAACTACAATGTGGTGTTAGCTATGTTCAGTGAGGAGATAGACCAGTGTCAGTTTATTCTGGATCAGCACAAAGATCAAGTAAGACTTAACAAATATTTCTTTTGTTTATTCAACTATGTAATCTGATGTGCTAATATTTAAAATTATTTTCACATAGTTGCAGAAAATCATATCTTTCCTACCTATCCTGTCTAAAAGTGCTGTGTAAATAGTGTGGAAAAATTATACTGTAATTTGAGATTTTTATTTCAGTTGCAGTCTGGCACAGTCATCCTGGCAAAAAATATGCCTTCAGTGGCAGGAAATCTTGAATGGTCTCAAGAGCTTAGGAAGCGCATTCTCACTAACAGGAGCAGCCTTTGCCAACTGGCCCAAATGTATGGATGAATCCCATGCTTGATATTATATACGTATATGTAATGCAATCTTATTGAAATATAAACAATGCCATGCCCTCCTCACAGGCCTCTAGGAAGTGCAGAGGCTGATGATGTTCTGCAGAGGTGTGAGCGGATACTTGCAGCTCTATACCAACATGACGATGAGCTTTTTCAGGAGTGGACTGTGGGACTTGAGGGCATGTGTCAAAAACATCTTAGTGATCCATTGCTGACACTAGACATGGACACAGGCTTGTTCCAGGTCAACTTCAGTCCAGTGGTAGGTTTGTTAAAAATACATAGAGACAGTAATTGGTATTTTTTTACCACCAGGTGACATCAGATGGCCATTAAGAAAATTATTCACATTGCTTGATTTTATTTTTCTCTCATTCTTTCTCTCAAGTTAACCTCTGTGTTAAGAGAGGTGAAGTATCTGGGAATCTTGAAGAACCAGAACATTCCTAAAGCAGCTCTACATCTCTACTCCAAGCGTGAACGTCTCCACATGGTGAGCTTGTCAAAAATCTAAAGAAACAAGCAATGACTTGACATATTCATTGTGATTAATCTGACAGTATTGCATTCTATCTTGCAGTACACACAGACACTGACGTTTGTAACTCAGTGGTACAACCAGCTCCATAGCACCATCCTCGCTGTGGAGCTGGGCCTAGTTAAAGCTGAGATGGACGGGGCTAGAAGGCAGCTAGAGCCAGCTGTCCAAAAATTGACCTGGGCTCAGGATGACTTGTGGACCTACATTGAGACCACACGGGACCTTGTCAAAGTACTGATTTATTTACACTATGTATAATCCTCTGTTATCTCAGTTTGCATAGTAAAAAGTGGTTGTTTGCAAGAATAAACACAGCTGCAAAAGCATTTCTAGCAAATGTAAGCCAGCTTTCTTAGTTTAGCTTAGTCTTTTTAGTTGAGCCACAAATAATAGCATGCTGTATTTAGCCAAGGCTAATAGTAATAGTAATACTATCCCAAGCAACTAAATGTATTGTAATGTAATATAATAATAATGTTGTTGTCCTCCATATGACAGATGTCACATGTTGCTTGCTATCTATTATCATGCTGATAATTACTGTTCCTCTCACTAGAGCCTTTCCAGTCGTGTCCAGAAGAGCAAAGCTAATGTGGAGGCCATCCAGGCTCTTATGGCGAAATTTAGCCACCGTGCCTTCATCACAAGAAAGAGCCGTATTTCTACCCTCCTCAGCTTCTCTGACATTGAAGACAGTGTTAACAAGCAGCACACTCTTATCACCAATACAGGAGAAGAAATACACAAACTATTACAGGTTTGTTTGCTTGTTTTTGTCTTTGTACCAGAGCAAAGTACAATTGAGTTCTTTTTAACCATTATATTTCCAGGAGAACATGTCTCTGCTGGGAGTGACAGCACTAGAGAGCAGCGAATGGCAGGCATACACAGACTACGTGGACCGCATGAT
This sequence comes from Bostrychus sinensis, assembly GCA_020698575.1. NCBI lineage: Eukaryota > Metazoa > Chordata > Actinopteri > Gobiiformes > Eleotridae > Bostrychus > Bostrychus sinensis. Next base: position 19,403,078 of record CM036256.1, on the reverse strand, counting down.
CCTGTCAGGCTTTTCCAGTGCAGTGCGCTGCTCCCTGCAGTACCTCATTGATAATACAGACTCAGACCAGTGCATTATGCCTCTGTTCGGGCTCCAGCTGGTTCTGAACAACAACGAGATGACCTTTGACCCTGGTCTTGACTTTGGGCAGACTGGCAACTTTTACGACGTTGTAGATAAGATGGTCACAAACATCACCAAAATGGCATCCTTTATTCCTAGAGTGGCGAAGCATAATCAGTTAGATAATTATCAGGTATAAAGATGTGTTATAATTCAGTTAATGCAGTATTGCTTAAATGTATTCTCAGACATTCACATAAACCTGTCCTTTTGTGTGTTACCTTGGATTTATGTTGTAGGGTGACATTAATGCAGTGGAGGATTTGTCTGAAATGTGCCGCATAATCCGGTCAAGGGCACGAGCAGCTATTGCCAAAGTAAAGCATGTTTTTTGTGTGTGTTTCAGTAGACATTCAAACTCTTTTATACTACTTTGGCACTGAAAATGATAACTATTTTTAGGTCAGAGAATACCAGGGATCATTTGCTAGCTATCGTTACCTCTGGACTGACGACAGGTACATGTGTAAAATTATGTTAAATCAAACTCCTGCTCAAACAGGCTTTATTAATAAACTAAATATGTTGTGTAAAAAAAAATCTATATTTATCAGGTCTGAATTTATGAGGCAGTTCTTGCTTTATGGCCACGTCTTAACTACTGAAGAAGCTGAACTTTATGCTGACTTTGAGCTGAAAAAAAATCCACCAACGCTGGACAACTTTAAAGAACAGGTATGCATCTCAAAGCCTTCAACCGGTGTCTTAGTTTTACTAGACATGGCCCACATACATTTTTTCCCTTTTTTTTTTTCAGATTAACTTGTTTGAGTCTTTGTATGAGCGAGTGAGCAAGATGGAGGATAGGAGAGTGTTTTGTGGATGGTTGCAGCTAGATATTTCACCCTTCAAGCACACACTGATGAATGTGATCAAGAGGTGGAGCTGGATGTTCAAAGAACATCTGCTTAACCATGTGAATCAGAGGTAAGACACAAACAGACCACCAATTATGATTGACAGGGCAGAAGCATTCACATTTTTTATAGGCAAAAGTTCTTGAAAATGTAAAAAGTTTAAATGATTACATACATTCCTATTTCAGTAAATTAGAATATTGTTGAAAAGTTTATTTATTTTAATTGTGACGATTATGGTTTACAGTTAATGACAAAATGCAGTATCTAGAATTAGTATATACAATATAATATTAAATAATCATCACAACAAAAAAAATACATGCTCATTGAGCACTATATTGATAAACTCACTTTTTGGATTGATCTACTGAAATAAATTCACTTTTTTGTCATATTCTAATTCATTGATGTATGTGCATGTAAAAATTACAAGTAAATTATAAACAAAATCAACTGTAGCTCAATTTTACTTAGAAGAACTCCTATTTTTTCTTCTTGATTCTGAAATGTTAAATCACATTATATAATCCTCTCTGCCCCCCCAGTGTGAGGGAACTATCCTCTTTTGTCCACGACACAGCCCGTGGTCTATCTAAAAAAGTATCAGATGGTGACTATGCCGGCCTTGTGGACATTATGGGACACCTAATGGCCATGCGAGACCGACAAATAAGCAATGATCAACACTTCAAACCTCTCAAGTCCACTGCCGAGCTGCTTAAAACCTATGGACAGCAATTACCAGAAAGTGTATACATCCAACTTGAAGTGTGTACTCCTGTGTAGTATCCTCATAGATGCATTTGTGATTTACTGGTAAATGAAGTATTTTCTGATTCTACCACAGGAGCTCCCAGAGAAGTGGAAAAGTCTCAGGAAAATTGCATTTACAGTCAAACACGAAGTGGCGCCTCTCCAGTCTAATGAGGTTTCAGTTATACGCAGGAAGTGTGTCCGGTTTGAGGTAAGACTGTGTGTGACCCATATAGGATGTCACTGTAGCTGTCCCTAACAAAGAGCTCAATAGCTGTTATATAAACCCTCTCATTTTCTGTTATACATTATGTATGACTGATAGCCCTGACCCCTTACTGATAATGTGAACAGATGTGTCCTTAGTACAAATTTTGCCTTTTAGGTCAAGCAGCATGAGTTTAGAGAACACTTTCGCACTGAATCCATTTTTAGGATAAAAGTGGAGGAGCCATATCAAAAAATGGATACTGTAAGCGAATAACTTTATTATTTATTCACTGTCTCATTTAATCTTAAATGTGTTCAGAATAAAAATTGAAAAAATGCAGGTATAAGGAATATAAATCTTTGTATTTTTCAGTGTCATATAGCTGTAGCAGTGATGGAAGCTGAAATGAAGAAGCTTCAGGACACAGCTAATCTGTTTGAGGTCAGCTTTCCAGACTATAGGCAGCTGCGACAATGCCGTTCTGACATTGTATTGGTCAAGGCTGTTTGGGACATGGTTATCTTTGTTAAGGTACAAATTAAGTATCACAATTTCTTTACATGCATGGCAGAGAAACCTAGTTAACAAAAATGTTTATTATTACCTCTCAGACCAGTATAGAAGATTGGACTAAGACGCCATGGAAGGAGATCAATGTTGAACAAATGGACATGGAGCTTAGACGTTTTGCTAAAGTAATTTTATCATAACTTTATATGAGAACAGATTAAACTGTTTAACGTGTTGTTATTTCTATGTATTTTGTTGTTCTGTTGAAGGAGATGAAAATGTTGGATAAGGAGGTGCGGGTGTGGGATGTTTACATGGGACTGGAGTCCACAGTGAAAAACATGCTCACCTCTTTAAGAGCTGTTAATGAACTTCAGAACTCTGCTATTAGGGAAAGGCACTGGCAGCAGCTTATGAAAACCACTGGGGTATGAATTTATCTTTATTTATACTTGTATGGCTAGCACAGTGTATTAAAATATATGTATATTTTCAGGTAACATTTGTAATGGGAAAGGGCACAACCCTTGGAGACTTGTTGGAGTTGCAACTTCATCGTGTTGAAGAGGAGGTCAAAAACATAGTAGATAAAGCAGTGAAGGAAATGGCAATAGAAAAGGTATGTGTTTATTAATTTGTAATAGAAATGTGGCATGAAAGCACTGTATGTAAAGCTGTAACTCTTTTCTAGGTTTTGGCAGAGATAACCAAAACCTGGAGCATCATGTCTTTGTCTTATGAGACTCATACTAGCACAGGGATGCCTCTGCTTAAAGCAGATGAGAACCTCATAGAAACACTTGAGGACAATCAGGTGAGCGTGTGCTGCTAACATAGTGTCCTAATGTTCCTAGTGAGGACATAGCAGTTATACCTTTACTATTTAACTATAGGTCCAGCTGCAGAACATCTTGATGAGTAAGTACGTGGAGTATTTCCAGGCAGAAGTGAGTGGCTGGCAGAGGAAGCTCATGGTGGCTGATCTGGTCATCTCTTCCTGGATGTCAGTCCAGAGGACTTGGGCTCATCTCAACAGTATCTTCACTAACAGTGATGACATTCGCTGCCAGCTGGCTAGTGATGCCGAGCGCTTCCAGGGAATACACAATGATCTTCATGTACGACAAATATTAATACTCGTATAAATCCATCAAATGCTTATTTTGGGCATGTCATTCTTCTAAATAAAATCTTCTCTCCCACAGTCTTTGATGACTAAGATGATAGAGAATAGTAATGTAGTAGAGGTGACCAATCATCCTGGCTTTTTGGAAAACCTTGAAGCCCTTCAGCAGAGGCTGTCTGTGTGTGAAAAGGCACTTGCTGAGTATCTGGAGACCAAAAGGCTCACATTCCCCAGATTTTACTTTGTGTCTGCCTCAGATCTGCTGGAAATAGTCTCCAAGGGAACACAACCCAAACAGGTGATCTTCATTTTTTCCCTGAATATATGATACAAAGTTAAATCCGTTCTTATTGTAAAAAATAAAATAAAAAATAACCTCTTTCCAATGCCATTTGTATATGTTTACCATTGTAATGTGTATATTTCATTATCTCTTTTAATTTACTAGGTGACAAGACACTTGCTCAAGTTATTTGACAACATTGCAGACCTTCGCTTCACAGATTCAGAGCGAGGTGGTGGCAAAGAAGAGGAAGGGGTGGCAGTGGCTATTGGCATGTACAGCAGAGAAGGAGAGTATGTTCCCTTTTCTGAGTCTTGTGTCTGTGAAGGACAGGTACTGCAAATGATGACCTAACAAGTTCTTTTCATAATATTTCAGAAGTCACCTTTGACCTGATGACCTGTTTGACTGCGTTTACAGGCAGAGTCGTGGTTGGGTGCACTTGAGAGTACCATGCGTAGTACAGTTCGGAAGGAGATCCAGGAGGCAGTGGGCGCATATGAAGACAAACCTCGAGACCAATGGCTCTTTGACTACCCTGCACAGGTTAAAACTATATATTTTACTATTTCATTGCTTTTTTTTTTTACACAGTGCACAATGTTGTCTCTGTTTCTCTGTGCAGGTGGGCTTGACCGGCAGTCAAGTGTGGTGGGCAACAGATGTAGAAATTGCCTTTGAGAGAGTAGAGGAAGGGTTTGAAACAGCCCTCAAAGACTACAACAAAAAACAAGTAACGCTGATAACATTTTGTAATTAATATAGATACTGTAAATTCTTCTGATAATGACTAATGCTAGTGCTCTTCTAGATCACACAGCTAAACTCACTGATCCACATGTTACTTGGTGAATTAACACCCGGAGACAGACAGAAGATAATGACTATCTGCACAATTGATGTTCATGCTCGAGATGTAGTTGCAAATCTCATAAGTCAAAAAGTAAGACACTTAACACAACCCTTTTACTGTATATACAGAGACTGATTTTTTTCTTATGTTTCTCAGGTGACAACAGCTAAGGCTTTCTCATGGCTTTCACAACTGCGCCATCGTTGGGATGATGAAACCAGGCAGTGTTATGTTAACATCTGTGATGCCCAGTTCCAGTTCAGTTACGAGTATCTAGGAAACACTAACAGACTGGTCGTTACCCCACTCACTGACAGGTACACAAGTATAAGGCATAAAACTAGCTGTGTGCATGGCATATTCTGTCAAGTTTGTGTCTAGTTCTGACAACAACAATTTAATACTTAAATAGACTCACTTCAAAAGCTAAAATTTATAACGAGATAAATTCTGTATTTGAATACAGTGTAACCGTTAAATGTAGGAAGTTCTCACAACAAAACATACTGTATAGGAGAACATTTGTACATGTGTAACATGCAATTATGAAAGATACTCAAGTGGGTGCAGTGTTTAGATTGTGACAAAATCTAGCTGTGACTTTCCAATTACAAATCTCCTCCAGCTCTTCTCTTCTTTTTACACAATTGTTAATATTCAGGCATTTTATACAGTGCAAAGTGCCAGAATGCTGTTGACAAATTGTGATTTGTCAACCATCTTATTCACTTAGGTGTTATATAACCCTGACTCAGTCACTACATCTGACTATGAGTGGCGCTCCCTCTGGCCCAGCTGGAACTGGTAAAACTGAGACTACTAAAGATTTGGGGCGCTCCCTGGGCATCATGGTTTATGTGTTCAATTGCTCTGAACAGATGGATTACAAAGTAAATATGACAACACTGTATGACTTTATCACTTGTTTTTTTCCACATTTGTTTATAACATCTTATCTTGAATCTTTTAAACATAGTCTATAGGCAATATTTACAAAGGTTTGGCTCAAACAGGAGTGTGGGGTTGCTTTGATGAATTTAATAGGATTTCTGTCGAAGTGCTGTCTGTTGTAGCCGTACAAGTCAAAACTATCCAGGATGCTGTACGCAACAAAAAACACAGGTAAAAAACTTAATATCATTACTGTACTGGACTGTACTACAAAGTTGTGTATCTTTGTTGGTTTTTGTTTTAGATTTTATTTCTTGGGGGAGGAAATAGAACTGAAGCCAACAGTGGGGATCTTCATCACTCTGAACCCAGGTTATGCTGGTCGAGCCCAGCTACCAGAGAACCTAAAAGCTCTTTTCAGGTTTAATTTTTTAAGAAAATGTGTTTCTGTGTTACCTTTGAATAGAACTTGTGTAATTGATATCAGCTCTTGTTTTTTTAGGCCATGTGCCATGGTAATCCCTGACTTTGAGTTGATCTGTGAAATCATGTTGGTGGCAGAAGGATTTATAGATGCTCGTCTGTTGGCACGGAAATTTATAAGTCTCTATACTCTCTGTAAGGAGTTATTGTCCAAGCAGGTACAGACGCTGTAAAATACACACAAATGTCAGTCTTTATACTGATCTGATGGGATGTAGCGCAGTTAGATCAAACTTTATTACCATAAATGGTATTTTCATTACTGTTAAATGTGTCTGTCAGGATCATTATGACTGGGGTTTGAGGGCCATCAAATCTGTACTAGTTGTGGCTGGATCTCTGAAGAGGGAGGACAGAAGCAGACCTGAAGAACAAGTATAAAAATTAATAACATTATTTTTGTTCTTCATCTTGTTATACTGGCATAGTTATAGCATAGTTATACTATACTAGTATTATACAGTTTTGTAAACAACTTTGAGATTCTTGTTCTCTGTACTGTCTTTTGGTTCTGTTTATTCAAGGTGCTGATGCGGGCTTTGAGAGACTTTAATCTTCCAAAGATAGTGACCAGTGATGTGCCAATATTCCTGGGCCTCATTAGTGACTTATTTCCTCAGTTAGATGTACCTAGAAAAAAGGATCCAGAGCTTGAAAAAGCTGTTCGTCAGTCTGTTGGTGAGCTACGCTTGCAGCCTGAGGAAAACTTTATACTTAAGGTATTTTCATATTTCTCACTGTGAGTCAATGTAAAATGACTACATCAATAATTGTACTTTGAGAAATATATTTTTTTATAATAAATACAATTTGTTTGTCTGCAGGTGACTCAGCTGGAAGAGTTGCTGGCTGTCAGACACTCTGTGTTTGTTGTAGGTGGGCCGGGTACTGGAAAGAGTCAGGTATGCCATCTATAAAATCACACTGCATAGTTTTTGTGTATGTGTTTATATCTGTAATTTATCATTTTAACATTTATTTAATTATAATAATATTAATGGGTATAACTCATATGCATACTATGGCTTTTTTCCAGATCTTAAAGACTCTTCACAGAACATATTCAAACATGAAGATGAAACCAATCTGGACTGATATAAATCCTAAAGCAGTGACCACAGATGAGCTTTATGGATTCCTGCACCCTGCCACAAGGGAGTGGAAAGATGGTAAAGATAAGGATATAACACAAGTCATTCAACCTTAAAAATATTAGCAGTTTTCTTTAATTATTTGTTTTTTTAACCATAACCATTTGTGTAGTTTTGATATTGATTGCTCTGTATACAGTGTAGCAAAGTATTCTAAATTTATGATGTTAAATCCAACTGAGAAATGATTGTGCAATGTGATTTGGCTCTGGGTGGGTTGTACATATAGAATAATTTGATGATAATGTCATATATGACAATAAATATGTTTTATTCCCACAGGTTTGTTTTCATCTACAATGAGAGAACTGACCTCAGTTGGACATGATGGCCCAAAATGGATTGTCCTAGATGGGGATATTGACCCAATGTGGATCGAGTCACTTAACACAGTCATGGATGACAATAAGGTGATTGCTTCTTTTTTAAAAGCATACAGAACAAAAATTACAAGATATTTTTTACTGTAAGTAAAGTAAGTATCTGAATCAGTGCCAAACATAAACTTCTTACAGGTACTCACTTTGGCCAGCAATGAGAGAATTAGCCTGTCCTCTTCTATGCGTCTCCTTTTTGAGATCTCTAATCTAAAAGCTGCTACTCCTGCAACTGTGTCCAGAGCAGGAATTCTCTATGTCAACCCACAGGACATTGGCTGGAGCTCGTAAGTCAAAGAATAACTTGCACACATTGACATAACGTATTAATTTTATAGTGTGATTTGTGCTTATGTAGTTATGTTGCAAGCTGGATAGACACGAGACAGGCCCAGTCAGAGCGAGCCAACCTTACCATTCTCTTTGACAAGTATGTTCCTTATTGTCTGGAGCAAGTTCGTTGCAATCTCAAAACCATCACACCGATGCCAGAGAATAGCATGGTTCAGGTGAGCACTAGTATAAGAAGGCTTGTGTCACATGAAACTTGATTTTCTCATTTCTCATATATACTATATATTTTGTGTCAAACAGACACTGTGTTCCTTGTTGGACTGCCTGCTGACAAACGACAACACTCCTCCTGACTCTCCCAGAGAACTTTATGAGATTTACTTTGTTTTTGCTTGTGTCTGGGCCTTTGGAGGGGCACTTTTCCAGGACCATGTAAGTTTATTCAAATAATGTACTTTCTTTTACACTATTCACAAAGCAGATGATATATTAAATGTTGTGTATGTTTTCTTTTTGTGCTTTACCAACAGTTGAATGACTACCGGGCTGAATTCAGCCGTTGGTGGTGCAAGGAGATGAGAGCAGTGAAGTTTCCTTCACAGGGCACTGTCTTTGATTATTACATTGACTCAGAGACTAAAAAGTTTACTCCCTGGAGTGAAAGGATGGTGCCCTTTGAACTTGAGCCTGATGTCCCACTCCAGGTCTGATTTTGTTAACAAAAATGTCCCAAACCACTGCATTTATCATATTTAATCATTCTAATTCTGCATTTTGTAATTTGATGTGTTTAGACAGTGTTGGTTCACACTCCAGAAACAATCTGTCTCACCTACTTTATGGACCTGCTGCTCCAGAAAGGCAAACCTATTATGTTAGTGGGCAATGCTGGAGTGGGTAAAACCATACTAGTGTCTGACAAGGTTACTAAGCTGAAAGAGGACTACATGGTGGCTAAAGTGCCCTTTAACTACTACACCACTTCTGCCATGCTGCAGCGTAAGAAGGATAAAAGCTTTCCAGAAATACGGTATATTTATGTGTAAATAATACAATACTGGTTTAAATAATATTATGATCATAGGAGTCTTGGAGAAACCCCTTGAGAAAAAAGCAGGTCGTAAATTTGCTCCTCCAACTCCCAAGAGACTCATCTATTTCATAGACGATCTCAACATGCCTGAGGTAGATGTTTATGGGACTGTCCAGCCACACACACTGATCCGCCAGCACCTCGACTACAACCACTGGTGAGAGGCAAAATGAACCTACTGACACTCATCATGTATCCTATGCACCTATTCAGACCAAACAGTTACTGAAAATGATCACTTGTAGGTATGACCGGCAGCGGCTGGTACTCAAGGAAATACATAACTGCCAGTATATTACATGTATGAATCCAACGGCTGGAAGCTTCTCAATCAACCCCAGACTCCAGGTGAAATGCTTTTACACTGTCAAATATAGGCTATGCTGTACTGTAAAATGTTATTGCATATATGAATACTAAAAGCAGCCTCTTTCATTTATAGAGGCACTTCGCTGTATTTGCAGTGCATTTCCCTGGTGCTGATGCATTAGCCACCATTTTCTCCAGCATATTGTCAGCTCATTTTCTCCAGGGAGGATTCAGCTATGGAGTTTCCCGATCAGTGGGGACTCTTATACAGGTTAAGTATGCCTAAAACAAATAAAATTTTTCAGCTTTCGGTTTGTATATTCTTTCTTCAATCTGCCATTCTATGCTGATTACATTTGTGTTTTTCTAGGCTGCTATTTGTTTACACCAGAAAATAAGTCAGAACTTTCTCCCCACTGCCATACGTTTCCATTACATTTTCAACTTGCGAGACCTCTCCAATATTTTTCAGGTAACATGTTCATGGTTATTTAAAAGAATATTACTGTACATCAAATAATCATGATTTCTTGTATGTGATTATTATAGACATGGTCACACATTACTGAGTTTTTTTCAACTGATATATACAGTACTTGTCTTGTAAAAGATTTTGGCCTTTTTAGGTTGCATGTCAGTACTGTCATTCTCTAATAATATTATTATGTATGTGATGTGCAGGGCATCCTGTTCGCTCTGCCGGAGTGTATCCGTTACCCCATGGAGCTGGTTCACCTGTGGCTCCATGAGAGCTCCAGGGTCTACTCTGACAAACTAATGGAAGAAAAAGATGTGGAACTGTTCAACAAAATCCTTTTAGACACTGGCAAGCGATACTTTGAGGCATGTAATTTATTAAACTACAGCAATTCAGGTTAAGCTTTTGACAGTAGTTTCTTGCTTGTTGCTATTATTACTGTGGTATGTCTTCAGGGAATAGATGAGTCCATGTTCATTCACCAGCCGCTGGTGTACTGTCACTTTGCACAAGGACTGGGAGAGCCTCGTTATCATCAGGTTTGACACAAGCTAGTTAGACCTACACTGCCTTTCATACTGTTTCCTTCTGGCAGCCATTTATATTCTTAATTAACTGCAGCAATAAAGACAATGTTGATTAATTGAGTTGGACTTCAGTCAATTATGCATGTGTATTATCCAAAGTGCCCATATTCAAAGACGTCACGGCATAAGGTCCACTGTCAGCTCTAATCTGTCAGTGCAGAAATTAGGATGAATTCTCTGTCATTAGCAAACTAATGACTATTTGTTTCTGTAGGGATTTTCAAGTGGAAGTTAATCAACTGCACTTCTGATAAGGCCTTAATTCCATTAGATTATCTGGGCTATATCTAAGTGATTTGCAGCCCTCACACAAAAGAGTAAAGAGCCAGTTCATTTGTTTATTTGCTCATGTTCTCAGGCCTCCGACTGGGAGAAACTTCAGAAGACTCTTGCAGAGGCTCTTGAGCATTATAATGAGCTGCACGCTGTCATGGACCTGGTGCTGTTTGAAGAAGCGATCCAACATGTGTAAGATCTACACACGCCACAGGCAAACACATAAAGACTGCTGATATATGGACTAAGGAGGGTTTACACAGACACCAGCAACCCACAGACCACACACACTTAGGCTAAATGAATGTTGTTTTTTTTGTGAAGGTGTCGTATTAGCCGTATCCTGGAGGCCCCTTATGGTAATGCCCTTCTGGTTGGCGTCGGAGGAAGTGGAAAACAGAGTCTGTGTCGGCTGGCTGCCTTCCTAAGTTCACTGGAAGTTTTCCAGATCACACTGCGTAAAGGCTATGGCATCAGTGATCTCAAGGTGGCACACTAAACAATTCAGAACATGTGGTACTCTATTTTCACTGTTCATTATATTTCAATTAAGTCGATGTTCTTTGTTCTCTTACATAATATCCAGAGTGATATAGCAGCCTTGTATATTAAAGTGGGAGTGAAAAATATTGGGACAGTATTCCTACATACCGATGCCCAGATTCCAGATGAACGGTTCCTGGTGCTCATCAATGATATGTTGGCTTCAGGTGGGACTACAGTGCACCAGTTTTCCAGTTGATTAAATTAATGGATTTATGAATACTACTCAACAGTCTATTGTTTTAGGTGATATTCCAGATCTGTTCAGTGATGAAGAAGTGGATATGATTGTGACATCAATCCGAATGGAGCTGAGAGGTTTAGGCCTAATAGACAGCAGAGACAACTGCTGGAACTTTTTTATTGAAAGAATAAGAAGACAACTTAAGGTAATTACTGATTTAACACAAATATGTGATCTAAACAACACTGACTTAACTGTCCAGGTGTTCCTGTCTTCCAGGTTGTCTTGTGTTTCTCTCCTGTCGGATTTACTTTGCGTACACGAGCTAGGAAATTTCCAGCTTTGGTAAATTGTACTGCTATAGACTGGTTTCATCCATGGCCTCAGCATGCTCTTCAGTCTGTCAGCTCTACTTTTATTGAAAAGATACCTGGATTAGAGGTAATAATGACAATTTTTCAAACATAAATGTTTGACTCTTTAAATGTTTGAATTTATTTTGCAGCCAAATGTAAGATCATCGATCAGTGAATTTATTTCCTTTGCTCACACTAGTGTCAATGAGGTAAGAGTTAATTTAGTCTGGACCATGGTCTAGACACTATGTCAAGATGCCATTTATTTAATATTGTCTGCCTCGTTTAAATGCACACACAGGTAAGTGTGAAATACCAGCAAAATGAGAAACACTTTAACTACACCACGCCTAAAAGTTTCCTAGAGTTCATGAAACTCTATGGCAACCTGTTGGGGAAGAAACGCACAGAGCTAACACAGAAGATGGAAAGGCTAGAGAATGGCCTCCAGAAACTCAAATCCACTGCTGCACAGGTCTGTAAAGGCTGGAAATACGAATGTTAATGCTATAAAATCAAATTGTACTTCATGTTTTTATAATCCTTTTTTTAGGTAGAAGATTTAAAAGCTAAGTTAGCTGTGCAGGAGGTAGAACTGTGGCAAAGAAACAATGATATCGAGGCTCTTATTGCTAAGATAGGGCAGCAAAAAGACAGACTGAACCAGGAAAGAGCTGTTGCTGATGCTGAGGAGCAAAAGGTATGTTTAGTGCAATAATGTGCATAACTTGAACATTTTATGGTATTTTTTACAGTTTTGTCACTTTTTTCAGGTGGCAGCAATCCAAGCTAAAGTAACCAAACAGCAGCAGGAAACTGAGGATGACCTGGCCAAAGCTGAACCGGCCCTACAGGCAGCCAATGCGGCCCTAAACACACTAAACAGGGTAAAATGCTTATGGAAGAGGCAGAGCATAGTATTGTTTGATGTTACCACATAAAATATTTATGTATTGTGCTGTGTTTGCTTGTCTGATAAACTAGTTGAACCTGACAGAGCTGAGGACGTTTCCCAACCCTCCAGCGATCGTCACAAATGTCTCGGCAGCTGTTCTCGTGCTGCTGGCTCCCCAAGGACGAATACCTAAAGATCGCAGCTGGAAAGCTTGCAAGATCATCATGAGCAAGGTGATATTTCCAGTGACAACTTGTAGTGAGGCCACAATTCCCTACACAGCTGAACTAATGTATAAACTATTATGTATTAAAAAAAGAAACAATTGTAAGCAAAAATAAATTGTCATGAATGCATTGGCAGGTGGATGATTTCCTGCAGGCTCTTGTAAACTTTGACAAAGAGCACATCCCTGACGCCACTGTGAGGTGCATTAAAGATGACTACCTCAGCGACCCAGAGTTCAACCCTGAGTTTGTAAAACAGAAGTCCTCAGCTGCAGCGGGCCTATGTGCCTGGGTCATTAATATCATAGGATTCCATGAGGTAGTTAAGATGTTAATTAGCCTAAATCTGGCACACATTTACTTCATTCATGTCCATTTTTAAACTGTGAACTCTGTTTTTTGTTTGTCTCCCTTGGTTGTGCTATATTGATAGATTTTTGTAAGTACATCTCTGATTTGTTGTATTTTTTTCCTATTTTGTTCAAACTATTTTGTTCAAAGCCAGTTTGCACCTGTGCTGAGTGTCATGTGTCTGTCCAGGTTTTCTGCGAGGTTGAGATGAAGAGGATGTGTCTGTCTCAAGCCAATGCAGATTTGGCAGAGGCAGCTGAAAAACTAGAGGCTATTCGTAAGAAACTTGCTGTGAGTTTTTTAAAGTCACATTCTTTTTTTTTTTCAACTGTGTATGTTTTAAAACTTATTTAGGAGACAGTATGTGCATAACTGTGCTACATGTTTTAAGTTTTATTGTAAGTTTTATGTTTGTTCAGCATCAGGAATTACAGTAATTGTTCAGTTCTTTCTCTTAGGAGCTGGATGGTAGTCTGGAAAGTCTGACCACAGCATACAAGACAGCCACATCAGAGAAAGTACGCTTTCAAGGAGAAGTCAACAATACAAATAAGACAATAGAACTAGCCAATCGTCTGGTAAAAGGTCTTGAGGTGAGCATTAATGGAAACCTTCAACTTCTGCAGTCTTAAATAAAGTATAAATAAAATCTATAAATAAAATCTATATACAATATATTTTTATAGAGTGAGAATGTTCGCTGGGCACATTCTGTGGCTGAGTACCATGAACAAGAGGAAACCCTTTGTGGGGATGTACTCCTGACTGCAGCCTTTATCTCCTATGCTGGATCATTCTCTAAAAAGTACAGGAGAGAGCTGTTGGACAACCTCTGGATGCCATTTCTGAATGAGCAGAAGGTCACATTGTCACAACAAACTTACTCTGCTATTCAACCTGAGAATCTTATTTGTCTGTTTAACAACTGTGTGCAATCTCCTATCTCCCTCTAACTAACTCTTTCATATAATTTTATGTTCAGACACCCATTCCCATGACAGCTGGATCAGATCCTGTGTCAATGCTGACTGATGATGCAATGGTGGCCCAATGGAACAATGAAGGCTTGCCAGGAGACAAGATGTCCACTCAGAATGCAACTATCCTTACAAACTGTGAGCAACAAACAAATTTATTTTCACTTGATTATACAGATGTTTGTGTTTAGATAGTTAGCGAAGCGTCATATTTGTGTTTCCTCAGGTGAGCGCTGGCCTCTACTCATTGACCCACAGCTACAGGGAATTAAGTGGATAAAAAGCCGCTATGGTAGTCAGCTTAAGGTAGTAAGCCTTGGGCAGAGAGGGTGAGTGTTTGATTCACTTTCTCTTTTAAACCCAAAACTGCTTGTACAGTATGTATGTTGTATGCTTGTTTGTTCTGTACATTTCAAAGCACCTACATCTTGTGTGTTTGTTTCCTTTTTTAGCTATGTGGATGTAATAGAGAGGGCTGTAGTGGCAGGAGAAACTGTCCTCATTGAAAACCTTGAAGAGACTATTGACCCTGTTATAGACCCTTTGCTGGGGCGACACACTATCAAAAAGGGCAGGTAATTCATATACTATCACAAAATACCTTATTTTCTATCTTGTTTATTAGCCATATTTGACAAAACATTCTTCTACTTCTTTTGCAGTTGTATAAAGGTTGGGGACAAAGAGTGTTTTTTCCATCCAGGTTTCAGACTGATCCTTCACACAAAGTTAGCCAATCCTCATTATAAGCCAGAGATACAAGCTCAGACCACACTCATTAATTTCACTGTGACCAGAGATGGACTGGAGGACCAGCTTCTGGCTCAGGTGGTCAATCAGGAGAGACCTGACCTTGAGCACCTTAAGGTGGGCTAGTCAGCTACAAACTATTTCACCCCCTTTTTAGCAATGGATAGTTCAATACATTGTGTGATACTGTGTTATTGCCTTCTAGAGTGAACTTACCAAGCAGCAAAACATGTTTAAGATAGAGCTGAAGCTTCTGGAGGATGAGTTGCTGACCAGGCTGTCTGCTGCAGAGAGTAATTTCTTGGGTGACAATGTACTGGTGGAGAAGCTGGAGACCACCAAACACACTGCTGCTGAAATTGAGATGAAGGTGCCTGTGGCAAGAGAAAAAACATGGCACATACCATTTTACCTTTTGTTGCAATATATGTAATTTATTTTGTTTAGGTCCAAGAAGCCAAGGTTAATGAAGTAAAAATAAATGAAGCCAGAGAGCACTATCGGCCTGTTGCAGTCAGAGCTTCTCTTTTGTATTTTATCATGAATGACCTGAACAAAATCAACCCAATGTACCAATTCAGCCTTAAGGTAACCACAGGTTTAATTGCTTTAAGTACTAATGAATATGAAATAATAATGAAAATGGTGGTAGTAATATGAAATGATTGTTATAAGAACTTAACTGGCTATTATGTACTTCTAACATGATTTTCCTGCTATTGTCAGGCCTTTAACGTGGTTTTTCACAAGGCAGTGGAGATGGCTGAAAAGAGTGAAGATGTGAAGAGCAGAGTAAACACACTCATAGACTGTGTTACATACTCTACTTTTAACTACATCAGCAGGGGACTGTTTGAGAGAGACAAGCTCACCTTTACTGCCCAGCTGGCTTTCCAGGTGTCCAATTGTGTTAGAGTTCATATAAAGAGAGTTTCCTTTGTGACTAACGTTGTGATTTTTTTCTAGCTGCTTCTGTTGAGTAAGGAAATAGATGTACGAGAGCTAGACTTCCTGCTACGCTTTAATATTGACCACACTTATATCAGCCCACTTGATTTTCTCGCTAACTCAGCATGGAGCGCTATTAAGGTTCTCAAATGTGTAAAAGAAAGAAATTCTGATATTGTTTTCTCATAGATGGAAATCTAATAGTGATTGTCTATATATTAATCCAGGTGATGAGTTTTACTGATGAGTTTCGAGGTTTGGATCGAGACATTGAAGGCTCACCAAAGCGCTGGAAGAAGATAGTGGAATCTGAGTGCCCAGAGAAGGAAAAGTTTCCTCAAGAGTGGAAAGGCAAAAGTGCTCTCCAGAAACTGATAATTATGAGAGCCCTGCGACCTGATCGTATGACCTATGCACTTAGGTAAAAAAAAAAGTGCCATTAATCTAACCCCACACCTCAAGTTTTTTTTCCATTTATTGTTTCATTGTTACTGTTTGTAGGAATTTTGTTGAGGAGAAGCTTGGTGTTAAGTATACAGAGGGCCGTAAGACAGAGTTTGCAAAATCCTTCAGAGAAAGTGGACCAGCCTCTCCTGTATTTTTTATCCTCTCTCCTGGTGTGGATCCGCTTAAGGATGTGGAATCACTGGGTATGACACACATTATAAATACATTTTTATACGCAACTACTGTATATGCTTTGATCTTTATACAATAAGGTGGGCTTATTTTATCTTCGCATCTACACATGTACACAAAAGGCATTTTAATTGTGTGTGTTACCAGGAAGGAAACTGGATTTTACCATTGACCTTGGAAAGCTTCACAATGTGTCGTTGGGACAGGGCCAAGAAGCTGTAGCTGAAATTGCCATGGAACAAGGTGCCAAAGAAGGACACTGGGTTATACTACAGGTCTGAAGAATGGATTTATGTAGATTGAAGATTTTCTAACAGAGCTATTTTAATGTTTTATTTAACTTAAAATAAAAAAAATCGTATCTTAAAGCTACAATTTTATTCAAACCTGTATGTTTTTTCACCTTCATGTAGAATATCCACCTAGTTGGGCGCTGGCTGGGTTCTCTGGAGAAACTGCTGGAGCACTGCTGTGAGGGCAGTCATCCTGACTACAGAGTTTTTATGAGTGCAGAGCCAGCAGCAACTCCCCAAGAGCACATAATCCCCCAGGTACATTATTGATGGAGCTATATGCACTGGAAGTTTCAAACTATTTATTTTTACACCAGGAAACAAATTATAAATACTATATGGCTGTGAATCTCTACACTTCACCAAATATGTACTAATTCATTTTATTAAACCATGCAGCTATTATTAAAATGCTTAATATTAATATATTCCTTGTTTTTAGGGCATTCTGGAAAATGCTATTAAGATCACCAATGAACCTCCTACGGGGATGCATGCCAACTTGCATGCTGCTCTTGATAACTTTGATCAGGTAAGTGTCTAAACATATTCCAAAATGCATTCATATTCACCTCTTTTGTGTTTTATTTTTAGGATATTTTAGACCAGTGTAGCCGTGAGCAGGAGTTCAAGACTATCCTCTTCTCCTTGTGTTACTTTCATGCCTGTGTGGCAGAGAGAAGGAAATTTGGGCCCCAAGGTTGGAACAGGAAGTATCCCTTTAACACAGGAGACTTGACAATATCAGTTAATGTCCTCTATAACTATTTAGAAGCTAATGCACAGGTGAGAAGAGTTGTTGTTATTCTTGTACTGTTTGATTATTTAATGTGAATAATATGCATGTTGAATTGTGATATAATATCAAAGGTGCCCTGGGAAGACCTGAGGTATCTTTTTGGAGAAATTATGTATGGTGGACATATCACTGATGACTGGGACAGAAGGCTCTGCAGAACCTACCTTGAAGAATATATGCAGCCTAATCAGGTTTGTATTTATAACAGAACAAAGATCTGAATAAGTAACATCCCTGACAAAAGAGTTATTGCATGCACTGTCTATTTTACATTTTTGCCTTCCAGTTTGGGGTAATTTAGAAGGTATCATTTGTTGGCTTGCATTTTGGCAACATTTTAGCTTGTGAGGGTTATGGTTAGACCACAAAAGTTTCTGTTGAGCGGCATGTAACCAAGCCAACAGTGTTCTGTCTTTCTTGGTGGACAATGCTGTGGACACAGTTTTTAATGAAATGCTAATCCTATTATCCCATTCTGTTTAGTTTGATAGAAAACTTTCATTAGCTCCTGGGTTTGTTGTTCCTTCCAATCTGGACTATCAGGTACAATAGTAAAAGTAATTGCATGGGAAAATGCTGTTTTTAATCAATATATTCTCAGACCATTTAACTTTGCCACATTTCCAGGGCTATCATGATTTTATAGATGAGATGCTGCCCCATGAGAGCCCTGTGCATTATGGGTTGCACCCCAATGCAGAAATTGAGTTTCTGACAGTGACATCAGATAACCTTTTCCACACTCTGCTGGAGCTGCAGTCTCCTGATGCAGTGATGGGGGAGGGGGCCTCACAGACCCTGGAGGAGAAGGTGAGTGCACCCACACATAACACATAAGTATAGTGTAAAAAACAAACTCACAGCGAAAGACCATGTATTCAAGTTTTTTGTTGTTGTTTTTTCTAATTGAAAGTGTTGTATATTGATGTAAACTTCTAAAAGGAGAATGAGCAACATCAAGTATAACTATTTCCGGCAGGTAAAATCAATTTTGGACGAGGTGCTGGAGAAGCTCCCAGAGGAGTACAACATGTCAGACATCACTTCTAAGACAGCTGAGCGCTCGCCATACATCCTGGTGTGTTTCCAAGAGTGTGAGCGAATGAACACATTGATCTCTGAGATACGCCGCTCACTTAAAGAGCTTGACCTGGGACTCAAGGTAGACATTTACCTCTATAATATATGTAAAAAGGAATTTTTCACATTACATTTCTTTATAAAAGGGTGAGCTTGCAATTTCCACTGAGATGGAGAAGCTACAGGCTGCTTTATTTTTTGACAATGTCCCCGATACCTGGACCAAACTGGCCTATCCCTCCATCTACAGCCTGTCAATATGGTGGGGATGAATCAAGTACGGAATTATATTCATGAATAATATACGTAATAATGTACAAGTACAAACCTCTGTTTGTTAGGTATAATGATGTACTGCAGCGCTGTAAGGAACTGGACAGCTGGACACAGGACCTGTCCCTGCCTAGTGTTGTGTGGCTGTCTGGACTTTTCAACCCGCAATCATTCCTGACTGGTAACAGCTTTGTGCACATTCATCCTACTACAGAAGTATTTCTCGCTCAAACCATGAATGCTTTTCTGCTTTGCTCTTGTTCTCCAGCCGTGATGCAGTCTCTGGCCCGTAAGAATGAGTGGCCACTGGACAAAGTGAACCTGACAGTGGATGTGACAAAAAAATTTAAGGAAGAGTTCAACCAACCTGCCAGAGAGGGAGCTTATGTCTATGGACTTTTTATGGAAGGTAACGTACATCAAGCAGTATAAGGGTCTTTCACTGATGTAACACAGTTTTAAAAATATATTGTGCTGTGCTTTAGGGGCCAGGTGGGACACTCAGGCCGGGGTGATCACTGAGGCTCGATTAAAGGAGCTGACTCCACCAATGCCAGTTATTTCTGTTCGAGCTGTTCCTAATGACCGCCATGAGACCAGGAATATCTATGAGTGTCCTCTCTACAAGACTAAGATTAGAGGTCCCACATATGTGTGGACTTTAAGCCTAAAAACCAGGGAACGACCCGCTAAATGGGTCCTGGCAGGAGTGGCTTTACTGCTCAGTGTGTAACATAATATTTAAATTAGAGATTAAACAAGAGATTATTCATCCTTATTTTGTTATTTATTCCACTTTTTCTGGCAGTGTTTGCCTACATGGACAGATTTTCAACAAAAAGAACAGCATTTTGTGATTTCTTACTATTTATTGAAAAAAGTTAAAATATACACAGAGAAATGTCCAAAAAAATCACACACTAGATTTACAATTGATAAAGCCAAAGCCTGTTTAAAACAAATCAAAACTATAAACTAAAAATAAAATACTTTAAGCAGGAAAATTACCATACAGTGCAGCCTCATTAGAGAGGCATTCAAGTGTGTTATTCTGTAACACTTGTACCTCTTACAGTATGTATGCAGCAGGTTTGATGGTTCATTAAATTACACAGGTGGATAATCTGAAAAAAGGCATCTAATTGTTCTTTTGTCCTACTTCACAGTACAGAAGAGTGTAGTGTTCAGCACATTAATAGTAATATAAAAGATTTTAACAAATGAAATGTATTTAGACCAGCTTTTACACAACTGGAGATTGTAATGCACGTACTGTAGCTCAGACACTGAATGTGCTTACAAGTCAACCTCTGTGTGTGTGCGTGTCCATTTTTTTTTTTTTTTTGTATATTTTTAGTCGCTGTCAGACCAGTCAAGCTCCATCATGTCCATGGTCGTAGTAGCCATCCTTATTTTGGTTCCCTGACGCATGCTGCAACTTTTAACAGAGTTCTGATTGGACGAAGCCCGCATGCTCACCTGCACACCCATTTCCCCTTTAATCTTTTGACTTATGGCCTCGCTGAGATCGCTGCGTACTCCCTGGACTACAACTCCCATATCAGCCCTGCGCCCTCTGACTCCCAGCTCACTCCTGACCCCCCGGCCTGTGACTTTCCTAACGCCTAGGTCACCGATGTTCATGTTCATGTCCATATCTCCCAGTCTGTCCATGTCATCTATGTCATCCATTTCCAAAGAGAGCATTTCACCCAAGCCTCCCAAACCCCCTCCCAGACCCTTTAACATTGTAGGGAGCCGTGATCCTTCTACCCCTCCTTCAACCCCTCTTTCATCAAGTCTGTCCTCAATTTTATCTACCTCCCAGTCTGTCTCCCTTTCCCGCCCGGTGTCTCCCTCTCCAAACCCCCCAGAGTAGCCCTTCCACATTGTCACCCTGCTTCTCTGCAGTCCCCCTGTGTCCCTGTCCCGCTCTTTCCATGTCCTCTCCTCTCTCTCCACCACCCCTCCCGGAAAGCTCCTGAGAGTCACTTGCACCCTGCCCCCCTCCAAACTACCCCCTGCATCTTTCTGTACCCACCCGCTGTCGTCCAGTGTGCCCTCATCTTCTCCCTCCTCGTCTTCATCTCCGAACCGGCCCGACAGCCCTCGTAGCATGGCGTGCAGCCTCCCGCCGTCCAGAGAAGACATCCCCCGGTCCAGAACGGCACTACTGCTCCTCTCAGTGTCTCCATTACTGAGGGTCCGGAAAAGAGAGCTCACTCCAGCACTGCTGACACCTGCACTGTTCGAGTCCTGAGAGTGTGAGCGGAAGAACGAGCCAGACGACCCAATAGACAGTGGTGTGAAAAACTGAAAACAAGGTAATTAAAATGACTTAACATCACAAAACATCAACAGTTGTTATTATCGTATTACTCATGAACTCATTTGTACTAACAGGTGAGATGTTGGAGTCCATTAGAAGGGAGGTGGGGCTGGGACTCATGTTGGACCTCTGCATTAGCCTCTCCTCCCATAGTTTGAGCCTCCGTTCTCTCTCTTCTAACTCCTTTTCCTTAGAGTAAAGCTCTCTCTCAAGCTTTCGTAACCGCTCAAGAGTTGACTCAATTTCACACCTATTGGACATATAAAAGACAAAATGTTACTTGGAAAACAATTTCCAAAATTTTAACATCACATTTTAATTACAAAAAAACTCAAAAACTGGTAGGTGTACAAAGCATGTGACATATAGATGTATAGTATAGGCCTACATACAGTATGACACAAACTTTGTGTTGGTATGGTGAGATATGTCTTGGTTACATTACATTAGAATATCTGGCAACCCTGTGTCATGTGCACCACTAGTACAAACCACCAGTACATATTCATGGCTCATATGAGATAGTGTTACCTTAACAATCCAAGAGGTAACTGTGTTGATATAATTATATTATATATATCATTATATTATTATATTATTTTATGCGAAAATTTAATGAAAACGTCATGCAAAACAATACAAATAATTCACAGGGCTGATATATTGAGCTGCAGGTACTGGCTGCCACCACCAGAGGTCACTGTTGATGTTGGTAAGTTTTTCTAAACATTCACCAACAGACACAAATTGAATGAATAACAGCCAAAGTGTCTATCCCACTGCTCATTCACTCCAGCCGTTCACCTCTCAAACACCAGCACAACCTTCGCCCCTGTCTCTTTCCACTCTTACCAAAACTTCACTCACAGTTGATTGGATGGCTGTACTTGTGCAAAATATGCCCAGAATCTCAAACCTCAGCTAAATCCCAGGCTCAGTATTGTAGCTTTCATATGCGTCAAATACATTTATGTTTCTGGCCTTCCTGTGTTTACAGTTGACTTTAGTTCTTGTCTGCCTTCCCCTACTCCAGTGCCCACCCCCCCTCAGTTTTTCTCACTGCGCTGGAGAGGACGAGGAGAGGAATCTCTTCCATGGACACTTTCCAAAGAGCTTAATATAGACTGAAGTAGAGCACAGGGTCACACATTCAACTTCTCTCGGGGGCAAAAGAGTGTGTTTATTGTGCTATGGGTACCATAATGTGTTTACAAAATAATGCATCTACAGAAAGCATTTATATATGGTGACTGTATACCTCCACTGGTCTTTGTTATGAAGGAAGGAGTTACACTGATCTGGTAGTCTACTGTCATTAGCCATTGTCTCTAGGGTTAGCAGCACCTGCTTAAAATGTGGCCGTTCCTAAAGAGACAAGACCACAGTAGTATAAAATGAGACAACACTGATTAAGTATTGAGTATTTTTAAAGTTGTATGCATCACTAACCACTTTAACTTACCTTTGGATCTGCTTGCCAGCATTTCTTCATTAGCTCTGCAAAACTTGCTGGACAGCTGGTTGGGATAGTAAGCCTCTAGGAAAGCAACAAAACAAAAAAACAGGAAAGTAAACTATGCAAGTAAAATTGCATGCATAATTATTAGGTTTCATAGAAATAATGCATCGTATGGTATGGTATAGTATGGTATTGTATGCTTTTTGTGTGCACTTTTTAATTAAAGTGCATTATATGCATTACGTTTGCATTACAATACAGGCTTTTATAGATGTACTTTGTATCTGCAGTACTGTTGCAGTAAATATCTAAATGAGCACAGACAGACCCATAGTATAAAGCAGAAAATGTAAACAGTGTTCTCTAGAGATTAATCCTAAAATATGAACGAGTAGATAGAGGGCATGTAGAAGGGTCAGCAGAGAGGTATAGTGGCGGAGACTGTGAAACAGAAAAAGAGACACGGAGAGAGAGGGAGGGAGTTATTTAGGGAGAGTATTTGGAGATTAGCCAAGAGCTACGCAGGAATCATGTTCTCTGAGTTGTTTGTTGGCCGTACAATGTGACTGTTAGCATGAGTGTTCAAAGGGATCCTGTTACAGACTAGATAAAAATCACTGTCTATCTCATATAAACCACTGTAATCAAGCCTTCTATCAGAGTGGCCATTCTTCTCTCTGTTTGTGTGTCTCTCGTAAAGGTTTTTGCCGGGGGGAGTCTGGCCCACCTCCACTGCTGTGTATCCAGGCCTTACAAGAGCAGAGAACTGACATCAGGCCTATAAATACCCAGCGGCCCACCTCACCAGCTCGCAGTGGAAATCATGAGAGCATCGCATTGTTTCTCCAGCTTTCAGAGTCTGCTGGGTGCACATGCTAATAGAACATTTGGAGATGTCACCAACATGTTTTGTATTTGTGCATAGCACCATGTACTGTACCTCTTGCTTTTCAACCACCAGCCATGCGACCTGCAGCCCTTCAAAGCCTTTAAAAGGAACTTCCCGAGTCAGCATCTCCCATAACACCTGGTGAAAAAGCAAAGTGGATCAGTTGACGTCTTACAAATAAGTAAGCAAGATGAGATAGCGAGAACTGCATACCACTCCATAAGAATAAGTGTCACAGGTCTCTGAGACAGGCAGACTCTGGATGACCTCAGGAGCCATCCATGGAAACGTCCCCACCACAGTCATATGAGTGGTGTGGGAGAGAAACTTAGATGCTCCAAAGTCACAAATCTATAGGACCATGAGAACAAATATGAAAAATGGATGAAGCATGAATGGTGATACATTGTTATGGTTACAGACCTTGAGAACTTTGTCTGTCGTCATCACCACTGCAAAGGATTCAAAACAAGTTGTTACACAAGTTCACATGTAATATTTATTATAGGAGCTTATTGTCATACCGTTTCGTGACTTGAGATCTCTGTGAATGACTTTAACTGGAGCTTCTGCGTGGAGGTAATGCATTCCTGGAAGATAAATTAAGATGCTGAGACTTTAACATTTGCTTTAGTATTTTAGCAAATCAATAACAGTACATTGTAGATTTTAGTCCAACAATATTGTTTTAATTGTAATATTTTTTGTTTGCTCTCATTTTAGCAAGTGTACCTTTGGCTATCTGTATGGCCCATGTCATGATCTGCTCCATGTCCATCTCCTCACTCTGCTCACTGGACAGGTACTCATACAAAGACCCTCCACTTGCATATTCTGTATAACATAATTCATAGTAGTCAACATAAACAAAAGCATTACACATGGAAGTACTATGTTGTTAAGTTTTTTTTAAACAAACATACAGTATATATAGAAAATAATACAGTATGAACAATGTTGAACAACTCAACATTTAGAATTATTTTAGTATTAAATATTTTTAAACATGAGTTTAATGCAGAGATGGAAGAAATACTCAAAATCTATATTTAAGTAAAAGTATTGTAACTTCAAAATACTATATATCACAAAAGAAGAATTAAGGAGAAATACTCAACTAAATTAATACTTAAATAATAATAGACATTTTTAAGGTATTTATATGTAACTTGCAATGCAAAATTTACTACTACTATTACAACAATGCACTACTACTACTATGACAGCTGCTACCAACACTACAACTACTACTTTTACCTGTACTGCCTGTAGTGCTAGCACTACTCACAAAACCTTACTAGAACCTTGGAGCTTCTGGTTATGAGCTGAAATTATTACATGTACTCAGCAAGAAAGTGTTCATATCTCAACCATAATCCCATCCTGACTTACAACCACATCCAGACATATCAGACTCAATTACAAATGTCCTGCCAACAAACACAACTAGAAGTATCATTCAAGAGTATACAGTGATATTTCAAAACATACACCCATAAACACCATCGTGTGCTAATGCGTCTAAAAATGACATCACTTGGATCAAATGCTTACCAGTAAAACAGTACATACACTCAAAGAGGACATGTTGTGGCCCTGACCTTTCTGTCTTATTTTTCAACCTTAATTTGAATTTTACTACGTTTCTCCCATTAAAATATCTATAATCCTAAAGATAGAAAAGTGTTTATAGGTCTTATCTGAATGTACAGGTTTATGTTCTTGATTTGAAGAGATATCTTTCTCACAAAGACAGCAGGCTCTGACCTGTGACAATGCCATAGTTGGGTGACTCCAACACAGCGCCATAAAACTGAATGATGTTCTTATGACTCAGGACACTGAGGATTTCAGCCTGTACAAGAGAAAAGCACATACCATAAGCATCACAGACTCCATTAGACAATGCTCTGTCAACATGTGTTATGTTATGGTTATTACAGTTTGATTTGTATTTTCTATACAGTGTCTGAAGGAGAACTAATCTCACTAAGCTCTCAACATCTACTAACACTGGTCCAGTCTCCAAACAAAGTCCCTCCACCCTGTGATAAACATGCCATTTATCTGAACTGACATATAGGTCAAAACCTCTGCATATGTGAAATATGCAACTGTTGCTCAGCAACATAACTGACCATAATTAGTTTGACATCACAGAGACTATGCAATCATTATTGTTCTATACTGGTGCACTTGCATGTGCACGTGTAGTGCCTTTGCAAGCACTAAACAGTAAATAAACTAGTAAAACTGTAAGTTGTTCATTAGCCACCAGGTTTGACATTTACTGCTCCAAAATATTCTCATTAATATTATTTTCATCCAGTCTTTCCATACAGCTTTTATGTTATTATGAGCAAATGTGGCTTTCTTGTTCATTTGATTTGCTTTGATTTTATAAAGGTGAGTACTTATACTTTTAATCTTTTTTTCAACATCAACATAATTCTCATGAGGAACCTCCCAGCCTGACTGCATTAAGCCTGAATGACCACACACCTTGCCCTAATGCACAATAGAAGAAACTGGAAAATCTTGGCATAAATAAATGGCTCCATTTACAAAGAGGCGACTATGAGGAGAGGGATAAGAAGAGGTATGTTCAAGATAAACACATGTTCACAGACAAGAGGGAGGAGGACGGTTAGTGTTTAGGGCTACAAAAATAATCTGAAAAGTGATTCAAACCAGGGGTAAAAATCTCATCTACACATTAATAGAACAATAGGAAACATAACTTGATTTCATCTCTTGCAGAATTCTTTTGCCGCTGTCGTTTGACCTACCTCTTTGTCAATTTTCAAAAGCTTCTTCACTGCCACCTCCTTATTCTGGGATATCCAAAGAGCTCTGTAGACACTTCCAAAGCTGCCACCTCCACAGTTTTCATAGAAAAGCAGGTCTTCATGCTTTATCTGCACAAACGACGATCCAGGGGACGACATGGCATACTGACTCAAACCTTCACTAACGCACACATACAGAGACACACAGGCTCCAACACACAGCCCTGACCTCTAGGACTTAGACCCAAAAAAGTGTAAAATCACAGTCACGATCAAGTGGCGACGAAGAAATACAGCGCCGCTATGGTTTCCTCCAGAGGGTTTGGAATGGATGTTGTCAGTCAGCAGAGCAGTGTGTCAGGGAGAATAAACTGGAAAGTACGCGAAAGAGAGAGAGATGTTTGTGACTCAGTAAGTTCAACCTCCTACTAGACTTGAAGGTACTTGAAAGAACTACATTGCCTGATAGTGGTGGTCCAGTGATACTACAGCCGAGAAGATTTCACAAAGAGAGAGACTGAATCTGATGAGGAAGTGATTTGTGGTGTGAGTGTGCAGTCTCCCTGCAGCAGACGCTCTGTTCAAATATGGTCACTGGCATGCAGGGCATTCCTTCTTCCTGGCTAACTGTGGCTATATAAAGATCTCACATACACACACAAGGACAAAGCTCTCCAGCTCTACAGGCCTATAGCACGTCAGACATTGTAAATCAGTTAGCAATGAGGGTGACTGCCATGGACACCTAAATCCAACCTCAATCACTAGTGCCTGAACTAAAAACACACGGCCACCAGAGACGGTTTGTTACTCAACGTGGCAGAAATGACCCAGTGACATCATCAAGGACCGTAGCTGTGATGACATCAGGGAGTCGGGTTAGGTTAGATCAGCTGTGGGAAATTAGAAAACACCTCAGTTGTTATAGTAAGTGTAAAACTATACTTGTGTACAAATGACTACAAGGCAACAGAAGCCACCATCAATCATTGCTCATTTGTGTTGGTTGAAATAAACATTGTCCTGGTGATTTTGATATTATTAGAAGACTTGGATGCATTTCTGGCTTCAGGATGGTAATACATAATGAGTAAGAAGTGGTTTCTCTGGGATGTGTAAATGGTTTTGGCAGTCAACTAGACCATCAACACAGACTCTGAAAGTGGAAAGTACAGGGTTAGGCCACCACAAATGTCACCGGGCCCACTGTCCATCAAACACCAGCCATAATAAGAAAATTCCCCTCTCTTGTAATCCAATTAGTTTAGCCAGATTTGGGCTCCCACAACCAGGAATCTTGTGTCAGCTTTCTGTTGACCTTAGTTTGAATGGCCAAATGTAAATGCTTGTATCGCTCTATGTCAGCCTTCTTTTCACTGTAAATCAAAGCAACTTTACCTCTCTAAGCACAAAGACAGCTGCGGTAGAGGTGATTAGTGCAAAGACTGAGGTGCTAAGCCAGAGGATTTTCAAACAACTACAACTACAATTTTGTAAATAGTATAGTTATTGCTATATTGACTGTGGGACAAATAAAAGTTTCTTATCTTAACAATATCACAAGAACAAAATGTAAATGTATACTGTCAAAGTAAGTGTGTGGAGCCTAAACATATAATAAATGTTATGACCAAATAAAAAACATTATAAAATGATCATGATTTAGCCACAATTTAACCTATTAAATTGCTGTGGTTTAGTCTCGTTTTGATTTTGCCCGTTTTGAGTTCATTCCAGAGACTTGTATTGTATTTTGAATACTGTACTTGAATTGTATTGTGTTTAACTGTTACTATGTCTATAGCTCAAAAAGCCTTACTAATGGCATCCATATATCAGCAATCATATCACAATAGTCTATGAATTACAATTGTCCACATACAGTAGTTATTGCATATATTATTTAAAACTGTGCAGCCTTACCATTCATCAGTTCTCTCATTTTGTACTTCTTCTCAGCTAACAATATAAAAACCATGGCACGGTGGATAGTTAGAGGAAAAATAATCATGGTCACATACAGTTAATACATACTATTAAATTCATTTTTTTTTATATATTTATATATACAGTATTAAAAGAAAAAAATGTTATCTCTGTATTTAGTGACAAGAAATCCTCAAATAATCAAAAAGCTTGTGCACTGTTAAATTAGTTACTTTTATTTACAAGGCAGACTACACGCATACAGTACAGTTACAAGCCACTCGAAAAGAGCAGCCGTACAGCAGTTCTCAACACACACCATAACCACAACGAAAGCTCCTGAGATCAAAGGAAAATTAATAACACTTGTCAAGAACACACTCAAAATCTACACACATAAATACACTGAAATACTGATTTTCCCTCAACACAAGTCACTCCAGACTAAATATAGGATATTCTGTAACGACTTGTAGTTGAGTATAATGACAAAATAAAAGGCAAAACTTAGGTGGAAACACTCTTTGTAATACCACTAGGGCTCAAATCCAGCTAATACTGTTAAATAGATTTGGAAGTGTCAGACTAATTTGTAAGACACGGATACTCACCCATAGGACAGCAAATCCTAAATACTCTATGGATATATTCATATAGATTAATGGAAAATGCACTTTTATACTGTTTACTGGAAAGGGGTAATGCAAAGTCTCAATTATGATAGTTCTGAGGGTTTTGGTGATTTCTATGGAGGATCATCAGTGTAAACAGGCTTAACAGGCAGCTACAGTAGAACATTAAAACCAGGCTTTTTCAGAGTTGCACAAAGTGGACAGGACACTCAAGATAGAAATCCACTGTATAGAACAAAAAGCCTATCAAGTTCAGCCATGCAACATATTCAACCAAGTTCTATACATTACAGATCTATCTAACAGGTCCTAAACAGTGACAAGTAGTACAGTCTAGCAAGAAAATAGCAGCTTTCTGACTGTTCAGGAAGAAGAGGTTTTTAATGGCACAATACAAGTCCATATGAAGTCCATAAGTGAGAGATGCTACAGAACATCCAGTGGTGTTGTTCCAGTTAAAGTGTGAGTTCTTGATGCAGTTTAAAATGTGGCGATGACAGTAGAGGATATACTCTAGTGTTCTCATGTCCTTCTTGGCTCCAGCCTGTAGGAGAGTTGTGTAAGCGCCCTCTGGTTGTCGATCACACACAGCTTCCTGACATATCCCCGCACCTCTGCCTGGTTCTTGTTCGGCTGGCATATGTCCGGGTTAAAAGGCTGATTTCTGCAGTGTCGTACTTGTCGAATTGTGTTGGCAATGATACGCTAATTGGATGAGAGATGGAATTCTCTGTTAGATTTTTATGCAAGTCTCCTGCCCTAAAAGATCTCCCACTAATTACGACAGTCAGTGTTTTCCACTGAAATCCATCTCTTCTTAGCAATCATAAATATAAATCCAGATTGAGGCTGGTTTATGCATACATTTATTATATATTATATATTTCAAATTGTGGCAGTCCTTTGAATTCTGATTGGTAGGATGCCAGTCAAAAGCATTCAGAAATAGTTTAATCTCCGTCCCTGTTCCACCCTATAAAACTATGGCATATATTGTTTTTATTTTATCATAAAACCTTGAAAAAGTAATGTAACTAAATACATATTATTCAAATGCTGTGGACAACAATACAAAAACTCACCATTTTCTCAAAGTTTACCATATTGTCAATATATGTTCTGTTGCCTTCATGTGTAAAAGTCATATCTGTAATAAAGTAATAGGACAGTTTAGTTATTGTAAAGCTACATTTGACATTGATAATTTGATATATAGACTGTTTCTTTTTCATTTAGTTTCAAGTTAGGTTGCACCTTTAAGAAGTAGGGGCATGAAGGGGATGATTGGTGGCTCCAGTTTTGTAACAGTGAGTCGATACGACCGGTGGTTTCTAGAGGGGTCCTGACAAATAATTCAAAGAAAGAAAAAATAACACCAAACTATGAAAACTATTTCTGAATTAGTTAATTCAAACTAAAACATAACTTACCATCATGCTCTCAAATTCAGCATAGAACTTCTTAAACTTGGTGGGAAGTTTCTGTCAGTAAGAATATGTAACAATATAAAGATTGTATAATATATAGTAGCAGCTTACAGTTTATTTTCATGGTCCTAAATGTAGGTTTACCTCCCACGTTTGACTCAGTCTGCTGACAGCTGGGTTACTCATCCCCATAATAATGGCAAAGAATGAATTGAGGTTCTTAAATTCCCGACAGCTGCAGATAAACAAAGATAGTGTTAAATTTTACATAGACATGAACAAATGGGCCCCTTTATGGCACAAAGTAGCGGGGTTTATAGGTCAACATACTGTGCAGCAATCTTGATGAACTTCTTAAGCAGCTGCACCCTCTTACTCAGCTGTCCACAGAGGCATACCTCAGTGACCACCCACAACTGGACCTGGTTGAACCTTCGCAGGAATAGGTCCAAGTTGGCCGTAGTCCTCCTAAAGCTCTGCCGGCCAAATGTGTGGTAGAGGAGTTCGTGCTAAGGAGAGATTTGACATGTAAATAAAAACTAACACTGCGTTTGTGCTGTTGTCATGTTTGGTTAGTTTGAGTGTGTTACCTCATGCACGCAGCTGAAGAGCTCCCAGTCAAACATTGTCATCTGATAGGCCAGATCCTTAGAGCTCATCAACTCAAAGGTGGACATGGAGCCTGCCGTGGGACCCTCCTGGTCTGGAAGAGGGCACTGAAAAGTGTACATTGTTATTAGAATAGAAAACACATTGCATGTGTAATACTACATTACGCATGCATGAAGTCCCTATGGTTTCCAAAGACTGGATCAGTTGAGATAATTAGGATGTTTGTGGTAGTCCACTGGCAGTAGACAAAAGAACCATGTAAATTACCAAAACAGCATTTAATTGGCATAGAAAGGACATACTGTATATTAATAATAATAAAATATATTATAATATTATTAAAAGACTACAAATAAATATAGCCTATACATTAAATATAATATAAAAAAATATATTAAATCAAATCACAAAGTTGGCTTTTTTTTTTTTTTTTTTAATATAGGCCCCAAAAAAACACTGTTGAAAATACTCCAAATTACACATGCACTCAATTATAATGCAAATCATCTTAATATATAAAAGCTTAGTGTAAAAAGAAAAATCAGTTCTTTACAAGACTGTTGAGTTGCTCTCGGGGACTGGCAAATAATCGTCCATTGATACTCAGAGTGGAAAATACTGACACATCATTAGGCTTCAGAATTTGTTTTTCTGCAACATAAAGATGAATGTAATTAATTCCACCACTAATAACATCATGAGCATCAAAATCATTATTTAATACTATGAGGTATCTATAAAAATCCTAAACATTGTTCTTACCACCAGCAGAGTTCAAGTGAACAAGCAGGAGCTCCTCGGTGGTACCAATTTTGTCTGCCACAGCACTGACAACTTCCCTTCCAGTGGTAGCCACAGCAATCCGGATAGTAGTGTACGTCTGATCACTGCAGTACACCTTTAATAATACTAGAAAACAAAAGAATACATGCACGAATGAACTTTGTTTATATCACAAGAGATATATTTTGTAGAGGGAAAAAAACAGATGCACAACATACTGTCATCTTGATTCTTAATGGGTTGTTTCTTCTGTAGTCGTTCTTCCCCATTGCTGAACTGTCGTATTAGGGTTTTCTGCAGGGATAGCATACAAAAAAATAATAATAATAATCCAGACACAAGGAGTCTCAAGCTAGTGTTTTCATTGTGTCGGGCCTTTGCCTGGATAGATGGAAGGGGATCTGGTGTAAAACTCTGTCAATATTGAAATCACTGCACACTAGAGGATGATTTTCTGCAACAACCCCAGGAGAAAATGCACAAAAAATGTACAATAAAATATTTATGACATACCTTTTTTGTAGCCTTTGCTTCTTCTGAACTGTAAAATCAAAATTGTTGAAATAAATTGTAATGCAAGTGTAATGGAGAATGTTTATTGTGTAAAAAACTTACTGCAAATTTACTACTTTCTCAAGGTCAGAAGCCAAATCTTTCAGAGCTCTTAGCATTCGGGAATCATTTGACACACTCCCGTACAACTCCTAAAAACATCCCACCATGAGACAAAAATAGACTATAGTAACACAATAAAAATACTGTAAATGCAATTTCGTCTTTGAGCAAGTTTACCTCAAGGAAGGAAATAGCAGCTGGCTCCTCTTGCAGTAGGTATGTGTGTACATTAGCCCAACGAAGGGTCAGAATAAGGACTCTTCTTTTACTGTTGACGGCAAACTCTAGCCTCTCCTGCTCTGAACCAACTGGAGAGGCAGCATGGTAGGTGCACACCAAGTTAAGAAAAACAAGTATGCATGTATAAGAAGAACTTTCAGAAGTGAAGGAATATTTATGCTCGAGTGAAAGTACTTTTACTGCAAAAAAAAAAAAAAAAAGCAAAAGTTACCAACAAAATAGTTAAGTAAAAAGTGTATTCAGTGTAAAAGTAACTGACACATTTTTAGCTGATAAACTGCATGACTACAACCTGATAGAACACCTTTGGGATGAATTAGAGCAAAGACGGCGAGCCAGGCCTTCTGTGTCTGACCTCACAAATGCACCTCTGGAAGAATGGTCAAAAATTCCCATAAACGCTCCTGTGGAAATTCTTCCCAGAAAAGTTGAAGCTATTATAGATGCAAAGGGTGGGCCAATGTCATATTAAACCTTGTTATTAAGAATGGGATGTCACTTAAGTTCATATGCTCATAAAGGCAGGTGAGTACTTTTGGAAATATAGTGTATTTTAAAATCAAAATTAAAATTTTGTGATAAAAAATTTAAAACAGTGGCTATCTCTGTGTAATAGTTTAAAATAATGGCAATAGTGAAGAGTGGAGAAAACTTATTTTTCAACCAGCATGCTGAGTGTTCTCCCTGAGCTGCTTCCTCTCCTCTGCCCCGCCCATCTCCTCTCTACTCACTCATCTTCTAATAAAAAACAATGCCAACACCCATTATCTCACAATCTGTCGGGTACAAAATTAAAGTGTTAGGACAATAGTCTTAGCCTATAGCCTAAAACGTCAGTAAGGTCTGAGAGCTGACATAGGACAGTATGTGTGGGGTTAAAGATTTTAAAAACATAAAGCCAAATGAAATAAAGGCTTTTTAAACTTCAAGTAAATGAAGCGTGCCTTGTTTTTTTTTTCTTTATTTTTTAAAAGTAAATGTACATTTTAGAAAATGTACTCCCCACCTCTAAACTTTTGCAAAATTTTTACATTTTAGTGACTTTGCTTAGCTTTAAACTCAGGTTTTACTTACTGTGCAGATCCTTCTCATTATTGTAATAAATGTAGCTTGTAAGCTCAATATAGATTAAACCACCTATTGGGGTTACTTTATATGCATTTTAATGAGGATATTGCTCAGCACGCAAAGCACAACTGTGCATTTTATTATTTTTATGGGGATCAGCAAAATCTGACTGCCCCATTATATACTTGTTTTAATGCACCTTATCCCTGCAAGACATTAGGAAAAGCCCTTCAGAGCCAGGATAGCAGCCTGTTATTTTGCTGGGAGGGAAAGACAGACGGCATTTCATTAGTGTGCCATGATTAACTGCTGGTTCAGCTTTTCTTGCTTAAACACAAGGAGTTTTCTCATCATTGCATTGGCATGTAGCAAACAACATATCTTTGTGCTATGGAAATAATGCCTCATTAATATGTAAGCAAGTCATGTCATATGTAGAAGAAAGAGCGTACAGTACACCTAGTTTTAAAGAGCAGAGAAGCAGAAAGGATATTGTGCCATGAGAAGAGGGCACAGTTGGCTGTTGGGCATAAAGACACAGTGCATGAGGACAAAATCATCCAGAGCTGGGTCTAGCAGGAGGGAAACAGAAAGAGAAAATAAAGTCAGAGAGATAGAAACAAAAGGCTAAGCTGGAGAGTGAATATGGAATATGAGTGTTGTAATCTAAACCTGGTTCACTGTGATGTATGTCCATCCTCATAGTCTCCAGGAAATGCTCAAGAATCTTCTCTGGGGTTCCTGATATCACAGTGTACCTGCAAAAGCCAACAAGCAACATAAAACAGATTTTGTCGTATTTTATACAGCTTGTGAAATTTTATAACAATAAGCATATAACATTTGCATTTCTTAATAGTGATTTTGAGGTAATATATTTTGCTATATGTTCATGCACTTACTTGATGTTTCCTAGTGAAGAGGCACGAGGGCTCTTTTCCAGCACCAACACAGCTTGTTCATGCTCTTTTAAACGTACTGTATTCGCTTCCACATCCTACACATGTCATAAAAGATACTAAATACATTTTTTACACTGCCAAGAGTTCACTTGTTCAGAATACAGTGCAGTACAACTCATCTACCAAAAGAGGGAGACAAACATCATGCTTCTTTTCAATGAACACTGCCTCATCATTCCAGCATACAGCACTGATTGTTGGGCTTATTTCAACTAGCCCTATGTGATTAATGTTGGACATATGTTGGTATACCCTGAGTATCCTGTTGAAATCCTCCTTGTCCACTCGAAGGAAGTGGCAGTTGTCTTCTCTGAGCACTATGGAGGCAGCCCTTGGGGAGTCTGTGACTAGGGCCAGCTTCCCAAAGTCATCACCCTCATGCAGCGTGCACACCACACCCTGCCCACAAATACACAAACACGTGTTGTAATAATGAGGTCAGAGAAAAGAGCTGGGTCTAACATGTG